>OX376068.1:17357500-17963863 GCA_947361185.1 Charanyca ferruginea | reverse complement strand
AAAAGTAAGAAATAACAAAAAAAAATGAAAGGTTACATTTTTTAGAAAAAAAAAATACCAAAATAATGTCTTCATCGTTAGTTCAAAAGTTATTCTCCATCTCAGAACCACCAATAATAATTCTGCACATATAAACTTATAAAATCAAAAGTTTTTTTTTCTTAGTTAAGATAGAATAGTCTCCAATAAAGTTAAAAAAAAAAGAATATCAACCTTGCCACCTAAAGGTATATATAACGTGGTGTTTATGCTAAATAGTCTGTTCTGTTCTGATTGTTTTAACGTATTATTGTGACTCCCACAATGTCGGCCAAGTGTTTGGTTTTGTGGATTGCTTACATTGTCGCAAGCTCAGAAGCTAGTCTTGGTAAGGGTTTAACATATTTTTATTAATTTTAACAAATCATGTAGTTTTGTGGATGCCATTTTTATTTCCATTTTTGTAATTCATGTTTATCATACTAAAATCTTTATAACATCTATGTACAATAATTAATTAAATATATACATAGCTTCTCCGAGTTGTAAAAGTCCTTTTATGCCTATAGGCCTAGTTCTGTTCTGTTTCCTGCTTGATAATGATGGAAGTGGAAAATATCTTCTTCTTTTTCTTTCTCTTCCGCTGTTCTTCAATTAATCTCTTTGGGTGATCCAAGACATTTGAAACGCTTCTCCGGGGCTCGCCGAGCTTTATTGCTTTGGCGCATTTCTGGTGGGCATCACTGTTGATTCTGCCTTACAGAAGTTACAGTGGTTTGGGAATAGAATGGCGAGCTTGTCCCATAAAAAAATAACTTATAGATAATAATAAAATTATAAATGTACAAAGGAGCTCATAGGGCAACCCAAAACTCATGCGCATCCCTCTAAATGGGACAATTGCCCCTAAAGGCTGGCAGCATTGCCACTTTATATGGCAACGCTGATTCTTTTGGCCCAAGATATGGCCATGTGAAGAATCGACTAGCCTCTTGGCATTTACCCTTAAAACAAGGGAGCACTTACACCCCATGGCCCTAGTGTGCAGCTGAGCTAATGAGGACTCGGCGATTTATGTTCTACATCGAGTCGCCGCGAATCTCTTAAAGAACTATTTAAAATGATTAATATTGTGACAGTGCGTTGCCAATTTATTTATGAAAATATCATGTTTGTGACAAGAATCCTACAATAAAGTGATATACATTATTTTAATATACCCTTTCCTTGCAGTCGGGGTAAAAAAGAAATAGATATAAAATAGCTTAACCATATTTAAGATTGTATATTCATCTTTTATGGTATACTGTGTAAAGTGTTAGAATAATATTACTTGTGAAATATCAAACGTAAGTGAAAGTAAATTTAAAACACATTATATTTGAAGTACCACTTTGTAAACAAGCATACTCGTATTTCGACGATTGTTTCCAACATAAGAAAGCTTATAAACGTGCTGGTCCTGCTCCATAGGACGATCTACAGTCAAGAAATATTCAAACTGATTGCTAATTTATTCTACTTAATTTCTTACACTTAATTTTTTTTTTTTTGTTGTTCTTATACTCACTTTGTGATCTAGCTAGAAGAACAGGATTTTATCCATGAATTTGTTGATGTTGCTTTTGGTTTTTTTCTTTGTTTGATGTTTTTGGGTGCAGTTGCATGCCAGCGGCTGCATTTATTATATATTTTAATATAAATACATTTGTAATTCATCCCTGTTTTATTTATTATAATTTATTTGTACTTTATTTATGTCGGGACTTTTTATTTATTATGTGAGCACGCTTGCCTAGGATAAACTGGTTCACTCTTGCCTTAAGGAAACCCAGATTATAATGGAGGCGGGCAGTGAATTCCACAGTCTGGCAGTTCGCACAATTAACGTGGAACGTCGATACTATATAGCACTTCATTAAACTTTATTTTATCAATAAATTCCTATTTCTATTTTGTTTCAGTGCCTTTTATAAAGCCATGCTCATCATCAGATTCACCGTGCATGATGAAGTCTGCTGGACTTGCCTTGCCACACTTTCTCAAAGGCTTGCCAGATCTTGGCGTACCAGCCTTGGAGCCATTGCCTGTAAAAGACACAAGGGCTGACACAGGAGATCTTAAAGTGAGCTTCAAAAATGCCAAAGTCTATGAGCTTGGCAAATGCGTATTTGAAGATATAAAGTGAGTTTATGCTATTTCTTGTATCTCAACTACGCCAGAAGGCGGGTTATGTTTTTAAAGTGTATATATATTTCTTTAGCACGCTCTGTAGCCTAAACGGCTTGATGACACTGACGGTTGACACTGGGTATATCACAAAATGTAATGGCCTTTTTTTGGTGCCATATTCATATATGTATGTCTTCTGAAATATTCTCAATACGTTCGATCATGAATGATCTAGCCCATAGATATCCGAATCTAGCCTCTGTGCTTCCGGTCATTCACAAGCAAAACCATTAAATATTGTGTATTGTGTGTTATAGTTGTTTTTAATGTCCCTCGAGCAATTTATATTGAATAATTGACAGTGTACTAAAAAACGAATGAAATAAAGTCTTAATTTGTATTAAGAAAAATTAATAACAGGCGGGATTATACCTTGCAAACCATTTATTTACAATTTCAATAAATAATGAAATCGACCTTAGTATATTGCTGCTCTATGTGAGTTGACCCTTAAAATGGTTATCTATTTTGGCATTAAAAAGGAAAACAATTGCGTCGTAGTAATTTTAAAAGAGGATAATATTACTCTAAATTGTTTTTTCTTCTAATATTGTCTCTTTTTCTGTCTCCCTCTCCCACTATCTCTCCCTCTCTCCCTCTATCACTCTCGCTCTCTCTTTCTATTATGAGAAAACGTATTTTCATTCTAAATCAGTAATTGCAAATCCACGTTAGAAACTTATTTTTGTCAAGAATTTATATCAATACGTACCGAGCATGTACCTACTATTTTAAAATAACCTATACATATGTCCCCAACTCATGGTACACACGGCTACACATTAAGCTATACACTTCCAGTTAATGCTGATCTCGCATTGTATAGGATTTCCGTACAATGAGAGGTCAGCTTATACTGAAAATGTATAGCTTAATGTGTAGCCGTGTGTACACCCTACTACCTACGTTCATAAAATAAAAGGTTTATTCCAGAAATCCCCACCGACAAATCCCCACCAGTGGGGATTCTTATTTTTTTTTCCAGAAATTCCCACTATTGTGTAAAATTTCTTACAATCGATACATACCTACATACCAACTGAATTACTATTATTATAATTCTAAATCATATTAGTTACTTATTTACATTATCCTACGTTCATAATATAATTTAATTCAACAAATAAATCAGATGTGAAAATTTACATTGTAAACACAAATTCGAAAATTTATACAAAACAATCAAAAATCTTTATTTGCTTGGAATTCGGACTCGTTCACGCACGCTGGCTGCAACTGTCAAACATAAAGATACTGTCGGTTTAATTAACTTTACCGATATAATTATTTAATGAAATGTTAATCATTTTATGTTTTATTATTGACAGGCGGGATCCCGCTAAATCAACGGCAAGCATCACAGTAAACTGTCCTTTAGTTTTTAAGGGAGAATATACTATTGGTGGAAAAATATTCTTTTTAGAAGTAGACGGAGAAGGTCCTTTCTACTTCGGAGGTGGTACGTATGACAAATCGTTATCAATTCTTAGTTAAATCAAGAACTGAAGTTTGCGTCATGATGGACGTTCAGGGTCTGCTGTCACATTTGAACGTAAGTGAGTAATGACACCTGGAGACCTGATACCAGAAAGATAGACCCGCAGTGACGCATACCTTCTGAACTATATAGTAATCTCGTAGCCATGTTGGTTTGTAAAAAGCACTAGAGAATACTGTTTTATTTCTGGTAACCCTTAGTTCAAAGTCAAAATCAAAGTCAAAGTCTGTGATGTATTTGTAATTTGTATTTAGAATTAATACATTGAACGTTACGAGCCGCGTTCTAGTCCAGGAAAATAGGGAAATAGGGATTATACAATTATTCGGAGATATACGTCTAATCCCTATTTCCCTATTTTCGCTATTACGTAATTCCTATGTGTATTCTTAAAACAGCCATAAGAGGGCTGGTAACTCTGACATCTTAGACATTGAAATAATGTCAACTGTACCTATAATGTATGTACTTATAACTTGATGTAATTTGTGGAGATGAAATAAACATTTATTATTATTATTATTATTCACATTTATTTATTTCATATACCATATTAAATTACATTTTTAAATATTCATAGAAAAATAAAAACATTTAAAAATATAAAAAATAGTAGCCCACCGGTATCGGGAATACGGTCCAAGCTACCGGTGGTCAGGGCTCCTGAGAGAGGAATCTCCTGACAATACGCGCCGTGTCCAGGAGTACCGCTTTCTGTATCAAGCCCTTGATCCAGCTGCCCAACGAGAGCCTCCTTAGGTGTTGGTCGAGGCTCTTGGAAATTAGTCCATTGGCCGTAACGACTATCGGCACAATGACTGCTGTATTCACATCCCACATGTCGACAACCTCGCGAGCCAAGTCAAGATACTTAATTTGTTTATCTTTCTCGGTTTTCACGAGGTTCTCGTCATGCGGAACCGCTATATCAACAATCATGGCGCGACGCTCTAATCGATCTATCACCACTATGTCAGGCTTATTGGCGACAATAGTCCTGTCAGTGATGATAGATCGATCCCAATACAACGTGATATTGCCATTTTCGAGAACTGGGTCGGGCACATACCTGTAGTACGGTACTTCCGACTCCACAAGCCTGTACTTTAGAGCAAGTTGCTGGTGGATAATCCTAGCTACAAGGTTGTGTCTATGCAAATAGTCTCCGTTAGCTAGACGAGAGCACCCAGAGATAATGTGTCGGATTGATTCACCGATTATTATTATTATTAATGATTTTTATCTAATTTCAGGTCAAATGCGTGTAACAGTAGACCTGAAACTGAAATCTTTCAACGACGATGAAGGCAAAAAGCATTATAAAGTGGGCAGCTTTGATTACACATTTGAACCTCTTAGCAAGTTCGATATCAAATTCGAGAACTTATTCCATGGTGACAAAGCGAAAGGTGAAGTATTCATAAATGTTTATTTTTTACTATTTTTAACTTCATGCAAAATTTTTCGTAATTTTTTTTTTGCCTGAGCATTCTCTACCAGTCAACCAAACGTTGTGAAGAGATAAAGTGGCCGGTGCAAATTATTGAAAATTTTCTTCTAAGTACTATTGACCTACTTGATCATTTAAGATAGATGGTCTATCAGAGCTTTGTTTAGAAATTCGGGGTTTGATATGGAAAAAAAAACAACATTTCTTCTATTTTTCGAAATATTTGTGATGATTTGGGATGTTTAACTCGCTTAAATCTATTTTAAAATAAGATTATGTATTAAGACGTTCTGGTAAAACTAAGCTCAACTGTCTTACGAATGACCGCATAGCCGTTTACTTTATTTCAATAAGCCGTAAAGTATACTCACGAAATTCCTTAAAATTCACTTCTAAGCAATGTTAATTAAAATCTAAGTTTAATTACAGAAGCCAAGCGGCATTAATCGCTATTTAATATTCTCATTAAAAGCTACTCAAAAGCCACATTCAATTGCTAAATTGATGCGTTATTAAATAATTGGAAACCTAATACCTAAGCTTTAATTACTTTCCATCAATTTATTTCACGTCTATAAAATGAACAGTTTCTATTTGTTATAATAGGTACCTACTTGTATAGTTTTTGCCTAAGATGCAACTCTAACCCTGATACCTAGGTATCGCTATGTCATTATCAATTATTTACCTCCATACAAAAAACCTTTGATTTCACTCAACTCAACAACACTCAGTAAATAGCTGTCCAAAATCCCCATGACTCAAGAACTGACAACCTTTCTTTGAATGACTATTAGGACCTGGCCACACTGAGCACCGAACGGACAATTTGCTTGCTTTGCAGTCGGACACTGCAGTAATATTTATATGGACGGGTCCACACCAACACAGGAAGCCGCTGTCTGCGTATACTACTGCAGTATCTGACGCCCGCCCGCGATCCGACGCGTCAGTTGTCAATCTCCAACGTCAGGGATGACAGCTCACCTCAAACTCGCTTCATCATCATCATATCAGCCTATTGCGGTCCACTGCTAAACGTATGCCTCCCCTAGAGATCACCAACCAACTCGGTCAGGCAGCCCGCATCTGTCCGCTGCCAAACACTTTCTGCAAATCGTCGGTACATCGTGCCGCAGGGCGTCCTACACTACGCTTACCCAAACGCGGTCTCCACTCATACCCTAAACTTAACTCACTCACGTAACCTTAGTTCATTGAGACAAATAAAGAGTAGACCATCTGCTGATTCTAATAGTGCAGTGCCATTTTAAGCTGATCTTTTCAATTTTATTTTGTTTGCAGCTGGACCGATCGAACAAGTCATAAGTGAAAGTTGGAAGGAATTGATCCTGGACGTTGGAAAACCGCTCATCAAAGAAGGAATCTTGGGCATAGCGAATACCATCGACAAAATGTTTAAAGCGGTGCCGGCAGAAGATTTGGAAATTGCCTAATATTGTAAATGGGTTTATGGGTGTACACATTATGCTTCAAGAAATATATTAGTAAACTGAATAAATGTTTCTATTATGTTCTGAAATCCCAGTGTCGTTAAACCTTATTTTGGCATTTTTATAATATTGAGAATAGATAGAGGAATATTATGTAGTTATGTCCCACGGAGTGACTGACAATCTATACTAATATTATAAAGGTAAAGTTTGCTGGTTTTTGTGTTTGTAAAAGGTAATCATTTTGGGAAATGTTGGTCCAATTAAAATCCATACTATTGCCGAATGCCTTAGGATATGTTTCAGTGTATATAAGTCGTGAGCAGAACTTAGTAATCTATACTAATATTATAAAGCTGACGAGTTTGTTTGGTTGAACGCGTTAATCTCAGGATCTACTGGTTCGAATTGAAAAATTATTTTTGTGTTGGATGGTCCATTTATCGAGGAAGGCTATAGGCCCGTGCGAAGCTGGGTCGGTCGCTAGTTAATGAATAAAAGAAAGTTGGTAAATTATAAAACCCAGCTTGCATACACTTGCCGTAGTGAAAAAGCTACGTTTTGTAGCCGATATCTGTATGGACCCAGCATTCTAGCAAGTGTACATAATATCTTAACTACAGAATTCCTACCTCCATCTGGTCTACTTACCTCGGTCTGAAGACTCATGAGATCTTGGACTATTACCGATTACTGTACATCAAATAAATCTTTACTATTCTTAAATGAACAAAATAATAAAAACATTTTTTGGTCTTCAGAATAATTAGTTCACAACTGGGTATAAGTATCTCCTCATTTTACTCAATTCTTAGCTACTGTGCTGCAAACAGTGCGCTTTTAGCTTAAACTTTACCTATTTTAAATTATGCTGAAAACTATAGGTATATTATTCACACAATAATAATTTCTCAAGTGGCATGTACACAAGTACGTCTTAAATAACCATTTTATAGACTTTTTAACCCCCGACGTAAAAACGACGGGGTGTTATAAGTTTGACGTGTCTGTGTGTGTGTGTGTGTCTGTGGCATCGTAGCTCCCGAAAGAATAAACCGATTTTGATTTTGTTTTTTTTATGTTTGAAGGTGAATTAGTCGGGAGTGTTCTTAGCTATGTTTGGTGAAAATGGGTCCAAGATGGCCGCCGCTACAAAATGGCTAATCACATATTTTTTCACAACTCCTTCAATATGGCTATCAAATGAAAGGGCTTCACTAGTAGAATAATTTACACTATGATAAATTTCAAATCCAAGATGACCAGCACCACAAAATGGCGAATTACATTTTTTTCTCACAACTCCCTCAATATGGTTATTAAATGAAAGGGCTTGACTAGTAGAATAATGCATACTATATTGAAAGGGAATGAGGAATATTAATTAACTAACGAAAAATAAAAAAACGAAATTAAAAAAATAAAATAAAATCGAAACTGAAAACATGTAAACAAGCATGCAGCAAACAGGCAGCATGCAAGCAAGCATGCAGCATTCAGCAGGCATGGTTTCTGTCACGGCTCGAGCGCTGCGATGCTCCGACGGTCCCACGCGAGCTTATCGTCACAGATGGGTTTTACGCTCACCACCGCAGCGTCGGCTCGCTGCCCGGCTATGACGCCTCGCGACGCTCGCCCCTCCGCGCCTATGCGGGCTTAGATTACATTCGAGGCGTAGGGCAGAGAAGACAACGTGAAGTCGGTTTTGCAGCGATTCGTTTCTGCTAGTAACTTTTGTAGCACAACATAATGAATTTTTAAGACAATATTTTAGCGTGGCACAATAGATTTGCACAGTAACATTATGCGAAATAAATTTATGCCAAAACAAATTAACCTACAAGATAATTATGCCAAAATAAACTGTATGCCAAAAAAAAAATACGGCAAAGTATTATTCACACGTCACGGTTGGCGCAGTGGCTGAGCACTTGTGTTTGCCTTTTGTCTGGGTGTTGTTTATCTATATATGTATGTATTTACAAAAAAAATATGTATTTGTGTATGTATATCAGCTGTCTGACACCCATAGTACAGGGTCTTCCTAGTTTGGGCCTGATGGCCGTGTGTGAAAATGTCCCCACATATTATTATTATTATGGCAAAACAAATTTTGCCAAAACGTTAAGCTAAAGTATATTAGGGAAAAGAACATTAAGCAAAAGAAGGGATTCCAAAGCGCATAACGCTACTTTTAGCACCGGCGATCGGCGATTTAGTCGCTTTTAGAAGCTAAATGCAGCGACTAAGTATCCCATACACACGCCAAACGCGGTGACTGAGTCGCTTTTCGGAAGCTCAAACGCACACATTTGGATACCAGCCGCAGCGATTGGCATCTGCCGGCCGCAGTGTTACCAGATACACGTGTTCAGTTCCGTGGCAGTTGACGAAATTTTAATCCATACTCCCAAACTATTATTATACTTGGCTTACTACTATATTTGTGGTTTAAATAAATGCCGTGTGTTGTACCCAGTCAAACACACTGGGTACAATACACGGCATTTATTTTTTGATTGCACGAAATCCATATTCTGCCCACATGATGACTGAATCTAATGGACTAAATCCTGACGAACCGACATACACAATAAGTGAATATTTATGAGATCTAGATTAGAATAATGACAAGCCTAGATAAAACTAGTTAGGTATGTAAAAGTAAAACCAAATCTTCTTAATTCCTTTTACATTTGGTAAGACCGGTCGCCGTGACGCCCGTTAGTGGTATTACCAGTTTTACCTGTCCGGCTACTTTATTCTTTATTATGCCAGGGCAACTCAAGGTCAAGTTCAACTGAATTTCATTAACTATACTATTGTTAACCGGTAATCGGTACCTACCTACTAATGTTATATCTATGCAACTAAATTCTGGCATACTCTAAACCGAATTTCGGTCTTGGCCAATCTCAATGGAAACTAGCCAACTCATCATTATCATGTTAAACTTTAGATGCCCACAGAAATGGGGTGGTGCTATTCGTGTCAGCACCACACGGCTAGCCAAGTACGTAGCACAAAGTGTGTAGGCAAATACTGAAGCACTGCCTCTTCTCTCACTCTTAGAATCCGATGGGACTGCAACCCGACGAAACCAGCGAGAGATCAGGCGTAAGATCAACAGCTTTACGTGCTTTCCGAAGCACGAGGGCGTCTCACCACTAACTTGCAATCTCCGGACTGGAAAAACCCAATAACCCTCGATTCGTCTTAATTTTCGTACTCCTCCGCTGTTCTTTTCTCATTAATTTGCCGGATCCAAGACAGTTGAATCGTTTCTCCGGGACTCGTCGAGCTTCATTACTTCTGCGCTTTTCTGGTGGTCGCCACTGTTGATTCTGGCTTACAGGAGTTGCAGTGGTTAGGATATAGCATGGCAGGCTTGTCCCATAAAAAAAAACCCTCGAATAGAATATAGGGATCCAAGCATAGGGGCTTAGCAGTCATGCTTGTGACCACTAGACCAACGGGGCAATATTTCCCATAACAAATACACCCTCTGTCACGTGTGAAGCCTAAATACAAAGGTAGTAGGCATACCAGTAGGCGTCGTGGTTAGCTGCATTTGACGTCCTGTACTGACTGAAGCCGTTTGATTTAAATAGACCACTAAATGTGGTTCCTATAACCAGATTGAAATGTATTCAGAGTTGCTTACAGCATCAGTCGGTCTTACTTCGCCTTTTTACAGAATTGATCGACTGCTGACGTAGCTGCGCGGTGCGGGAGGAGTGACAGTTGTCACCAGTTGACGTGTCAGTGAGCACTTGCATCACGTCGCCACACTAATCTCGCTAAGCAGCTACCTCAGGAACGGTCTACAGCTCACCTCAAGCTCACTTCACCTAAATTAATTTTTACAGAAAGGAACTGTAGCTCCGAAGTGGCGTTTTGTAAAATCTTTAGTATGTGTACCTTCTTCCCGTTTTTTTAATTCAGTGTTGGCCAAAGGTGTTTAAGCCAGACAGTTTATTTATATACAGTGCAGACACACCACTTGCAACACATTTAGCACTAAACGTATTTAATACATCATTCGGTCTCAGTCAACTTCAAACAATTTAACAGGGATGCAAATGCAATGATGTTCTAAATATATTTAGCTCTCATCATAATATTCAGCGATTCAAATATGGTTACTTCATTTATGAAAAGTATTTTTGGACGCTGGCATTTAAATATCGCTGATATTTATTAAAATTTTGTATCAATAAAATGCAATGCAGACAATTTATTAAAATTCCAAAAACGACGTCGGTAAAATATGTAAAAAATATGGTAAATAGACACAGATCTACATAAATATTTTTAAAAAACCCGGAACTTCAGACACGCTGCAACAATAGAAAACTGGAATATAAAAGACACGGTGGCTTGCACGTATGATATGTACATGTTACGGCTAATATCCGAAGTGCCGTAATAGTTTTAGCCACGGGTTTAAGCCAGCTACAACTAGGTGCAGCCGGCACGTGCGGTTAAACTTAGATGTAACCTACTTATCTTCGGTTAGAACTAGGTTTAGCCTTCATCATAGCGGCTTGAACTAGGTGTAACCGCACACTCGAGGCGGTCCGGCCAGTGCTTGAGCGCTGGCTCGGGAGGAGGCACGGCTCCCTATCGTTTCGAGTGACGTGGGTGCTCTCGGGGTATGGTTGCTTCGGGAAGTACCTGTGTCGCATAAACAGGGAGCCGGACCGGTGTCACCACTGCGTCGACTGCCGGGAGGACACGGTGTGGCATACGCTGGCAGCTTGGAAGGAGCAGCGACGTGCCCTCGTCAAGTACGCAGTGACCTGTCGCTATCGGCCGTGGTCGAGTCGATGGTCAACAGCGTAGAGTACTGGGACGCGGTGATTTCTTTCTGCGAAACTGTCATGTCGCAGGCTGCGGAAAGGGAGAGGGAGATCATAACCTCCCACCATGCCCGCAGTGTTCCGAGGGGGAGTCTAACACCTTACTCCCCCCCCCGACCCGAGGTGGCCCGCCGAAGCGGGCCGGCACCAGTATAGGGATATATATATACATACAACAAAATATAAATATTTATTTATTTTATTCTGTTTTTAGTTTTGTTGTTATAACGGCAACAGAAATACAAGTCATCTATGAAAATTTGAACTGTCTAGCTATCGCGGTTCATGAGATACATCCTGGTGACAGACAGCCAGACGGACAGTGAAGTCTTAGTAATAGGGTCCCGTTTTTACCCTTTGGGTACGGAACTCTAAAAAGTATTGTAATAGCCAATCGGGATTAATTACACGAACCATATAAAATGTATGTACATATTGATTGTCATTTTCAATTGTCAATAAAAAGTAACTAATAATATAAAAGAAAATGAAAGGTTAAATTTTTTTTAATAAAAAAATAACAAAGTAATGTCTTCATCGAGTAGTTCAAAAGTTATTCTTCATCTCAGAACCACCAATAATAATTCTTCACATATAAACTTATAAAAGCAAGCGTCTTTTTTTTTTAGTTTAGATAGAATCTAGTCTCCAATCAAGTTTATTTTTTTTAAAAAAAGAGTATCAACCTTGCCACCTAAAGCTATATAAAACGTGGTGTTTATGCTAAATAGTCTAGTGTTCTGATTGTTGTAACGTATAATTGTGTCTCTTACAATGTCGGCTAAGTGTTTGGTTTTGTGGATTGCTTATATTGTCGCAAGCTCAGAAGCTAGTCTTGGTAAGGGTTTAACACATTTTTATTTTTACACAAGATGAGGATGCCATTTTATTTCTATTTTTGAAATTCATGTTTATCATACTAAAGTCTTTATAACATTTAAGTACATAATTAAGAGGAAATACCACGGGCTAGAGAATTGAAAATTAGGTATTTGTAAAATCTATTGCTGTAGCGCGATGCCCGAACACGAACCGCAGAGCGCGATAGAGACAACTGCAGCTTTGACCGAAAATACCTATTAAAAGTACACAAAATCAATGATTCGTAGTCCCCTGATTTCTTCTCCAAAACTTAACCGATTTAACTGCTTTTTTCATTAAAAAATAAAGAAAGGCTTTTGCCGTGTTCCTATGTTTTCTATTTTTTATATAATCAAGTCAAATTTGTTTTCTGAATGTTTGAACACAGCGGAAAATCATGCCAATTTTTTAGGTTTTTGAATATTCGTATTTCTTTTAATAATAAATTTATGAGAAAAAGGAAAACATAGGGACATGCCAATAATAGCCATGGATATTTAAAAAAAAAATAATTGATCTACTGGCATTATCCAGGGAGGAAACAGGGGACTAAGTTTGTATGGAAAAACGGCCCTTGTGTTTCCTCTTAAATATATACATAGATTCTCCCAATTGTAAACGTCCTTTTGTGCCTATAGACCGTTCCGTTCTGTATCCTGCTTGATAATGATGGAAGTAGGAAATATCTAAATATATATAAAATTAAACTATAAATAAAATTTGTTCAGAGACAATAATCAGCCAGCGCAATTTCGAGGTGAGAGCCTGGTGAACCGTCACACAGGGTATCCTAGTATGGACTCCAGTCTCTCACAAAGGATTATGCTTCATGCATTTTAGTTAATTTATTTGTATTTTTACTTATTTTGTGAACTTACGTGAACCTTTGTGAACAGTGAAATGAACATTATTATTATAATTATTATTATCTTCTTTTCTTCTTTCTCTTCCGCTGTTCTTTTCTGATTAATTTCGATGAGGGATCCAAAACAGTTAAATCGTTTCTCCGGGACTCGTCAAGCTTCATTGGTTTGTCGCTTTTCTGGTGGTCGCCACTGTTGATTCTGGCTTACAGGAGTTGCAGTAATTTAGGAAAACTTGTGACTGGTCCCATAAAAAAATATACATAACTTATAGATAATAATAAAATTACTTGGGACCCCCCAAGCAGTTTATGACGCTGTCTGTACAAAGGAGCTAATTGGGTTTCACAAAAGTCGTGCGCATCCCTCTAAACGGGATAATTGCACTAAAGGCAGCATTGCCACGTTATATGGCAACGCTGTTTCTTTGGCCCAAGATATGGCCATGTGAAGAGTCGACTAGCCCCTTGACGACGACCAAAAAACCAGGGAGCACTCGTACCCCATGGCCCTAGTGTGTAGCTGAGCTTGTGAGGGCTGTCAGAGCCATTTACATAATATGTTCTACGTCGCGTCGCCGCGAATGTGTTAGAGAACTATTTAAAAAGATTGCCTTGCCAATTTTTCTATGAAAATATTATGTATGTGAGAAAATCCCTACATAATATTGAATAAAGTATGGTAGACATCATTTTAATACCAGAAATAAATAGAAAACAGCTTAAACATACATAATGTACCTACATCTTTTTTGGTGTACTGTGTTAAGTGCTACAATAATATTCATTGTGATATATTAAAACTTAGTAAAAGTAAATTTAAAACATATAAGTACCTACACTTTGTACGACAATTGTTCCCAACAAAAGAATGCTTGGAAATGTGCTGGCCCTGCTCCATAGGACGATCTACAGTCAAGACGAAATCAAACTGATAAGAACATTCTCGATCAAATCACTTTTCGAACAAATAAAAAAATAAATATTAAGTAAAAAATTAAGTACCTAGAATAATAAATTATTATTCTAGGTACTTAATTTTTTACTTAATATTTTTTTGTTATTCTTATTCATATGAAGCCGTTCTTCTGGCTAGATCACAAACTCACTTTGTTTTTTTTTTGTTCGAAAGGTGATTTGATCGAGAATGTTCTTAGCTACGATTCAAAAAAAATTGCTCAGGCGTTCGAAGATCAGCTCTTTTCTAGTTGATGAGAGACAGAGAGGCGGGCAGTGAATACCACAGTAGCACTTCAATAAACCTGGTTTTTTATCAATACATTCTTATTTCTATTTTGTTTCAGTGCCTTTTATAAAGCCATGCTCACCATCAGATTCACCATGCATGATTAATTCTGCTGGACTTGCCTTGCCACACTTCCTCAAAGGCTTGCCAGATCTTGGCGTACCAGCCTTGGAGCCATTGCCTGTAAAAGACACAAGGGCTGACACAGGAGATCTTAAAGTGAGCTTCAAAAATGCCAAAGTCTATGAGCTTAGCAAATGCGTGTTTGAAAATGTAAAGTGAGTTTATCCTTTTTTTTGTATTCTAACTACGCCAGAAGGAGGGTTATGTTTTTAAAGTGTATGATTTCTTTAGCACGCTCTGTAGCCTAAACGGCTTGATGGATTTTGGTTGACACTGGGATGATTGAATGAAATGGTCGATTTTTAGAGCTATACATACATATACATGCTGAAATTTTAGTGGTTGTTTACCCGCGGCATATCGATTTGGCCTCAGCAGTACTATCGATTCATGGAGTTAAACTTAAAAAATAAATATGTTTTTTGTTTAACACCTCTAAAAAAACTCTACACCTTAGTCAAAACATGTTTGAGGCTTGGCTGTTTAGTTACTAAAAATAACTATTGTTTATCAGAAAAGTAATGAACAGTGATTCCATTTTTACATTACGCCCATCTAACTGTAGCGAAACGGCCTAGCCACATACATATTTTGACTAAGGTGTAAAGTTTGTGAAATAAGGCTAGAAAAGTAGAGATCTGTATGTCTGTTCTGTTACAATCTCCCTCGGTGAACACCTAGGTGAAATGAGGTGTCATCCGTCCCGACGCTAGGGATTTACAAAGCACTACAATCGGATGACAACTCATTTTACCTAGGTGTTCACCGAGGGAGATTGTAACAGAATAGCACTGCTGATAACTTTTTGACAGTGCGAGCCATTTGCTCTCGTCTTGGCAACATTTTACGTGAAATGTTTTTGGTGGGATCAAGAATTTCTATCAATACATACCGCGCATGGACCTAGTATTTTAAAATAACCTATACGTATGTCCCCAACACATGGTACCTACACCCTACAACCTACGTTCACAATATAATTTAATTCAACAAATAAATCAGATGTGAAAATTTACATTGTAAACACAAATTCGAAAATTAATACAACACAATCAAAAATATTTATTTGTCTGGAATTCGGACTCATTCACGCGCGCTGGCTGCAGCTGTCAAACATAAAGATACTGTCAGTTTAATTAACTTTACGGATATAATTATTTAATGAAATATTAATCATTTAACGTTTTATTATTGACAGGCGGGATGCCGTTAAATCAACGGCAAGCATCACAGTAAACTGTCCTTTAGTTTTTAAGGGAGAATATACTATTGGTGGAAAAATATTCTTTTTAGAAGTAGACGGAGAAGGTCCTTTCTACTTCGGAGGTGGTACGTATGACAAATCATTATCAGTTAAAACGAACCAGACTACGCCAAAATTCTAAGCAAACAGATTTAAAATTAGTCACCGATTAATTTTAAATCTGTTCTAAACAAAAGTTGAGGATGTACAGTAAAACCTCGAGTATCCGAACCTCGATTATCCGAACCCTCAATTATCCGAACGCTGACTTAGTTTATCCGAACGCGCAAGTATCTGAACGTTGGCACGAATTTTGTTTCATCGTACGTTGTTAGACCGCTTACGGAGGTTCTGCGCGCAATTTTGATGTATGTACACACGGCTACACATCAACCTAAGCGTTTCCAGTATAAGATGATCTCTAATTTTATGGAAATTCTATACAATGGGAGTTCAGCGTAAACTGGAAATGTACAGCTTGATGTGTAGCCGTGTGAACCTAGATTTCTTACATCGCGCAGATAGAAACTGTTTTTTATGTAAATAAAAAGTGTAGTTTTCTTTGATCTCGTCCCAAAAAATCCACATTTCGATTATCCGAACTAGTGTCGGTCCCAATTAGTTCAGATAATCGAGGTTCTACTGTACATTGAACTGTTAATACCGGATAGTACCTACACAATTTTATATGTTTATGGTACAACTGATTATTCTTTATCGAGGATTAATTTCATCTCTGTGTGGTCTGGAATCATGATCGACGTTCAGGGTCTGCTGTCACATTTGAACGTAAGTGAGTAATGATACCGGGAAACCTAATACCAGAAAGACAGACCCGCAGTGACGCATACCTTCTGAACTATATAGTAGTAGTGTCTTTTTCTGATAACCCTTAGTTCATAGTCAAAATGAAAGTCAAAGTCTGTGATGTGTTTGTAATTGTGGGTATTTAGAATTAAGTCTTTATACTTTACGAGCCGCGTTCTAGTCTAGGAAAATAGGGAAATAGGAACAATCGGAGATATAATATACGTCCCTATTTCGCTATTTTCCCTATTACGTAATTCCTATTTGTATTCATATAACAGCAGTGACTCTGACTCTTAGACATTGAAATAATGTTTTTTATCTAATTTCAGGTCAAATGCGTGCAGTAGTCGACCTGAAACTGAAAACTTTTAACGACGATGAAGGCAAGAAACATTATAAAGTCGGCAGCTTTGATTACACATTTGAACCTCTTAGCAAGTTCGATATCAAATTCGAAAACTTATTCCATGGTGACAAAGTGAAAGGTGTAGTATTTTTAAATGTTTATTTTTTACTATTTTTTAACTTCATGCAAAATAAGTTAAACGAAGATCAAACATTAAGTTTGATCTTCTTACCTTTCTCGTAACTTTTTTTTTGCCTAGGCATTCTCTACCAGTAAACCAAACGTTGTGAAGAGAGGTGGCCGGTGCAAATTATTAAAAATTTTCTACTACGTACTATTTACTTACTTGATAATTCAAGATAAGTAATAGAATACTTATCTTGAATGATCAAGTAAGTAGCTTTGTTAAGAGATTTGGGGTTTGATATACCAAAAAAAACAACATTTATTCTATTTTTCGAAATATTTGTGATGATTTGGGATATTTAACTGTCTTAAATCTATTTTAAAATAATATTATGGATTGAGACGTTCTGGTAAAACTAAGCTCAACTGTCTTACGAATGACCGCTTAGCCTATTATTTTATAGCCGTAAAGTATAGGTACTCATGAAATTCCTTAAGATTCACTTCTAAGCAATGTTAATTAAAATCTAAGTTTAATTACAGAAGTCAAGCGGCATTAATCGCTATAATTAATATTCTCATTAAAAGCTACTCAAAAGCCACATTCAATAGCTAAATTGATGCGTTACTATATAATTGGAAACCTAATACCTAAGCTTTAATTACTTTCCATCAATTTATTTCACATCTATAAAATGAACAGTTTCTATTTGTTATAATAGGTACCTACTTGTATAGTTTTTCCCTAAGATTCAACTCTAACCCTAGTAGCTATCGCTATGTCATTATCAATTATATTATTTACCTCCGTAAAAAAAACTTTTCACTTCACTCAACTCAACAACACTCAGTAAATAGCTGTCAAAAATCCCCATGACTCAATATTGAACAACCTTTCTTTGAATGACTCTTAGGACCCGGCCACACTGAGCACCGAGCGGATAATTTGCTTGCTTTACAGTCGGATACTGCAGTAATATTTATATGGAAGGGTCCACACCAACACAGGAAGCCGCTGTCTGCATATACTATTGCAGTATCTGACGCCCGCCCGCGATCCGACGCGTCAGTGGTCAATCTCCAACGTCAGGGATGACAGCTCACCTCAAACTCACTTCATCATCATCATATCAGCCTATTGCGGTCCATTGCTGAACGTAGGCCTCCCCTTGAGATCACAAACAACTCGGTCAAGCAGCCCACATCCGTCCGCTGCCAGACACTTTCTGCAAATCGTCGGTCTATCGTGCCGCAGGGCGTCCCACACTACGCTAACCCAAACGCGGCCTCCACCCATACCCTAAACTTAACTCACTCACGTAACCTAAGTTCAATGAGGGAAAAATAACAGAGTAGACAGCTGATTCTACGGATTGACAACTCACTTCTAGGTCACTTCACCAAAGGGAGAAAATTACAGAATAATAGTGCAGTACCATTTTAACCTGATCTATTCAATTTTATTATGTTTACAGCTGAACCGATCGAACAAGTCATAAGTGACGGTTGGAAGGAACTAACCCTGGACATAGGAAAGCCCCTCATGAAAGAAGGAATCTTGGCCATTGCGAATATCATCGACAAAATGTTTAAAGCGGTGCCAGCAGAAGATTTAGAAATTGCCTAATATTGTAAATGGGTTTATGGGTGTACACATCATGCTTCAAGAAATATATTAGTAAACTAAATAAGTGTTTCTATTATGGTCTGAAATCCCAGAGTCGTTAGACCTCATTTTGGCATTTTTGTAATATTGAGAATAGATAGAGGAGTATTACTTATATAGTTATGTCCCACGGAGTGACTGACAATCTATACTAATATTATAAAGGTAAAGTTTGTTGGTTTTATGTTCGTAAAAGGTAATCATTTCGGGAAATATTGGCCCAATTAAAATCCACACTATTGCCGAGTGCCTTAGGATATGTTTCAGTGTATATGTTACCGGCCAAACCCGATTTTAGGATGAACTAGTTTCGAATAGGCCAAACTAGTTCATCCTGTTGCCGATAGGATGAACCAATTTAGCCTAAGTCGAATCGGTTTATCCTGGTTAGAATTTAGGATAAACTGGTACATAATCTGAACTAATTTCACCTAGTTTCTAGACTGAATAAAGGAATACAAATAAAATAGTCAATATGATTTCTTAAAGTTATTTATTAACTAATCAGTAATTTCACATCTATCACTAGATCAACTTATATTCATCCACAGAAATCACCTTATCTGCAATTTTCTTATTTTTTTATTTTTGCAAGGTTTACGCTGGTGGCACTTAGTGCAATTTTATTTCCATTCCTTTATTCAGTTTAATTTGAAAAGCTTATAGAAGATATAATTATATTAGGTGAAATTAGTTCAGATTAGGACGTACCAGTTTATTCTTACTCGGATAAACCAATTCGACCTAGGCTAAACTGGTTTATTCTATCGGTAACAGGATGAACAAGTTTGGCCTAGGCTATACTGGTTGGTCCTATCGCATGTAGGGAGAACTGGTTTGGCCTAGGCGAAAGTAGTTCATCCTAAAATCGGGTTTGGCCGGTAACATATACCTTAGCCGTGAGCAGAACTTAGTAATGAATGAATGAAAGAAAGTTGGTAAAACATAAAAACCAGCCGTCGCACTTGCCATAGTGAGAAAGCTACGTTTTGTGGCCAATATTTGTAAATAGACCCAGCATTCTAGCAAGTGTACATATCTTAACCACAGAAAACCTACCTCCATCTGGTCTACCTACCTCGGTCTAGAGACCCATAAGATCTTGGACTATTACCGATTACCGTACAACAAATAAATCTTTACTATTCTTAAATGAACAAAATAATAAAAACGGTTTTTGGTCTTCAGAATCTGTCAGTTCACAACTGGGTATCTCCTCATTTTACTAAATTTTTAGCTACTGTCCTGCAAACAGAGCGCTTTTAGCTTAAACTTTACCCATTTTAAATTATGCTGAAAACTATATATTATTCACAAAATAATAATTTCTTAAGTGACATGTACACAAGCACTTGAACAACCATTTTAGAGTTTTTGTTAGAACTGCTTGAGAGGCAATATGAAAACCAAAAACAATATTAGTCATCCTAGAATTACAATTGCATCATATATAGGTACATGATACTATGTCATTGATTTTTTATAATTATTCTGTTTTTACATGAGTTCGTCGACCACAAAAACCTACAAACAATATTATCGACTAGCAATATTTAATAATTATATTTCACGGCCAATGACTTTGAATAACATTAGGTACAGACGCTAGCACAACAATCTGTCTTTCTTTGATATATTTTCAACTTAATCAAAAACATAAGGTTCTAATTCAATTGGGAAAATTTGCCGGCGTTTAGACATGGCACTTATCTCTGCCGAGAATTTTTGAGATCTTTAACATCGCTCGTCAAACTCCAGAAACGAATAGTAAGGTACCGGTACAAAATGGAAGTCAAGCGACCTAGGAAGGAGTCCAATGCGCTGGACTGACCAGGTCCGCACCACAACCAACTTAAAGATTGTCGAAGCGGTTCACGTTGCTGAAAGTCAGAGCAGATGGCGCTACATCGTCCGTGGGGAACGAATTCCTTGATGGGTCACAAACCCCAGGGAATTGGGGAAACAACGCAAGAAAAAGGGTCATACTACTTCGTAGGTACTCACAAATAACCGTTTCATTAATTTTGAACATAGAACTTTTTACTTTACAAATGACGGAGATAATCACTAACAAGAAGATTATTATATAAGTGGACACGTGAACACAAACACGAGAACAGGGAATGTTGTTTCTTTCTGATAACCCTTGCCAGCACAAGATGGCATTTCCTGCCGGGAAAGAGACACAAAGTTCACAGAGTTCACAATGTTCTCCAAAACGTTTCACTACTTTTTAGGAACACCTGCCACTCAGAAGTGCTCAATAGACTACACACCCAACTAAGCTGCTGCAAAAACAACTCAGCGAAATAGGGGATTATAGATCCGACTGTTACCTTGGATAAGTGCGGTGCTCCTGACCAGACAATAGCCCACTTACTACAGTGCCTAAAGTGTCCCTACAGCTGCAGAGGACATTACTAACGCCACTAATGCTGGATCGATAAATGTGGCTGCGCACCGGGCCATACTGCCTAACAAAAAAAAACCATCGATTCGAAAAGAAGAAGAAGACCAGACTCTTTGGCGTGTTTGTCCACTTTCATGATAAACATCTTGATCCCTATTACTGTAATAGTGACGTTTTTACCGTAGGTACAGACGCCAGCACTTTAAGCTAAAGTGTAAAATTTTCCCAATTGAACATGAACCTTATTGTTTTGTAATAAAGTTGAAAAACTATAAAATAAATTTAACAGATTGGGGTAGCTTGATGTGCTGGCTTCTGTACATTCACCTAGCTAGAAACTTAGTGAAAATCTTGAGTGATCTTTCTTTATTTCTCTCTTTCTTGGAAGGTGGTTTGTAATGTGAAACTTTGAACAACTAAATCCACGAAATGTCTAGTGAAACGCAGTTTTGCAAGGCATCAATAGGCCCTACATGCCCTCTGAACATATTATGCATGATCATTGGACAGCTTCTATATTTTTTAGAATGTTCAAATTCAAATAAATTGCTATCTGTCAAAGATACCTTTATCTTACATGAAATGAGCTGATGAGATTGCCTCAAGATTTTGAACATTTTCAATTACGAGAATTGGTCTTTTGATATTTGATAAAGTTTAAAAATATTTTTTACTTTTTACACTAGATGTTTAAATGAGTTTTCTTAACTCACCAAACAAAAAAATATATTAATATTATAATATCGTGTCTGTATTCCCCGAAAATATGCGCAAAGATGATGAGATGATGAAGATAGCACTCCCACATTTTGCCAGATAGGTATGTTCAAGCCCCATGGGAGTAAAATCTCTTGCCACACAGACATCATGTTGGGGTCGGCTTTCAGTCTAACCGGATAGGTACAGCTGAAAACCACTGCCTGTCTCCCTCCACAACCCTGTTACTAAGTAACACGATACCGTTTGGTAAGACTGATTGTCAGACTTTCTGGTTTTTGACCACCCATAACGACTGTCAAAGATCTACGATTAACAGCCGGGACCGATAGATTTACGCGCTTTCTTAAGCACGGAGGGGACTCCGTATGAAAATGGATGGTCACCCATCCAAGGACCGACCGCAGCAAGCGTAGCTTAACCATGATCAATCCGTACGGCTTATACTTGGCCAAGAGCTTCTTCAAGCTAGTATCATCATAAGTCAGTTTATCCAATCGGTTGATTCTAAAAAGCCTTTACCTATGTAATATCTCTCTAAGCTCTACATAGCATGATGCCACAAATTTTGCTAATCCATGGGAGCCGACAATGGCTTCTATTTGACACAACTTAAGCCTCCCTAGAGACCGCTGCCGCACGCAATGGTCTTATGTAGTCCGCTGTAATAAATGACAATGATGTTTACCGTAATTATTACGGTTGACTGGTTTATTAGTGCTTTTAGTTAGAACCAGGGACGATTATACAGATTTTGTATTGATTATGCTAGTTTGCAACATCTTGTCATTGCAAGGTATTGTTTATATCAGAAGGTTAATTTCCATAACAAAAATTTTTTTAAATCTATTCGGAATCAGTGTCAAAATTAAGGTAAATAGAGACGTTTTTGGCAGATTTAAGACTGAGATTTGATTGTGAACGTGACTAATAGTAGAATTGCCCCCCAGGTTTATTTGCAATGCTCTTCTTAAATGACCTTCAAATAATAATTCAAGTAATTATATTTTTGAACTGTTAATATAAGTTCGTTTTGCATTCTGATAAAACGGTGAGACATGTAGCACGGCAGTAGGTATTATTAACACCTTTGTAACCATATCATGTTTCTGGCAAATAAATATTTTGATCTACCAGGATTCAATCGGAAATCCGAGGCGTATCGAAGCTCATGTATTCGCTATTATAAACCTCATCATCCCTAGTTTTACCGTAACATACAATCGTACGCAATTTGCCAAGAAATAATGGAACCTATACCCTAATCTATGATGTAATAAAGTTCATCTTGTTTATAGTCAACAGACGAAACACACTTCAACTAACGAGGGTACCTTGCACAATAAGCTCCGTTTCGGACAAGCTGTAAATATTCCAGAGTGACGTAATGCTCCTACAAGCCCGATTTTAGTCTAACTAGCAACTGAACTGAGTCATACCGACCGTTCGTACTTCGAACACGAGCTGCGCAAGCCGTAAATGTTCAAAATACGACGTGCAGCCGGTCTATGTGCGGCTGTAGAGAGTCGAGTGACGACCGTAACGGCCGAAATCGACATGTATGCAAGACACTTTATGCCTAGCCGGCTGATACATTTCTGGATTGGGCTGCAAACGCCAAGCGTATGGAAATTACGTCTAGTTTAGTAGCGAGTAATTCTGTTTATGTGGAAAAGTTGCTGTTACATGCCGAGTGAGTTGTGTGACCTGGGTAGTTCATGTTGATTTTTCTTTGTAGACACTTAAGAGGTTTTTCGAAATAAAATATTATGTTTGAAACTGAAAGAGAGAACTGTTTACATTTGATGACATTGAGTTATATTTAATTATTAAGCTGATAATATGACCAAAAGAGTTATAAATATTAATATGGATGAATGCAGAGAGAAAGGAAGGCCAAAGAAAGAGATGGATAGATTGTGTGCAGAATGATATGAATGAAAAGGGAGTCAGTGAAAGCATGTCGGTTGACAGGACGTAATGGGAGAAGAAAACATGTTGCGCCGACCCCAAGTAACATTGGGACAAGGGTGGAAAGATGATGAAACTGATAATATGATGATTCTTAATTCCAACTGGCCTTTTGGTCGTACCTAAAAATCCTTGCTATCCACCTATGGCAGGGGTCGGCAAGCTGCGGCTCTTTCGATATCAAGTTACAGCTCTTCAGTACCGTAACCAAAAATCGTGCAATCGATAATTGTGAAACTAATTTCATTTATTGCAATTTCATTTCATATTGTCTGCTACAAATCATACTTTAGGTATGAAATCACATTCAAATTTCATTTCGCGACTCGACGACGACAGACTATGAACTAAAGGTCACAATCATACGGTACGAGTATCAGCAAATACTATAAAATTGAATAAATACATCTTTTAGTAGCACTTTAAAAACTGGATTTTTTTGTGAGTTTTAACTATTGGCTCTTTTGCTTCAAATGGTTGCCGACCCCTGATGTATGGCGAAAAATAAAAATAAAATAACAAAAACAAATTTAGGTTCAGTAAATTGAGAAGTCACGAATGTTAGTGAAGTAATTAATTGTTAAGATAAAGTAAATAACAGGTGCAATCTAGTTCAACCGTGGCACCAAGCCAAACGTGGAGGCTCTGTGAACAAATAGAATTCCACAAGTTTTAATGTTGGTACATACCCGAGTACATTGTTAGACAAACTAGGGTTAACACTACTATTTTCCAATAAATCTTTGAGCCAGAGACAAAAACTGCCAGCCTCAGACAAAATCTTCATCATCATCATCAGCCTGAAGACGTCCAATGCTGAACAAAGGCCTTCCCCATAAGGAGGGGGGTCGGTAGCCATAATCCACACGCTTGGCAGGCCTTGGGGATCGCAGTAAAGTTGTTAAGCACACGGAAGCCGCTGCTGTCCGACTTCCAGATTTTCCCTTAGCTATTCTAGCCCGGATACCCCACGGGGAAATTCGATGTGGGTATTCAACACTCATCAAATGCTGTAAAATATAATGAGTGTTATTGTTTTTTGAAGTGTGATGACGTGGTAAATAAATAGTAACATAAAAAATTTAAATAATAATTTTTTTTTTAAATATGTATTTCTTTGGAAAATATGTAAATTTTTTGGAAAATATGTAGATTTTTTTGGAAAATATGTAGATTTTTTTTGGAAAATATGTATTTCTTACTCTGCCGCAGTTCTTTTCTGATTAATTTCATTGCGGGATCTAAGACAGTTGAATTGTTTCTCCATGACTCGTCGAGCTTCATTGCATCGGCGCTTTTCTGGTGGTCGCCACTGTTGATTCGGGCTTACAGAAGTTGCGCTGGGTTGTCTCAATAAAAAAAGTGTGCGTTGAATATCATCAGGGGTCAATTTTACAAATAAAACCGGCCAAGCGCGAGTTGAACTCGCGTGGAGAGGGTTCCGAAGAATGCCAATTGATAGAATTCTTACAGGTTTTCCTGTAATCTACAAGCAATGAACTATGTTTTGTATTTTTTTTTTCAAAATTTTAGGCTTGGTAGTTTCGGAGATCGAGGGGGGGGAATGGTCAATTTTCGTCTTATTTCATGAATAAAATCAAAACTATTTATTTTACAGTAATCACTAAAATATATTTGAGATCCTCATAATCAACCCTTTCATTTGATATATGACACAGTAAGGTTAGCAAAACTTATTTTTTAAATTGTTTAATTTGTCCCCAGGAAAAGACCCTTATTTTTTTTTTTATTTTTTTTTTTTGCATATCTGTGTTTGGGTCATAGGATTACACCCTCTTATCAAATTACACCTGATTTGGTCCAGTAGATTCGGAGCAAATTGGCTGTGACAGAAGGACGGACAGACAGACGCACGAGTGATCCTAAAAAAAAAACAGATTTTAGATTGCGGACTCGCAGTCGCTGTATAATGAGATTGCGACTACATTTTAGGTAATTAAACGTTTTTAATACGTAGAATTGGCCTTTGGGTTAATACCTCAGGGCCTCAAGTCTGCTATTACAATAGTGTCAGAATGGTCTATCATTGATTTTCATAATGACGCCAATATACTAGTAGATTACCAAACTTGTCAAAATCAACAATTATGAAATCAATGATAGACCATTCTGACACTATTGTAATAGCAGACTTGAGGCCCAGCTTGTACCATTCAATGACATACAAAAAATATTTTAGAAACTTAATACCGCGTAACAAAGTATTTTTAGGTACCTATAATCAGAAAATTATTATTTCTCATATTATTGTAGACAATTGTCTAAACCTTCAAGTAATAAAACCACTTCATTAATTATAAGTAGTACCTTTAATATCTATAATTAAACTTTATTTACATATTCATGATAAAATGGCGTGCTACCTGAATTAATTGCTCGGTAACAACATTTAGGTTTCAATTCCGTAAATTAACGCATAATTATGGTCCAAGATCCTGGAGTCGCCAGCTCTACGTTATTTTAGCATGAGGAAAATATGGGCGCGGAATATGTTATAAAGAGGTATTATAATTATATACTTGTATACCTATTTGCTAGTTTCAATGATGGGTAATTTTTCAGATATCCTATAGAGCATATCATTTGCCTAACCCTTTTCCAATATCCTATTTTTCAGATATTCTATAGAGCATATCTCTTGCCTAACCCTTTTCCAATATCTTATTTTTCAGATATCCTATAGAGCATATCATTTGCCTAACCCTTTTCCAATATCCTATTTTTCAGATATTCTATAGAGCATATCATTTGCCTAACCCTTTTCCAATATCCTATTTTTCAGATATTCTATAGAGCATATCATTTGCCTAACCATTTTCCAATATCCTATTTTTCAGATATTCTATAGAGCATATCATTTGCCTAACCCTTTTCCAATATCCTATTTTTCAGATATTCTATAGAGCATATCATTTGCCTAACCCTTTTCCAATATCCTATTTTTCAGATATTCTATAGAGCATATCATTTGCCTAACCATTTTCCAATATCCTATTTTTCAGATATCCTATTGAGCATAATTATCATTTGCTTAACCTATTACCAACTATGTTGAGGTCGACTTCCAGTATAACTGGATACAGCTGAATGAGCAGGGCGACTGCTTGTCTGACATCCGCAACTCAGTGACTGGGTAACACAATACCCTTGGTAAGACTGGTTTTCAGACTTTTTGATTTCTAACTACTCATAACGACTGTCAAAGATTTTGGGACCCTCCGCTGTACGTGCTTTCCTTGGTCTTGGTATGAAATGGATGACCATCCTCGGACCGACCGCAGCAAATGAAGCTTAACATATTGAACGCCATTGACAACTTAAGTTGCGAAACGGTCGCGTGGCGCTTTTTTTTTAAACAATATATTTGTTTTGTATGAGACTGACACTAACTGTTAGTGGCATACCGATTGTTAGTGAATATTATAAGGCTTTTTTTATCATTTAGGAGCTTTGTGCCTATTGGCCTAGTTCTGTTCTGTCTCCTGCTTGATTTGGAGGGAAGTGGAAAATATGCTTTACTTACTCCTCCGCTGTTCTTTTCTGATTAACTTCGTTGCGGGATCCAAGACAGTTGAATCGTTTCTCTGGAACTCGTCGAGCTTCATTGCTTTGGCGTTTTTCTGGTGGTCACCACTGTTGATTCCGGCTTACAGGAGTTTCATTAAGCTTGTCGTCTGGGGTGAAGTCACGTAAAAAGGCGCTGGCGTGCAAAAGGTTAACTATGGCCGATCGATCAGTATGGTTTTTACTTAGCTACGAGCCCCTCCCCATCCCATTAAGCATAATTATATAAATTCCAGCAGTCACACATGAAAGTATATGTATTGGTAAGTTTACCTTTTGTACTTAAAACCTGAAAAAGGTCCCAGCAAATAAACTAACTCTATTTCTTCTCGAAAATTCGGCCACGTTCACCATCATCATCATCATCGTGTTATCCTTTACACGCCTACTACTAGA
Source organism: Charanyca ferruginea (assembly GCA_947361185.1). NCBI lineage: Eukaryota > Metazoa > Arthropoda > Insecta > Lepidoptera > Noctuidae > Charanyca > Charanyca ferruginea. The sequence goes on along the minus strand of OX376068.1, from coordinate 17,936,026 downwards.
CATATGTAGGTCTCCCCCAAGGGGGTTTACCCTTTATCATCATGCTTTGCCGATGCATGTTGGCGATCGCAGTCGGTGTTATGGTACTCAGAAGGACGCTGATACCTTCTACGACACCCACGGATAGAAATGGGGACCACGCCGCCACGTTACAATGACGTAATTTTGGCGACGCTGGGATCTCAGACAAATACTTTATATACTACCGCCTTCAAATCTTTGTACATGTGCAAGTTAAAATAAATAATTTATGATAGGCATCCAAAAACAAAAGGCAATAATAAGTAAACTGAATAGCAACATTAGTTACAAACATAACCTTGCTTAGAATCTCCTAAAATAAAAAATGGTAGGAAGCAACCAGTATGACGGCCATTGTGCTATATAATCCGCTGTTACATGAACATTATAATCAGTGTAATCCATCCAATACAATAGAAGCGAGAGCGAATCTTACCATACAATTAATTATTATTAAACATGTATAAATCACAGTGTTTGTTTTTGTGTTTGTGCTACATCTTCGTTGGCTCTTATGGCAGTTTGGGTAAGGGATACCTTTTTTTTTTTTTTTTTTTTTTTTTTTTTTTTTTTTTTTTTTTACCATGTTAGTGATAAACAAATCGTCAGTAGCAAGGAAAAGTTTTAAGGGTTTCCTTTGTAACTAATTATTTTTCTCAAAGGGTTTCAAAAGAAAATACCGTTAAACATTATACAAGTCGCTTAAAAAAAAACAGTTTCAAGTGATAAATCTTTATTTCATAAATATTTTACAATTTAAATCGAATTTTATAATAATTTAACATATACTAAAATCAATGGGAACTGTAGGGAAACCAATTAAAATTCTTAAGACACTTACTTGCATTATTTTTCTAAATAGAAATATTCGGTTTTTTTTTTAAAGAAACATCTACTTTCCAGATTTCTCAACAAGCTTACCTAAATCGGTAATCGATTATTACGACGGGATTATTTCATTAGTATAAAATTTCTCCAATAAACATTACAACTATTTCCTGGTTGACTGAGATAAGGCCTAACTTAGATCTACTTAAACCAAACTTACATCTCATTAACTTAAGGGGAATGCACCAAGGCAGTCTAACTTCACAAGTTAGAAAAGCTCGAAAACGTCATTTTTTCATTAAATAGGCACATTTACGAACTTTTCTAATTTAGAGAGTTGTATTGATGATTTTAATTGTTATTATTCTGTAAATGCATGTATGCATAATATTTTTTTTACTACCATACAACTGGGCTGCTGATACTGGGCTGGAAATTGCAAAAACTGTAAGAATATTGGAATTTCGCGGACTATCCAAGTGCTTTCACTTAAGTAAGTCAGTCCCTCAATTTCATTCACTGTCTATTAATTTACCAGCATTTCCGACCAATTTGCTTCGATATTATCAAATTTTTGTTGCTAATCTAGTTGTTAATCTTGTTGCAAATCTAGTTACCATCAGTTCGCTATTTTAGATATTTAGTTATTGCTTTAAACTTAGCGGTACCCCGCCGCGACATTATAGCGCCATTTCAACGAACAAACTTGATGGCTCAACAAAAGTATTATTTTTTACTTTTTACATAATCGCTTTTATGTTTTGCGTTGGGGGTTTTTTTTAATTTTTAATTTAATTTTTATTTTAAATTTTTTAAATGTAATTTAGTTTGGTTTTGTGTGGTCAGTGTGGTCACCCATAATAATATGTTTGAAAGCAAAGTAAACATCCGGTATGCGTCTAAGATCCCTACCGCAGCAAACAAAAGAGCTGATAACTTTAAAACTGCTGAACCGATTTTGATGAAACATGTCTAAGAACCATCGCTAGAGAATCTACTTTCAAATAAAAGAAACCGCATTCAAATCGGTTCACCCGTTAAAGAGCTACAGTGCCACAGACAGACAGACAGACACACAGACACACAGACACACAGACACGTCAAACTTATAACACCCCTCTTTTTCGTCGGGGGTTAAAAATAATAATAAATGATAATATAGTTTTGTATAAACAAAATAATAAGTAATTATGTGGAGAACCCATTGTTTTATAAATATCTAATACTTATTACAAAAAGAAAAGATTTGTGTTTTTGTATGCTATTATTTTATATCTAATAATATTATTATTACAAAGACAAAAGATACGTTTTTTTTGTATGTAAGTTTGGAATGGCCAACCGATTTTAAAATTTAAAATGGGAAATTACGTAATCCCTGTGTGCTAAAAATAATTAGGGATCTGTTAAAAATAAATGGGAAAATTCACGCGGACGAAGTGTTAGCAATTTCATAAAAGCAGGTACCCAATTAAATAACCAATTTTTTTTCTTTTTTGTCCAGCACCCTTTATTGACAAGTGCAAATGGAGCGACAAGGCCTGTTTGGTAGCGTCTACCACAAAAGCCTTGCCGTACTTTGCCAAAGGCTTGCCTGACCTTGGAATAGAACCAATGGAACCCTTGATCTTGAACAAAGTCACTTTATCAGAGGGCGAATTGAAAGTCGTCTTTAAAGATATGAAAGTGACTGGTGCCACCCAGTGCAAAATTTTAAATGTCGAGTAAGTATTGTTTACGGAAATTGTAGTGATTATAAATAATAAAAAGAGTAGAGAGAATGATACGAATGTTGAGATGGATGTGTGGTGTGACCACAATGGATAAGGTGAGAAAGGAATATATTAGAGGAAGTTCGAAAGTGCCGCCAATGGCAGAAAAGTTGAAAGGGAGTCGTTTGTCTTGGTATGGGCATATGATGAGAAGGGTTGAAACGCATGTGACCGTAAAAGTTACGGAGAAGGCCAAAGAAAAGATGGATGGAGTGTGTGAAGAATGATATGAATGAAAAGGGAGACAGTGAAAGCATGACGGTTGACAGGGCGGAATGGAAAAAGAAAACATGTTGCGCCGACCACAAGTAATATAATAAATAAATAATAAAAATGTTTATTCACCATAAAAAGAGAGATAATATACAGAAGAGAACATAATTGAACATTTTAACGAACTGTTGCAAAATCTGTACAATATTGTGTTACCCTGCCTCTCAAACTAGGGTGACCTGTATCTTGAGAGACAGTGTTCGGCCAAGTTATATAGAAATACAATTTAGTGCAACAAGTGAACGGTGTTTATGCTGCATAAACTAAATTACATGGTAAGTGTATACGTGTGTGGGGGTGTGTATATGTGTGAGTATGTAGTGTGTGTGGTGTAGTTGGTGTTTGTGAGTGATATGTAGTTATGTAAATGTACAAGCGCGCATTGTGTATGGTAAAACCTATAAGTGTATGAGAGGTAGTATGAATTTGTTAGATGAATGTGAGACTCAGTGAAGACTCAGTGTACGCGTAATCCTTCTGTAGTAGCCACGCAGTTACTTTAGATTTGACGTCGTATTTGTTGAGCTTTATTATATTTAATTGCGTGTCAATTTTCCCATATAAGTGACTATTCAGTGTGTAAAACTGTCGAGTTGCAAAGGTAGTTTTGTGTTGGGCTCGTGGTAATAGATTTACCCGCTTATTTGGATTAGGCAGTGGTAGACCCGCATGTGTTCTAAGTATCGATCGAAGCACAAAGAGCTGACGTACCGTAAGAACCTTAAAGTTAATATGGGACAAGGGCAGGAAGATGATGAGTATAGAGTAGAGAGAGATAAAGAGAGAATAGTATAATCCTACTAATATTATAATTGCGAAAGTTTGTGCGGATGAATGGATGTTTGGGACTCTTTCACGCTTAAACGGCTGAACGGAATCAGCTGAAATCGGTACGGTGATATTGATCTAGCTTAACACATATATTATGTATACCATTTACCCCGTTCTCGTGTTTCTGCATTATGCTGAGCGTTAGCTGTTTCGCGCGGTAGTGACGCATATTTCCATCTAGGACATTTTTTTTATAAATACACCCACGTTTTTGTTTTAGGCTTTTGTAAACAACAATTTTTATGAACATATATGCAACACTTTCGCGTGAACAAACATCTATTCCTTCTTCTGTAAAAAATCTCTCTAGCGTTCAAATCATGTCTCAGGTCTCAAATCATGAGGTGAATCTATGGAAAAATAAATCCGTTTAGCATAAAGCCCGTCACATACGTAGCTATAATATCCATATATTAATATACGAAGCTATAATATATATTATAGCTAGCCACCACACACGGTAGCTATAATATAATAATATATTTTCACCCTTACCCGTCTCGGGGGTTTCGGAAGAATCTTCAGTTTCTGCGACCCCCGCCGTAGGTGTGAGATGGAACACCGGAGTGGTTTTTAGAAACAACAGAAGTTCTTAATTCCATATTCTACCTAAACAGGTGTGCAAATATCTAGTACATGCAAATGTTAAATAGCGGCGTAGTTGGCGTGGTGCAATCCCATTCAATTTGCAATTTAAGGATTTTCTACACCGCAACAAAAAAAAAGTCTACAGTTGTCTGCATATAGATCAACTGAATACTTTTTCAATTAAATATTAGATCTATAACTTTCTTTTCTATTGACAGGCGAGACATTTCGAAGAACATTTTAATAATAGACGCCGAGTGCCCTGTTGACGTGGTCGGCCACTACGATGCTTCAGGGGCACTGTTATTTGCACCAATCGAAGGAAACGGCGCATTCCATGTGAATGCAAGTAAGACAACAGCTTATTTATTTGTTCTTAAGTAGAAGATTTCTTTATTTAATTTAACTTTATGCAAAAAAAGATATAAAGGTCGGCCTAATGCCAGCATTTTACTTACCAGTCAGACAAAATAGCACTCTTGATATGGTATGGTATAACGGGCTGATGTTCGTAACTCCATGTCTCGCGCGTATTTTGCGTAGCACTCTTCGCATGCTTATTATTAGACTGTCCTAACTCTAAAAAACACTATTTGGGAATCATGACTTGCCTTACATAATGGCTTATGGTTTATAATATTTTTAAAAACCTTAGATAGAAAAACATATAGCGTTAAAACGTATCTTTTTGTTTGTCTAACTCAGCGAGACTCAAACTGACCGAGTACGGTTTAATTGGACCTTAAACCGTACTCGGTCAGTTTATTATTGAGCCTGCGTTATGATAAGCTTGAAGTTACCATTCAAGCTGAAGCAGCAAACTTGTAGACTGAAACTAGAGTCGAGATTAATATTTGTTACATAGCAGATACTTTTCTACACGTTCCTCATTCCTCCGAAAATACCAAAGTAAAGCAAGTTTAAAAAATTACAGAATTGGTCTACATCTCAGTTGAAGTACAGCTATCAACAGTCATTGCCAAAGATGGCGAAAAGCACTGGAATGTCGACACAGCTACGCATACATACGATGTTAGAGACAAGGCTACGTTCCATTTTGAGAACTTGTTCAATGGAGATCAAGATAAGGGTGAGATTACAAAAACACACATACACCACTGCACTACACTGCACTTACATTGTATTCACATAATAGAAGCAACAAGAAAAAATTAACTAGTATTGTAAAAACTTTGCACAATTTAATTCCCCCATCCCCGTTCCATCATCGGACGAGCAGAGATACGGCGAAGCGTCACCACTATATGGTTGAAGTTCCACGGTCTCGAACCAAGCGCTTTGACTCCACATTTATTGTGCGAACTGCCAGACTGTGGAATTCCCTGCCCGCCTCTCTGTTCCCTGATAAGTATAATCTGGGTATCTTTAAGGCACGAGTGAACCGATTCATCTTAGGCAAGCGTGTTCCAACTTAGGCCGCATTATCACTTACGATCAGGTGAATTGCGGTCAAACGCAAGCCTATTTAATAGTAAAAAAAAAAAAACTTTATAACAAAAAGTGTCCGTGGAGCTTTTACTCGTTCTTCTCCATAAAGCCCTATATTAGGTTTTAGAACGAGCAACTAGCTTGAACTTTCTGAATAACTGATTCTTTAACAATTCAAAAGTACCTGAAATAGAAATAAATGCTTTGACTTTGATGATGGTGCTGTAAGTAGTTGGGTCTTGGTTTTCATTTCCATTAGATATTGAGATCCCATAACCGATAGATCTACGCCAAGTTGGCAAGGCTGGAATATTGAGAAGGTTAAGAGTTACATTATGTGTTTAAGAGGGTAGTACCTAATTTCTGGTTTGAATGCTGGGCCCTTTTTGCTTATGTGCTTTTATTTTAGCTCATAAATTTGACATTGACTAAATTACGAAGATTTAGCGGTTCTGGAAGCTTGCAATACTAAGTGGGGAATAAATTTAATACATTTTGTTTTTAAATCAGGGCCTCATCTTCTCTTTCACCTTGCCGTCAATAGGATAAGTGCCCAAAAGACCGATACTTTGGTGGATTACATTTTTATTTTTTATTTGACCTGTAAATTTAATAACACAGTGGTCCACCCCCAACCATGTCCGCTCATATACAGATGGAAAGAACTGATGGAGGTCCTTCGTCGAGCTTCATTTGGTTGGCGTTTTTGTGGTGGTAGCTACTGTTGATTCTGGCTTACAGTAGTTGCAATGGTTTGGGAATGGTGTGACGTTCTTGGCTGTTTACTTCACTAACCCAATCTTTTCTTTTTACAGCTGGGCCAATCTTGAGGATATTTAACGAAAGTTGGAAGGAAATTATGATGTCAGTCGGCAAACCCCTCGTTGATGAGGTCATCGATGAAATTGTCCGTAAAATCCAAATCTTTTGCGATAAAGTACCTGCTGATCAACTTGAAATATTATAAACAGTGAATACAACTACAATTCAAAATAGTTGCCTTTGCATAAAATAAACTAGCTTTTGCCCGCCAATGTCAGTTATCGCGAATACCTACAGACGAAATCGCGGATCCTTTCTTCCTTTCCTTATCCTTTCTTACAGTTCAAACTTAAGTACCTAGCCTGTACCAAATTCAACGCCATTGTCTATGGACCAGTTCCGTAGATATTTTTAATAGTTTAATATTTTTAATAAAATATGAATCCTAATATGTTTATTTATTTTTCAATACTATTTATCATTAGGTATCAGAACAAACTGCCTAGCCTTTTCCTAACTATTTTGGGGTGGGATTCCAGTCCAACCGAATACAGCTGAATACCAGTGCTTTACATGGAGCGACTACCTATCAGCCCTCCACAACCCAGTTACTGGGCAACACGATACCCCTTGGTAAGATTAGATGTCAGTCTTTCGGGCTTCCAACTACCTGAAACAACTGTCAAATATCTATCTACTAATTACAGCTGGGACTAACGCCTTTACGTGCTTTCTGAGGGACGGGAGCATCTGGGTATGATATAGATGGTCAATGGTCACCGTCCACGGGACGATCGTGGCAAGCATAACTTAAGCACGACCGTTTGATCTCGAGGCCCTCTTATTGAAAATTATAGTCTTTAGTTGAAATAACAAGAAGATTATTGTTACTTCGATTTCTTATTACTTCAATGCAGAAAAGACAGAGTATACAGAATAAACAAAAACATTTAATTATGTACCAAAAAAACATTAATTACTGAACATTTAAAACTGCACCACGTGTTTATTAATTAAGAATTTAATGAATAATAAAACGAACAACTACCCGAGTTGGGTGTATTAATTAAACAATTCTATAAGTAGCCAGTTATAAAATGTAATATTTATTTATACGTCAAACACGGTAGGCGGTGGAGTAGCCATCAATTGCATCATTAATATTTTTATCGTTAAATATATTTACGATGATTTAATTGAGCCGTTCATGTAAGTAAAAGTAATTAAGTAGGAGGTACAACTCAGGCGCGTCTGCTTGTGTTGTTAAACTTTTGGTTCTTAAAAGCATTACATAAATAAATAAAAAAGTATACTTGAGTTTACATTTAGTTTATTTCTAAAAGCTACTGTATTGGTTTTAGCTTTGGAACTGTGTTTTAGAAGGAATCTCAACCATACTTCTAGATCTTAACTACATTAGAGTAGACATTTCTAGTTTTAGTAGACCTGCCCAATAGCACCTATTTTCACAATTATTTAACTTTCTCGCATACTCGGCCAGATGGTCGAGCACACGTCGAGCATTGGTGGGCGGGATAAACGTAACAATTTCAATCAGTTTTGAAATTGGAAGCTTGTTTTGCAGAAAATATTTATTATGTTTTAATACTTTATTAGTGTTAAAAATTGACCGTCATACTCATCCATTTCTACCCATGGGTGTCGTAGAAGGCGACAGAAGGATATTGACCAGAGGAATGGGCAGCAGCGTCCTCCTGAGTACCAAAACACTTATTGCGATCGCCAACATGCATTGGCCAAGCATGGTGTTTACGGCTGAAGCCCTTTTGGATAAGATCTATGATCAGCAGTGGGCGTCTAAACATTGACATGATGATGGTGATGATGATGACTCGAAAATCGACTGGAAGCGAATACTCGCTCGTACTATTATATCAGACCGACATCGATACATGATTAAAATCGATCCGATAAGCTTAAAATAATCGAATAATGCCAATCATAACTGGCGTTTATCATACGAGTCACTTGGATAAACGATAATCAAAATTCAAATCGCATCAGTTCTACGTCAATGTTGAAGGTTGGCAGTTCAGTGGACTAATTAGAGCGCCGCTAGTGAAGGGTGACATTCCACCGGACAAATGACGCTGCGAATAATGAAGTGGGTGCACAGTGGTACACATCTTGAATATTAAGTGACACCCCTGTGCAGTTTTGAATAATTTTCGTAAATGTTGGTAGATTTGCTTTTATATTGCTAGTGGTGCTAGCTTCAAGACTTTTTTTAAATGGGACAAGCCTCCCACACTATTCCCATAACAATGCGACTCCTGTAAGCCAGAATCAACAGTGGCGACTACCAGAAAAGCGCCGAAGGAATGAAGCTCGACGAATCCCAGAGAAACGATTCAACTGTCTTGGATCCCGCCACGAAATTAATCAGAAAAGAACAGCGGAATAAGCAAATAAGATATTTTCCACTTCCCTCATTATCAACCAGGAGACAGAACAGAACTAGGCCAATAGGCATAAATGAACGTTTTTTACTACTGGGAGACAAACACAAAAAAAATACAGTCGAATTTTGAACCTCCTCCTATTTTGAAGTCGGTTGAAAAAGGGAGCTGTCATACTTTTGATTCCAATAATAGGTATTGCAAAATCGTTTGAACGCACAGAAATTAGTCGTAGTTATGTCTTTAAGACTACGTATTTTGATAAATAAATGAGCATAAAACATTAATAAATATTATTTTTATTAAAAGAAGTCTGTGTAGAATACCCACATTCGTTAGTAACCATAGATCTTACAGAAGATTCCTTAATAAATCAAAAGTCTAGGTATAATGTTAGTAAAAATAAATTAAAAAAGTATGCTAAACTGAATAAAATTATTAAAAACTGTCGTAAATTCAAAAAACAACAAAAACACAATTCCAAAAATATTCAACTTAGGAAAGAACGTGTTGCTCTTATTAATAAATTGAATAATTATCAAATAAAATTAGAAGATAGTAAGAACATTTATGAAATAGACACTCAGCGCTTACAATCAGAAATAAAGGTTCTGGATGACTCACTAAAGTCTCTTTATAGTAAATATGTAATATCTGAAAACCAAATAACGGAACACATTCTGGCCGCTAATGAGTTGGTGGATTTGTGTAACTATAATGCAGACAGAATAGACTCGCTGACTCTCAGCAACAGCCAGTGTTCTTGTCAGAGGGAGGACCCATCTCAAGCTGTGAGTACACAGGGCTGTATCCCCAACCAAGAAAGCCCTAACAGTGTAAAAGAAGTGCCACACCCAGTATCTAGGACTTGTTCCCTTAATAGTAGTCAAGCTAGTATTTCAGTGATGTTTTCAGATAGCATAGGAAGAGGTATAGGGAAATTGATTAGTAATAACCTCACCAATTACACTTTAAACCACTGTACTCCTGGGTCATCGTACAAACATATAATGTCATCAATAAATAAATATGAATATAATCCTTCTACCAATATTTCTGTATTTATAGGTAACAGTTTAAGGGTCAAAAAGGAGGATATTACTGACAGTGTTACAGAGATTTTGAATATTAATTGTAATAAAATAATTTTATGTGCATTCCCATATTTTGAACATTTAAGTAACAGACAAAACAATTATATACACATGTTAAATAAGCATGTGCATTTTTTAGTAAGTCAACATAGTGACAAACTTTTGTTTTTTGACACCAATATTTTTGTTGAAAAATTAAAATCGACTAGGGATACTGTGTATCTACCCATTAGGTTTAGACATCAAATAGCGCGGCTATTAGCTTATAATATTAACTCAGACATAAGTAGTATGTCGAAGTCTTGTATTATTAACTCCACAACAATTAGTAATGATACTAATAATGAGGTGGTGACCCTAAATAATTGTAGCTCTCATGCTATAAATAATTATACAAACTGTACGAAGGAGGGTCCATGTGTCATTATGGACCAGCCATCTATTGATGTGACTTTCACTCCGGATAATCATTTAAACTAGTTTGTAAGACAATAGAAGGTAGTAATATAGCTATACCTACAAACAACAATGTCCCTTCTTGCTCTCAAAAAGTTAAGATGCAAAAACAGCAGAATACCTTGAAATTATTTCATCAAAATATTCAAGGTATTTCATCCAAATTATTAGAAATTGAATTGTTTTTAGAAAAAACCATGTTTGACATTGTTTGTTTTACTGAACATTGGTTGAAGGATTACCTAATGCTAATTAACTATGAAAACTATACTGTGGGCAGTTGTTTTAATCGTAAAGCTAAGTCACGTGGAGGCTCATTAATCTTAATAAAAAATTGTTTAAAATATAAACAAAGGAATGACATTGTTGGCCTATCGGTTGAACATTGCATTGAACTATCCTGTGTCGAGCTGGATAAGCATATTATAGTGTGCGTGTACAGACCCCCAAGTTACCAAAACTATTCCTTATTTGAGTCGGTAATGGAAGATGTCCTAGCGAAACTCGCACAGTGTAGCAAATCCATAATTATTTGTGGTGATTTTAATATTAATATTTTAGAAAATAATTTGAATAGTAGTCAATTATTAAGCCTTTTTAAGTCATTCAATTTGTCAAATGTATTTATGGAACCTACTAGAGTAACTTCAACTACTGCTACCTGCATCGATAATATTTTTTGCGATTGTGACTATTTGGATAATGCTATTGTTAATTATCTGCCATCGGATCATAGCGGACAAACGGTAACTTTTATGTTTAAAATGTCTATGACAAAAGTGCAAATACAATTTAGACCATTTACAACTGGTAAATTAAATAGATTCAATAGTTCCCTAAATGATAAGTTAAGTGCTCTGGACCATAATAATAACAATGCAAATAAATTATATGATGATTTCTTTTCTGTGGTGGAGACTGAATTTAATAATACTTTCGAAAAAAAGGTAAAACATATTAGCCCTAAGTTTATATTTAGTGACTGGGCAACTAGGGGGATTAGAAAAAGTAGGGAAAGATTGTTTGAGCTGTATGACCTTAAGGCTTATATTAATACAGATACTTTCAACAAGTATGTTACTACTTATTCTAAAACTTTTAGAAATACTTGCAAGGTAGCTAAAGCCCTATACATTAGCAATAAGATTAAATCGGCAGACGATAAAATAAAGACAGTTTGGAAAGTTATAAATAACGAGACTAACAAGAAAAAAGTTCGTAACACTGAATATACATTGGAGACATCACATGGTCCCATAAGCTCTAACCTAGAAGTAGCTCATGAATTTGTTAATTTCTTTACTAGCATACCAGCTAAAACCACGGAAGCTTTAAATTCCTCACCTGACGTCTCAATTGCGTTATTAAAAGCGAACGTTCCAGGCTGCCCGGTAGAATTTCAATTTAAACATATAAACCCCGTAACAGTCTTAAAAGCATTTCGGCAAATCAAAATAAAATTAACTGAAGATTTGTGGGGCATGTCTATTAAAGTTTGCACATCTATAATTGAAACAATAGCGCCTTATTTGGCTATAATATTTAATATGTGCGTAGACCAGGGAGTTTTCCCAGATCTAATGAAATTTAGTAAGGTCATACCACTTTTCAAATCCGGGGCAGTAAAGATACCAATAATTATAGACCCGTGTCCGTGTTGCCGGTTTTCAGCAAGGTATTTGAAAAGATAATGCTAAATCAGATGCTTGTTCATTTTAACACAAATGGCATTTTACACGAGCATCAGTATGGTTTCACCAAAGGACGTTGTACGACTGACGCCGGCGTCACTTTATTAAAACATATATTTACCGCGTTGGTAGAGGCGCAAGATGCCATAGGAATTTTTTGTGACCTCTCCAAGGCATTTGATTGCGTAAATCACGACACGTTACTTTTGAAACTTGAGCATTACGGACTGGGTAAACTTGCGCTTAGTTTAATAAAATCTTATCTGTATGACAGACAGCAGCAAGTTCAAATAAATGGGGTGAATTCATATGGTTTAAAAGTAGAAATGGGAGTCCCACAAGGGTCAATATTAGGTCCTTTCCTCTTTTTAGTTTATATTAATGATCTTCCCCGTTTATTCAAAAACCAACCACAAATGGTGTTATTTGCCGATGACACCTCTTTAATTTTTAAGATAAATAGACGGGCTAATAATCTCGACAATGTAAATAACGCCTTACTTCAGGTCGAAAATTGGTTCACAGCCAATAACTTAGTATTAAATGGAAAAAAAACGAAATGCATCAGATTTGCTTTACCTAATGTCAAAAGTAGTGATTGCGATATAGTATTGAATAAAGAGAAACTGGAATTCGTTGATGAAACTGTTTTCTTGGGAATCACGCTCGACTCAAGGCTACAATGGGGTCCTCATTTAACATCTCTCGCAGGACGACTAAGTTCGGCAGCATATGCTGTCAGAAAGATCCGGCAATTTACTGATGTGGATACCGCGAGACTGGTCTATTTTAGTTACTTTCATAGTATTATGTCTTACGGTATTTTACTTTGGGGGCGAGCTGCAGACATCGAGTCTATCTTTATTCTGCAGAAAAGAGCAATCAGAGCCATTTACAATCTACGTATGCGCGATTCTCTAAGGGAACTGTTTAAGGAAATTAACATAATGACGGTACCTTGTCAATACATTTATGAAAACATTATGTACGCTAGAAAAAATCTGCATCTTTTTGGTAAAAGAAGTGACAGACATAACTATAGTACTAGAAACAGGGACCAACTAGTTCAACCAGGTTTCAGGCTGGCTAAAGTAGATTCTTCTTTCATGGGGTTCTGTCTAAAGTGTTACAATAAAATACCTCCCCACATTGTACAACTTAATGAGACAAAATTTAAGTCCTATATTAAACGCACACTATGCAGCCGAGCATATTATAAATTGGATGATTACATCACTGATAAAAATGCTTGGCTGGATGCTGGTCTAGCTCCACAGCCATAAGGGTTCATAGATTTATTGATTAGCATTGGTGACAATTTTTTTGGAGCTGCTGAAGATGTAGAACTACATTATCTTTGCATTGTATAAACTCAAACTATTAGTATTATATAATTTTGCATAGCACATACATGTGAGCACTATGTACTTTAAAGCCACCATTTACGAGATGTCTTTCGTTGACTTGAATATGCCCTGGCGGTTGAGTGTTTGTCATGCTCACTTGAATGTCTCGCTGATGGTGGCGCATGTGTTGGATCATTTGGTTCCCTTCAAAATGGTTGAACTAAATGGTGCCGATCCGTGCGTCATGTTCGTGAACGGGCGCCGTCAGTTGAGACTGGTCATCTCTTAGCTGCCTCGGTTATTTTAAATTTATTTTGAATTGTCTAATTTCATTGCCACTAGGACCTCTTTTAACGTGCACAATTTGTTACATCGTTCTCACATTGTACCTCTAGATTCAACATGAATGATGTAACCTAAATTTGTAATATTCTATTGATTTTAAAAGAGTGTTCATGGAGTTTCTTGCTCGTTCTTCTCCATAGAAACCTACTGCTTGGAACGAGCAACTAGCTGCAACTTTTTGACTGACTGACTCCTTGACAATTCAAAAGTGCCTGTAAATGGTTTATTTGAAATAAATGATTTGAGTTTTGAGTTTTGAGTTTGAATACAAAGCAGCATATTCTGTAAAAGAAAACCTGTGGATTTAGGTGAAGTGACAATGATACTGACAATTCCAAGCTTTTAGGTGTGGATGGCAGGTCACCTCAATCTACCTTTACCTAATTCGCCGAGGAAGACTTTAACAGAATAGACCTATTCTTCTAGGAAATCGCGACATAAGGTTCCATGTTGACACATTCTTTTTCACACTAATAATCATCCCATAAAATATTTGTTACCGATCACACCAAGTTGCTAAATAATAATAAAACAACAAAGAAATAATTAAACCACATATACCTAGCTCTTGGCACGAATGGAACTGGAAGCGAGTCGGGTGACAGAAGCAATCTCACGTTGTCGTTGGGTCTTTGCCTTCGGTTCCACATGACGTAGCGGTCCTTCCACTGGAGGTAGACCGTGAAAGAATATCCAAATAGAACAAAGGCCATGAAGAAGTCCATTGCTGTCTCTGTGATGCGGTGCGGGATGCTAGAATTGGTTCCCTAAATCAGAAAGTATTGAGTTCCGACGATGTATACTGCGAGCAGTATGTCTATTTGGTTACAATCTCCCTCGGTAAACACCTAGGTGAAGTGAGCTGTCATATGTCCCGATGTTAGAGATTTATAAAGCACTACAATCGCATGACAGGACAGCTCACTTCACCTAAGTGTTCACCGAGGGAGATTGTAACAGATTAGCACTGCAGGACGGCCATCACGGTCGACAGCAGCAGAATATCAGACAATCCGAAAATCCGACTGCAAAAGGCTCCTGTTTCTTGGACTGACACATTCATTTAATGTAGAAAAGGATATTGGAATATAAATAGCAGATGCCTTATTAGAAATAAAAAATGAAGATTACCTACTAATTTTTATAACTAAAATAGCCGTATTAATGTAGCCATAAAAGTTATGCTTAACTAAAAGTGGTTACTTCTTTGGTTAAGTAATAAAAGACACAGATCAATTAAATACAGAAGGCAAACTGAACGCTTCGCTCGTTGTCCAACCCATTTTGGTAACCCTGTAAAATGTATCCTGTTTATCTCAGGAGCTTAATAGACAAATCATTAAAACGAAGTGCCATCTAAAATGCGGTTTATATAGCTCAAGGTTATTCCATATTATAAAAGACTAATTAAACCCAATCACAGTAAAATAAGTCCATTATTTAAAAACGTTCTATTCTAATCTCAGTCTCCATTTGTCAATAATGCCTCTTATTTACTTTAATTTTTGACATTGATTGTTAGTTATTACACTGACTCGATTTTTTACGTTTTTAATGACTAGTATATGGGCTTCTGGTTGTTAGTCCAACTAACTAGGTGACGGTACGTTTGCCACTTCTATGAGACGTTGGGTCTCTGTGCAATACCTACTCTTTTACCTAGCCTTCTGTTGCTGTCTGTTTTCATGAAAGCCGTCAGTTGTTCTTCATTATATTTTATAAGTAAACTGAGGGAATAAACTCGTAAACTGACAGCTATAAACTAACAAATTTTTGAGTTGTTCAACGTGGCGGACCGCAGAATTTTATTAACAAGCTTTTATTACGGCATGCGTCTCGTAAAATGTTTTATTTTTTGATTTTCATAAACAATATCGCGCCTGTTTGTTATTTTATGATTGCTGTTATAGATTTTGGTCTATTTTCTTTAATCAGTTGTTGTCTACGAGCTTTAAGTGTTTTAAAGATAAATATAAAAAATACCCTGTTAACATGGTTTGTCACAGTAATTGACAGCCTTCTCTATAATATAATCGACCGTAAGTACAAAGCATTGATTACTACTCTGAACAAAATTTAGAAAATTGTAGGTACATTTAGTAAACCTTGCTATTTCCAATACTACTCTAGACCTTTACCAAACCCGACCTACCTCTACCTACCTAAGTATCTACCTACTGAGTTGTACCAAGTTCAGTCGTAAAGCTTCAACTGTGAATTCACAGATGGGACGAATACAGCTTAAGTGAAAAGTTTGATGTTAGACTCGTATCAAGTAACTTTGTAAAATGAAACGTCTGACAGTAGGTTTTCTTTTTTACTGAGGAACATTAAATGGAGCGTATAGTTGCAAATATCGTGATTGAAATCACATCATCGTCGTCATCATTGAATCATCTTGGATTAGGAATATCTTATTAGAGAAAGATTTTTCTTTTTTGACTGTACCTGAATCAGGATTGTCTTTATTCGGAGTACCACTGTGTTTTTCTAAATTAGATTATTAGGTTGTTTACTTACCTGATCTTAAGTGATGATTAAGGTGGAGCACGCTTGCTTGTTGTCTAACCGAAATATGTGACGCCCGCCCGCTATATTTCAATTTAGAGTATATATGCCTGTTAGCCCTCCACTTACTTACTACTCCGTGTTTGTTCCTACTTCACTGTACTGCAGTTTGCACTGACGAACTTAACTTGTGTTTTATGTTAAGTCTTTTGTTACGAAGATTTATTGCTCCCCTTTGAAGTTACTTACTCTGATCTTGGACAAGCATTGTCTAGTTTTAGTGATTGTGGTTTTCAAGTGTACTAAGTATAGGAAGGACTTATTACATTTATGAAACAGTTAAAGAGGATTGCCCAGGCTCCATACTGTCTTAGGCCCAAGATTGGACATCTAATATTACTATAAAAATGGAGTGTTCCAAAATCTTAATAGTATTAGACATCTAAAAAATATATTCAAATTGACGCCACTATTTTAGAATCGTAACGTTATAAGAAACAAGATTATATGTTGACATATAAACAATATTCTTTTAGGTAAATAATTGTATGATGTAGGCAATAATAGAATATTATTTTATGGTTTGAATATTTACTTGCTGTGCCCACTGCGGTATCACGCTTATTTCTTCGGGTTCCAAGGTATGATTTTGAATCTCATTGTATATAATGTTATTGATCAGTATCTAAAATCGAAAGCAGTCGTGATCCTTGATTCTAGAGTCAAAGTTATCGTCGAACGTGATTACAAAATTATTAAAACAAAGCCAACGTCGTGCGTAAAAGAAAAACTAAATAAAACACATCCACATTATTCCACATTGAGTATAAAGTCAGATTCAATTCAGTGTTGTCACAATAACGAAAAAATAATAACGTTAAATCGATATGTCGGTTACCTTTTTAATATATAATAATTTATTTATTTATGTTATTCTTTTTTACTTTTTTTATTTTCATCATTAGTTTTATATACATATTCAATTCAATTCTTTTAATGTTTTCTTTTAGTGGGATTTTGATTATAATATCAGTAAAGTCTCGTGGGTATGCCGTTGAGGTTATTGTGTTTGTTTATAAATCGATTCAAATCGATTGATTAATGATATACTCGTAATACGGTTTTGATGCTGGCAATATTATGCCTGCGTCAGTATCAAAAAACTTCCTGTTTTTCCAATAGAATTACTTTTTTTAACGAATTGTAGTAAATTGTAGTGGTGCTCATTTGGAAGAAAGTAAATACCTACATATTTTTTATGACAAAATTAATGCATGAATTATTTTTTCTCTAGTCTAATGTTCACTGGAGGGCCTGAAATGGGCAATGTCTTTTAATTCGTAATTAGCGCGACCGGTAATCACAAAAAAATAATTGAAGTTCTGTTATTATTTTTTTAATTGGGATTGTCTTTCTTTTAAAAGAAACCCCCACACTAGGAATTTCTCCTGTATCGTGGGTACATTTACAAACACATAAACTCATATACACAAACAGCGAGACCCGGAACAACTACCTGTAGGCCATACAAATATAAGTACCGTGCAAGAATCGAAGCCGCGACATGCAGCGTAGCAGCCAATTAGTCAACCACTGTGCCAACCGTGTCATCAGTGTCTTAGTTGTTGCTGGGATTCTCTCATTAATAAACGTGTTTATACATAATTGGCTCGAATACCTTCCAAAATAGAACACGTTTACACCGCTTAATAGAATGGCGGCATTACACACTTCACATGGCGTATTTGTCCAACTATTCGCCTTATTTGAATAGTACAAAATTAAATTAAAAATTTAAAAAAACCCCCAACGCAAAACATAAAAGCGATTACGTAAAAAGTAAAAAATAATACTTTTGTTGAGCCATCAAATGTTTGTTCGTTGAAATGGCGCTATAATGTCGCGGCGGGGTACCGCTTAAGTCCCTCAATTTCATTCACTGTCTATTAATTTACCAGCATTTCCGACCAATTTGCTTCGATATTATCAAATTTTTGTTGCTAATCTAGTTGTTAATCTTGTTGCAAATCTAGTTACCATCAGTTCGCTATTTTAGATATTTAGTTATTGCTTTAAACTTAGCGGTACCCCGCCGCGACATTGTAGCGCTATTTCAACGAACAAACATTTGATGCCTCAACAAAAGTATTATTTTTTACTTTTTACATAATCGCTTTTATGTTTTGCGTTGGGGGTTTTTTTAAATTTTTAATTTAATTTTTATTTAAAAATTTTTAAATGTAATTTAGTTTGGTTTTGTGTGGTCAGTGTGGTCACTTATAATAATATGTTTGAAAGCAAAGTAAACATCCGGTATGCGTCTAAGATCCCTACCGCAGCAAACAAAAGAGCTGATAACTTTAAAACTGCTGAACCGATTTTGATGAAACATGTCTAAGAACCATCGCTAGAGAATCTACTTTCAAATAAAAGAAACCGCATTCAAATCGGTTCACCCGTTAAAGAGCTACAGTGCCACAGACAGACACACAGACACACAGACACGTCAAACTTATAACACCCCTCTTTTTCGTCGGGGGTTAAAAATCGACCTTATTTCAATTAAAATAGGTAAATTTTCTATTATTCAAATAAGGCGAATATTTGCACAAATACGCCATGTGAAGTGCCGGCATTACAACGGCGGCGGGATAGATGTGTGTCGAGAAATGTTTGAGATTTTGTGAGATGATGGACAGAGGATGAGTTTTTTGTGTTAACTAGGATGAGTTTTTTTTGTGTTCATTTTATATTACCCATTGTTATTACTTTTTATTTGTTACTTTTATTATTATTTTTTAATTTATCTTATCTTTTCCTCGTGTAAATTATTTACTTTTTATATTTTTATGTACTGTACAATTATTTGGACATTGGCTGTCATTTGGTACTTACATGTTTCTTGTAAATCAATAAATTACTTCTCAAAAGAGTTCTTTCACAAAATCCTCTACTACGCTAACTCCAATATTAAAATCTTTTTGTATACAGTAGCTGCCTAATCCTAACTAATATTATAAATGCATAAGTAAGTCCGTTTGTTTGTTACCTTTACAGGCCTAAACCAATGAACCGATCATCTTAAAATTTTGCATATCGTCACCTTAGAGTGAAAAGCTCGGGAATGCAATTTTGATCAGTTTCATTTTAATTCATTTTTTGACAGAAATTAACCTGAAAAAATATATCTGATGCATCTGAAAAAATATTAGAACAGTACACTAGAAACAAATTTAATGAAACTGTCGTTTAACATTTTACAGGGCGTAGTTTTTTCGTCCTCAAGTAAAGTTAGCACTTTCGCATATACGAGGTTTTCACTCTAAGGCGACGATATACCTTGTCAGGTGTAGGTACAGAAACGGACATAGGATACCTTTCATCCCAAAAAAAGTACTATCCCCGAGGAAAACAACAATGTTTTATGATAATTGATGGCGACACGTGTTTTTCAAATCATGATTCAATATGGTATTTTACCGAAAAAATCTAATTAGTCCGTCAGATAGATTTCCAAAAAATATTGGACACGTGTTTTTTCTTTTTTACGTGTACAAAAAATGAAGACGATACAGTGCGTCCAAAACTCGAGTGACGTCACTATGTCAGTACACTTTTACTAACAAAGTGACCCCCACTCATGATCTTTGATGCGTTTTATCTTCGTCAGTTTTTATTGATTTGTTAAAATAAAAAATTCGTATCCAATATTTTTCGATAATCTACCTGACGGACTAATTAGATTTTTTTGGTAAATTACCCTATTATGGTATTACTAGCAGACCCGGCAAACGTAGCTTTGGCGGGTCTTTTATTCTCCGACGTATCAAATTTACACAAAAAAAAGAACACAAAAATCGGTTATGTCGTTTCGGAGATGTTCGCTAACAAACACTTAGACACGCGATTTTTGTATTACACAAGCAGAGTAAAGCCCGAATTGATTGTCAAATACGAAATTAACGCGAGCAAAGCCTCAGGCAGAAGCTAGTATTCTAATATATTATATTCTTTAATAACTTACGTACAATATTGTACATCAAATATCACGAATATTTCATATCATACACATATCAAATGCTGAAATAACTGCGGCAGCCGTAATGAAGTCGCGGCTTCACAGGTGGCTTTCATGAAATTCAGTTATATGTAAATTACCTTCGCTCTCATTTTCCATTTAATTTATGAAATGCATTATTTTGCTCTACGCTCACACTATACGAGCTTATTAAACAGCATATTGCGTGTATTACGTTTCATTTTAATTAAATTCTAATTTGGAATTTGCGAGAATAGAAAATTGCTCTATTTTGGTTATGTACTTGCAAAATATTCTCTGAAACCTTTTTTCAAAGGCTTGTAATTCGACATTGAATATTCACGGTGTGTATAAATTTAGTTTGGAACTAGCTGACCCGACAGACGTTGTCCTGTCCCGATCTACCTACTTACCTGCCTATTTACCTACACCTACCCTACACCTACCCTACACCTACCCTACTCCTACCCTACACCTACCCTACACCTACCCTACACCTACCCTACACCTACCCTACACCTACCCTACACCTACCCTACACCTACCCTACACCTACCCTACACCTACCCTACACCTACCCTACACCTACCCTACACCTACCCTACACCTACCCTACACCTACCCTACACCTACCCTACACCTACCCTACACCTACCCTACACCTACCCTACACCTACCCTACACCTACCCTACACCTACCCTACACCTACCCTACACCTACCCTACACCTACCCTACACCTACCCTACACCTACCCTACACCTACCCTACACCTACCCTACACCTACCCTACACCTACCCTACACCTACCCTACACCTACCCTACACCTACCCTACACCTACCCTACACCTACCCTACACCTACCCTACACCTACCCTACACCTACCCTACACCTACCCTACACCTACCCTACACCTACCCTACACCTACCCTACACCTACCCTACACCTACCCTACACCTACCCTACACCTACCCTACACCTACCCTACACCTACCCTACACCTACCCTACACCTACCCTACACCTACCCTACACCTACCCTACACCTACCCTACACCTACCCTACACCTACCCTACACCTACCCTACACCTACCCTACACCTACCCTACACCTACCCTACACCTACCCTACACCTACCCTACACCTACCCTACACCTACCCTACACCTACCCTACACCTACCCTACACCTACCCTACACCTACCCTACACCTACCCTACACCTACCCTACACCTACCCTACACCTACCCTACACCTACCCTACACCTACCCTACACCTACCCTACACCTACCCTACACCTACCCTACACCTACCCTACACCTACCCTACACCTACCCTACACCTACCCTACACCTACCCTACACCTACCCTACACCTACCCTACACCTACCCTACACCTACCCTACACCTACCCTACACCTACCCTACACCTACCCTACACCTACCCTACACCTACCCTACACCTACCCTACACCTACCCTACACCTACCCTACACCTACCCTACACCTACCCTACACCTACCCTACACCTACCCTACACCTACCCTACACCTACCCTACACCTACCCTACACCTACCCTACACCTACCCTACACCTACCCTACACCTACCCTACACCTACCCTACACCTACCCTACACCTACCCTACACCTACCCTACACCTACCCTACACCTACCCTACACCTACCCTACACCTACCCTACACCTACCCTACACCTACCCTACACCTACCCTACACCTACCCTACACCTACCCTACACCTACCCTACACCTACCCTACACCTACCCTACACCTACCCTACACCTACCCTACACCTACCCTACACCTACCCTACACCTACCCTACACCTACCCTACACCTACCCTACACCTACCCTACACCTACCCTACACCTACCCTACACCTACCCTACACCTACCCTACACCTACCCTACACCTACCCTACACCTACCCTACACCTACCCTACACCTACCCTACACCTACCCTACACCTACCCTACACCTACCCTACACCTACCCTACACCTACCCTACACCTACCCTACACCTACCCTACACCTACCCTACACCTACCCTACACCTACCCTACACCTACCCTACACCTACCCTACACCTACCCTACACCTACCCTACACCTACCCTACACCTACCCTACACCTACCCTACACCTACCCTACACCTACCCTACACCTACCCTACACCTACCCTACACCTACCCTACACCTACCCTACACCTACCCTACACCTACCCTACACCTACCCTACACCTACCCTACACCTACCCTACACCTACCCTACACCTACCCTACACCTACCCTACACCTACCCTACACCTACCCTACACCTACCCTACACCTACCCTACACCTACCCTACACCTACCCTACACCTACCCTACACCTACCCTACACCTACCCTACACCTACCCTACACCTACCCTACACCTACCCTACACCTACCCTACACCTACCCTACACCTACCCTACACCTACCCTACACCTACCCTACACCTACCCTACACCTACCCTACACCTACCCTACACCTACCCTACACCTACCCTACACCTACCCTACACCTACCCTACACCTACCCTACACCTACCCTACACCTACCCTACACCTACCCTACACCTACCCTACACCTACCCTACACCTACCCTACACCTACCCTACACCTACCCTACACCTACCCTACACCTACCCTACACCTACCCTACACCTACCCTACACCTACCCTACACCTACCCTACACCTACCCTACACCTACCCTACACCTACCCTACACCTACCCTACACCTACCCTACACCTACCCTACACCTACCCTACACCTACCCTACACCTACCCTACACCTACCCTACACCTACCTTACACCTACCACTACCTAAGTGCAAAATTGACTCTTTGACGTTAGGAACATACCTACATTGTTTAAACAACAGTGACTGCTTGTAATTCAATATGAACTTTATACAATAGCAATAAAGCTCGTTTTAGTTAGAAAACGTTTGTATGGGAAAAAGAAAAGGGCTGTTTTTAGGGTTTTTCCGGCAATTATTCGAATTTTTCTCGCCGTAAAAACCATCTTTAAACTTCAACGAACATTTAAAAAAAAGAATTGGCCAAATTGGTCCAGGCGTTGTTGAGTTATGCGCTTACCAACACATTCTGCGATTCATTTTTATATTATAGAAGAAGATTGCACAATTTAATTCCCCCATCCCCGTTCCATCATCGGACGAGCAGAGATACGGCGAAGCGTCACCGCTATATGGTTGAAGTTCCACGGTCTCGAACCAAGCGCTTTGACTCCACATTTATTGTGCGAACTGCCAGACTGTGGAATTCCCTGCCCGCCTCTCTGTTCCCTGATAAGTTTAATCTGGGTATCTTTAAGGCACGAGTGAACCGGTTCATCTTAGGCAAGCGTGTTCCAACTTAGGCCGCATTATCACTTACGATCAGGTGAATTGCGGTCAAACGCAAGCCTATTTTATAGTAAAAAAAAAAAAAAAAAAAAAAGTTTCTATACACCTTCAAAGTAAATTAAATAATTTATTTGCTCAATTTTTTTTTATTTTAATAGGCTTGCGTTTGGCCGCAACTTACCTGATCTTAAGTGATGATGCGGCCTAAGGTGGAGTACGCTTGCCTAGAGGGCACCGGTTCACTCGTACCTTGAAGATACCCAAAATAGAAAAGCGAGCCGTGAATTCCGCAGTCCGGCAATTCGCACTAGAAGTGTGGAAGCAAAGCGCTTAGTTCGATACCGTGAAACTTCAACCATACAGCGGTGACTCTGCGCCGTATCTCTGCTCGTCCGATATGAAATGGGGATGGGAGAATTAAGTTGTGCAATTCCGAAGCATCTGAAATGTATCCGATAAAAGACCGATATGCCAGCAACGGTGCTTCAAGGCTCTGGAGCTTAGCCTTAACAAAAGAGCCGTTGTCAATGAGCCTCTTGGCACGACTATCAATAACTTTCAACGCCTCGTTCCTATTTCGCTGAAACACTAATACCGACTGCATGAATATTCCTTTACAAATATAAACATTACCTTAGTCGGTCCTTATTTTTGTCAGCTTACATAATGAATACGTAATTGATTGAATAAATGTTAATTACTTTTATCAAATTCATATCCATTTAACTTAGCGCCTAGAGGCATACATAATGCAATTACCATAATCTATGATTGTTCCTCAAAGAAGTTATTAAGTAGGTATTGGGTTTCTTATTTACTCATTGTATTCACGTATCAATAATTTATCTTACTGAGTTAAATAATGATGAAGTACCTATAATATTTTCAAGTTTATATTTTAGATAAGGTATTTAAATTAGTAAATAAATAAAATAGGTCCTACTATCAAACAAAACCAAACAAACATATTCCTAACCAGACTTAATAAATCTTATACATACATTTTAGGCAACTAAATAACAAATGTGTCCAACGTAACTATATAAAAAGGCGATTCAGAATGAACTTGAATTATATATCTTATAAGTTTTTAAATCGTTTATGTATAAGTATTTTTATATTGTTTCGAAACAATAAATCAAAGACACGTAAAACTTTCTAACATTTATTTATTGTGTTGGTATTTTGAAACTGAAATAATATATTAGTCTATAAACCATTAATCCGTCTATGACAAGAAATAAAATATACCTAAAAGCTCTGAAAAATAAAAGGACTTTTATTTATTTTTTGTAATTTTTATACAACAGCGAATAGCAGAAAAGGTATCTCAGAAAAGCTTAAGTAAAAGAGCCAAGTCGGCACTTTTAAGTAATGAAATAATTGTTCTTTTAATTCCGTACAAAGCTGCGTTTTGTTCGGGAAATGCTGAAAAGGTTGCTTTTTCGACGTTTTTGTACCTTAACCTGGAACGCAAAAAATAGCAGGTTTGAAAAGTCTTTTCAGTTACAACTTCAACTTTTCATTAATGGCTTTTGTAGAAGTAAAATCACAATTTTATTGTCAAAATGTTAAGGCTTTTCACATAAATTATTATAAATCATCGTCTAATAATGGAGCAGACGTAGGTAAATAGACTTCCAAGTTAAAATGGAATTGGGTGGGTTACTTTACCCGCATGCACAGTGACCTCAGGGCAAGAATCTCCACGCCATGGATGCCTGAAGATGGACAGGGTCCTCGAGTTTGGCGAAGAAAGGCCAATACAATGGGCGCTGCGACTGAAGTAGTGATTTTAGTTAACTACTTACTAGATCAATACCTACTAGTTTTTGAATAGACCTCTACTCCAGGCTTTCATTTTAATTACTTGACGTTTTAAACAAATCTGAAAAATCTAAGGAAACCTTATAATTTCAATCTCAATCTAATGATAAAACAATAACTGTAACACACTTGTGTCAAAAACTTAACTCAGTATTAGATGAGTTAAGCCAAAATATCACATATAAAGGTATTTTTTTTTTGTTGGTACAAGCTAATAATAATAATAATAATACTTTATTGAAAACAACGCAAGAGCATATTTACCCTGCCTCCTGAACTAGGTTTTTAACCTGTATCTCAGGAGACAGTTCCCTTCCAGTTTACATTTTACGAGATGTTTACAGAGTTTCCAGATATCTAAAAAAAAGTAGTAAACTATATTAATAATGGTTAAATTTAAATTAAAGCAAGAATAAAAAAAAAAAAAAATAGCACGGTTGATTTAATTTAATTCAGTGCTAGAAGCTCGCCACACTATTCCGAAATCATAGCAACTCCTGTAAGCCAAAATCAACATTAGCATCCACCAGAAAAGATCCAAAGCAATGAAGCACGACGAGTCCCGGAGAAACGATTTCACTGTTTTGATTCCCGCAACGAAATAATGGGCATATGTTAGCAACTAACTTGGAGTTAGTTACCCTGCTTGGTGCAAGCGAGCCGTTCATACCTATATAGAGGTCAAGTAATACCAGCCCATGAATGTTCCACTGCAGACCAAAGACAGATACTCATACAGAAAAGACACGCGCGACACTTGATCACCACTCTGCTCAAGGTGACTTTAAATATAAGTCCAGGTTTCCAAACGATATTTTCTTTTACACATGTCAATGATGTCTAAGATAAACCAGTGCCTCCAGTTAAAAACGGCATAAGTCGAATTATCCCCTTTTGTTTTTATTACACCATTGCAATCTACGTGTTCTGTTAGAAAATATATTATTATCAAAAGGACACAACTCTCACGCATAGAAACACAACTAGAGATCAAAGCAAATAGTTTGAGGTATAACTTGCAAGCAAACCAGCCAGTACTGTCATCAATGTGTTACTAGAAGCGTTGGCAGCTTAGTAATTAAACCGGACGATATGGACAGACTTGGTCCCGGATGTACGATTCAAGGGAACTGGGAAATTAGCTGGGAATTCGTACAAACATATCGCGAAGTGGGAAATTAACTGGGAATTTGTTCAAACAGATCCGAAGCTGTGTTGCGTTTGTGGAATGATAGTGGAACTAAATTGAAGTAGTTTAATTATTGTCGAGTTATGTTGGTGAAGCAAGTTTGTTGTGGTGTTGGTTTATACTGATCTTAGATTCTCAGTGCATTGTCTGATACAGTGTTGTAATAGAATTGGAATGTAGTTTAGTGTAAGTATTTATTGGTTGGTAACGTGGTCCTTAACTGCTGGCCTGCTACAGAAGCTTAAATTCACGTAGAGAGCAATGGAGAGAGCTACACTCGGAGTTTCTTTACGCGATAAAATCCGGAACGAGGAAATCCGCTGAAGAACTAAGGTCACCGACATAGCTCTCAAAACAACTGCAACTTAAAGTGGCAGTGGACAGGAAGAATCGATAACCGATGAGGAAGAAAGGTTCTCGAGTGGTGAACACGAATCGGAAGACGCAGTGTTGGTAGGCCTCGCACCAGATGGACCGACGACATCGTTAAGGTCGCGGGTGGATGCAAGCGGCAGGTTTCTGCTCGTTGTGGCGTTCTACGGGGGAGGCCTTTGTTCAACAGTGGACTTCTTCCGGCTGATGATGATGATGATTGGTTAACTAGCTGATGCCGCGACTTCATACGAATGATTGTCGGTTATCAGCGGAGTTCAAAATTTTTTAGCGAGATTTTTTTTATAAAATAAAAGTTACTCCTTATATTAGGTCCTTACATATGAAATTGCCGATACTTAATACTGGCAACTTTGAAATCAAATATTTTGTGTTTGAATAGGAATTCCAAATTCAAAATTATTTCAAAATAAAGACCTGTACACTCAGCTATCTGAATGTACCGTAAAGGGGGTTGACTGTAGCCTATCAACAACCCTAGCTCCCTAACACCCTAGCCCTAAACATATAACAGCAATATATACGTATATATATAGTGCGGGAAGCCTGTTGCCATGAGACCTAAGGCAACAGACGGAAAGTGGGAAGGATGAAGGGTGTATTGGATGGGATTTTCTCACTGCCGATCCGCAGCCTCACGGACCGACCAATAACCAAGGCTGGGTATGGCCAGAGTTATCGGTAACCATTTATAGGCGCAGTAACAGTGAGAGGAGTCGATGGTCTCGTCGTAAACAAACAGCGTTAATCGAAGTGTAGAAAGAGACTTTATTACAATTTTACATGTTATTTATACTAATCTATTTACATGTATGAGTATATAAATTATATTAACGCACTTGTGTGAAACAGCTGATGCTGTCCAATAATTAAATAACAAATAACAATTATTGACGTAAATTCGGGTTCACCGCGGTCACTGCCCTGCTGCGTCGGCATGTTCACATCCTCGCGTGAACAAGACCAAAGAATATTGTTCTAAAATTCGTGTTTCATTTGTTTTCACGTCATTTGTTTGGGCTTGAAAATTGCTATAGCAACAACAATGGAGAAATTAAAAATTCGCGGTATCTACGAATATGAGTTCCACCGTGGCACCAGTGCAGCAGAAACGGCTCGAAGGATTAACGACGTGTACGGGCCAAGCACCGCTAACGAACGAACGGTGCGTTTTTAGTTTCAACGTTTCCGTTCTGGAAATTTTGATTTACAAAATGAGCCTCGTGGACGACCGGATACTCAAGTAAATAATGAAGAATTAAAGGCGATAGTGGAAGCGGGTCCATCTCAAAACACTTCTGAATTAGCAGCAGCCTTTGGAGTAAGTGACAAAACAATCACTATCCATTTGCGTCAAATTGGAAAAGTAAAAAAGCTCGAAAAGTGGGTACCGTACGAATTGACTGAAGTACACCAACAAACACGCATCGGTTGCTGCGCTTCTTTGCTCCATCGTCACAATAATGAGGGAATTTTAAATCGTATTGTCACTTGTGATGAGAAGTGGATCGTGTACGATAATCGCAAGCGATCATCACAATGGCTTAACCCTGGAGAACCGGCAAAACCTTGCCCCAAGCGAAAACTGACCAAAAAGAAGATTCTAGTTAGTGTTTGGTGGTCCTGTGCTGGTGTCATCCACTACAACTTCTTGAGATCAGGTCAGACGATTACTGCAGACATGTATTGTCAACAGTTGCAAACAATGATGGAAAAGCTCACCATTAAACAACCGAGACTGGTCAATTGCTCTAGCCCATTGCTCCTTCAGGATAACGCTCGACCACATACTGCACATCAGACCGTCGCCAAGTTAGAGGAGCTGCGACTGGAAACTCTGCGTCACCCACCATACTCTCCAGATCTTGCCCCAACCGATTACCACTTATTCCGAAATTTGGACAACTTTTTACAAGGATAAAAATTCAATTCTGATGAGGCAGTTAAAACAGCCTTCAAGCAGTTCATCGATTCTCGCTCCTAGGATTTTTTTACCAAAGGGATCAATGAGCTCCCGATAAAATGGCGGAAGTGTATCGATAACAATGGTGCATACTTCGATTGACTAAATATATAATTTGTTTTAAAAAAAGTTATTTTTAATTTTTTGATACCGAGCGGCAATTTCATATGTAAAGACCTAATAACATCAGCTATATGTCAGTGAAAGTCCCGTCACAATCGATCCAGCTGATACAATAAGGACCGTATATACTTTCATAGTCATTTAGTAAAAAGCTGTTTTTTGACAATACAAAAAGACACCAGCACCTTGACGACGTAAATGACGCCATGCTTAAGATTCATAACTGGTTTACTGTAAATAATTTAGTATTAAATGAGAAGAAAACTAAATGCATAAGATTCGCTTTGCCGAATGTTAAGAGTAATGAATGTAACGTTGTATTGAATAAGGACATACTTGAATTCGTCGAAAGGACTGTTTTCCTAGGGATTACGCTTGATTCCAAGCTACAGTGGGGTCCTCACTTAACATCTCTTGCAGGGCGGTTAAGTTCGGCCGCTTACGCTGTCAGAAAGATCCGGCATTTGACAGACGTGGATACCGCTAGGCTAGTATATTTTAGCTATTTTCATAGTATAATGTCTTACGGTATTTTGCTATGGGGACGGGCTGCAGATATGGATTCTATTTTTATACTGCAAAAGCGGGCTGTCAGAGCAATCTATAATCTCCGCAAACGCGAATCTCTAAGAGAATTGTTTAAACAGATTAACATCATGACGGTACCTTCTCAATATATATATGAAAACATTATGCATGTTCGAAAAAATCTTCATCTTTTTAATAAAATAGGTGACAGACATAATGTTTATACTAGAAATAGGAACAAATTAGATCAGCCAAGCTTCAGATTGTCAAAAGTACATACTTCTTTTATGGGGTACTGTGTAAAATGCTATAATAAAATACCACTTGATATTCTACAATTGAATGAAAAACAATTTAAAACATGTATTAAACGCACACTATGTAGACAAGCATATTATAAGTTAGAAGATTACATCAATGATAAAGATGCTTGGCTGAATGCTGGTCCTGCTCCACAGCCAGTTTAGGGAATTTCCAAATTGGAAGAAAAGGATGTTTCCTACCCCTTTTTCTATTGACATGAGTAACGAGTATCGTTATTATTATATATAGATATTTTTAAATTATTAACTTATCACACTTCATATGATAAAATAATATACATTGGAAACCTTAATTTTGTATAATTTAGCAGCATTATTTCAATTTTGTAAATGTGAATACCATGGAGCCATGTATATTAATACCTTTATGTTTGACAAAAATTAACATGGCGGTTGGGAGTATTGTCATGCTCGCTCAAATGTCTCGCTGATGGTGGCGCGTGTGTTGGATCATTCGGCTCCCTTCAAAATGGTTGAGCTAAATGGTGCTGATTCACGCGTCATGTTCGTGAACAGGCGCTGTCAGTGGAGATTGGTCAGCTCTTATCTGCCATGGATTAGATGCCACTTTATCTTGCTTCTTTTTTGTGTTTTGTATTGTTAGATTACTTTCATCGTTTTCACATATAGAAGCAACAAGAATGTAACCAAACTTTGTAAAAACTTGATTTAAAAGAGTGTCCGTGGAGTTTCTTGCTCGTTCTTCTCCATAGAGACCTACCTACGTTTTGGAACGAGCAACTAGCTTCAACTATCTGACTAACTGATCGACTCCTTGACAATTCAAAAGTGCCTGTAAATGGTTTAATTGAAATAAATGCTTTGACTTTGACTTTGACAAAAAGACACTTCAATTTTATTTATTTGTAGATATGTATTGAAATTTTAATTTTAAGACATATCTGAGGACACAGTTTACGCTGGGCGATTGACTGCTGCGCTGTTATATGCCGCTGAAAATGTCCCCACATATTATTATTATTATTATTATTTCTCTAGTTATTTGTGCGGGTATGTAATTACATATTTTATGTTTGTATACGCACCCACGATACAGACGAAAATCCTAGTCCAGTTTAAGCAACATTGCCCCAATGTAGCTTAAAAAGAAAGAAAATGGAGAAGAACTAGATACTTTTAATATGTCTATTACCTACTTTATAATTTATACTTTTCGCAAAATACGCGCCAAGACACCAGCGTTGCGGACACCAGCCCGTAATATTATAGGTACTATATTAAACCTACTTTATATAAGCTTTTCAAATAGTTCTTTAGATAATCTATGTTTTCTGTAGCTGTCTGGTGAACTTTTTAAACTTTTTGATCTAGAAAACTCAAAAACACTTTCTGACTGACGAACCAAAAGGGATCTTATAAAAGTTCTTTTTTTTTTCTTTTGAGGGGCGGATCCTTGGGTTTCGATATTTTTTATCAGCCCAGAAGCATCTACTGTCGCATTGATTCTTCTTATTAGCAGAAAACCAAAACATCACAACGTCAATTGCTGCTCAATCTATAAGGATTAAAAAATATTATTACTAATTCTAATAAAATAAATCAAAAACGTAATTTCTAAATGCATCCACGCATCGCCTGAAGGGACAGGTTACACAGGGGGACAAAGACATTGGCAACAATATCAGTCCCCTTCAAGTCATAATATATAATACCGTACTTAAGGGAAAGAACATCGGAAAGAAAAAAAATACCATTTCCTTAACTTACGTTTGTTTTTTTACACATGACTGATGAGAGCGGGAGACTGTTATGATATTGGTTGTTTACTTATGTGTCCTTATGTTTGGAATTTTTATGTTTTAGCATCGTTCAGGCAGATGTAGTGGAGATATTGAGATAGTGATCAAACATATACCTATCAACAGTAAAAAAAAAGATATGCCATAATAAGTTATGTATCTATGAACTATGGAGGTCAGAGGTAAGGGAAACCGTCTCAAATGAGGGGAAAGTTCAAAAAGTATCCAGCTATAAGTAGTAAATAACAGTTCGAGAAACCGCCAAAATGGCGCCAGAGTACTGAGTAGGCAGTATTTGGTATTAAGCAGCAGCAGTTAGCAGCACGTCGCAGCAGCAGTCGGCAGTTTGGTAGCAGCTGTTGACGGAATGAAGCATGGCGAGTTAAAAAAAATATATTTGAAGTGACTAGAGCGGTTAGTGACAGTCTAGTATACCAAACCTTAAATATGTATATACTTAATCCAAAATATTTTTGTAAACATTCTAAGAACGTTTTGTAACAAATTAATCTAATACTATATTTAAGTCCTAAAAAAGCCCTAAAATGGGCTTTTTTAGGACTCCATACTATGACGCGCTTCACTAACGCACCTATGACACACCATACAAACGAAACGATTTAATTACTTACACTACTATTAAAATAACTATTCATGTGGTAAAAAAACGAGCGTGTGTGTGCGCTGTGTACACGCCGCGAGAACTAAAAGCAGTTTCGAGAGTATTTTTGTCATACACCAGTCCAACTAAGTCATCTGTGAAATGAGTGAGTGAGTGAGGTGACAGTTATTTGTTGACACACTTAAAAGACAACAAAAGACGACCAAGAACGAAGACGAAGATAAAGTCGAAATCGATGACATCTTTTACAAAGTATAAGTTCCAAAATTCAAATGGTATAATAGTTACCATTTCATTTAATATCTCTATGAATCATTATAATTATTTCAAACACTGACAAGACACATCTACACTAATATGCCTTATCGAAATGAAGCGATCCTTAGGTAGAAGCGCGGGCGCTTCTGTATAAGGATCGCTCCATTTCGATGTGTTTTAAAAGAAAAGTACAAACACGTCACTATTAAAATATATTTTTAATTTTACCCTAAAATGTCCCACTGTTATAGCAACCTAAAACAAGTAAATCTTTAAACATTAATTATTCTCCCAGTTTGAGAGTCAGGGTTTACTCTATCAGTCTGTAAGACCACATTTAAAATTTTAGTATTTAAGCAATGTTGAAGGTTTTTTTTTGTAATAATAAAGATTATTATTTATTTATTTTCACATGAGGAATTTTAATTATTAAGAGAATAGAGTTAAGGAGGACAACTAAACCCCGAAAAAGATATAGTATGTACTTTCAAATCTTCGCCAAATAACAAATCCACTAACTAACAAACGCATCCACAACATAGTACATTAGTGTCTGAAACCCATAAATATTCATCCTCTGAACTCAACAGACTGGCGCAAGTGGAAATTGAAGGCATTCCATGCTGGCCGCTCGATATATGTATATCGATATATCTACGGATATATCGCAGTCTGAATGCTGTCGGCCATCGTTCAATCCAATACCTTTATCTGTATTGTAACTGTGGTTTATTGGATACGGGAAGAATTCATACGACGCTGAGTGAATGG
Source organism: Charanyca ferruginea (assembly GCA_947361185.1). NCBI lineage: Eukaryota > Metazoa > Arthropoda > Insecta > Lepidoptera > Noctuidae > Charanyca > Charanyca ferruginea. The sequence continues at coordinate 17,902,419 of OX376068.1, read as the reverse complement.
TGTTCCATTTCCAATATTGGCCAGCAGTCAATGCTAAATTATTGTAAGAGCAGTTTAGTCAAACCATGGTTGAAAAATAGTGTCAAGAATAAAAATCTGTCTTTTTTAACCGACTTCAAAAAGGAGGAGGTTATCAAGTCGGATGTTTGTATTATTTTTTTATGTATGTTCGGTAATAACTTTGTGAGATATGGACGGATTTGCAAAATTCTTTTTTTGTTCGAAAGGGGTTTTGAAATGGTCCCATATAAATTTTATCAAAATTGATTCAGCTCTTTTTGAGAAAATCAACAAAATCACAAAAAAATACATAGATGTTTTAGTTTCTTCAATCTTTGGAGTACTTACTGACTTACTTTTAATGGATTTGGATGTTAGGAATTACTAAAATACGGAAAATAAAAAGTAAAAAAAAAAAAAGAAAACCGACTTCAAAAACTAAAAAGTGATTAATAACTTTAGCACAGAATACACATTACTTTGGTTTCGGAAGTCGGTGGCAATACAAAATAATAAACACAACAAAGCAACCGCCACCGCCTTCAGCTTCAGCGGCTTCTTGCAATTAGGTCACCATCATCAGCCGGAAGACGTCGACTGTTAAATAAAGGCTTCCCCCACAAGGTGGGGGGTGCCATAATCCCCACGCTTGGCAGACGTCTTGGGGATCGCAGTGAAGTTATTGAGTACATGGAAGCCGCTGCTGCCCGACTTCCGGATTTTCCCTTAGGGGCCGTCTCCACGAGCGAGAGAATCGCGGCGATATTATCGTCATGCCACGTATTTCTGTACACTCTCTTAGAACGTGTCTACACACGGTGAGGCTTTGTGCGAGCGAAATGTTATCGTATTGCCGTCTATTAAGACCGAGATTACCCGACGACAGAAGCGCAGAATCGTCGCGATTCTCTCGCTCGTGGAGACGGCCCCTTAGTCGCCTTCTACAACACCCTCGGGATGAAATCGGTGGGTACTAGCCCGGACACCATCACGGGATTGTAAGTAAGTACTTGACACCAATAATCTATTGACAACTTTTTATTAGCTGTCAAAACGCGATTCTCCACAGATTTTGGAAGGCATTAGTAAAATGTGACGTCACTTTTTGGTCAAATCAATTGACTAACTATTTAGATGTTGTATCTTAAAATTATTGGTTGATAGTTTCAACTAAGTACCCTATTGATATTTCAAGAAAGTAAACAGAAGGTAGTCTTCAGTTTTTATTCTGTTCTGAAATATTGTAACTGAACAACAACAAAAACTTACCTAGCGGTACGACTCGATCGGTTATAGTAAAGTACACTTTCCGTGTTCAGTCCATGACTGGGTGAGTTTCAATATCATCCCGGCAGTCATTGGTAGATCTTTGATAGTCTTTACGGGAAGTCAAAAGTCACAGTCTGACAACCAGTCTAAAGCCCGTCACAGACGTAGCTATAATATATATTAATGTCAAACGTAGCTTAAATCAAGGCATATTACGATCAGCTATAATATATATTTTTACTACGTCACTAAAATATGTGGACAGATATAGCAAGGCATATTAACATATATTTCAAAAATGTGAAACAAAAAACGATGGCAGACGTAATAAGAGCGAAAATATATTATTATATTATAACTACCATGTGTGGTGTGGTGGCTAGCTATAATATATATTATAGCTACGTATGTGACGAGCTTTACACAGTAACTGGGTTGTGGAGATCAGTCAGGCTGTCGCTCATACATATGTTTAATAAAGTAAGTGATAGACATGACTTTAATACTAGAAACAAGGACAAAATAGCTCAACCATATTTTAGATTGTCTAAAGTCCATACATCTTTTATGGGGTACTGTGTTAAGTGCTACAACAAAATTCCTAGTGATATACTACAGCTAAGTGAAACAAAATTTAAATCATATATTAAAAGTACACCCTGTAAAAAAGCTTATTATAATTTAGAGGACTATATTCAAGATAAGAATGCTTGGAAACATGCTGGTCTAGCTCCATAGGACGATCGACAGTCTAGACAAAATCGAACCGATTGCTATTTTAAAATACCTAATTTCATACTTAGTATATATATGTACATACATATATTTGACTCTTTTTTATACACTGCTCAGGCTCACATACTGATTCATTGTTGGTAATATAAGGAGTGGTCGTCTACTGTTTCAACATTTGTAATAATATGTGAACACTGTGTATCTATGTACATATAACTTAGTCTGTCATTCCTTAATCTGTGATACTTTGTACACACTTTCAAATACCTAGTGTTTTTATGCAAGATACATCGTATTCATGTATAATTATATAATTCCTGTAAATGCAAATATTGTTAACATCGTTTTTAAAAGAGTAAGTATGGAGTTTCTTGCCCATTCTTCTCCATACAAAACTACCTTTTGGAATGGGCACCTAGAATCAATTTTTTTTTTTCTCATTTGACGTTCAAAAGTGCCTTATAATGGTCTAATTGAAATAAATTATTTGACTTTGACTTTGCTCCATGTATAACACTGGTATTCAGCTGCATACTATATTACTATATAGTAGTAAAAATATATATTATAGCTGATCGTAATATGCCTTGCTATGAATTGTATTAATATATATTATAGTTACGTCTGTGACAGGCTTAAAGATAATTCAATTTTTTAAATCCTTCAAAACAAAAGACTATAATATTTACAGAAACCATTCATATAGTACAGGATCCGGTGCTGCCCGTTCTCCTCCATAGATTACCCACAGCCGCACCGAATCCCATCGAGCATGATTCAATCTGACACCTTTATCTTGCGTGGGTATTGTTTCCAATGCTGCCGTGATGATATTGAATTTGAAAGGATTCTATTTATTAATACTAACATAAGAAATTTTCCATTTCAAACTGCATTTTATGCTTTCTGTAATAGAGTCCAATGCGGCTTGATAGCTGCCGATTTGCAGCCAAAATATAATTTGAAGTTCTGGTTACCACCTGAAGCCGCCATTTCTTCATCTATTTCGAGATTTGTTTTTGCCTTACCCTTAGAATAATATGACTACCTTTACTGCATTCAGAATTTTTGATACTTACTTAGGGATTATGTGATCTTTAAATTAAATTCCTGTGGATACATATCACCATCATATCGGCTGATATGATGATGACGTAGGACGTCCACTGCTGGACAATCATCACTTCAGCTTAGTTTGGTCCACTGTTGGACATAAGCCTCCTCCATGGCGCGCAATTTTTCCCGGTGCTCTGCCTTCCGCATCCAGCCACCACCAGCTACCTTCTTCAGGTCATTGGTCCATCGAGCTGGAGGGCGTCCCACGCTGCGTCTATCGATTCGTTGTCTCCACTCTAGGACAAGTTTGCTCCATCGGACGTCGGTCCTGCGACAGACGTGGCCAGCCCACTGCCACTTCAGCTTGCTGATTCTGCAAGCAATGTTGGTGACTTTAGTTCTCTTCCGGATTTAATCGTTGGGAATTCTATCCCTAAGAGAAACTCCAAGCATTAAATTGCTCGCTCCATTGCCCGCTGAGCAGCTCTGAACTTGTGAACTAGCCCCGCTGTAAGTGTCCACGTCTCAGCAGCATAAGTCATAACAGGCAGGATGCACTGATCAATGACTTTCGTCTACATACTCTGCGGTATAGCTGGACATTGAACTCTCCTAAATATTTTCCAAAGGACTGGTTAGAAGTAGCTTACATTCAACATGTGCCTGCGGTCTTAATGAGGTCATCGGTCTACCTTGTTGGTTACAGTATATGATATAAGAAATATAATTATCTAAAGAAAGCAGACGCATTCTCATGATTTGAGCCCTAGCAATTTAACAGTAATATTTCACTTTCACGAACCCTTCTTTTAAACATCAATCTTGCAAAGGATATTCGTATTTGAGTACCAACGCCTGTACTTACAGCAAAACTTTGTGGTCACAAAACTTACAAAAATTAACTCACACTTCTAATTAATGAAAAACAAACAAACGAAACTTTTGATCGCCTAAGAGAGATAACTTGTCTCAAAAACCACTTACCCACCATAAATCCAAGAAATCTGTATCCACAAAATTTCCCTGCATTTTTATCGCGGCGTAAATGTTAACAAAATATTTGGCCAGCTTTGATACTGACGTGCCCTTCGTATTAATCTCGAACAGAGATAAGAAACATTTCTGTCTCGACAAGAAACGGTAACGTTTTTCACGAAACGAGGGAAAAACTGAAGTATCGATTGCTAAGACATGATTCGACACGCGACTTGAGAGCTCTCGTCTCCAAATGGTTCGAGGAAACGACTTGAAACAGATTTTTATATCCCTTTGTGTTTTATGTTTAATATCTTAGCATTTGAAGATTCAGCGGTAACGGTTCAGTTGATTTCCTTTGTGGAATTAACACCGATACCTAGAAACTCTCATCTATTTATTGTTTGCAAAGACAGGCTTCGCTTTCCAAAAACGTGTCGTTCTAATAAAGCAGGTACTTATTCGTTTTATTTAAGTAAGTGATATCTACGACATCGGTGAAGGAAAACATCGTGAGGAAATAAGAATCATGGCGAGATCTATACATTCATTTGTATGAAAAAAAAACCATTTAGAGGGTTTAAAATATGGTCCAATGTGGAGAATACATTACCAGGATTAGATTAATATAGTTACCATATTTTACACCCCCGCATAACTGAAATAATTCAAAATGAAAATAACACTTTTTCATTTCACCTCGTTGGTCATTTTGTGTTTATAAAAAAATTAAAGTGACATTGGCAGACAAGTGATGTGACAACTGTGTGGAAAAAAATATCATTATTTGTGAAGTTACTTCCTATAAAACGATGCAATTTCAGTGTAAGAACTGCGAAACGCGCCTGTTAGTGTCACTGTTACTGTCAGCCGCCGTTTCGTTCTGAAATAACGAGCTTTTCGTTAAGCTATTCACTTTTAAAATTCATTGTTATTGCGGGGGTTTAAAAATATTCTAAATGCGTGAAGATACTCTTTAGGTACAAAAAAGTATAATTATGAGAATTTTAACTTCTTTAAACATCTTTAGATTTTTTGTACAAATTGTGACATGGTCCTTTGGACGTAATAAATATAAGTATGAAATTGCCAACTCGCCTTGACCAATCATGGTGACAAAGGCATAGTGTCATATGTACAAGATATGTATGAGAAGAGAACTTTTCACACATTTCATCTTCTTCTTCCTCTCATCTTCTTGATAATGAACTCGCATCCAATTAGCAATCGGCTATCGCGAAATTCCGAAAAAAACTAACACAATGAATTCTCGAAACTCTCAGTTGTTTTTCCGTCAAATCTGTTCCATACATTAGTGAAACATTGATGACTTGACGTGTCACTAAAAATCTTTATATTTTGCCAGCACTTTATGCCATACTCTGTGAAGATAAAATAGACATACAGGAAAAAAACCTTTAATACCAACTAACAGTAAGGGGCTCCAAGATACGCCCTTGTTTACATACTCCCTGCACCCGAGACACGACACAAAACGAGCCACAAAGCCTTCCGTGTTACACGAAATGAAATAAACCCAATACCGTATCATCATTGTCTATCCACATTTGGTATTTATGTAATATCGGGCTCAATAATCCGAGAGTGAAGCCGGGCTGCGAGCGACACAGCCGCGGGCTCGCGTCAAGGGTGCTTTGGGGGAAGAAAACCCCGCTTTATAAATTGCCCCGCTATCTAAATCTGAGAGATAAGTGCCTCTGAACTTTCCAATTTCGCTACACATCAATAACACTGACAACGTTGCTGGGATAACAAATCAAAAATCCAACTCTTATGGGGGTGGGTGACGAATGGTATACGTGACAGATACAACGATATTTGTTCGCGACTACGGTTAATGGAACCGAACGTTTATGTATATTGTGTATTATACAAGACTCGGAAACACTGGGAATATTAAATTCTTTGGTAAAGTATGTTATCACGCACACAAATGTAAATTGGCGAACTTACCCTTATAAATAAACGGCATATTCTGAGATGTCATGTAAACATTTGTGAACGTTTTACTTGCCCACTTTGGCAAATCTTATAAAATTTACGTTATTATCAGTTCAGTTCAAGGCCTTAGTCTATTATGACTAGGTAATACCTGTTTTCCCTCATATCTACTAGGCAATACCTAAATATTTTATAGTGCTGTTGGATTTTCAACTCTTAGCATTATTTGCTGTCGCTAGTGTTGAAGAAACCAGGCAGTTGATTCAAGATAATGTTTTAATGAACCTAACTCTACGTTCACCATACCACCACCTTTAACCGGTATTTAAGATAATATACTCGTACGAACTATGCAGCTCATAGACAAGCTAACATGCTGTTATTACCGTGGCTACCAATACTCGTATCTAGAACGTACCTACTTAGGTATAAACTTCTCTACCTTAAAGAAGTTAGAAGAGAATGAAAAAGAGAAGAATAAGATATGTTTTTGCTTAACTATTCAAAATTGTTTAGTTAGGCGTACAGGAAATTATTGTAACCATAATTTCCTGTACGCCTTAATTGGCAAAACATGAAGCTCTTTTATTGTTTATTTTAACACCTTCCACAGTAATGTATTTTATACCTACCTACTCATGTTTTACAAAATAAAAATATAATTATATCTCTTAATATTAATCTTAATAATATCATTATCTTACAGTAAAACTATTGAAATTGCTCTCCAAAGGATTCTGAATTCAAAACAAGTTTAAATTAAACAAACATTAATAATTGGAACGTTGTCCGCGCGTCAGTTCGTGCAGGCGAATGGAAGCGTAATGAAATTAATTTAGGCAGTATCTGATCCGTAAATAGCAGGTGTCAAATATCTGAAATGACGAGGGTAGCAGAATACTTCCATGTGCCTAGGAATTGGGTGTAATCCCGCTGAACGGACCGTTGGCAATTAAAAGGGGCGATTTTAAATTGATGTCAAGTGTGAATTTTATTATTTTTTCAATCAACATTCCATACTAATGGCAGTGAATGATAGCAAAATTGAGTATTGATGAATGTTTTTCAACCGAATTTAAAAAAGGTCCTCAATTCGACACGTATGTATTTTTTTTGTTTGAGCACGCGTAACTTTTTTCAGTGAAGTTCGATTTCGATGATTCTTTTTTAAATTGATAGTGTGTACCTCAGTTGTTGGTCCTTTATGAAAATATTCTACCCATAAGGGCAAAAAATTAAGGGATGTCTCAATTTTTTTGGTGTCACCGTTTCGTAATTAATTTGTATGATAAGAAGTATACCTACACTAAAAAGCGTAAAAATGAACATGTTTACAAAAAGACAACCGCCTTCAAAAATAAAAAAATACTCTATTGGAAAAACAAGTTTATTATTAAATCTCGTCGAAATAACCCAATGATTAAGGTATTCGCCTCTCATGCACGACATTGTGGGTTCGTATCTGGGCACAGGCAAGTATCAATGTGGGTCTTAGAATTAGGTACATTATGTACTTGCTAAGTTTATCTTGAACGTCACTGACATCGGTGAGGAAACTTGCACTTAGGGGTCATCCATAAAGTACGTCACACTAATTTCCTGATTTTTTGACCCCTCCTCCGACCTTGTCACAGTTGGTCACATTTGTGAGACCGGGGGGGTCTCACAAATGTGTGTCTCTCTAGTGTAAAGTCACATATTTTGCAATTTTACATCTAGGTCATCCATAAAATACGTCACACTAATTTCCTGATTTTTTGACCCCTCCTCCGACCTTGTCACAGTTGGTCACATTTGTGAGACCCCCCCCCTCTCTAGTGTAAAGTCACATATTTTGCAATTTTACATCTATAAATTATTAAGTTAGAACACCAGTTTAGAAATGTTAATGTTATTTAGCAGACAATACTGACAGACAAATCGTTAATGACAGGAATATTCGATGTGTCAACATCTTTTTCATCCAACCATATATATACCATCATCGTCACCATCCAAACAAAGAATTTCTCTGGCACGCCTAGCAGCAATTCTGTGAGGACGAATTTTTGCGAAATGTGACGTCACGTAACTTAGGACTCCTTCCACCCCTTATCGTACAATGTCACACGTCGTCGACCCCCTGCCCTCCTCTCAACGTGTGACGTACTTTATGGATGGTTCCTTACAAATACGCTTTGAGCAGGCGTGATGATCAATGCTCGTGGTTTCTTTGTATGTGAAGAGGTATTTGCCCTGCAGTGGGACAATAATAGGTCGTTATTATTATGAATAACATCGTTGAGTGACAACATCTATTGTTAAAAGTCTAGACTTTATATTCTCCAGACATCTGTACAATCATTGTTTTAACCAAAAGTCCACTACTGAACATACTATAGGCCTCCATTGTTTGCCCTGACACTCGTACACGAGTTTAAATTATCTTATTGTAATGGCGTTTACAAACATTTAATATAAACAACTATAAATATACAATTTCGTGGTATGGCAACTGACAAGTTGTTATTCGCAATCCTTACTTTACTTTATTTATTTTGATCAAATAGATTCTACTTCCTCAAAAACATCAACACAATTTTCGCTAACAACACAATTCTTCGCACAAATAAATCCAGATAATCTCCCCTGGGAAAACATTTATTAGCTACCAATTAATGTTTGAAATAAATAATGTCTAGTTCTCAAAGAAACACGGAAGCCTTACCAAACAAATTCTTCGTAAATAACTCGATGTTAGATAATAACGAAACCATTAGTCGTAAGTGATGCGATGTAAATGCGCCGCCAATGCTTAAGCCACAGAATAGATAGTAGGTACAGAAGGCCAGCTTAATACAACGTGTTATTGAATTAAGTAAAAACTTGGAAGGGGTATTTTGAACTAATCATTATGAACATACTTGGGGTCTACACTACAAAACTCAACCTAAATCATGAAAAAAAAAACGACTGATCCATACACTTTGCTGAGCTACGTGATCGTGCATAATAAAAGTTGTTCATAATAATGAATACAATGGCCTGTTTTAGGGATTCCAATTAATTTAATTACACCTTACGTATCGAGTACAAACAGCTAAATGCACACGTACTATTACTATAACACTGGTTTGAAAGATAACTATCGCCGTCGCCCAATTGCGAGTTAGTAAAGTGGCGAATTTAGTCGTCATTCCGTCATCTGTGACAGCCACAAGTTTTATAAATCATAATCCTGGTTTTATTTTTTCCGTTTAAATTTCCAAGAAACAATGAAGGTAAATATGTTACATAAAGGTAACAACTAAACCTTTACGTGACGGCACAGCATAACAGTAAGTACGCCGACGATCACAATCTATTCACCGAATCCGAATTGCAGTCGCAAGTAGGTACATGCGGGCTGTACTTGCACTAGCAGAACGAGAACTGTGATGGGCGTTTATTTGTGCGTGAGTTTTCGATCGTCGTATAGAGTTGGCCTTCTGTACCTATTCATTCTGTGTTCAAGCGTCCTATTCAGGCAAGCCAAATGATGCGCAACGTATTATATTAATTTAATATCATCCTTAAATGCATCGTTGCCTGCAATAGCATTTGTGTGAATCGTCGGCTATTTACATCTTAATGGTTTTGTGGCATATTTTATTGATTAATCTTTGGAAATGGTAATAATATTTTATTGGAGGGTTGCGGTGACAGGACAAATATTTAGCTTATGAGTGGTTTTCTTTGAACTTTGGTCAAGATTATAAGACAAGTACATACCTATATTTGTATTTGTTTTATGGTAAACATTTTGACGTGACAACGTCTTATAATTCGATAGAGCCGGCTGCACGCACGAAAAACATGACGTCATGCGGCGTTACGACGTTACATGACGTCATGCGGCGTTACCTCGCTCTGCGGCCACCACATTCACTTTTCACTTGGAACGCCTCAGAAGGCGTTCCAAGTGAAAAGTGAATGTGGTGTCAATTGTTTATAGCAACGATAATTACAGCGATAAAGGTGTGAAATGATTCTTTCGCGTTGTCACGTTCAACTGTCATCAGTAAACCGACTTTACAGACAACCAATTTTTTAGCATTTATTCTACTCCTGAGCTTTAATACACAATGGAGGGACAGCGATGTGCGTGCAACTATCGAAACTTTTAGTAGCTTTCATAAAAATGAGCTGTTCCTAACAAATGTTTTGGCACTTTTGTATGAAATAGCATTTTTTATCTGGGCATGACCTTGTAGTTTAAAACCTAGGTCAAAATATATGGACAGTATTTTTTATAGGTTTCGAAAAAAAATACCCTGGATCCAATTCAACCAGAGTAATTTTGTCAAGAATGATGTACTGGTTCCATGGTAACTGGTCGCGCATCGAGTCCCTTCTATCCTGTATATTCTAAACACTTTTACACCTACTGAGCATCATCATCACCTGTCTAGCTTTTTCCCAATGTTGAGGTCGGCTTCCATACTGATCGGATGCAGGTGAATATTAGTGTATTAATACGACTGCCTGTCTGGCCTCCACAACCCAGTTACTGGGTAACACGATACCCTATGGTAAGACTGGTTGTCAGATTTTCCTGTTTCTGACTACTTAAAAAGACTGTTAAAGATCTACGAATGACAGCCGGGACCATCGGCTTACGTGCTTTCCGAGGCATGAAGGGGTCTCAGTACGAAATTGATGGTCACCCATCCACGCATTAACCGCGGCAAGCATAGATTTACCATGACCGCTCGATCCGTACGGCTTTTATTAGCCACGAATAAAAATATAAAATCAAATATCAAAATCAAAATAAAAAAGATATTAAGAATCTATTTTGCATAATATTTCAAAAATTCTCACTAATACCTTATCACTGAGAACACATACAAAAGAAATACCAATCTAAACCTACCGATCCGAAACTAACAGAAAATGCGTCCCCACACTAAATTCAATATTCGAAATATTTGACAATGGCCAGCAGACCGCAAAGTGCTGACTGCTACATTACTCTCGTCACGATGCCTGGGCGCAACGCTCCACCAATCACGGTCAACGTTCACCGCTCTTGATAAATAAACGGACCAATCAATGCGTACTATCACTCTGTTATACAATCAAGCACGTGTGCCTATTGTTTGTGATAGCCGTCAATGTCAAGTACACAGAATTGTTCTTAAGCCGTTTTCAAGAAGCTGTCGGCGTTTTGCGAATGATCTTGTTTACTTTACGTTTTCAAAGAATTTGTTTTGTGGAACGTAAAGCAATTCTTTTTTTAGGGTTTCGTATTCATAGGGTCTTAACGGAGTTCTATTGCTCTCGGTCATCCATCTGTCTGTCCTTCTGTCACGGAACTGTATGTTTTAGTCCGTAACAGGAAGACACTTAAATGGTTCATGGATATTACTATGGCCGCTACTATTATAACAAAAAAGGTTACCTATCGAAAAATATTTGACCGAATTTCATTTCACCTAAAACTTTTCAACTTTTCTCGTTTCGTATTTTTTTACTTCATCGAAGTCACGTCTGCCACTGTATCAGTTGAACTATTATCAATTCGCTTTTTTTCGTTGCTCCGACGTTTCATTTGGTCGAAAAAGTTTTTACCGAAGTTACACTTAGCCGAAATAACATTTATTCGAACATTCGTTATACCACTGTTTTAATGACCATATTTCACCAAACGCCTAGAAGTAAATATGTCTGATATTGAGTCAATGATAACCGGTACTCCACCAGAAAAAAATTACGTCGTTAAAGAAACGAAAAATCAAAAACTTTTGAAAATTAAAGAGACAATTAGAGTGAAATTAAAAATTTGAAAGAGCTTTCAAAACTAATGTATTTATTACAGTGGCGTTATAGACCGCTAATTTCAGATTAGTTTCCTACTATTTTGTTTCATTAATTATTTAACGTAATGGCACTTAATAAAACAGGTAGTCCCCGTAAGAAGCTTGCAAACAAAGATTCTAGCTTCAAGCATGCAGCATGCAAGCAGGCATACAGCATGCAAGCAGGCATGCAGCATGCAGGCGATACAGCATGCAAGCAGGCATGCAGCATGCAAACAAGCATGAAATATGCAAGCAGGCATGCAACATGCACAAGCATTGTTTCTGTCACGGCTCCGGCGCTGCGGGGTCTGGGCGGCCACACGCGAGCTTATCGTCGCAGATGATTTTAACGCTCACCACCGCGCCTACGCGTTCTTAAATTACACTCTAGGGGTAGGGCAGACAAGACTACGTGAAGTCGGTTTTGCAGCGATTCGTTTCTGTCACTAAATTTTGTAACGTATTGACTTTTTATGACACTATTTAAATTTAATGTTAAAAATGCTACCAAGTAACCGGCTAAATACTTGTGATCAAATAATTGTTTTGATGGGGTGAAAATATGGCAAATAAATCATTTGGCAAATGAAAATAGTTCAAAAGAGACTTCGGCCAATAGGAAAAAGTTATTTTGTAAATCGAAGAAACATAGTTCGGTATAATAATACCTATGACACATGATCTAAAAATATGTCAAATAATGCATATATATAGCAAAAAAGACGTCGGTCAATAGTTTTCGGTAAAATGAAATTCGGACAAAAATAATTCGGAAAAGTAATCGGTTCCCAACAAAAAATGTATGCTACTATTATAAATCAAATAATAGAAACAAAATAAAGCTAAAAATTACACAAAACACGTACAATTTCTATTCCGTGTTTATTTTCGGCGTCTTTTGCTCGATCTGTGATACGGACGGTCTCTTACCTTCCTGGAACTTAATAATTAATAGCAAAGACCAAGATTTAAAAAAAAATAACCGTAATCCAGCACTAGAAATGACAATGCCAGATCCTGCCCCACCCATGTACAGAAAAAGTAAATTAGTGTGCGTTACCCCAGCAAAATAATGTCGAAAATAGTAATTTAAATGTTACAGGCAATTAGTTGTCCAGCTTCTGTAATTGTTGCGCACATTTTTAAATTTGTTGCACATATAGATTTTGAGTTATTCCACAAAAACATTTCCTGCTGGGGTAACGTTACCGCAGCCAGACATTTTCTTTTATAATGGGAATATTGAAATAAATATTAGCCATATAATTAGTAGTCTAGACGAGGTAAATGTTGCAACTTATTTTGTATTTGTTCTTCCTTCGACTGCGATGTTATCCAAGATTTTGCTGGAGTAACGTTTGTGATTTTGCTGGATCTCTGAAACGGATAAGCAGATTCTTATCATCTTTTTTACATGACTTCTTAAGAATTAGTTTGAATTAGTTGGGTAATAAAAAAACAAAATTAATGCACCATTCAAAGGTTATTTAATTAAATATTAAAACACTTCAATAAGTCCTAACACTTTGAATAAGAGCTCGAAAGACTTACTTTAAACGTTGTTTTGTAGCTTGTATCTGTCTTCAAATGTATGTGAAGTTTCATTAGTAACCTGTTAGCAATAAACAAATTATGATGAAATTCAGTTCCCCACTTTGACGGTCATAATGCGCGCTTAGTTATTTGGCCTCCGATAACCCTGTATGTGAATATATAAACTAAATGATATATCAATAATTAGTTACTTAGTTCAGTTATATTCCTGTAAAAGTTCAGCGCAGTACATACAATAATTAACGAGATAATAAAATAAAAGCCATTATGAAGCGCAACACCGTGATAACCCGACCATATTATGGTGGTTCCAAAAAAGCGACGGCGCAGTACATTATGCTACCTTCTTAAATATGTAGGATAGGTTTACAAGTTTTGTACGGATGTGTACACAAGTGTTTTGAATTTGTGTTATTAAATTTTATTTACAGGTAAAATAATCATTTCAATAAAACTTTCAAAATATTGATAAAACTTTAAAACAATCACAGGTAGCAATACTGTTCTTATGGCATTTTCCATTACTTTTTAAATTTTACTTTACACTTTGTCTTTAGTAATACAAATCTTCACTTTTAAAAAATAAATTAAGATTTAAAACCATCGCAGAAAATAACAGATATAGAATAAATGTTTTAAGTTCACATTATGCCTACTAATACTTACATATATCGTTTAAAATCACAATGTGATGGTAATATAATATAACATCACAATGTAAGTAGTAAAGTGCTTACAGTAAGCCCCACTGTTTTATAGTCTAATTTCAAATATCACAATAGTTTTTCCTAGCTAAATACGGATAGTTGTATTCTAAAAATGACGTAAATTATTTCAAAATCACATCGAATATTGAACAGTGTACGCGTCTGTACCGAACTTGTAAGGTGTATAATACTAAACATTTTAGAAGGTAGCATAATGTACTGCGCGGTCGCTTTTTTGTAACCACCTTAATATAGTCGGGTTATCACGGTGTTGCGCTTCCTAATGGCTTTTATTTTATTATCTCGTTAATTATTGTATGTACTACGCTGAAATTTTACAGGAATATAACTAAACTAAGTAACTAATTATTGATATATCATTTAGTTTATATATTCACATACAGGGTTATCGGAGGCCAAATAACTAAGTGCGCATTATGACCGTCAAAGTGGGGAACTGAATGTCATCATAATTTGTTTATTACTAACAGGTTACTCATGAAACTTCACATACATTTGAAGACAGATACAAGCTACAAAACAACGTTTAAAGTAAGTCTTTCGAGCTCTTATTCAAAGTGTTAGGACCTATTTAAGTATTTTTATATTTAATTAATTAACCTTTGAATGGTGCATTAATTTTGTTTTTTTATTACCCAACTAATTCAAACTAATTCTTAAGAAGTCATGTAAAAAAGATGATAAGAATCTGCTTATCCGTTTCAGAGATCCAGCAAAATCACAAACGTTACTCCAGCAAAATCTTGGATAACATCGCAGTCGAAGGAAGAACAAATACAAAATAAGTTGCAACATTTACCTCGTCTAGACTACTAATTATATGGCTAATATTTATTTCAATATTCGCATTATAAAAGAAAATGTCTGGCTGCGGTAACGTTACCCCAGCAGGAAATGTTTTTGTGGAATAACTCAAAATCTATATGCGCAACAAATTTAAAAATGTGCGCAACAATTACAGAAGCTGGAGAACTAATTGCCTGTAACATTTAAATTACTATTTTCGACATTATTTTGCTGGGGTAACGCACACGATTACGAAATACCTACCCACAAAATACAAACGAATTTTCCTAAAATACAATTTAACCTGTAATCAATGTCATTATTGTTTTTAGAATTAACGGAAACCGCAAGTTTTACAGTCACTAAGACTAATGTTTAGTTATCAGCAATAAATAAACAGTAAGATGCTATATATATACATGGCTTTTATTGAGTGGGGCAAAGTTCTATAGAGTTTCTGGCATTGTCCTTTCTTTCCTGTATCGCGGATACGTTTACATACATATAAAGTCACACACACAAACAGCTAGACTTGAATCAACTATCTATCGAACCTGTCACACGCGGCGCAGCAGCCTCAACCGTGCTGTTAACAAAGGCGAAGGTCAAAAAAGGCGACCCAGAAACTTAGACCCATTTCTTGAAACAATTTTCTTATCTAACCTAAATAGAACAAAAGATACGATCACATTAGGTATAATTTAATTCACAGCTTGTTAGTTTTTAAAAGACATTATTATATTAATTGGTACGTCCCCTAAGTCCCCAAACAAACAAAACTGTCTACACGCTACGGTGTCAGACCACTAACGATGTGTTATATAAATATGGCAATATTTTTTCGTGTTTGCTTTAAATTACAAAAATAATGCTTAGTTTTTGGACCGAAATATTCAGTGTTAAAATGGATGCGAAGGCCTATTCTCACACAAAAAAGGTACGAGCATTGAGTATAGTACGTGCCACGAAAGATGAGACTTGACACAGACTTGATTTGACTTGCGCAGTACTCGATTTAAAGGTTTGAACGTTTGCACGCTTCCTTAAAGCAGATTCATTCAGACTTATGTTAGATTTATGTGGTACAGGTTTCCACACGATGTTTTCTATTACCGATGCATGCTAGTGATGCTGATGTCTAAGATAAACTTACAGAGTACCAGTACATATTATGAATTGAAAGAGCCACTTCGATACCTTGCCCATGTAGAGGCTGGTTCCTTAACGCCAACACTGCCATAATTAGATATCACGACAACAGACTTAAAACTAAGGTTAACGCAACGCCTCCGGAAAACAGGCCATGCCTGTTTAAGGCCAGGCGCGGTCCCACCTAATGTTAGGAATTGACAGTTGTCTTCACCTAAATTCAAGCATTTTTATTGCACACAACTAAAAATTCTTAGGAATGTATTTTTATATTAAGGCAACGATATACGCCAGCGACCTTGAGCGACCAGAGAATCCAAAACTCTCAAAGTTTAGTCGAAAAAAATCAATAAAAGACAGTATTCCTTAACTTAAAAAAGGCGTATTTTAAAAGATAGATAATAAAATTATCTGTAAGATAGTAAAAGTTTCGTTTAAATATTACTGGTAGATTTTGTGTGATTATCAATGTTTTGTCCGCGTCAGACACAACTTCACGATTTAATTAAACTATTTAATATGAACTTAATCAAAAATATTAACATACTAAATGATTAAAGAATGTTCTAGTTTAACATATATTTTTTTAAATCATTTACACTACACATTTTGACGTCATTGTCAATTTAAAATCTGCAAAAGTCGCTTGTTAGCACCTTAATAGGTCTAAATCGCTAGGCCAAATGTCTGGTAATTAGAAAAGGATATCTCCATAGCCATGCATCTTTTACTCTACCATAGAATGCAAGAACCGTCTATTTATTGCACATTCAACACAGCTGGGTCTGCAATAAATGTAACAAGCCGTGTTTTGTGTTCAAAAATGTTGCCAGTAATTGGCCTGTCAAAGCAAACAAGCGAAAAAGTATTTTACACTCATCCGTCCCAATCAATTTTAAACACGTCGCGCCAAAGCAAATAGAAACCACTAAAACATAATTATAATTTTAAAATACGAACGATTCGATTCAATGGTCTGAATCAAGAAGCTTATAATAACAATGGAGAGAACACCTCAAAAAGTCTCTGTCTCTTTTTCGCTTCAGGAAATGCTATAGATAGGACTCCATAAATCTTGATTCCTACCGGTTTCCCTTCAGAAATTGAGACCACAGTCTATACCTTTGAAACATGGCACAGTCAGTAGTAGTATTTTCATAAAATACATACATTATAGTCTCACTACGGGTATTTTAAATTCACCATCAACTAAAATGCCTAACATTTTAATTAAAAAACAAAACACAAAGAATTAAATAAGTTTTGTTTCGACAAATGACCCTTCGCCACTGGATTACTGTATCCAGAAAAATTCCGTTGTCTGAAAGAGACAGCTCTCCCTGGGGCGAAAGAGTCGGCACGCTCCAAGGTTTCCAAAATGGGTATCGCTACATTTTTTCACAAGTTTTCTCCACTTTTAATATTAGGTTCATGGTCCGAAACAATGGAGTCGGGAGAGCACTATCAAATGAACTTTTCATTTTATTTTTGCTGCTCTCATTAACAAACAATGCGAAGCCAACGGCGGAGATCTCATCAGCGATTATCTCTCGTTGTGTGGCGGACCTTTTATTTTTATATTTTTTCTATCGAGAACAACAAGGACGGTTGTCGGTTAGTGAAAACAAAGAATGCGTAATGATTGAATTGTATTAAAGTCGAATCGCACGTCATCGCAAATAAACTTTCCAAAAGATGACATCGGTGTTCAACTAAGGAAATATTTCCTAAATCTATGGATCAACATTTTATGAACTGTATTAACATTAATGCGAAAGAAAGAAAGAAAGAAAAAGCTTTTATTCAAGCGAAACCGACGCACAAATTACATACAAAGCCTAAAACTGAAACAAGTGAATACTAAAAAATAAAAATAAAATCACTACCGCGCGAAACGGCTAACGCTCAGCATAAATGCCTTGGTCCGCGCAGGAAGGCACGAACCACGACGCGACGCTGGTTTTCAGCGTAAGCCGGTGTGTCGCTGTCTCGGAACAGTAAGTAAAATGTCATCCACTTATTGTGGCACAGAACAATAAATTCTATACTGGATCACAATGAACACAAAAAGACGCTGTTTCGGCACGGCGCGTACAAAGAAAAAAAATACAATTATACATCCTAATCCTAACTTCCTAATCCTAATTTCCTAACTAATATTATAAATGCGAAAGTAACTCTGTCTGTCTGTCTGTCTTTTCTTCACGCCTAAACTACTGAACCGATTTGTGTGAAATTTGGTACAGGGTAAGTGTGAACCCCAACAAAGGACATAGGCTACTTTTTATTCGACTTCGACTTCGACTTCGTCTGCGTCCGCGATAACCGACATATACGCGGACGAAGTCGCGGGCAAAAGCTAGTTAAACATAAATAAAAAATGAGAAGAGCTTATAAACAAGAGCATATCTCTGAACATCTGGACACATACCTGTGAGTGCCACACTTCACCAGGCAGAGACAGATTATTGACCGGATGAAAGGAAGTCACGATCCACAGCAGTTAGGGAACGGTGAAGAAGACAGAGAGTATGTAAAGGCCAATCTTGATCAACCTAACCTAACTACTAGCACGTTAAGAAAACACAGGCCGCCCTCATTCTGAGGCCCGCCGCGACGTCCCCGTACGTCCCTTGCTCGAGCTAGCCCACGCTACTTAGCCTGTACCTTTAAATTCGTTCCTAAATAATCGAGATCCGATCCAGCCTGTCTGTGTTCGGGGTTAAAAATCCTCGTGGATGTCTTCCGCCCTGGGGCGGGCGGAGGGGTCTGTCAGACTCGTACTGACTAAAAACCACCCCGGCGTTCCATCTCACACCGACGTCAACTGGAGATACTTCCGCAACCCCCGACTGGTGCCGGCCCGCTAGTGCGGGCCACTTCTTCTTCACTTTCTCTGGTCAAGGGGGGGAGTGAGGTGTTAGACTCCCCCCCGGACGTCTAAGAGGGGCGCGCGTGGAACACTACGCGCGCGCCGCACCTTGGGTCCTAAAGCATATGGGGGTCGACAGACGTCCCCGAGTCTGCCGCCCCTGGACCCATTTAGGGGGGCCGGAAGAGGGCGTTACCCGCCCTCCGCCGACGCCCGGTGCGCCTGCTATGGGCAAGGTAAGAGGTTGTGATCTCCCTCTCCCTTTCCGCAGCTTCTTTCTGCGACATAACATTTTTGCAGAAGGAAACCACCGCGTCCCAGGACTCTGCCCTGACTCCACCATGGCCGACAGCGACAGGTCACTGCCTACTTCTGAGACAAGGGCACGGCGCGGCTCCTCCCAAGCGGCACATTCCGCCAGCGTATGCCGCGCCGTGTTCTCCCGGCAGTCGACGCAGTAGTGATACCGGCCGTCCAGCTCCCTGTTTATGCGACATAGGTACTTCCCGAAGCAACCATGCCCCGAGAGCACCTGCGTCACCCGAAACGACAGGGAGCCGTGCCTCCTCCCGAGCCAGCGCTCGAGCACTGGCCGGACCGCCTCGATGATGGCGAGGCGAGGTAGGGCGCGAAAGCCTGTCCCGCCATTCCACCACCAGGACCTCGCATCGCTGCATCGGTCGCTCGCCCGCGCCCGCACTTCCTCGCGCCACCGGAACAGTGACGCGAGTACCTTCGCCTTCAGGTCCCAGAGCGGGGATCCGGCCAGTACACAAGCCGCCTCGTAAGAGATCGTGCGATATCCCCTGATGACTCTGACGGCCATCGCTCGCTGCGGCTTTCGCAGCGGCCCCACGTAGGGAAGCAGCGTTGAAAGCGCCCCCACCGCACCCAACAACTTGAGCGCCAGCCGCTGGAAATGAGGGCCAAAATCCCATCGGTTGTTGAGCACCAATCCAAGGTACTTCGTGGTGCACTCGACAGCTATTCGGGATACCCCCCCCCCCCCCCCCGACCACGATGTGTGATCCCGGCGGCGGCGGAGGTAGGAAGGCACTCGATGATAGCGCAGTGCCTCCCGTACACAACTCCAGGGCAGGGTGTTGAACGCGTTGGAGATGTCCAAGGACACCGCCAACGTCACCCCGCCCCGGGACACCGCTTCCTCCGCCAGGACTCTCACCCTCGATACCGCGTGTATGGTGGAGCGCCCATGCCGAAAGCCATACTGGCTCTCGTCCAGGTCCGGCCTCTCTTCGCACAAGTGGCTGACGAGGCGGGCTGGGATTATCCGCTCAAACAGCTTTCCCACCTCGTCCAGCAGCACTATGAGCCGGTGCGCGGACGGAGAGTCCGCAGGGCGCCCCAGCTTCTTGAGCAGGACCAGACGACCAGATATCCTCAATGTGTGAAACTGGCCCGCTCAAGGCACGCTGTAAACAGAGAGCAGGGCGAGGGCCAACGCTAGGCTGTGAATCCCGTCGGACCCCGGAGCCACGTCCTTGGCCTGGAGCCGCAGCACGGCCGCCCCCGTCTCTGTCTGTGTCACCTCTGGGACGCATCCCTTTGCTGTCCTCCCCCAGCCACGCCTTAAACCGAAGTTCATAAGACCATACCCCACATAGGGTGCCCTTAAAGTGTAGTCGCTTAGTTTATAAGATGTTGCCCTGCCTGGAGCCCTTGAATTCTCTTTAAGGCACCACAGGAAAGTCCGGTTAAGCAGCCAAACCTCCTAGGTTGACCTGCGAAAACATGTACAAAAAAAAATGCAAGTCGGTTGCAGAACTTGCAAGTTAACACCATACTAAAACACCTTTCCCATAACAATCCGGATATCATTGTTCGACTATGTGTGAATCAACCTTAACTTCAGTGAAAGCGTTTCCGATGACAGATAACAAAGGCCACTGAGTAAAACAAAGACTAATTTGAGGCGAGTGATATCAATCGGGCACGAGACACTTAATCTATTCTCAGTGGGTAATACCTACTTCCCTGTACATGAGTACGGAAATTAATGAGGAAAACGAAGCGACATAATATCTATTCTTAACATAGTAGCTGAATGTTTTTCTTGAACGTACGGCCAACGACAAAAGTACCTACTGTAGGTAATACCCACTTACTTTTTATTAATTGATAACCAGACAGAAGTATTTCAATTGAAAAGGAAACAGCTGATTCATACATTTACTAGCGGACCTGGCAGACGTTGTCCTGCCCTGAAAATCAAAAATCCTGATCAAGCCTACCCTACCCCACCTACCTACCTACGTACATATCCTACCTACTTTGTGTACACTCGACTCAACAATTTGGCTCTTCGCAGTGGAGAGGTAGGTACCAGGGTGACATAGATAAGTACTACTAAGTTATGCGCTCCTAGTACCAGGGTGACATACATCTAAGAAGTCCTATAAATCGACTACAGCGCCACCTACCGGGTCCAATTGTGAATCTAAACCATTCTCAAATCTACTGGAATACACACAAATAATTTTATCAAAATCGGTCCAGGCGTTTAGGAGGAGTTCACTTTCATACACACGCACAGAAGATTTTTACATAATATGTAAAAATCTTCTGTATATTGATCAATTATATTTGAAATTATAAGATGTTCACGTAGCTCAACAATTCGCCGTGTGGTGCCGGCTATGAATATCACCACTCCATTTCTACTCGTGGATGTCGGTCGTAGAAGGCGACAGAGGGATATTGACGAGAGGATGGGCAGCAGCGTCTTTCTGCTTACCATAACATCTACTGCGATCGCCTACATGCATCGGCCAAGCATGGTGAAAACTGCTGTGGGCGTGTAAAGGTTGACATGATGATGATGATGAGCTCATGAATCGCATTCTAAGGCCTGGACTCCACCAGAGCGGAGACGAGATGTCACGAACCACCAATCTGCGTTGGTTATTTTCACATCTCACCGCTTAGCTTCAACGCAATACAGTGTGCTCTCAGTGTGTTCCATTGGTTGCTTACGAGTCATGTCCTCTCCTCTCCGCTTCGGTGGAGTCCGGGTCTTAATGTGGTGCTGGAGGCGAATGTTTCGAATACTGTGGACAGCTAAACGCATTCAAAAATGGTGGTTTGGCTTGTGGTGGTTGTATTTATAAATGTGTCCTTTATCAACTCAATACCAAGACCCGATTGTCTACATTATGCCTACAGCGTTTACCTGTTAACCGATTTTGACCACATAATGCGAAAGGAGGATAGCAGCCTCGAAAAACTGGTCATTGTTGTGAGTACTGAGGGGAAGAGAACACGAGGCCGGTCTAACTGACCAGTAATCAGTAATGAGGGACCGATTGAAGAAGCTCAACAATTTAAATGGATCAGCTGTTTTCCATAGTAAATGTTGTTTATGTGAATACAATGCTACAATGCAGGTTTTCATGTAATACAATTACCATATTGTATAATTATACACTAAATTATACTCAATCAATGCTTTCCAGAATTTCAGGTAATAGCTAAAAGTTTATTTTAGCTTGAGTTGACATCCATTCCGTGTTTCCTTTAGAATCAATCATTACAATCTCAAAACCTGCGGTGTTTAACGCCGCTTGTCACTGACAGTACCTATTATATGTGTTAACTAGCTTTTGCCCGCGACTTCGTCCGCGTGAATGTCGGTTATCGTGGATGCAGAAAAAAGTAACCTATGTCCTTCTCCAGGGTTCAAGCTACTTTTATATGTACCAAATTTCATCAAAATCGGCGCAGCCGTTTCATCGTGACAGCGTAACAGACAGAGTTACTTTCGCATTTATAATATTATTACTAGCTGCTGCCCGCGATTTCGTTCCCGGTGTTTCCTTGCGAAAGCCATGGATCTCTTTAATCCGGCCCTGTCGCAAACTCCGTTCTTAGCGGACGTCTACTAACTATAAAATACCTTCCTGCCAAATTTCATCTTTATACGTCAAGGGGTTTTCGATATTTCGTGATGAGTGAGTGACCTTTCGCTTTTATATATTTCGATGAAACCTCGTGAGTTGGCAAGGGGTATATGATAAAAAAAAATCCGACCAAGCGCCTAAATATTGTTATTATATATTATTTAATTTTTACTAACTCTAGGCTAAGAATATTGCTACTAACAAATTATGGATTAAAGTCTGCAATAAATTATTATTATTATTATTATTATTAATATTTTTTAGCAAGGCTACATGCTCATACATGCTTTGGTAGTTGTATTTACTTAACTACTACATTGCTAATAGTAAAGGGAGATTATTATCCAATTTCTGAGAATACTTAACTTAATTTATTCGGTGAAGCTACTCTGAGGAAGAACTTCGTTTACATACATCAAATCAAGAACTCATCAATAGCAATAGTGGTTTTGTTGCCAAAACCGTCAGCATTCTGCTTTAAAAGACGTACCTAAATGCATAATTATGAGAACCGGGAGAGGTAACTAACTACTAGAGCAAGATCCTAGGGCCGTCAGACCTTACTTAGCCCCCTAAATATCATATACAAAAATCAAGCTCAGACTGTAAGTAAGGTTATGTTTTTTTTTCTGTCGATATTTCAAGTGTCTGGCAATAAATACGGCGAACAGAAGGTATCTCATTTCAGCCTAAAGACGTCCACTGCTGGACATAGGCCTCCCCAAGGGGGGGGGGGTTTGCCATAATCGCCACGCTTGGCAGGCGGATTGCCGATCGCAGTATGGTTGTTACAAAGGCACAGAGAACGCTAGGCACAGAGAACGCATCTGGCACTTTTCATTTCAAACTGTACACAATATTCCCTACAACATACGTAAAAATCAGACATAAAACTGTAAGTAAAGTGAGCACAATTTTTACGTACCCGTAGCACCTGGCACCTGAGAATTGCCCCTAGGCCTAAGCTAGCTGGGATGTACACGTTCACTGTACACACTAATACTACACTATTGTCTATATTTTGTCCATCAGAAAACAAGTAAGGTCTGGCGGCCCTGGGATCTTGAACCATACCTACTAGAATTGATGCACCTGTATCTTTCTATATCTTCTTGTATTAGATTCGTTCTCAATATTCCAATGATATTATTGATTATTAATTTTTTTATCTTTTTCGACCTGTCAGCTTTAACTACTCGGTTCATCACCACACAGGACTTATTACGGCAAGCATAACGAATTGAAACGGCTATAAATAGGAATCTATGTTGAAGACTTTCCACGACGCTAACAGACACTTTTTCATTACCATAAGTATAAGTTAATGTCTATCAGCTATCACCATCTTCGCTCTCCGCCTTGCCTATAACCGCTCAAGCCAAGATAAATTATCTTTTTGCTGGGCTGCGTGCCAGACACACTTACCATTTCTCGTCTAAAATACTATTAGAGTAATGTAGCCAATATCTGGGTAATCGTCAGAAAGTTTTTAAGTCTAAGTTTCCAGTTGAAGAATAGAATATATGAAGTACATTGCGATAAAAATAGAATTTCACACTGAATCAATTTAGAAAACCACCATTTTGGAAAATACATAACGAGGCAACATTAAGGTAGCGAATCGCTTAGATCCTCAAAACAAAAACGCAGGTGAGAGCAAAATAATTATCGTTGTAATTACTATATGAAAGAATGCTCATCGGAAGATCCTAAACATTAAATTAAAATAAACCAAGGTTGGTACTTTTGATGCACCCATATTGACTAGTTTATATTCCCACCATGACATGAGCTATTCTCATTATTATTTGTCAGTACAAGAAAAGAAGAAGACAGACAGTCATTACTGATTAAAAGAAAAATTGAAACATGGTGTAAAGGTGCAAGGATTTTACGAAACTTCACTTTGGAGCAGTAATGCTATTCTGTATAAAAACTATGAAACAGTGAAGTAATCCAAGAATTGACAGCATACTAGGGCAGATGCTAACAAAATAGCACTGAAGGCCCCCTTTTCATTACCAACCTACTAAAACTAATTAAATTCAAGCCAACATTTCCCTCCAGTCACAACATCACATCACTAATGAATCCTACAACTTTTTGCTCCACTTTGACAAACTGCGCTCCATATTCCAATACACTTGCACCCACATTCATCAGTAGAATAAATGGCAGGGCTCGGCGCCCACTAGGTAATAAGTTCCATAATTAATTGTTATTGCCGGCTGAGTGTTTATAGTATTATTGGATCTTAACTTAAAGGACAATGGACTAGTCTAATTGTTGCAGTGATGTTTTGACTCTACTGTCTATCACTACTACATTTGTGCACATGATTGGCAGGTTTTTTTAAAACACATCCGTGAAAGTATTCATTCTAAAAATAATTTGTGGTTTCGATAATAAGGCATAACAAGTTCTTTTTTCATTAACCTGTGCTATCTCACAGCTGGCCAAAGGATTTCTCAATACCTTTCTTTGCCTTTTCCGACCATTCATTCAAAAATAAACCCATGTCTTCGCGCATCACGCCTACGTTTCTTAGACCTGCCTCGATGACGATGCTTGTACTCAGACACTCACTTTTTCTTGCTCTTCACTTACTTACATTATCTACACATGTAGAAGCAACAAGAATAATGTAACCAGGTTTTTGGGAAAAAAATTGTGTCTCTTTATCCTAGGTTACCTCCTACCCTAGGTTTTGAAACCACCAACTAGCTTCAACATTCTGACTAACTGACTGACTCTGTAAATGGTTTAATTGAAAAAAATGCATTGACTTTGATTGCGTTGCGACCCTGGTATAGTTCCAGGTGAAATAACGGGAACAGAAGATTCTTGTTCTTGCTTCTATTAACAACACCAGTTCCCCAATCCCCTTGAGATTGTTGCAATTGAATGGAACATTATTTCGTATGCAGCTTCCGCAGTATACACGATCTTAATGTATGACCCAACTGATTTGAAGTAGATTGCGTTTATTTAGTAGAATAATCAAGACGACCACTGTTTACCACTCTAGTCTACACAGAACATCTGGTTTGAGTCAGTAAGAATATATAACGAGCCCAGAAATTCCCAAGACATTACTGACTACGGATAAAGTCCAAAGGAAGGTTGCGCAAATTCCTTAATTCGAATAAATATACTATACTAAGATAGATAACACGTAAACTTGCAGATTTATTCGTAGGATTGTAACTGCCTGTTCTAAATTCCTTTTAAGTAGTTTCAAGTAACTAAGTATGAAACTTGATTGGAATACTTTCTCCCACGCAAATGTTTCGTAGTATTGCGTAGTACAAAAGGCAGAAAATGCTATGAGGCAAAGAGATAACTTGGTGCTTGGCGAACGATTACTTATTTCAGAAAATATAAATTGATTATGTTAAAACATGCAAACTTACTTACTAAAAAATACATAATGACAAGGAAACTCATTTTAAAAATTAATTAATACTATAGATATTATGATTATTGAGCCATTAATATAATTGAATTACAAATAATTTATAATTAAATATTTAACATCTTTGGTTATTTATTACTAATAGAAGTACACACAAACAGCCAGAGAGTTATTATTATGGTTACCTATCATAAGGTCGAAAAATATTTGACCGAATTTCATTTCACCTAAAACTTTTCAACTATTATCGTTTCGTTTTTTTTTACTTCATCGAAGTCACGTCTGCCACTATAACAGTTGACCTATTATCAATTCGATTTTTTTCGTTATTCCGACGTTTCTTATGGTCGATAAACTTTTTACCGAAGTTAGACTTAGCCGAATAACATTTGTTCGAAGTATTATGATTCCAAACATTCATTATGCCACTGTTTTAATTACCATATTTTCATTTCATCAAACGCCTAGAAAATTTGTGCACACTATTTCATATCTGCTTCATTCTGCTATCTGCTTGCTTGCATGCTGCATGCAAGCAAGCAAGCAGCGTGCAAACAAGCATGAAACATGCAAGCAGGCATGCAACATGCACAAGCATTGTTTCTGTCACGGCTCCGGCGCTGCGGGGTCTGAGCGGCCCCACGCGAGCTTATCGTCGCAGATGGCTGCGACGATTGCTGCGGCTGAGACTGCGTGAAGTCGGTTTTGCAGCGATTCGTTTCTGTCACTAAAATTTTGTAGCCTATTGATTTTCTATGACACTATTTTATTTTATATTGATAATGCTACCAGGTAATCTTATATATAAAAATCTTCTGTGCGTGTCTATGAAAGTGAACTCCTCCTAAACGGCTGGACCGATTTTGATGAAATGTTTTGTGTGTGTTCCAGTGGATTTGTGAATGGTTTAGATTCACAATTGGACCCGATAGGTGGCGTTGTAGTTCTAGGACTTGTTTTTATTTTCAGGTAGGACAACGTCTGCTGGGCCCGTTAGTATTCTGTAAAATGTTGTTTCGGTGTGGTGAAAATATGTCAAATAAATCATTTGGCAAATGAAAAAAGTTCAAAAGAGGCTTCGGCCAATAGCAAATAGTTAATTTGTAAATCGACGAAAAATAGTTCGGTAAAATAATACTTATGACACATGATACTTCGATGATATAAAAATATGTGAAATAATGCATATAGCAAAAAAGACATAGGTCAACAGTTTTCGGTAAAACGAAATTCGGAAAAAAACATTTCGGAAAAGTGATCGGTTCCCTATTATTATATTTTGCTGATCTAGGCAGCTCATCCAGCACAAAAAAATAAAACAATTGGTGTTAGCTCAGTAAACCCGATTAATTATAAATAACAATGAAAATCGTTCTATCGTCACTTTAAAATCAAGAAATAGCTAGTAATTGACTTGGCATAATAATACAAAATCTATGGAGGAAGGAATTATTTTGACAGCTCATGAAAAGTACGTATAACTACTTGTATGGTTGTTGGTGCGCGCCGCAGCCTTATGTACTTTGTGGTATTAACTAAACTGCGTTGCTAGTGTTCTTTTTTTCTAGAAGCCTGATAAATCTATACTCCAACTGCATCCAGCAAAAATAAGTCAGCTTTATTTATATGAAATACTTTGTCAAACGAGCGATTATGAAAATGTCACCAATAATTCACACCTATGAGCTTTCCCATAAAGGCTGTAATGAACCACCATGATCATTTAGAACTTAACTTCGGAATGTGAATAAGTAATGGCCCATTGTGGAACAGTAAACGAGCCATTTCCTCAACTCTCTCTCTCTCACTCTTTAATAATAATAAAAGCATCCATCGAGGCAATCGCGTTATTTTTCACTTACGAGAATTCGAGCATAAAATATGAGCGTTCACGTCACGCGAGCGTTTTCAATGAGTGATATGTTTTCCACATTAGCTTATACCGGCCATAGAATAAGCTATAAAGGCTTGTATACATGCCAATAACCTTGAGCATTTGTCCCGTACTGAATTTGTGGACGAGTGCGGGGGTGATGTAGACGCAGTCTTTAATCGGACGCATTTTTAATTTATTGTAATAAAAATAATACATATGTGTAAAAAGTAACAAAACCAAATCATTTTCCTTTGTATTGCAAAGCTGTAGATATTTTTTTATACTCTTTTGATAAGAAATTAAGGAGTAAAATGGTTTCATCTCAATGATTTGGAGGTGATTTGACATTTTTTTTTTTAAATTGTGGCCAAACCAAATTACGTAATATATCATGTAGATTACTAACATTTTTTTCAGATGTAATTTCTATGTAAATGCCGACGAAAAGTTGCTTCATCTGCATGCTTTTTTCAAGCTTTTTTCGAGAGAGCAGCCTTAAAATACTAAAGACCCATCGCGCAAAATCTCATCACATTATCACACCACACATTATTATCTACCGCATAGGTAAGAATTTTTAGGGTAGCACTTGGCTTCAGCCCGTGTTACCTTGTAAACCAAGAGCGTCGCCAGTACTCGCCAGCTATGCCTAGGGGGGGGCAAGTTGATATTTATGGAGCATGGAAAAAGTATTAATTTTAAATACTGTCAAAGGCACGTAATGTAGCTTTTGGAATCTCTAGGTGGGGGCAACTGCCCCTACCTGCCCCCCCTTGGCGACGCCCTTGTTGTAAACCGGCACATAAGAGCCGAGATACAAAACTGTATACCAACATATGTCCAGCAGTGGGCGTCTAAAGGTTGACATGATCATGATGATGATGACGTCAAACTTTCTCCTTTTATCGAAGTAGGCTGTAATGATTTTGAATATTTTTAGCCTGATAAATTTTGGGTAGTCAGAACCTAGAAAGTCTGACAGCCAGTCTCACCTAGGGATATCGTGTCACCCAGATAGTCCACCTCGTACTTCCTTGGGGAATACTCTATCTATATAAATTCTAATCTACTTATACGCCAGTAATCCAAACTTGTTTAATATTTTAATATTATAAATGTGAAAGTAACTGTGTCTGTTACGCTTTCACGATGAAAGGGCAGAACCGATTTTGATGAAATTTGGTATGAAAATAGCTTGAACCCTAAGGGAAGGACATAGGCTATTTTTAATCCGCGATTTCGTCCGTATCTGCGATAACCGACATTCACGCGGACAAAGTCGCGGGCGAAAGCTAGTAATATTATAAAGCTGAAGTATTGTTTGTTCTACCGGAACAACTGGTCGGATTCTAAAAATTCTTTCGCTAATAGAAAGCTAAGTTAACCCCGAGTGCGATAACTATATTTATTAAAGAACAGTGGGTTAGCATCCTTAAGAAAATTCACGCTTACTAAGTTTTAATCATGTATTAATTAGATCATTTTTGGGGACACTGTTTCTGACATTTAAAATGCAAAGAACTGGGGGCCAAGTCTGCTATTTGAAAAAAGCTTGAAAAAAGCATGCAGATGAAGCAACTTTTCGTCGGCATTTACAGAGAAATTACATCTGAAAAAATTGTTAGTAATCTACATGATATGATACGTAATTTGGTTTGGCCACAATTTTTCAAAAAAAAATGTCAAATCACCTTCAAATCATGGAGATGAAACCATTTTACTCTTTCATTTCTTATCAAAAGAGTATATAAAATATCTACTGCTTTGCAATACAAAGGAAAATGATTTGGTTTTGTTACTTTTTACACATATATGTATTATTTTTATTACAATAAATTAAAAATGCGTCCGATTAAAGACTGCGTCTACATCACCCCCGCACTCGTTTACAAATTCAGTACGGGACAAATGCTCATGGTTATTGGCATGTATACAAGCCTTAATAGCTTATTCTATGGCTGGTATAAGCTAATGTGGAAAACATATCACTCATTGAAAACGCTCGCGTGACGTGAACGCTCATATTTTATGCTCGGATTCTCGTAATCTGCTAAATTCACAATGGTCGATCTTTGGTCGGTCGAATTAAAAGCAATGACTGCACAATGACGTTCTAATGGTAGGTCACTGATCAAAGGAACTGTCAAAATTGTAGCAGATTACCGCCTAAATTCAATAAAATTGTAATTTTGTACGAGACTGACTATTGAAAAGTCATAATGACGCCATTATATTAGTAGATAACCAAACTTGTCAAAATCAACAACAAACTTGTCAAAATCAACAAATTATGAAATCAATGATACACCATACTGACACTATTGTAATAGCAGACTTGTTGAGGCCCTGACCCATTCCAAATTTAAATGACAATGCCAGATCCTGCCCCACCCATGTACAGAAAAAGTAACCCATGTACAGAAAAGTAAATTAATGAAAATAATTGTAATGAACATAGAACCTTTCTATACTAAATTGTTTTTCTTTAGAACTTGCGGATTACGAAATACCTACCCACAAAATACAAAGTCATTTTACCTAAAATACAATTTAACCAATAATCAATGTCATTATTGTTCTACAGTCACTAAGACTAATGTTTAGTTATCAGCAATAAATACACAGTAAGATGCTACATATTGCACATGACTTTTATTGAGTGGGGCAAAGTTCTATAGAGTTTCTGGCATTGTCCTTTACCAAGAAGAAGAATGAGCAAGAAATCTTAGTTACTCATTTAATAAAACTTAAACTAAACATAAGTGAGTTTTAAATTTTCGTATTATTATCCTTCAATCAGATGGATATTGACTTGGTATGGGCTTATACATCTAGGAGGTCTGCCCAAGTAAGTGGCACTTGTAAGTGTTACTTAGGAGGAAGTGTGGGGGCTTACCGTGTGATGGGTTGACAGCACTTGGAGACAGCATTTACCTTCTATTTGTATTTATACATTGATCTCATGTGAGTGCGGCCTCTTTGGTGGGTTTAACTGTCAAAAACATTTCGAATTCCGAACACAGTTTAGAGTAGCTACTTTTTAGAGATCCGTACACAGGGTTCAAACAGAGTTCTATTGCTCACGTCTCATATTAACCGTAATAGGCAGTCACTTAAAAATTACAGTGTGTATTTCTATGGCACACCTACAGCTACACCTACACACGACACGCCATACAAACGAAACGATTTAATTACCTACACTACTACCATCATAACAGACTGTACAAATACCTACGTGGGTGTGCGTGTGTCTAAAACCTTCGAAAAAAATATATATATTTATGGGTGTCCCCTTGTTTCGCAGACAGAAATTTCATAGAATTTCGTTTCCCAGAAAATGTTTAACATAATATTTGGTTCTCGTATTTTTATTTCGACTATTATTGTTTCAAAGACTATTTACTTCAATGAAAAATATTTCACAGAAACACAATTCAATGAATTTTTAATCACAGTTTTTGGAACGAAGTTCCTTATCGCGCGTTGTGAAAGGGGGCTAGACGGAAAAAATTCTTACGAAAAGTTGTCACGACATGCTATAATAAGCTAAATTGAATCGTTGGAACTGTCAAATAGAGTTCATTATTAGTTGAATGGCGGCTTTTCTATGAAAATATTGGAGCGAATTAAAACCTTATTTTTGCTATTTTTATTACTTCACAAACGCAGACAATTCGAACAGAAA
The DNA here is from genome assembly GCA_947361185.1 of Charanyca ferruginea. NCBI lineage: Eukaryota > Metazoa > Arthropoda > Insecta > Lepidoptera > Noctuidae > Charanyca > Charanyca ferruginea. The sequence continues at coordinate 17,870,615 of OX376068.1, read as the reverse complement.
AATTGAATCGTTGGAACTGTCAAATAGAGTTCATTATTAGTTGAATGGCGGCTTTTCTATGAAAATATTGGAGCGAATTAAAACCTTATTTTTACACATTAACCGTGAAATTCGGTTGCACATAGCTCCTATTGTCCGGTCGGCTCCTCAGACTATGAAAGAAAAGTCAGATAGACCACGCGGAACATTGAGAGTGAAGCCAAAAAAGCAAATACAAATTCAAAGGCGAATACCTACAACGCGCTTCGTGCTGTACTGACACAAGTCACTATAGCACGAAACGCCGCATCGTTAATAAAAACAAATAAAAATACAAATACAAATTCAAAAGCGAATACAATTAATAGATTGTTGGTATTCGCTTTTGAGTTTGTATTTGCTTTTTTGGCTTCACTCTCAATGTTCCGCGTGGTCTATCTGACTTTTCTTTCATAGTCTGAGTGCCCGACCGGACAATAGGAGCTATGTGCAACCGAATTTCACGGTTAATGTGTAAAAATAAGGTTTTAATTCGCTTTTCTATGAAAATATTGGAGCGAATTAAAACCTTATTTTTACACATTAACCGTGAAATTCGGTTGCACATAGCTCCTATTGTCCGGTCGGGCACCAGCCTATACGTTTCTCAGAATAATTTTATCATACCTAGTTTGGTAAAATTTCAATTTTTAACCGTTTACGTTTACAAAATTCGCTTTTCGTAGAATATGTTTATGTATTTAAAGGCGGCGCGGCGAACTCTTTGAACTAGGTACCTACGGCGATATGTTTAGTACTTAAGTTTATTCGCTCAAATAGTGGCGGTACCTACCTCAATGACATCGGAATTATCATTGCGTGATAATTCCGATGATAACGACCTACGAGATAAATCCACCTTTCACTGTGAGACTGTGTGGATTGTGAAAACGAGTGTAAATTTTAAGTCGATAATTAAGCCATAGAATACGTAGGTTAGGTAGGTAGGTAGTTACTGTACCTACTTCTATGTTTTGTTTAGTAGGTACCTATTGAAAGTTTGGGTTTGGTAATCATGAGCTTTCTATCGGTCGCGGTCGTCAGTAGGTAACCACTGCACCTTATCGCTCTAGGTCACAGAGTACTTTTCTCTAGGTTTTACTAGCGACAATAATATTTTTTTTTTATTTGATAAAAATGTTTTGGTTTAAATTAAGCCAATGGGAGCTTAGGTGGGTACCTAGGTAGGTAGTGGTACTTACTTTTATCATTGGCGAATTATTTGTAGTTGTAAGTAGGTAAGTGAGTAGGTACTCTTTTGCTAGAAAAAGAAAGGCAGGCAGGCGTAGGTACCTATAGGTGCTATAGGTAACCTATTTAAATAAATTAGAGCTATTCACAAACACAGTTTTAATCAACTTTGGCTTAATTAAAAAACTTACCTATTAGGTATAAAATTTACACTTCCCTGTATCGAAGCAACTGCTCAATATGGAGTCCATTTCGCTCGATACATAAACGGGCACGTTTAATTAAATTGTCTTTTAATTACATTATATTTGTTAATAATAAAAAAAATATTATTATAACTTAAAAAAAATAAAATTTTATTACAATTCCTTCACTAATTAATCGAAAGGAACTTCGTTCCATCCGGGTGTCCCTTGACACCTCTCAAGTTTTTTTTGTTTAACAAACTTATCAAATAGTAGAACTCTTTTTTAACGAATATTGTTTGTTTGTTGTATTTTTCCATGGAATTTATTTCAATGAAAATGTATAGATATAGGTAAATAGACAAAACCAAAATGTTGTCTTAAAAAGTCAATATGTTGTGCTACCAAAGTTAATGACAGAAACGAATCGCTGCGAAACCGTCTCCACGTAGTCTTGTCTGCCCTATCCCTAGAGTGTAATTTAAATCTGCGTAGGCGTGGAGGGGCGAGGCGACCCGCGAGCTAAGGAGCAGGTGGTTTTAACGCCCGCCGTCGCGGCTGAGGCTGGCCGGCGCAGCCGGCCAGTAAGCCGAAGCTGCGGCGGTGAGCGTGAATACCATCTGCGACGATAAGCTCGCGTGGGACCGCCGGAGCCCCGCAACGCCGGAGCCGTGACAGAAACTATGCCTGCTGCATGTTGCATGCTCGCTTGCATGATGCATGCTTGCTTGCATGATGCATGCTTGCTTACATGCTGTATGCTTGCTTGCACGCTGCATGCTTGCTTGCACGTTGGATGCTTGCTTGCACGTTTGCTTGCACGCTGCATGCTTGCTTGCATGCTGCATACTTGCTTGTACGCTGCATGCTTGCTTGTATCCTACATGCTTGCTTGCATCCTGCGTGGTTGCTTGCACGCACGCGCAGTAAGTTTGGTTAGAACTGAGAGTCCCATTCCTGGGAATAAGTTTTATATTAAATAAAAATATAAAGATAAAGAATATTTGATTTGTTATTCTATGATATGATTATTCTAACAATAAACGTTATGTGAATCAAAAATCAATGATTTGAAAATCTTGAAAGTAAGTATTCTGCGTATTGATTATTCTATGAAACGAAATTATTAGAAAAATTTTATGTGAACCGAAATTCTATAAAACTATTAGCTATGAAACAACGTACAACCAAATTTATGCCTATCGAGTGGAGTCACTCGACATAAATATATATATATATATTTTTTTTTATTTGAGACAAAAATGACGCCTTATAGCTGGTATTTTCATTTTTATAATGTTAATATATGTAGGTACCTACCCAGCTGTATCACTCTCATAATTAAGACTATTCTGACGACACCTCTCAAGCCAAACTTCATCTAGCAGTTCAAGCTATACAGCGTGGCAAAGTAACATACATACATACACTCGAAACCCTCGAAACCATCTCCTTCTGGTGCAGTCGGAAACAAAAGGAGATGTTTCATTTTGAGACTCCGGCCATAACATGTACCTTTTAGGAAAGGTAGGAAACCAACATCTGAATAGAATAAAGTACCTAACATTTTTTTCATAATATCAAATGTTTTTTTGTGTACAGAGGCCAGCACATCAAGCTACTACAATCTGTCAAATTCCTTTGATTGATTTTCAACTTTATTACAAAATCATAAGGTTCATATTTAATTCGGAAAATTTGATAGTTAGGTATGGCTTGATGTGCTGGCGTCTGTACATAATAAAAAATTAAAAGTGGTTGACGTTTGTCGTGAGAGTTTTGACAGCAGTGAGGTTGCAGATATTTTATGACGTTTGTCTAACCTACAATTTGATATTTGACTGACATTGCCGTGACCCTCAGTTTTATTTATGTCAAAATAAAATTACATTTTGAATTTTTCGTTCAGAAGTACTCTTCAGAAGTTCTCTTAAAGTAGAATAGTTAAATATTTTTTAACGATAAGATCGACACACTTGCTTATAATTAGTCAAATAAATGTTCAAGAGAATAATAATAACTGTTAATAGTACAACTGAATAAAACATGACAATAATAAAAAAAAAACTATTACTTTTTGTACACAACAAATCAGGCTTAAATTCAGGAAAGAATATTTTTCCTCAATTCTTGGCATTTTTTTTCTCTTTTTCGATAAATGTACAGACGCCAGCACATCAAGCCATACCTGTCAAATTTTCCCAATTAAATATGAACCTTATGAATTTGTAATAAAGTTGAAAATCTATCAAAGAAATTTGACAGATTGTAGTAGCTTGATGTGCTGGCCTCTGTACATCTGATGGCCGAAAATAAAACATGTCCTTTACATTATTCTCAACTGCCAAGGTTCTTTTTTCAAAAACAGGTACTTAATTTCTGAAAGCCGTTACAACAATACCAACATAATATCGTCACACACATCCTATACAGAAACATAATCTCCATACCACGCTAACTATACTATTGTATTGTCCCAGTTCATGTTACCAAACACACATTAGTCCAATTTAGAGAACAGGCAAACGGAAGCTATCAATCATTGGTGACAGTCACAATATAGACGTGTTACAATCATTGAGATATACCTATGGAGATGTCCTAAATTTCTAAATGTATAAAGAAAATGCCGGTCAGACCGTGGTATATCTGTTATTTTGAGTCAGAGTTATCGATTACTAGCTTTTGCCCGCGACTTCGTCCGCGTGAATGTCAGTTATCGTGGATGCAGTCGAAGTCGCGGATTAAAAAGTAGCCAAATCGGCGCCATGTCGCGGATTGTAAAGTAGTAGTAGTAGCAGTAGTAGTGTCCTTCCTCAGAAGCTATTTTCATACCAAATTTCATCAAAATCGGTTCAGCCGTTTCATCGTGAAAGCGTAACAGACAGAGTTACTTTCGCATTTATAATATTAGTATGGAAGTATGGATTAAGCGTATGTGGCGCGTACTATTCCGCGGCCATTTTATGTTCCGTGACATTTCAAGGTGGGCTTTTTTGTTACCGATATGGCGTGCTATAGATACAAGTCAATGGTTACAATATAGATTTCTAGATTTATGTGAAGCGAATATAACACTTATGTATTGTACACTCGGCATGAAAATGGCTTTCCGTTTTCACGCTGGAATGCGTGTTTGGTGATTCCTGTCATGTGACGTAATTTTAGTATTCTATTAGTTAGAATCGGTTTTGAACAGTACCTACTGGAGCGTTATTTATTTATTTTAACATTAGGAAACAGCCGAAGGAGCGCTATTTATTTATTTTAACATTAGGAAAAAGGCGTATTTAGGGCAAGTAAGTGCGAGGTGAGATATGATGTGTCCACAGGATGCTAAGGATTGACAACTCACATCGAAATCTCGTCACGTTAATTTTATTAAGGGAGATTTTACAGAATAGTACCTACTGCAGAATGTAGAATGTAGAATTTTATGATTTTACAGTTTGTGTTGTAATGGCATCATAAATTTCGATATGCATTTTTTTTATGTAGGTAATCTTCTAGGCTTGCGTTTGACCGCCACTCACCTGCCCCCTTATTCACAACCATTCGATACGTTTCCGTGTCGGTAAGGAACCGTATTCGACAATGTCATTTCCGACTTCAGTTTTCGTATGTTCGTTGAACTGTCAAAATTATTCGGTTTCGGATTTGTGAATTGCGTTTGAAGGACATCTTCGATATCTTTTGACTTTCGATTCGGTACGGAATCGAATCGAATGATTGTGAATAAGGGGCCTGATCTAAAGTAAGATGCGGTCTAAGGCGAAGCACGCTTGCCTAGGATGAATCGGTTCATTCGGTCTTAAAGATACCCAGATTATACTAGGTGATTTTTTATTCACGTTCCAAATTTCTCAGGGTGATAGTACCCATAAAATTGAATAACTTTCTCCAAAAAACATGGGTCGAAATATTAAAAAAAAAATCGGACTTCCCATACAAAATCGATCAGCTGACTATTGATTTTGTATGGGAAGTCCGATTTTTTTTTAATATTTCGACAATTTCATGGGTACTATCACCCTGAGAAATTTGGAACGTGAATAAAAAATCACCTAGTATTTATCGGGGAACAGAGAAGCAGGCAGTGAATTCCACAGTCTGGCAGTTCGCACAATAAATGCGAAGCAAAGTGCGTGGTTCGAGACCGTGAAACTTCAACCGTATAGCGGTGACGCTTCCCTGCTCGTCCGATGATGGAATGGGAATAGGGGAATTACGTTGTGCACTCCAAAGCACCGATACCGATAACCAAATCCCTTTGGGATTTGAATAAATCCCTAATTGTACAGAGACCAGCACATCTAGTTACTCCTAGCTGTCAAATTTCTTTAATAGTTTTTCAAATTTATTACATATGAATAAGGTTCATGTTCAATTAGGAAAATTTTACAGTTTGGGATAGCTTGATGTATTGTTTCCCTGTGACATATTCTCAAAATTTCAGCCATACAAATGACGTAGGTTTGGCAACTCTGAGATCTTGGACTAAAACCAACACCTAACATACGGTATGTAAACATTTATTCCGTATCGAGAGTATTATCAGTAGAACATTTTACGCAAACGGAACGGGTGTAAACCAACGTCGCCATAGACAAACGGCCTATTTCCCTTCGCGCCATTTCTCTAAGGACAACTTCCACATGGGAGTTAATTCGCTTGACTGCGTTTTGTCGAGTGTTTGTGTTGGTGACTTGGGTAGAATGGAATTGTTGTTGTTGCGATTTTTGATTATTGACTAATTTTTGTAGGTTCTGTCATTGTGAAAAAAAATTGCGAATGTATAGTTTTTCTTTCTTTTTCAACCGACTTCAAAAAAAGAGGAGGTTATCAATTCGTCTGTATTTTTTTTTTATGTTTATTAGTGCTGAAAATCGAGTTTCGTAAGAAAATTCACGTGTACGATGTCGCCAGCAAAAGCTATGTCTTAAATAAGTAACTAGTAAGGTAATAAATAAACCTGGGGGCCAAATCTGCTATTTTTATAATTTCGTCATTCCAACACGATCCCATTGTCATTTTGCTAAAAGTTCGTAATCTGCTAAATTCATAACGGTCGGTCATTGGTCGGTCGAATTAAAATAAAGGAACTATTAGTTAATCTGTGTTAAAATCAATGACTGACACAATGACGTTCTAATAGTAGGTCACTGATCAAAGGAACTGCCAACATTTTAACAGATTACCGCCTAAGTCCGTATTCAGTTGTTATTTTGTACGAGACTCCATTCTATATCATTTCTTTCAATGGCGTGTCAGTGGTTAACCATTGGACAGTCATAATGACGCCATTATATTAGTAGATTACCAAACTTGTCAAAATCAACAATTATGAAATCAATTATAGATCATTCTGACACTATTGTAATAGCAGACTTGAGGTCCAGTTTTATTAAATCCCTGCGATCTATATTTGCTCTTCCGGCTCTTCCGGTGGAGGACCTCGTGGCTACGTAAATGCCGCAGATCTATCGGTCAAAGGTTACGGCTACGCTTGCCGCAGTCGGTCTGTGGATGGGTGAGCATCCATTTCATACCGAGTTTCCTCCGTGCCTCGGAATTTCGGAAAGCACGTAAAGCTGTTGGTCCCGGCTGTCATTCGTAGATCTGATCCAGTCGTTAAGCTTAGTCAGAAGCCAAAAAGTCTGACAACCAGTCTTGCCACGGGGTATCGTGTTACCCTGTAACTGGGTTGTGGAGGTCCGATAGGCAGTCGCTCCATGTTAAACACTGGTATTCAGCTGCATCCGACAAAGTTGGGAAAAGGTTAGGCAGATGATGGGTATTGTCTTGTTTTCCATAAAATCATTTGTACTATTATTGTTTTCCATAATCGTCCCCCGTTATAATATTTACTTGCACTATTATCATTTATACTAATAACGTTTGTCATATCAACTTATTAGTCATAACTTTCATTTGCCATAAAATTAGTTGCCATAATAACATATGTTATTTATAATCGTTACTTGACATAAACAACATTTAATATAATTTAGAAACGTTTATTGTTTTGTACAAAAATTAATGTCATTAAGGCCACCCGCTAACCAAATGATTTATTACAGTAATCTGCAATCTTTAGACAATAAAAAGTTAGTAAAAATCGAAACGGGTAGATTAGGTTAGGTTGTGACCATAACGCGAACGCGCCAACGCGTGAAGGCGAGTGAGCGTAGCGAGCGTGCCGCGGCAGCGGCCGCCGAGCGCCTGATGTCCTCATTTGCGTAGCAAATAATATTTAGACATTTGTTTTGGCATAAATTAAATTCGCAGAATGTTACTAGGCTGTGCAAATCTATTGTGTCACGATAAAGTATTGTCTTAAAAAAAACAATAAGTTGTGCTACAAAACTTAGTGACAGAAACGAATCGCTGCAAAACCAACTCCACGTAGTCTTATCTGCCCTACCCCTAGAGTGTAATCTAAGCACACGAAGGCGCGGAGGAGCGAGGCGGCCCGCGAGCTGAGGAGCAGGTTGTTTTAACTCTCGCTGCCGTGGCTGAGGCTGGCCGGCGCAGCCGGCCAGCAAGCTGAAGCCGCGGTGGTCAGCGTAAAACACATCTGCGATGATAAGCTCGCGTGGGACCACCGGAGCCCCGCAGCGCCGGAGCCGTGACAGAAATCATGCCTGCCGCATGTTGCATGCTGCATGCTTGCTTGCATGCTGCATGCTTGCTTGCATTCTGCATGCTTGCTTGCATTCTGCATGCTTGCTTGCTGCATGCATGGTGTATGCTTGTTTACATGTTTGTGTGGTTACTGCATGCATGGTAAAAATATGTTTTAATATCATTATGCGTAAATAAATTTATGCTTTAGAATGTTATGCTTATTCATTATTTATATACGTTATACGTAAATAATGTTATTGCAAAAATATAATTAGGAGAAACAAATGTACGTTAAGTTTTATTAGGTCTTAAAATTTTATGCAAATGGATAGAGAAGGTTTATTTTTAGGTTTCCTTGTGATTAAAAAATCTGTATCTGTTATCATGATCATAACATCAACATTGCAGGCGGTTATACTCGTACTGAACTAGTATTGTTGTACTAGTATGGGCAATGGTGAATAAATGTTATGGAAAACGAAATTATTGAAAATAAAAATTATAGCAAATAAATTTATGGATTAACATTATTATGACACTTGATCGATTATGACCAATGAAATTAGTGAAAATGATTTTATGTAATTTAACGATTATAGCAACTGAAGCATTATTTCTAATGAAATTATGGCAAATAAAATTATGGCATAATATATAATTATAGCATTTTAAATTAAGGCAAACATTAGTAAACCCAGATGATGATGACCTATATTTGCTCTTCTGTAGCAGACAGATTCACCAGAAACACATAAGTTGTATTTATTCGGCTCCTCTGTAAAAATATGGATCGTATTTTCTTACAGAATACCTTTTCAACCGACATCGAAAAAAAAGAGGTCCTCAATTGGACTATTATGTTGTTGAGTTTTTTTTTGTATATTTGTTACGCGTTTTCTCCGATTTTGAAAATTCTTTTTTTTATGGATAGGGTATGCTTCAGGGGCGATCCCATATAAATTATATGGAAATTGATTCAGCACATTTTAAAAAATCAATAAAATTCCAAAAAAATCTACATAAACGACGTTTTAATAGTTTCTTCAATCTTTGGAGTACCTCTGTTTTAACTGTATTGCCGGTCCTTATTGGATTTGGATGATAAGAAGGTATGTACTAAAAAGTAATAAATAAAAAGCTTTTTTATAAAAAAGACAACCGCTTTCAAAATCTATAAAGTGATAAATAACTTTAGCACAGTACACACATGACTTTAGATTTGGAAGTCGGTGGCAATTAAAGGCAACAAAGCCACCGATTTCCGAATCTAAAGTCATGTGTGTAGTGTACTGTGCTAAAGTTATTTATCACTTTATAGATTTTGAAGCCGGTTGTCTTTTTAGTAAAAAAGCATTTTTTCAATCGGCGGTTTTGCAACGAATTTAAAAATAACTTATAAAAAAGAATAGCATTCCTTTGTTTATCTATGAAGGTGTTAATGTCGTGCCATATTTAAAATTGTATTGATATAAACAAACAAACATCAACAATACCTTTCATAAACAAAATAAATGTGTTGACTTTCTGTAGAACCTAAACTTATTCCTATCGTCTTTTAAATATTACAAGATGTTTCTCTACATATTATGCCTACTTAGTTTGTCATTTCGTACGCAAAATACGCACTGAGGCATGAGTTTACGGACACCAGCCCGTTATACAATACATTAGGTTGTCATTGTCAGCAACATGTCACTTCACGTCTCATTGCAAACTTAACTGGAGAATGGCGTCGACTGTAAATATTCTACAACTTTACACAAATTGTTTGAGTAAGTTAGAATAATACACAGAAGTCACACTCAAAATGGGCACTAGAAATTGCAAAAAATTATGAAATTTTGATAAAATAATGTAAGTGAATAAACCGTTTCAAAGATTACATTGCCATTAAGTTCGTAGAAAAACCTACAGAAAATACACGAATACATAACCCTTTCAACAAGAACCTATATAAATTCAATAATAATAAATATTATACCAGTGTATTATTTTCCCACGGCTGGGCATAGACCTCTTCTCATACAGAGAAGGCACGACTGTACTCGTAGATCACTACGCATGCTCAAGGTGAATTGTGGATTTCAGGCTTATCCATACTTTCATACTTTATACTTAATTTTTTTTTTACTTTATTAATATTATTATTTAATATTATGAATGCGAAAGTAACTCTGTCTGTTACGCTTTCACGATGAAACGGCCGAACCAATTTTGATGAAATTTGGTACGTTACGGTAAGACAGCTTGAACCCTGGGGACCAAGTCTGCTATTTTTATAATTTCGTCATTCCAATACGATACAATTGTCATTTTGCTAAAAGTTTGTAATCTGCTAAATTCATATGATCGATCATTGATCTGTCAATGATCTCGTAATAGAATTGTGTTATAATGACATTGTCGTATTGCCATTATTATGAAACCCGTTAGTAGAAATGATGATTTGAAAATTTATTCAGGCCCCTTATTCACAATCATTCGATTCGATTCCGTACCGAATCGAAAGTCAAAAGATATCGAAGATGTCCTTCAAACGCAATTCACAAATCCGAAACCGAATAATTTTGACAGTTCAACGAACATACGAAGACTGAAGTCAGAAATGACATTGTCGAATACGGTTCCTTACCGACACGGAAACGTATCGAATGGTTGTGAATAAGGGGGCAGGCCAGATTTCATTCATATGTATATTTTTACATATTATTTATAAGTTTTCTACGCAATCTGAAGTAGTAAGAAGTTCGTAAACTTTAGTCAGTCATTCATTTGTCATTATGTACGAGATTACCATTCTACATCATTTCTTTCAATGGAGTGTCAGTGGTTGACCATTGGAAAGTCATAATGACTCCATTATATTAGTAGATTACCAAACTTGTCAAAATCAACAATTATGAAATCAATGAATGACCATTCTGACCCTATTGTAATAGCAGACTTGAGGTCCTGGGCACTGTATAAATATTAGTACTACGTTACAGTAGCGACACGCTTCGCCTCCCTCTGAAATCGTTTCTCACCTCTCCCCGCGTCGAACGACTGCTCTGAGAACTGTGTTTTTGTTCGAGCGGCGCGTAGACTCGCACACACGCATGTATTTGTACAGTCTGTTATTTTAGTATTAGTGTAGGCAATTTTATCGTTTCGTTTCTATGTAGTGTCTCGGGTGTGCCCTGAGGAAGGACATAGACTAGTATTTAATTTGTCATTCACGTAGACGAAGTCACGGGAATATGCTAGTAAATTATATGTCCAGGTTTCCTCACGAGTATGATTTCCTTAACCGATGTAAGTGATGTCCAATTAACCGTTAACCAAAAACTCACATTGGTTACCAACCTCATGCATGACAGGCGGGCACAATTATTTAAAGCCCGGACCACCACTTGCGAATAAAAGAAATAAAAAATAACACAAATACAGTCTACCCTTTATATTACATCCAACACCGCACAGAAACATTTCGCTCGAAAACAAAAGAAAATAGAATGAAACAGATATGTATCTGTAAACAAAGCCATGCGTGCATTAATTCCTGTAATTTATAATCAAGTTTGAGCAAGCCATGGAGGATTATACAGACTGTATTAAAAATATAAAAATTCACTAAGGTACGTGAGAAAAATTCTTAACTGTTTGTTTGTCTGTGGAATTCTTCGTGTAAAATAAAAGTTTGTAGAATGTGAACGTTGTTAAAGTAATTTGTGGAAGAATTTTCTTTTTGAATGTTTCTCATAAAATTTTGCCTTTTTTGTTCATTTACTTGTTGTGGGAATAAATTTCTTACTGGTAATTTCAAACTATGTACCGACATTTCTCAAGATATTTTCAACTTTATAAATTACTAGCGACCAGCCCCGGTTTCGCACGGGTGCAATGTAGATCAAACTATACGGATAAACCTTCCTCTTGGATCACTCCATCTATTACTAAAACTGCATTAAAATCCGTTGCGTAGTTTAAGGGCGCCTTCAAATTAGTCGCGCGCCAGCAAGCGACAGCAGCGCGACGGCAGCGCGACGGCAGCGCTGCTTTGTAAATTCATATAAATCAAGTCGCGCGACGGCAGCGCGACTGATAACGTTGCAGTCGCGCTGCAGTCGCGCGACTTTATTTAATATAAAGTAATAAGGCTCTAACAAGCGACTTTTGCAGATTTTAAACGGACAATCACGTCAAAATGTGTAGTGTAAATGAATTGAAAAAAATATATGTTAAACTAGAACATTCTCTTAATCGTTTAGTATGTAAATATTAAAATATAGTCTAATTAAATCGTGAAGTTGTGTCTGACGCGGACAAAACTTTGATAATCACACAAAATCTGCCAGGAATATTTTTACAGACAATGTTATTATCTATCTTTTAGTATACGCCTTTTTTAAGTTAAAGAATACTACTGTTATTTAATTTTTTCGACTAAACTTGAAAAGTTTTGGACGCAGCGCTTGCGATTCTCTGCGTCCAAAACTCTAAATCGAAAATATTAAATAACAGTAGTATTCTTTGTCACTGTCAGTTTAAAATCTGTAAAAGTAGTTTAATAGCCCCTTAAAAGATTTAAGCGTGCAGACAGCAGGAGCGACTTTGTTTACTATGTAAAGATTTGATACTATGTAACTCAGATCAAGTAAACTGAGCTATGTAAAGATAAAGAAGCCTAGACTAACGCATGAAAAAAATTGAGCCGCCGCAGTACACCTGGCAGATGTAAAACATCTAAAGCTAGACTATTTTTTATAGAAAATACGCATGAAAAGATGATAATAATATGTAAGAAAGAAAGAAAGAAAGAAAAAGCATTTATTAGCCCGCACAGGACGAAACACACAAATAACAACAAGGTTTAAAATTATTACAAAATAAAAAACGAATCGGTCCTGTACGATGCCAAAAGGCCCCTATCTCAGCATTGTGCTGTAACATTTAAAAATGTCACAGCGCTGATATTCTGATAGGGCCCAAAGTGATGCCACGGTCAGATACGGATATAATAAAAAATAAATAGTGTAAATGAATAAACAAATATAAATACATGTAAAAAAGTAAATTAGAGAAAACAGTAAATAAAAAATAATAATATGTGAGGTAGTGACATTTCACACACGGCCATCTGACCCTAAACTAGGCAGACCCTGTACTATGGGTGTCAGACAGCTGATATACTTAGAGAAATACATAAATAGTTACGTATATAGATAAACAACAACCAGACAGAAGATGGATTACTAAAGAATTCAGAGACCTACATATGACTTTAATACCAAAATTAAAAATCGGGTCAGACCGGCTGTTGGCGTGGCGACGAATTAGATATTTCACATCAAAAAACCAAAAATATAAAATATTCGTCAGTGAGTTTACTACACGAACAATAAACTATACAAACAATAATGTAAATTCAACATAATGCCTTCTGTGTACCAAGGAATGGGAACGCTTAAGCTTAACCTCAGAACTCAAACGGCGTAAGAGACAATATCTCCAAAGTCTCTTACGCCCTTTAAGGCCTAGTAGGCTTATGTCTAGTGGCTTCCATACATCAATACCCACCTACGCATTATACAAACGTTACTAAGTGCAGGTTTTGTTTGTACTACTATCCGTACATCGGTATGGTCAGTAAAATAACAATATTATTGATGCACAGGTGTCGGCTCACCGTTTACAAGAAATATGGCAGAAGGTCACCTACTGTTGTGTTTGGTAAGTTGGTACTGCAATAGAAAGTGCCGGATATATTACCTACTTACGGGAACCGATCACTTTTCCGAATTATTTTTGTCCGAATTTTATTTTACCGAAAACTATTGACCGACGTATTTTTTGCTATATGCATTATTTGACATATTTTTAGATCATCGAAGTATCATGTATCATAGGTATTATTTTACCGAAATATGTTTCTCCGATTTACAAAATAACTTTTTCCTATTGGCCGAAGTCTCTTTTGAACTATTTTCATTTGCCAAATGATTTATTTGCCTTAATTTCACCCCGTCAAAACAACATTTCGGAATATTTTTTGATCACAAATATATAGCCGGTTACTTGGTAGCATTTTCAACATTAAATTAAAATAGTGTCATAAAAAGTCAATACGTTACAAAATATAGTGACAGAAACGAATCGCTGCAAAACCGACTTCACGCAGTCTTGTCTGCCCTAACCCTAGAGTGTAATTTAAGAACGCGTAGGCGCGGAGGGGTGGGGCGGCCCGCGAGCTGAGGAGCCATCTGCGACGATAAGCTCGCGTGGGGCCGCCCAGACCCCGCAGCGCCGGAACCGTGACAGAAACAATGCTTGTGCATGTTGCATGCCTGCTTGCATGTTTCATGCTTGTTTGCACGCTGCGTGCTTGCTTGCATGCTGCATGCCTGCTTGCATGCTGTATGCCTGCTTGCATGCTGCATGCTTGAAGCAAGAATCTTTGTTTGCAAGCTTGTTACTGGGACTACCTGTTTTATTAAGTGCCATTACGTTAAATAATTAATGAAAAAAATAGTAGGAAACTAATCTGAAATTAGCTCTTTATAACGCCACTATAATAAATACATTAGTTTTGAAAGCTCTTTCAAATATTTAATTTCACTCAAATTGTCTTAAATTTTCTTAAGTTTTTGTTTTTTTGTTTCTTTAACGACTTATTTTTTTTCTGGTGGAGTACCGGTTATCATTGACTTAATATCAGGCATAATTATTTACTTCTAGGCGTTTCGTGAAATATGGTAATTAAAACAACGGTATAACGAATGTTTGAACAAATGTTATTTCGGCTAAGTGTAACTTCAGTAAAAACTTTTTCGACCAAATAAAACGTCGGAGGAACGAAAAAAAGCGAATTGATAATAGGTCATCTGATACAGTGGCAGACGTGACTTGGATGAAGTAAAAAAATACGAAACGAGAAAAGATGAAAAGTTTTAGGTGAAATGAAATTCGGTCAAATATTTTTCGACCTTATGATAGGTAATCCCTAACTTACGTTTGGCACACCCTGTGCTTAAAACCTCAGTGATTGTCTAGTCTTTGACCACATGACTGACGTAGTGGTAATTTAGTTCAGTAGGCATATAGCACTAGCTTAAATGTATTCGAATAGAGTCGATTTTTAAGTGGGAAATACATATCACCTAGGTTGCCGTGATGATGATATTAATCATCATCATTATGTCCACTTTTAGACGCCCACCGCTGGGCATAAATCTCCCTCAAGGGGGCGTCCAGCCATAATTGCCATGTTTGGCCGATGCATGTTGGTAATCGCGGTAGGTGTTATGGTATTCAGAAGGGTGCTGCTGCCAATCCTCTGGTCAATATTCATCTGTCGCCTTCTACGACACCCATGGGTAGAAATGGGGTGGTGCTAATCGCGGCCGGCACCCCACGGCTTGCAGCATATTGCGGATTCGGGAACGAACAAAGCTTTCAAAATAAATAAATATTATGTGCAAAAGGTTTATTTCTCATTAAAGAATCGATAAAAGGAAATAAGTATTACTTTTGCACTATAATATTAAAATGTAAATACTCCTTTTGCACACAATATTTATTTATTCATTTCAATGGAATGGATGATACTTATTGTGTATGTCGTATAAAATTAAACCAAAATGCTACAGAATAATCGTAATTCCAAATAAAAAATCTACTCGAATCGAACACTTAAGGCGCTAACAAGCGACTTTTGCAGGTTTTAATCTGATAATCTCGTCAAAATGTGTAGTGTAAATGATTTGAAAAAAATATATGTTAAACTAGAACATTCTTTAATCATTTATTATGTGAATATTTTTGATTAAGTTTATATTAAATAGTTTAATTAAATCGTGAAGATGTGTCTGACGCGGACAAAGCATTGATAATCACACAAAATCTACCAGGAATATTGAAACGAAACTTTTACTATCTTACAGACAATTTTATTATCTATCTTTTAGTATACGCCTTTTTTAAGTAAAAGAATACTATCTTTTATTTAATTTTTTCGACTAAACTTTGAGAGTTTTGGACGCAGCGCATGACGATTCTCTGGTCGCTTAAGGTCGCCGGCGTATATCGTCGCCTTACGCTCGTTTAAGGCCTACTGTATTCTCGAGTTATATAATCAAACCAATACAGTAAAGAAATATTACCTGCCCATTATTGTCCCACTACTGGGCAAAGGCCTCTTCTTATACGGAGAAGACTCGAGCTTTGTTCACCACGCTTGCTCAATGCGGATTGGCATTTTCAGCAATAAGCAAAAGCCAGGTTTCCTCACGATTTTTTCCTTCACCGATATCAGTGATGTCCAAGATAAACTTATAAAGTACATATCGTCGTTGAGCCTGCAATACCGCGTAACTAACATTTTTAAATACCGCGAAAGTACACTTTCGCTGATTTAACATAAGGTCGAAATTTGCGGTATTTAAAAATGTTAGTTACGCGGAATTGCAGTCTCAAAGATAATATTATATTAATAATATATTATTAATTAATTAATTAAATTAATTATTTAATTAATTAATTAATTATTAATTAAATTAATATATTATTAATAATATATTATGTATTAGGAAAAATCACACGGTACTTGCTCGTGCCCCTTTGCGAATATAAAAGTGGAAGAAAATGTCTACGCACTTCACATGGCGTATTTGTGCAAATATTCGCCTTACTTGGTTAATACAAAATCGACTTTATTTCAATAAACACTCAGATTATGAAACAAAAGGCAGATAGACTGTGCGAAACACTGAAAGTGTAGCCACCAAAGCAAATACAAATTCAAAATACAATCGCTTCGCGCTGTACTGACACGAGTCAGTACAGTACGAAGCGAAGCTTAGAAAAAACAAATACTAAGACAAATAAAAATTCAAAAGCGAATACAATCACGAGATTGTAGGTACTCGTTATTGAATTTGTATTGCCTCTTGTTTGATAATCTGAGAATAAACATGAGTTGATTTTATATTATCCAAATAAGGCGAATATATCCACAAATACGCCATGTGAAGTGCCGGCATTAGACGAGTTAAATTGATTGGTTTGCGAATATACTTCAAATATGTCTAGGTATACAATGTGCCAAGTCAATACAATTCAGAACAGACTATTCGATCCGTCGTAGACTTTATTTGTTCTACTAAAGCCTACTTGCTTTGTTTAAGGGCCTAATCATGTAGAAGGCTATAAATGCTAGGCTTTTTGGATTAAAAGTTTGTTGAAGCCTAGAACTTTCAATACGTGTCTCCTAGATAAAATGTATTTTAATAATTCCATCTACTAATGTTGTATGAAATCAAAAAATCAAAATCAAAAATGTTTTATTTCATTACTACACGTCGTACATTATACAGTTGGTGGCGTCTCCTTTTAAGCATAATAGCCTGTGCCAGGAGGCGCCGCTACAGGCATATATCTAGGTATGAATATCTTAAATTAATTATTGCATACTAGCTTTTGCCCGCGACTTCGTCCGGTTATCGCGGATGCAGACGAAGTCGCGGATTAAAAACAGAAGCCTATTTCCTTCCCCGGGGTTCAAGCTATTTTATTTTGTCTTACCAAATTTCATCAAAATCGGTTCAGCCGTTTCATCGTGAAAGCGTAACAGACAGAGTTACTTTCGCATTTATAATATTAGTATGAAGGATATGGATTACAAAACAAAGTCCTTCGCTTGCCTGTCTGTCTTTTCGCGATAGACTCATAAACTCCTGAACGGATTTTCATGTGGTTTTCACTAGTGATTCATGAGGAAGTTTTAAGTGTATAATTTGATAAGGTTTTGTATAAATTGTGGCAAAAAAGTATAAAAATAATTATTTATGGCCAGATAAACCTATTTAACAGAACTTTTTGGATTGTAATTATATTTAATTGTTTAGAGCCAAACCACTTTTGTTTTCACAGAATTTAAATCGTTTACGTGGGCGTTTATTTGAGTGCTGTCTTAAACACAGCTGAGATTTAAAAAAAAACACTATAAAATATTTTTGTCTCATTTTAATGAAACATTGGTTCTGTCTTTGACCTTTTATAAAACACAAGCACTTTTCTCGTGACTTCACCCGCGTGAATTATCTTTTATCCTATTTTTATGAGAATGCAATAAAGCCTATCGTCGTTGAGCCTGCAATTCCGCGTAACTAACCTTTTTAAATACCGTGAAAGTACACTTTCTCTGATTTAACATAAGGTCGAAATTTGCGGTATTTAAAAATGTAAGTTACGCGGAATTGCAGTCCTAACGACACTATAGCACTCAAGTTTTTTTTTTTTTTCGGGTTGGCATCTCGCAGGTCAACCTAGGAGGTTGTCGGCTGCTTAACCGGACTTTCCTGTGGTGCCTTAAAAATTATTATTTTTAGGGCCTCCAGCCAGGGCAAAAAAGCTTACAAACCAAGCGACTACACGCTAAGGGCACCCCCTGTGGGGTACGAGCCTCGGCTTAGGGCGTCGCTGGGAAAGTACAGCAAAGGGACAGGCTGGATCGGATTTCCATTATTTAGGGACGAATTTAAAACTACAGGCTCAGCGGCACGGGCTGGCACGAGCAAGGGTCGGGGAGGGAATAGCACTCAAGCATAACGTTGAATCCTATTGGTGAACGAGTTTTACAAATCGGATCAGTAGTTTCGAATATTACTCCCTACATACAAACAAATTTTACCTCTGTACTTAAAATATTAGTATAGATATATGTATTTAGATAAGTTAGATATCTTTTACGCAACTGCCTGTATGTATAAAGGAGTGTAAAGGTAGCTATTCAAATAGAGGATAATTTACAATACAAATGGTTTTGAATATACCGAACCGAATGTGCCGACCCGCTTATGTGTATGGCAACCCTAACGTTTTTCGACCTGTTTCTGCTCTGACTGCGTCCTTTTTGGAATCGTACTTAAAATCCACTTATTGACAATACTTATACATACTTATAGACAAACAATCATACAAGATTTTTATGAGTAGCAATAACACATGAAAAAATACAAAGAGTGCTGTCCTAAACACAGCTGAGATTAAAGAAACACAAAATTGTTTTGTCTCATTTCAATAACAATATTGGTCCTGTGTTTGGCCTTTTTTTAAACATAATTAGATACTCTTTACACGACTGGCTGTAAAAAGGAATGTAGGTAAGGATCGTTACGTTATACACAAAAACGGGTCCGGATTCACAATACAATTTGTATTAAATATGCCGAACCGAATTTGTAAACCCACTTATTGTGTATAGCAACCCTAACATTTTTGGACCGGATTTATGCTCTGACTTGCGCCCTTTTTGGAACCGAACTTTAAATCCACTTATTATTGTCATCAACCCGCCAATCCTTATGCATACATAAATACAAGCAATCATACAAGATTTTTATGAGTAGCATAACACATGAAAAAGTATTAAGATACATATCAAAGTAACAGTCAACAAGAGTACGAAAAACAAGTGAAGCGCGAGTTATTTACGAATCATGTTTGTTTGTTGATTTCGCGAACATAAAATTTATATTACCCTACTTTATTACAATGTTTTTATTACAAGAAACAAATACATGGGGACATTAATCAGCAGTGTGCTAATCTGTACAAATCTCCATCGGTGAATTTAGGTGAAGTGAGTGTCAGTTGAGCTCTAGTATCAGCGGAATAATGCTCACTTTAGACCCAAAGTCAAAATCAAATCATTTATTTGAATCAGACCAATAAAATACATATTTGAACGTCATTATATTAGAAAATTTGAATCTAGTTGTCCCTTCGAAATGGTAGTTTCGTATGGAGAAGAAGGAACGAAACTCCAGACATACTCATTAAAAAAAATACAATATTTTTCTTTTACAGTACCTACTTAATAATTTTTTTCTTATTATGACATTCAAAAGTGCGTTCTAATGGTCTAACAGGGAACATTACGCGAAACTCGGCGCAGAGGACGCCACTAGCACATACAGTAAACATTGTTAACAAACGCCAAATTATTTTACTAATTCTAATAACTAGGTATTTTGTGAAAATATATCAAAGTTTTAATTAATCTTACTTACATAACTGTACTTTAACTATATTATGACATCATATTCTGGATTCTAGGTTATGCTCAGAATAAAATCATATTTGGTTGTCTTACATGAAAAAAGGGAACGTCATTCTGTAAATGTTTACTGTTTACGATAGTGCTGTACACTGGCGCCAGAACATTACAGTATTATCCCCTATTGAAATAAATTATACTATTAGTTAATCTGTGCTTTGACGCTGACCGCTCGGATATCTATGCTGACCGCAAACGGCAGCGTTAGTGCCACCCAACGGCAATGACGAACCACTTTGACATGACCATATATTCCATTTACAAAAAGCACCCAAATAACTATAGATACATTATGATATATTGTTAAAAAAAACTGTATTTTAGTGACATTTTTTAAATGTAAATGGCTAATAGTTATACATTTTAACATTGAAATACCGATAGGTCTATAACGATATGAATCTAAAGGTGATGAAGTTGTATAATATTACTAACAATTTATAACTTTTGATACAATTTGTTAAAAAAAGTTAGACAACAAATGTTATGCAACATTATATAACCGCTGTGTAGGAGCCTATGACTTAGGAATGGAATTCAGTTTCTATGACAAAGCTTCCGTAAATGGCGATAATACCGCCGATAGTATTGTCATAGAAACACTTCAACAATTGCAATTAAGTGTTACTACTCTAACGTTTACGGTCTGCGGTCATCTTCAAAATTGTACCTTGAACAGCGGACGTATAAATTGTCTATCCGAAAGAAACAATTGGCTGCAAGTTGTAAAGGGGAAAAGTCTTTTGTACTTCTTTGATCGTCTGAGTTAGAACTTTGAAACGGTGCAGATGTCACTACAAAGTTGAAAGAACCGAACTTTATGTTTCCAACCAATTGTGTTGTAGCTAAAGTTACATAGTCGAATTGGATTATGTACTTAGTTTTAAGTTGACCCGGTTATTGCAATACAACATTAAATTGTTGTTTTGTAACTATGCATGCTTTCCTGTTTAAATATTCAAATTGGTAAATGACGATTTATTTGAACGCAATGCGACATGACTAAAAGCTTGCCTGTTGACTGCCTACGGGGTATTTTTTTTTTTTGTTTACTAGCTGATGCCTGCGACTTCGTCCGCATGATTGTAGGTTATAAGCCCGCTGACGCAGTATAGATTATTCTCAGGGATTTTTTTGTACGAAGCCTTATTTTTTAGCCCAAGTTACTCCATAAAACATCAAAATATTGGTTTAGGTACCGTACTTACTTTCATACGCATTTAATAAAAAGCAGTTTTTTGTGCATTATAAACAGACACTTCAATTTTATTTATTTGTATGTATGTATAGATTTATTTAGAAACATAAACTGACAGTGCTTGCGACCAAAATGGTTACATTTTAACTATCTTATGACTAACCTTTACTAACTTATGATACTGCTTATGAACTACTTAAGAATAAATATAAGCATTTACACACATAATACGAAATGTCATGTAAAATTTCCAGATCTTTGCTGAGTGAGCAAAGAGTTCAGCAGTAATTTAACTTACCAGATCTAACTAACTAACGTTAACATCACCGGTCGAGCAGGGATACGGTGAAGCGTCACCGCTATACGGTCGAAGTTCCACGGTCTCGAACCAAGCGCTTTGCTCCCACATTTATTGTGCGAACTGCGAGACTGTGGAATTCACTGCCCGCCTCTC
Organism: Charanyca ferruginea; assembly: GCA_947361185.1. Taxonomy (NCBI): domain Eukaryota; kingdom Metazoa; phylum Arthropoda; class Insecta; order Lepidoptera; family Noctuidae; genus Charanyca; species Charanyca ferruginea. The sequence continues at coordinate 17,848,845 of OX376068.1, read as the reverse complement.
TATTCCCCGATACATATAATCTGGGTATCTTCAAGACACGAGTGAACCGGTTTATCCTAGACAAGCGTGCTCCACCTTAGGCCGCATCATCACTTAAGATCAGGTGAGTTGCGGTCAAACGCAAGCCTATAAGAATTATATTTAATAAAAACTAAATTAAGTTAGTTATCAAACTAATTTTCGACATAGGGATACACTTATTAAAGTTCCACCTATTCGAGCAAAACCCTATAGGTACCTAGAATTTCAATTCAATATATTCATCACCAGCAAAATATATCCATTAAATAATATAAGAAAGTAGCAAAAAAGCTTAGAGGAAGTAATACATAAGTCTACCAAACGGATTTGTTCCAGTTTCAAAGCATCCGGCTTTGGACCGTTCTCAGAATGTCCAAGAGATAAAAATATGAGTCCTAAGATCTGGGGCCAAACGTTTCTAAAACGGTTCATATAAAGTAGAAACTTTTTTAAAGTTTTAAACGAAGGATCGCACTTTACTGCAGTCCATAAGTAAGGAAGGACTTTAGAACTTTTTATTGTTCTTTGCGAAGTAAAAAGTTTAATTAAAACAAGCCAGATAAAAGGTATGCCTGAGTAGGTACCGAGTTTCTTGATATAACTAGAATGTTTAAATGAATGAAACAAAATAAAAGAGTGTTTGCAAAAGTTAAGCTACTCGTAAGAGTGTTTAGGTAGGTATGTTTTATATGAGTTTTGAGCGTTTCTCTATTGATCAATATCAGCACGTAAGAAATATGTGGATACATTCATTGATTGCTTTATGTGTAAAAGTACTAAAAAAATATAGTAACAATAAATCGGTATTAATCTGAGAAAAAGCATCCATTTACCTACTAACACTATTTGCATACTTCGCACTTATCCACGCCCATTTACAAATCATTCATGCACAACACTCACACACACAAACATACATACACACACAAACATACATACACACACAAACATACACACACACACACACTCGCGCATATAAACAATAAAAGAAAACTATAATTATTATTTAATGTTTTTGTAATTTTTTTTATATTTGTTTTTATTATTGTTTTTAACTAAATAGGTTTTGCTGCAAATTACGTAGGCTACGGCCGGAGGAGTCAAAGAAAACCAAAAATGATTTAAAATAAAACTAGAATATTAGTACTAGAATATTATAAACTAGATATATTGAATTAATATGAAATTACAATTAATTCCTAAGCCTAAGGTTAGTACCCTATCATTCGATGTTAGAACAATAAGTGTGTGGAAAAAATGGTATCTTTACAGAATTCGCGGCGTTGACGTCATGTGAACGTTGTGCTGACACGGCGCCTTGTAGCTATTACAAAGTCCGATGAAATCAGGTGATACAAGTCAGCGACCCCAGCATGTCAGCGACCCCGGGATTCAGTAGATATGGTATCCAGCCAGTGGATATGTAACACCTCCCCCCGTAAATCAGCAACTATGTGAGAAATTTTTCGAGAAAGTTGCTGAGATGTTTCCAGAATCAATTCTGATCTGCCTGGGAGGAATCTTTTTATCTTCAAGCACTTCAGTATAGGTATCATGGGTTGGATTGTTATCGGCGCTGTTGGTTTTCTGTTTCTTTAGGCTTTTTGTTCGTAAACGTCTGTACAGTAATCCAATACCTAGTGCGCTTACACTGAATAGTATAATATAGACTGGAATGGTCGTATGGTAGATAGAGTAGTCCATAATCTGGTTTATTTTTACAGGTTTCTGCAAGGATATCTTCGTGTTTGTGCGGTGATTCACAGTATTCAGTTGTATGACTGCGTCTTCGTTTTTCCAGCTGTCTTTCATGGATGGTAAGTCCAATATCTTCAAGGCTCGTCCTCTGATGTTGTTATTCGTATTGAAGATGGCGAAGTCAGGCGCTGAGAGAGAACACCCTTGTGGAATGATGGCTAGAAAACCTCCTTGTAATGTTCTATACTGTTCCTGTCCGCATGAAATTTTAATTTTGGTTGCCTCCGGAAAGCTGATCGTGTAGTGCATCTCGTCGAGTTCTTCAAGTGCAGCTCTGGTGAGTATGATTTTCGTTGATTTGCACGATGCATCGAGATGTTGTTGGGTGATGAGTTGGTGTACGCAGTCTGGATGACCTTGACCTCGATGGAACTTGTCCTCGCAGAGAAACCAAGAATTTGCCTTCGGGCATTCAGCCTCCATGTACATAGATTCGGTGCTATGGATTGCTATATAGGGTAAGGTGGGTATTAGGGTGAGATTATTTTTGTTGAGGACAACTGAAAGTTTGTAAAAATCATAGGTAAGGGTTAGGATGATTGGTACTTTATAAACTATAACTACTTGCTGGTCAAGATAAAAATAACCTAATTTTATTATATCGTAATAATCCCTAAGGTCTATGTCAAGGATTTGTTCCTTGCTATATAAAGTTCTTATTTTATCTAATATGTCTTTAAGCGACTCTAACCTAAGTATCGAATGACATGTGTTCGATGCACGGATGAAAGCCAGGGCATTTTCTACCTTATATATCTCGTCGGAGAGACTTTCTAAATTATCACTTAAAATTAAGAAATGTTGTGCCAGGTGGGCAAATTTGATTAGTTCCTTATCCCTATTGGTATTATTTTCTAATAAAGAATTTAGTGCCTTGGAGATTTTATTCTGATTGTCTACTATGTTATCTAAAATGTTAGAATGTTCTGACATCCATTCCTTTGTCAAGCTAACATGGTTATTAAGTTCGGATTCTAATGAATTTTCATTACTTTGCAGAGTTCGGATCGCGCTATCATATTTCAAGGCGTCCGTATAATCAAGGTTGCCTGATATACTTTTAATCACTGAACCTATGCCGTCTATTAGTCCCCGTTTACTACGATGCGATTCGAACGTTTCTAACCTGTCTGACAAGGTGTTGAGTTTACTCTCTAAGTAACGGACATGGGGATCGAATAGAGATGACGTTCTATTGTTTAGTAAAGGGTTTAATTCCGATAGTTGCAGTTTTACTGATGTAATTTGGGAGTTAATATCATTGAGTTTGACGTATTGCAGAAAGGAGTGGTAGTGGGATATTATTTTAGCTCGACCCAACTTGAAAGGTAGAAGGCCGGGGCCGTCCTGTAACGAGTCAATCGTTACATCTTGCGCGCTCGTCAGTTGAAGTAGTTGCAGTATTAGAAGTATCCTGTAACAATAAAGGATTCTTAGGGGCTCTTTTCAGACGAGACTTAGCCACTGGGCCACGTTTCTTCCTAGTATATATATGAATAGGCAGGTCCGCAAGGACAGTGTCCTGCGTATAGCGCGGCGCTAACTTCTGACGATTTGCCAAAGGATTACGCACGAAAACCTGCTGATCAGGTAGGTACTCTTGTTCTGGTTCCCGATCCTTATTCCTACTTTCGGTGAGTTGGGTTCGGTCGTGAAGCGAAGACTCATTTATAATGTCATAAACTTTGGCTAACTTTTTTCTATGATCCTGTATGTATTGTTGGAGTAAGTGCTCTGACAAGTTAATATCGAATGGGTCTCGTGGGTCGAAATGACCAGTTATCAACTCTATAGGCCTACATTTTGTAAAGCTATGTATGGAGCTATTATATCCTAGCACAGCATATGGCATGAGATTTACGACTGATTCGTTACGATGTTCTAATTTTAATATTCTTAAATGTTCCAGAATGGTTGAGTGGAAACGTTCTACCATGCCGTTATCATTTGGACTATGAGCAAGAATTTTATGATGTTGAACTTTGTGAACCTTCGTAAATTCTAAAAATATTTGATTCGTGAATTCCGGACCTTGGTCTGTAACAATCGTTATAGGTACGCTATGATGAGTGAAAAACTGTAATAGAGCTTGCACTACGCTTAAGGCGGTGCCATCTCTTAAATAATATGCTTGCGCATATTTTGAGAACGCATCTAAGATGGTAATATATTTTTCGCTCTGCGCCGTGAAGAGATCTACGTGAACTATCTCAAAGGGTTTAGTAGGTGGAGGTACTATACAGAACCTTTGTTTAACAGGGTTCCTGTCATACTTAGCCTGCCCACATATATTGCATTCGTTGATGTATTTTGCAATGTGATCTTTCATTTTAGGCCAATAGTATTTTTGAGATAGGGCGAGATAACATTCAGTGATACCGCGGTGGTTCGTTTTTCCTTCGTGGTATTTCTGAACCATTTCTTGCTGACGTAAGTACTCTTTTATATTCTCTACTTCAGTTTTTGTTAAAATTAAATTCATTGCAGACCCTTTAAATTCATTTTGAATAATTGGGATAATTTTGTACATAGCCAATGTAGGATGAATGATTAAACCAGTTTTTACCTTTGGATTTACAAATTCCTTAATTGCATTTATAACGTCCTGTTCCAGAGACGACTCCGACAACTGGATGGTAGTTAGGGCTTGCAAATATTCGACAATTTTGCAATTCGAATATTCGATATTTTTTTGGGGCATATTCGAATAATTCGAATATTGTTCGAATATTAAATAAAAAAATTAAGTTTTAGAGAAATCATGTTCTTTAATTTCTAAATAGTCTTTATTCTCTAAATCAAAATAATACTATTTAAAAACTATGTTTTCCACATTATCAGATTTTTTAAAGAAGTCGTCAATCAATTTAACTTTCTTCTTCTTTGGCTCATTTTCCTGTAGGTTCGTGTGTGGGCCCGATGTCCCTGGCGCCGAAAGTTCATCAACAGTAACCCTAGTACTCTCAACAGGGTGAAGTTTCATATGGTTATGCAGACATGTAGTTGTGTTTCGGCATTTAATCACTTTCTTGCACTTTTTACATTGAGCATGAACTCCATCTGAAGTTCTCAAAAAAAAGTTCCACACTGACGACTTATCTCGCGTACCTTTGGTGTACTCTTTAAATTCTAATTTGTTTTGTAGTTGCTCCATGTTTTAATGTTTAATCGAATACCTGAAATGTCGAAAAATTAACCGTGTCAAACTCAACACACACTTCATAGTGTTTTTAAAAATCTTAAAAGAACACAAATGAGAAGTAACCGAGTTCACAAAATAAAAGCTTTAGCTAAATTAATTAGTAAAAATATTGATAGCATAATTCCAGGACATACATACATACAGGTGAAGTTAAATAAAAGCTTTTGAAAGCTGCATTTTTGAGGTTAGAACACAACAAATGCACAATGGCGAACCATCCCCATCCGCCGCCCTGCCCGGACCGCGCGCCGGCCGCATCTTCCGAATGTTCCCGATCGTTGCCGAATCCTGTAGTAAGTTAACACTCGTAACGCCCGCGCGTCGAACGACGTTTATCGTTGACCTTGTTTGGACGGCGTGCAAAAACGTTGAATTTTGTGTGCACATCAGATTGTTGAGTTTTGTTTTCTAGGAATCGGTCGAATTTTCGAATATCGTAAAATTTCTATTCGAATATTTGAAACAGTTGATTATTCGAATAATTCGAATATTCGAATGTTCGAATGCAAGCCCTAATGGTAGTACGAGTATGTGTTTCGAACGGCTTGGTGACGGTTGGCCGTTTCTTAATATCACCTACAATCACGAAGCGAATCTGTCTGTTAAATTTATTAAGCGGCTCATCAGATAAGGGAATCTCCAGTATTGGGTTTTCGGCACTCGTATGGGCTATAATTGTGGTAGAACCGGTAGCTGATGGCGCCTTTTCTGAGGGGTTTACTGCTATGGAACTGACTTCTTCGTTATTGATTTGTACGCGCGACAAAGCGTCGGCATTGGTATTGGTTTTACCCTGCTTGTAAACCACAGTAAAATTATATTCGCTTAATTTTAGCTTCCAACGGGTTAACCTTGAATTTGGCTCCTTTAAATTCATCACCCATTGAAGGGGTTTATGGTCGGTGATTATTTTAAATTTCCTTCCGAACAAGTAAGGTCGAAAATATTTGGTTCCCCATACGATAGCTAAAAGCTCCTTCTCTATTGTACTATAATTGGTTTCGCTAGTATTTAACGTTCTGGACGCATAAGCTATTGGTTTATCTGAACCCAAAGGACCTTGTGATAATATGGCACCTAAAGCGACATTCGATGCGTCCGTCGTTAAAATAAACTCTTTTTCAAAATCCGGGTATTTTAGTATTGGGTCGTTAATTAATAAGGTTTTACATTTTTCGAAACAGTTCAAGTAATTAGAATCGTGGATGTTAATTTTTGACCCTTTCTTAAGGCAATGAGTCATAGGTTTAGTTATTTTGGCGAAATCAGGAATGAATTTACGATAATATCCTAATAATCCTAGAAACCGTTTTATGTCTGTTGCAGTCTTTGGCAGCGGAAATTTCTGAATAGCAATTATTTTATCGGGGTTGGGTTTGATACCATCCCTGCTGATTACATGTCCTAAAAAAGATGTTTCTAACTTCAGAAATTCGGACTTATCTAATTGTATTTTAAAATTTGATTCTCTAAGTCTGTTGAATATTTTTTCCAAATTTATCATGTGTTCCTGTAATGATACACTGAACACTATGATGTCATCTAGATACACTACGCAAATTTTATTTTGAAGGTCCTTAAGCACATTGTCCATAACTCGCTGAAAAGTTGATGGAGAATTCTTAAGTCCCATTGGCATACGCAAAAACTCGAAGTGTCCGTGCTCTACGGTAAAAGCTGTCTTGTGGATGTCGTTTTCTGACATTTGGCACTGATAAAATCCACTTGCGAGGTCTAGAGTAGTAAAATAATTACAGTTTCCGAGTTTGTCTAAGATATCCGAAATGTTGGGAATAGGATATTTATCATCAATGGTCTTTTCATTTAGTTTTCTAAAGTCTACGACTAACCGCCATTTTTGTTTCCCGGTGGCGTCGATTTTCTTTGGAACCACCCAGATAGGCGAGCTCCATGCGGATTCAGAAGGTCGAATAATTCCCTGCTCTAGCATTTTTGAAATTTGATCTTGTACCTCTTTTCTGTGAATGTAAGGATATCTGTAACTTTTGGTATAAATTGGGATTTCATCAGTGGTTCGAATGCAATGCTTAACTTTATTAGTGAAAGTAAGGGGTTCTCCTTCTATATAAAATACATCAGCATACCGAGCACATAACGTTTCTAAGTTAGCACGTTCCTCAGGATTCAAATGATCGGTCCTTAAACGCGAGAGCACCGCCTTAACTCGCGACTGCGATATGCGTTGTTCGGTGCACATGCACTCAGTATTGAATAACTCCGCGCTTGCAGGGCGATCCATTGAAAACACTATGTCGTTCTGAGTCGGATTAAATACCTCTAAGTAACCTCGGCTATTGCTAATTTCGGTTATACATTCATTTATGATACAGTTACAACTAACTTGTTCTGGAATTAATGCTTGTCCGTCCTGGAAATTGATTGGAACTTTAATAATTTTAGAAGACTTAGCTGGTATTATGTCCTCGTAATAGTTACTATTTCGTGAGTTATGCATGTGAATGGTATTTTGCGCGTTTCTAGTATTTAAAATTCTAGTTTTCAAATCTATATTCGATTCCCAATTTTGTAATAAATCATTGCCAATAAGTCCGTCAAAATAATTATGGAATTTATAAATGTATAATTTTATGCTATCGTTTTCGCTGAACTCGCGGAAGCAAGGTAATGTAATCGAATACTCGTGGCGACTCGTGCCATGATAATTGGATATTTCAAAAGGTTCATAATTTAATTCTATGTGCGCAAAATACTTCCTAACGATTTCAGGACTAATAAAGGATGAATTGGCACCTGTATCGATCAATAATTTAAGAGGTGGATTATCTATAACTATGTAAGGCAATTGTCGCTGGGTCTGTAAGTTGATCTCTATTTGAACTTTTCTAATGTGGGGTCTTTCTGAAAATCCTGAGGGGATTTCTCGCGCGAAGATGATGGGTTGCACGACGGTTCTTCTGAACATTCCTCTACGATGATACTAGAAATAGGCTCATGATAATATACTTCTGGTTCGCAGTTATAATATTCGTATGGGTGAGCAATGTAATCTGACACGCACGAACCGTAATAATAGTCTAGATTGCTGAAATTGCGTTCGTCACCAAAATTATTAAAATTAACTTCTCTAGTTTTAAAATAATCATTTGGTGGCGGATTACCGAATTTTGACCAATCGTGACCCCGAACTGGCATGGGTTTTTGGACATAATGGCTTACCCCGCTCATTGGCTTTGGGCCATTATTCCCGTTAGACTGCGGATCACGTTGTGGCAGCCTAATGAAATTACCGGTAGGTTTATAAAAATGACTAGGCAACTGGGCACCAAATACCTGCTGAGTATGGCTGGGACCTCTGTACTGGTTATTCTGCGGAGGCCTCCACATTGGGAATCTTTGAGGTAGCTGCGGCACGAACTGTCGTGAGGGACCTGGCATATTTAACATAGGCGATCGCGGAGAACTTCCCTGATAGGCCTGGCTAATCTGTCCATGAGGGAGGTTATTTTTCTTTCCACTAAAATTATCATTTCTTTGTTGCAAGTACAAAGTATTAACTTCCTCGTGCACAAATTCGAGTGCCTTCTCGATAGTATCCGGTCGCATGCATCGGATGCGTGACCCAAGTGGATCCTTGAGACCACGTAAAAAGGCCTGAAGGGTTAATTTTTTATATAGAGTACGTTTAGCCTCGACTGTACTTCCCAAGGTTTCGTGCAAACTAATGTAGGTCATGATAGTGCTAAATAAATTCTGGCATTTCTCATAAAATTCTTGCGGTGATGATGATCCCTGAGTTAAAAGCGCTAAATCGTTATATAAGGACGTTTCATCGCGTTGATCCGCGAAACTATTAATTAGGGCACTACGAATACCTTCCCAACTGTCAGGTATCCCATTAGAGTTAATCAATCGAGCTGCGGGTCCAGTTACTTTGTTCAAAATTCCATTTATTATTGCAAGGTTACCTAATTCGCAACCCGGTGCGCTACTAATGAACTTTTTAACTAATTCGTCACATATTTTAATAAACCGGGTGAGAACGTAAGAATTCCCGTCAAATTCAGGGACTAGGCGAAGGGCCTTGTACACTGTCTCAACTTCAGACATATTATTTATAGAGCTAGAACTACTGGAATCTATATCTCTGTTTGCGTCTAGCAAATTATTCCTATTAATACTACTACTATCTAACCTAGGGGTACCAGATTTCCTTGGATGGAAAATTTTGGTGAATATTGGGGAAACTTAGGAAATTAAGGGAAAGCAACCATAGAGCGATTCTAAGGTACTCACATATACATTTTGGTTCTCTCTGCGTATCGATGGCTGGATACACCCCCTGCTGGTAGCGCTCGTAGATTCAGGATACTCGAAATCGGTTAGTCTCACGCACGGGACTTCGGTCCGATTTTAGGGGAAATCTTGACGCGACGCGAATCGAAACCTAATATACTCGAGTATCCTACCGACTGCGCCAATTACGTAGGCTACGGCCGGAGGAGTCAAAGAAAACCAAAAATGATTTAAAATAAAACTAGATATATTGAATTAATATGAAATTACAATTAATTCCTAAGCCTAAGGTTAGTACCCTATCATTCGATGTTAGAACAATAAGTGTGTGGAAAAAATGGTATCTTTACAGAATTCGCGGCGTTGACGTCATGTGAACGTTGTGCTGACACGGCGCCTTGTAGCTATTACAAAGTCCGATGAAATCAGGTGATACAAGTCAGCGACCCCAGCATGTCAGCGACCCCGGGATTCAGTAGATATGGTATCCAGCCAGTGGATATGTAACATGCATGTATAATAATTGGCTAAGGACATAGCACAATATGCAACTGCATCACGGTTTTTACTAGCGCAGGAGTTGAGGAAATCTTTTTTATCTGTAAATTATGTTTGTGTCTAATAAAGAAATTATTAATAAAATCCCCATCCGTCCCAAAATCATGACACAATAATTAACAAAATTTCAACAAATCCAGCACACAAGTTGACCGCACCCATGTTTTATAATCGTCTTTTTTTTATGACGTCACCAACTGACGGTTGCGTTTTGACATTTTAATGTGCCATTTTGTACCGGACCCATTAAATGACAAAGCTTTGTAGCCAGTGTGCCAGTGTTTGGCGATTTATGTTGCCAGAAAGATAATTTAGTGTGTGTTTTCGCTGTCTACCTGGAATATGCTTGGTAAGAACGAAGTTGATGTATGGTGTGATAAGTTTGGTATTCATGTTCCAATATTTGAGGAATGATGTTATTTTCGTTTCTTTTGTTTTTCTTCGTATTCTTTTCAGCTTTTATGTTTGTGAGAGGATAGTGATTATTCCGGTATTGACTCTGATATTAGTATTTAATAGTACCTACGTATGATATAATAATTATGATAATCATCTGATTGCTCTCAGTTCATGGTTACTAGTAGATTTATTTATTTATTTATACTTCATACACAAGGATACAAAGGCGGACTTAATGTGTTATGCATTCTCTACCAATCAACCAAGGGTCATCAATCATCAATCAATCATGTCAACCTTTAGACGCCCACTACTGGGCATAGGTCTCCTCCAAGATGGGGGTTCAGCCGTAATCGCCATGCTTGGCCGATGCATGTTGGCGATCGCGGTAGGTGTTAAGATACTTAAAAGGACGCTGCTGCCCATCCTTTGGTCAAAATCCGTCTATCGCCTTCTACGACACCCACGGGTAGAAATGGGGTGGTGCTATTCGCGGCCGGCACCACACGGCTACAACGGCGGCGGCAACCAAGGGTGGTGAAGATTAAACAAAAAAAATAAGATAATTAGGTAGACTACACACATATACATATTTATATGCGAATGTATGTATAATATACATTAAAGAAAAGAGGTTTATGAGATGACTCTGCTTACTCAAGTAGAAAGTAAATTCGCAATTTCCCCTTAAATGCATACCGACTAGTGCATGGCCACCCTGTTATCGAGAGAAAGGTCGTTCCAAAGAAGATTAGACTGGATATGAAAGGAAGAATGAACAAAATCAGAAGTATGAGAAGGGCACAGTAGATATCGTCATACAATTTCAGACGGATTATATCAAAACAAAAGCTATTTTTCATCTTATTTCGCATTTCACGCTGCCATAGAATCTCCTGGGGCTTACACCTGAATGAAATATCATAATAGGTACGCACTCAATCCAAAACCTTTTTGAAGGAAATTAATCATTCATTACTTTCATACCTATGTTTGGAAATTCGTCTGCATGAATTATTATTATGATATTTCTAAATTATCAAATTAAAACACCTTTTTTTTCAAAAAGGATAATCGCCTTCAAAAACTAAAAACGGATCAATAATTTTAGCACAGAACACATAATATGACTTTAGTTTCGGAAGACGACGGCTTTGTTCTGTTTGTTGTTTTGTATTGCCATTGCGACCGACTTCCGAAACTAAACACATATAATAATTTTTTATTGCATGAAAATTACACAGGATTTAACATTGGCCCCAAACTAGGCAAGCCTGTATCTTGGGTAATAACAATATGTGTTCAGTGAGCTTCCTCCATTATTGAAGTCGCTTAAAAAGGGAAGGTTAGGTAGGTATATTTTCATAATAAGATTGCTGGTCTGATACCCACAAGCATACAGGAAGAACCACATAAAACACTTAAGATAATCCATCATAAATCTCAGGAGCAGCATTCTAGAAATCTAGATTAAGAGCCAGGAGCTGTGCCGCAATCTTCTCTGTTGCGGTTCTGCAATAGGTGTATAATTAGCGCGGGGTATCGAACGTGTAATGAGCGGAGCCGACGTTAATTGCAGCTACGATTTAAATATACTCGCATTAGTGCATCGACCGCATTCGAGATGCAGTTCACACGTTTATTATTGGCAGTGTTTATGTTTGAGACAATAGAGAATTAGGATGATAAGATTATTGGTACCAACTATAAAAAAAATACTTTAGAAATATGTTACCATATTTATGACTTTTAAAAAATATTTTATGATAATTTAACACTAAAATCAGGAAAAATTCTATACTAATATAATCATTTTTCAATTCGAACCAGCAGATCCGAAGATTAGCGCGTTCAACCAAACAAACAAACAAACTCTTCAACTTTATAATATTAGTATAGATGTGTACCTATACCGAGCTAGTAAGACGGGTAGTAAGACGAAGCGTGGGGTTTTAGTCGATAAAAGTACGACATAACGCTCCGTTTTCCCTTGCCGGAGGGTATCCAATAGGAATTCCCTTAAAAAAATAATTGGTGTAATACCCAATTCCACCTTGTCATCTTTAACCTTAATTGGCTGCAACAAATGGATCCTTCACAAACGATCTCCTTCAAACGTGCCACTACAAACATCACTAAAGTAACCTATAAAATAAATCAAATAGCAATTTATTTCGGCGCTATCGTTAGCTCGCTCCAGTTGACCTAGAACGTTATGAAATATGAACATCGTTCATATCCCAATGATTCCGTAGAAAGAACCGCCCCGGCCGACCCTCGGTCCCGCTAAAAAGCCACAAGCTTTGCAAGTAATTGGAAATGGTATTTATAGAGGCTCTATTATTAGATTTCTAAAAGGTTGCTCAGATTTAACCTTTTTATTAACGCCACAATATTAATTTACAACGTTTTTAAGAATTTCGGCTGATAAAAAAACAAAACAATGTGGATAATCTGCAACTTCAGATTAAATAAACTTATGAAAACGTGGTGAAACAGACCATTACTCTTCGAATTACAAATTAAGAACATTAAGAAACAGTAAAATTAACCGGGTTCTACAATAATAAAAGGAATTATAACACGAACATTTCGCGTGGCAAGACACGATTAATTACAAGATAAAACACAACAAGAATAATATTATCGATGTAAAAATCGATACCGTTTTTGCCGACCGCAACAAAGTGGAAGAAAGCACTGAATTTAAATGAGGCAATATACAGAAGGCTATATAATTAATGAGTGTAAACAAAAAACTATAGTATGCCAGTCGAGACGGCTGCTTAATGAGACAGTTTAAACAATTACTCCAGCGACGAACGGTTCGACAAAGAACCATTGTTTTTCATACGTCACCTTGCCCAAGGGATACAATTAACGCTGATTACAGTAATTATGGAAGTAATTTTTTGTTAGCGACGTGATAAGATCACCCATGTTGGACCACACACACAAATATTTGATGAAACACGTCGCCAACGTTTTATTCATTCGCACTATGAAGTTGGGTGGCGCAATTACATGAAACACTAAAATGTTTCACTTCAAATTCTTGGTCCCTCGCTGAATAAGTGCTATCAAATATTTAAGTTTGATTAACTTTCCAAGCGAGGACAATATCATCACAGATACTTGTCAAATAACTATCTATAATTAAATCATTCGTTATTATAGAAATTGTATAAGTTACGGTCTATTAACTTGACCGGTGTAATGGACCGAAGCTAAATTACGGTACACACGAGAAATAAAATAAGTAAATGACGGAGACAAGAAACCCATTATCGGACACTTAAGTAATTTGAATAACCCTTGTGATTAAAAATTCAAAGATAATGACAAAAGATAAATGGTGCGTCCGACCTTCGGTGCCCTAACCTTCATTTTAGCCTTTTGTTAACCCCCAGACGGGTGATGTGGACTATAAAGTACAAGGACCCTTGTACATATTGCGATGTATATCGGCAATGTGCTCGAATGAGTACCTACATATACATGCAATATGACAATATCGATAAAATCTCGACGCATGTTCCCCACGAAAACAAGGGCAAAGTTACAAAAGTGGTGTCTTGTCGATCGTTTCGTTTGGACTTTGTAATAAAATATTTTATGTGAACGCTAAATAAATACGGGCGCTTGTATTTTATTGGCGTTTAAGGGTTGAGTTGGCATTTCATTACCGCACGTCTAAACACTCATCTATATGCAGGTACAAGAGTATAATATGAGTGTACGCGCCTGCTCATATTTTGAATGCAAAGTGTCTTCGTAGTGTGTTTTGCGTCTACGCCTATTTTTTTTTATATTTACTACTACGAAGGTAGCGTGTATATTTTTTATGTGTTGGCTATCAAAATTCTGTACTATCATTTCGGCTCCGCAAAACTAAATTCTAAATTAAATCAAATTATACACAGTTGAAGTTCTCAATGAGTTTTTCTTAAATAAACTCCATTCTTGTGCGTAAACAAGAAATTTGGCGACCGTGACAGGACAAATATACAAAAATTCAATACCAGTAACGCAATACACGAGTTGCGTCATACTCAGCGATACAAGAAGAAGGACATTTGGAGGTTACTACAATAACCAAGGCCAGGCTGGTCTTCCGTGCCAACGAATCAGCTAAAGATCGTACCGGAATTCCATCGAGTCATCATTATCACAAAGTTAAGTGCCTTCCTTTGTTCCGTTCTACCTACCAAAGTACAGCCAATTTCCAAATTCCATATTCCATACGTAATCCATTCTAAATTCCTGTTCCAAACGCCTTTATTTGTGCTATATTCTTAATTTTATAGGTTTTAACATGCTAAATAAGTGTAAAGGTAAATAAAAGTACCTACATAGACCGTCCACTAAAAAATAATATTTAAATTATCTTCCCATATTCGAATCCTTGTTCTTAAATTCATTTTCAAAATTACGTACTCATAAGTAAAAAAAATCATAGTTCTAATTGTCATACTCCTACATCGATATATTCGGTATTTTCCCTATATTTAAACCGATTTGCCGAAATTTTCAGCCGTTATCCTGTTGGCAAACTCTCTTGATTGAGTATGCAGCCATCATTGCCTGTCTGCTGAGCGAGGCACTGCAGCCAGCCGAGTCCAGTTTCCCAGGAATTTCCACCGAAGGAGGAGCGTGAGAATATCATTTTTTTTTATTCCTTTTTAAATCCGTTCAAACATTGTCGCTATATTCAATTCTACTAGTCTTAAGTATAATACTAAAGTTATACGCTTGACTTATTTAATTTACTTTTCAAAATGACGCATGAGGGTGGCGATAAATCCTCTGCCAAGGTGTCTTTAAGAGAATTACTAGTAAAACGTAGTTCGATTAAAGGACAAATTACAAAATTTAAAAACTATTTAGAAAAAATTTGTAAATTACCTGAGTTATCAAATATAGAACTTGCGGAATTGAGTTTAAGATTAACTAAGTTTCAAGGATTGTCGACAAGGTTTGACGACTTGCAGACAGAGATTGAAGTTTTAAATGCTCCAAATATTGAAGTAGAACTTGATGAGCGAGAACGCATTGAACAAGATATAGTTCAAAATATAGCTATAGCCAAAACAGAACTACAACAATGTAGTAGTGATGATGATGGTAAGCGCCGTCAATCTATCCTTGTGAATGCGGACTCGGATCATCAATACGTGGGTTTTAGATTACCTCAAATACAAATTTCTAAGTTCGATGGATCACACTTCCGCTGGCTCGAATTTCGGGACACATTTCTTAGTTTGATTCATAAAAATGAGCGCATTCAAGATATACATAAGTTTCATTATTTAGTCTCTTATCTGGATGGTGACGCTGCACGTGTCATATCAAATCTCGAAGTTTCTTCGGCTAATTACCAGGAGGCTTGGAAACAGGTTTGCGAGCGATACGATAACAAAAGAATTCTCATGAATCATCATTTAGATTCTTTAATCAATATTCCACCAATCACGCGTGAATCAGACAAGTCTCTTCGGTGTTTAGTTGATAACGTCACTAAAAATCTAAGAGCTTTAAAAAGTTTAGGTCTACCTACAGACCACTGGGACATGTTGCTTATATTTATTTTATTGCTTAAATTGGATAGTCGTACCATACTAAAATGGGAAGAATATCGCAACACGATAGATTGCGTGAATGACGTGCCCACTTTAGAGCAATTTAATAAATTCTTAATTGATCGCGCTAATGTACTAGAATCATTTAATCAAAATAAATCTATAAACAACAACAACAATAATTCTAAATCACAACAAAACCCGCGTGTCTTGTCAAATCAATCTCAATCAAATAACAATAAATATTCTTCTAATAAATCAAGCCGTAACCAAAATACCAATGTTTTTGCATCTACATCACAGGCTCGTAATAATTCTTCAAATGTTTATCTGTGTGTAGTGTGCAATGGAAATCATAGGATTTATGATTGTCCTACTTTTAAATCAAAATCCATTCAAGAGAAAATGTCATGCATAACCCAATATAAATTATGTACTAATTGTTTGCGCCAAGGTCATCCTGCATCTGAGTGCGGCATGGGCTCGTGTCGGCATTGCAACCAAAGACATAATACTCTTCTCCACGATGCTAGCGTACCAGCTAACTGTAGCGCAACAGTTTCAATTGACGATGGTAAAACGGAGACCGTAGCGGCTTTCTCTCAACAAAATTATGTTCATGTATTTTTGTCTACGGCCATTATAGAAGTTTACAATCCTCTAAATAATAAAACTGAAAGGGTTCGCGCGCTGTTAGATAGTGGCAGCCAATCCACTTTCATTTCAAAATCTCTGCAACAAAAATTAGGTTTAATATGTAATCCATTAAATGCATTAAAGGTTATAGGAATAGGAAATAATCAATGTGACACAATATTAGAATGTTGTGCTACTCACCTAAAATCAATTCATGGCACTTACCAAGTTAAGTTGTCTTGCTATATTCTCAATCAACTTACCGGAGACATTCCAAAGGTTTCCGTCGATATACGTCATCTGAAAATACCTAAGGGTATTATATTAGCTGATCCTAAATTCAATGAACCTGCTTCCATTGAGATGATCATTGGTGCAGATATCTTCTGGGATATACTAGTCAGCGGACAACGCTCCCTAGGCCCAAATAATCCTAAATTACAAAATTCTAAATTAGGTTGGCTTATAGCCGGCCCTATTAATGCACAAAATTACAGTCAAAATATTCAATGCAATCATGCAATTGTTCCAAGCAACAAATTGGATGAAATGCTCACTAAATTCTGGGAACTCGAGAGTCTTCCTCAAAGAAAGGTTCTCAGCCCCAACGAAATAGCATGTGAAAAACAATTTCACGAAACCACAACTCGTTTGAGTAATGGCAGATTCAGAGTGAAGTTACCACTAAAGGCCTCTCCTGACTGTCTCGGTGATTCTTATCACCAAGCTAAAAAACGTTTCAAAAATCTTGAAAAAAGATTTAGGAAAAATCCGACGCTAAAGTCACATTACGTAGAATTTATACGTGAATATTCAACTCTAGGACATCTCTCAGAGTCCCCTGTTGCAATTCCAAATCCTTCATACTTTTTATGTCATCATGCTGTATTCAAGGAGGACAGTGAGTCTACCAAGATTCGGGTAGTCTTTGACGGCTCAACTCCTACAACCTCTGGCTACTCTCTAAATGATATCTTAATGGTTGGGCCTAATCTGCAAAATTCTCTATTCTCCATTTTAGTTAGAGCACGTCAATATAAGTACATTTTGACTGGAGACATAGCTAAAATGTATAGACAAATTGCTATGGATCCAAGTGATTGTGATCTTCAATTAATATTATGGAGAGAAGATGAGTCGCAGCCCATCCAAACTTTGCGATTAGATACTGTCACTTACGGTACTGCAAGTGCCAGCTATCTTAGTACTAAATGTCTGTGGCAGGTAGGAGAAGAGTGTGATGACGAGTTAATTAAAACAATAATACAAAATGATTTCTTCGTCGATGACGTCATTACCGGGTCAGACAATGAAGATCAATTAGTATACATACAAAAGGCACTCTCCACTGCTCTAGATGCAGCTTGTTTCCCCCTACGAAAATACAAAACTAATTTACCTAAATTATTCCATAATATAGAAATTAATACAAAAGAAAAACTTACCTTGAGTGAATCCTCTAGTACTCTTGGTCTAGGGTGGGATCCAAGTGATGACACGTTCAATTTTCCTGTAAAAAATAATAACATAAATGATACAATAATAACAAAAAGATTTATAATGTCGCAATCACTTCGTATTTTTGATCCACTTGGGTTATTAAGCCCATGCATAATTCAATCTAAAATATTGATTCAAAGGCTGTGGATCAAGGGAATTGATTGGGATCAACCGGTACCTGAAGACATACAAAGAAATTGGAATGAAATTTCAAAAAACTTACCGTTACTTGCAGATCTGCAAATTCCACGAAGAGTAATCGGTGACCCACCAAAGTCCATAGAACTGCATTCGTTCAGCGACGCTTCGCAAGTTGCTTACGGAGCTTGCATCTACATGCGAACACTGAACGAAAACGATGAGGTGACGGTGAGGTTATTATGTTCGAAATCCAAGGTGGCTCCTATAAAGCCCACCACCATACCTCGCCTCGAACTTTGCGCGGCGTTGTTATCAGCTAATTTATGTCGATCAGTTACTGAGTCCTTAAGACTTATACCTACAAAAATTACACATTGGTGCGATTCTAATATCGTACTATGCTGGATAAACAATGACCCAAGTAAGCTAAAAACATTTGTGGCGAATAGAATAGCTGAGATTTTAGATCTTACTAATCGAAAGGACTGGCGTCATGTTCCCACTGACGTTAATCCTGCTGACCTAATTTCTCGAGGTTTAAACGCTCATCACCTTCGCGACAATCTGATGTGGTGGCAAGGCCCGTCTTTCTTATACAATGATGAATCAAAATGGCCTATACTGCATCAAAATCTAAAATTTATTGATTTACCTGAAATAAAAAGTCATTATATTAATTTACCTGAATCAACATTCGATTTTAAAAGATTTTCAAAATTTTCTAAATTACAAAGAACATTTGCATATCTTTTACGCTTTTTACACAATTCAAAAATATCAAATAGACTTAATCGGTTATCTGGCCCTTTAACAGTGCATGAGTTGAGTCATTCCTTTATTTTTATTTGTCGAATTTCACAGAAACAATCTTTTCCTCTTGAATATAAAAGAATTCAATCAAAATTATCATTACTGCCTAAATCTAAATTATTATGCTTGTCTCCTTTCCTTGAGCCTACAACCAATTTAATAAGAGTTGGGGGGAGATTACATAATTCTAATTATTCATTTAATAAAAAACATCCAATACTCTTGGACTCTTCTCATTATGTAACAAAACTTTATTTTGTACACGAACACTTACGAAACTTGCATGCTGACCCGCAGCTATTGCTAGCAACGGTCAGAGAATCTGTATGGCCTATAAACGGAAGAAGGTTAGCTAGAAGCGTTGTGAGGCGATGTGTTACTTGCGTGCGTGTTCGCGGGCAAACCATATCCCCAAAAATGGGCAATTTACCAACAAACCGTGTCTCCGTGGACTTTCCTTTCAAATCTGTTGGCATTGACTACGCCGGTCCTTTTTTTATATTAAACCGCAAGGGCCGTGGTGCTAGGTTAGTAAAATGCTACTTATGTCTATTTATTTGTTTGCGTTTTAAATGCGTTCATTTAGAACCCGTCAGTGACTTAACTAAAGAAGCCTTTATTATGACATTTCGTCGATTTGTTGCCCGTCGTGGTAGACCAGCGGAGGTTTGCTCTGACAACGGACGAAATTTTGTTGCCGCCGCTAAGGAACTTAGCAATTTTCTAAAATTAAACAGTGAAGTTCCTTCTCAGTTTGCATCAGAGGAAGGAATAAAATTTTCATTTATACCTGCTTACAGCCCTCACTTCGGTGGAATTTGGGAGGCTGGAATAAAGTCTGCTAAATACCACATCAAAAGAGTCATGGGAAACTCCCATCTTTCCTATGAAGAAATAGGTACTTTATTCGCACAAGTAGAGGCAGTTTTAAATAGTCGCCCCTTGTGTCCAATGTCTTCATCCCCTGACGATTTCCTATCCTTATCCCCAGGGCACTTTCTGATTGGCAGACCACTCAATGCGCTGCCAACTCCCATAATTCAAGACGACTGCAATGCAACCCATCGTAGCCGGTACGCTCGCCTTGAGCAAATAAGGCAAGGCTTCTGGAGGCGCTGGCAAAAGGAATATATCTCCGAACTCAATCAACGCACCAAATGGAAGATCGATGCTAAGAAGCTAAACGTCGGAGATCTTGTCATCCTACAAGAAGACAATACACCACCACTAAATTGGCGCCTCGGACGCATCGCCAGACTTTTCCCTGGACCAGATGGCATATCCCGAGTCGCAGACATCAATACAACCAAGGGCTGCGTGCGTCGATCTCTAGTTCGCATGTGTCCCCTGCCTACGTGTGAAGATTTTCAAGGTTGAAGACCTGCGCCCTTCAACGGGGGGAGTTTATGTACGCGCCTGCTCATATTTTGAATGCAAAGTGTCTTCGTAGTGTGTTTTGCGTCTACGCCTATTTTTTTTTATATTTACTACTACGAAGGTAGCGTGTATATTTTTTATGTGTTGGCTATCAAAATTCTGTACTATCATTTCGGCTCCGCAAAACTAAATTCTAAATTAAATCAAATTATACACAGTTGAAGTTCTCAATGAGTTTTTCTTAAATAAACTCCATTCTTGTGCGTAAACAATGAGTGTTTAGACTAGGTACTGTCTAAACCTAAAATTATAACCTACTGTCTAAATTACCTATAAGTACACAGTTTGGTTGGTTTTGTTCTACGACCCGAAGTTAATTTGATAAGATACATAAGATAAATTACTCAGACATCTAAATTATTAGCTTTAGCGGACGAAGGTAATCTGAGATTTGCGAGCTTTCAAGACCTACACGAGTTTTAATTGTCATTCCAAAGTAATCACGTTTTTACAATTGCAATTATTACTTGGAACAATTAAAATAAAATTACCTTCATAATTAAAAGTGCACCTACGGCGATTACATAATAACAAGCAACCACCTGTATATTTATCCTTTGATACGACTTTTAATTTTATGCCAAAGCGCATGAGGCATTGATCTGAAACACGCAAGCGCAATAAAAGTCAGCCTTACAAAACTTTAAATAAACATTATACAAGTGATACTTATCAAAACAACTATCTTTTGATTGACGATTTTCCGATTACGAAGGTGCATAAATACATATAACATTTGTTTAGCATACAAGGGGGGTCTGTACACGTATTGGGTCTAAAGCTTCGTATTTACGTGCACACATTGTGAATCAATACACTATTCGACGCCATAGCGTAGAAAAGTCTTCTGTATTATTTTACAATTCACACGGTGTGCAAATTTTGGTTGAAGGGTTATAAATTGCATGTGGCAAGCGAAATGTGTTAAAGACCGTGGCACGTACAAGCATTAATAGCTTTATGCATTGAAGCCATTCAGTTCTATTGATTTACGGCCCGACTTTGAGTGGGCGGTGATATGTGCCCGTTCAGCTATTTTCCTCTTATGCGAGGCATGTTAGCTCTAATTTATTAAGTACCAACCACCCGGAGGCCTAACGAGGATAATGTAAGGGCCAATCTATGAGTTAATGTACTTAATTCTATTGGCATTTACACCTAGGATTGGAAAGGTTATCGATAAGATACGGGGGACTACGAAAATGTCAGAAATACTTAAGTAGTCAGTAGTCACCGTTTGATACTTAATGCTGGGACTTCACATGGCGTATTTGTGCAAATATTTGCCTCATTTGGATAAGACAAAATCGACTTTATATTAATTATCCTAGGTTAAATTTTGTATTAACCAAATAAGGCAAATATTTTTACAAATACGCCATGTGAAGTGCCAGTACAACAGTTATTGCACATACATTTAAATGTCAGTAGTTATGCAAATAAGCACTCTAATACTGTAACCTACAGAAGTGTTATTTACATGCCTGACTAAATTTATAATTACATGTCATGTAGATGCAGAGTAAACGGCACTTAACGTAATTTGTAATAGTAGAGAATTATGGAAACGTGATTCATTCAGTAAGACTAGTTATTATTTTAATTACTTATTTGCTACACACAGAAAAGATACGGACAGACAGTTATACCACACCCGCGACATTCCATAGAAACGAAACGATATAATTGCCTACACTAATACTAAAATAATAGACTATAGGTACATATACGTGCGTGACTACGCGCCGCGCGCACAAGAACGCAATTTCCAGAGCTAGTCGTTCGACACGGGGAGAGGTGAGGAACGGTTTCAGAGGGAGGCGGAGCGTGACGCTACTGTGCGGTAGTACTAATACTTATACTGTGGTTATACATACATTTATTAGGTAAGCCTTACGAAAAAGGAGCCTTAGAAAAGCAGGTAACCCTATTTAGCACTGAAATACATTATTGTAATTTCTCTTAAAAATACGGTTTAAAATTCTTTGTTTCTCAAAGATTAAAAAATCACTCACGAGGAGAAATAAAATATGAAACAAAACTTAAGTAATCAAAGGTAGAGATGCACTTAGACGGTATTCTTACAAAATTTTAATTACATTTCTGAATTGGTAGGTAATTTCAATTACCTTTGTTATTCGTAACTAATACAGGCACTGTTTTTGAGCAGATTAAAGGGACGGTTAACATGGAGTGAGTAAAAAATAAAGTCACTAACTAATCTATTCATTAAAAATTAAAACATTAGAAAAATGTCTTAATTTAAATGTTTGCATGTAATAAACTTCGACCTTATTTCACGATTAATACAAAGCAATGCTGTTTGTCATTTACATTAAAAAATGTCACTAAAAAGCAGTTATTTCAACAATAAGACCTAATAACTTTTTATTTGGCCGTTTTTGGTCGCTGTTTGGAGGAACCATTCGTAGATCTTTGACAGTCGTTATGTCAGAAGTTAGCAAATACGACCACCAGTCTTACCAAGGGGTATCGCGTTACCCAGTAACAGGGTTGTGGAAGGTAGGCAGTCGCGCCATGTAAAGCATTGGTGTTCAGCTGCATCTGGTTAGAAACATAATTAAGAAAAGACGTGCCAAATGATGATTTGGCCCCTTTCTGTCAATGCTACAATAGTAGTAGTACTTACAGATATATAAGCACAATAGGTCCTAGTCCTGATTAAAAGTACTTTTATCAATGAAAAAGTATACAATTTTTTTATATATTTTTTTTTCTCAATTTCTATGCTGTCCGCTCATTGTGTTCAGAACACCAACAACGTTTTTGAACGGCGACATCAAAGTAAGTTTTTGTACACTCAATTCAAATTTTCATATCAATTCTAACATTTTAAATTATAAACAGATCAGAAAAATCTGCTTATAATTTTTAATGTTAGAATGTTTTTTTATTTTTATTTGTTTAATGTCCATCGGGTATGTCGAGGGGGTCATATCAGCCTGTTGCCGACCACTGCTGAACGTAGGCCTTCCCCAGAGATCGCCAACCAACCCGGTCTTGGGCAACCAGCCACCTTCTTCAAATCGTCGGTCCATCGTGCCGCAGGGCGTCCCACACTACCCTTACCAAAACGCGGTCTCCACCGTTCATTGTTCTCATCGAAAATATTGAGAGGAAACCTGAACAAGCTTATAATCTTTAACAGTCTGAAACGGTGGTGATAAATGCTCATGCCTTTATAAGAAGAGAAGCAGGGGGAAAGTCTCTTCTCTGTATAAGAAGAGACTTTCCCCCTGCTTCTAGCCCTGCAGTGGGACCAGTTTAGTGTGGTAATATTTAAATCCCCATCAGAATTTGTGCTAATAAATAACAGTATAGTTAAAGTAATGATAAAAAGGCCACCAAAAACATTTTGTATTTTTTCAGAGTGGCCGAAGTATTGTCAACAGTAGACCATTTTATTCCCCAGTCACCTTCTACAGGTCGCCTTGCTGTCAACCTCAGTTCTAGATATTATTTAAAAATATTTTATCAAGAAAAATAATACGTCGGCAAGTCTTTTAAAACAAAAACCGTTTTTATAAATATTCGGCACGCTTGTAGACTAAAGAATTTATGATACGGGCACCTTTTCTTGGTTGCAAGCGTTTTAGAAGTCTGAATTTGCGTAATAACACTTTTCTGATGTAAATGTTCGAACACACGCGAAATATGAAAGAACTAGCTTTTGCCCGTGACTTCATTTGCGTAAAGTTTATAGATCAGTATTTTTTTTTTTGTTAATAATAGAATATAGCACTCAAGGAATACGTAGTTTCTATTAGCGAATTTTAGAATAGGAGTAGTAATTACGGAGATTAATAATAATAATATCTTTATTTCGGAACAAAATTTCATAAAAGTACAGATTTATTAGCACATGACCACCTTAAAACTATCTGTTAACTATATGTTAGTATACAATTACAATACAAAGATGTAAGTAACATAAAAACTTAAAAAAAAACAATGTTAGTACACGTTACCATTATACATATACAGGAGCATGTAGCTGACTTAGGTTCTAGATTAAAGGACAATCCAGTTTGTTGGCAATAACACTGTTGGTACTGGCACGCACCCAGTGCAACAAGGACACTGCTCGCTTGCGCCTGATTGTAGCGAAGCTGTCAGTCCGGGCGTCCACGACCATCCGTGAGGCACTACAGAAGCGTGGCAACCCCAACAGCATCCTGAATGCATTATTGTACTGGACTCGAAGAGCATTACAAGTTTTCGAGTGAAGCTAGTTCCAAGGCAAAAAAAAAGCGTGTAAAATACTTGACAGTATGCTTTAAAGAATGTTATTTTAGCTGAACCCGTGCAGCGTGAGAACCTCCGGTTCAACATATTACACCTCACCGCCAATGCTCTTCGCTCCCGGTCCACATCTAGATTATCCTATAAATCTTCCGTAACAATATACCCTAGATATTTAAACTGACGAACACGGTTCAAGACACAACCACTCAAAAAGAGAGCTGGGTAGCTCTCAGTGACCTGGTTAGCCGCCTTAAACGCCATCAACTCACTCTTGACCGAATTGTATCTCAAACCGTGTCCCTCAGCGTAACACTCACAGACTCTAAGTAGTCTCTTAAGACCAACCACTGACGGGCTCAGCAGCGCCATGTCATCAGCGTAGCTAAAATGTTATTAAAAGCAACCCCATTTCTGTAGCAGCCAGCATGTAAACTGCTGAGCTCGACAATGAGGTCATTTACGTATAAATTATACAGGGTAAGGAAGGTTAACCCACCCTGTCTAACTCCACATTCCATAACGTATTCCTTCGACATTACATTAGCCCATCTCACACAATTTAGTTGATGGGACTACCAATATTTAAAATTATTTATCACCTCACTAGGTACATTTGCGTCACAGAGCTTAGACCACAACTTGTTATAAGACACCATGTCAAATGCCTTTGACGTGTCTAAGAAACAGGCAACAACGGGAGTTTGGTTGCCTGTATAGTAATTAACAGTCTTATTTAAACATAGAACTGCAGTTTCAGTTGATAGACCCTCTCTAAAACCATGTTGAACATCATGTAACTTTATGTTGGTTTTCAAAACTTTATCCAACAGAGAGTCAAATACTTTAGCTACAATCGTGGCTAAAGAGATTGGCCTATAGTTCCCTTTATCTGAAATGTCACTATACGACATAAAAGATAGCTTGATCTCTGCGACATATGTCAAACTGACATTCCTAGGGTTGTCAGGATATAAAAAATTGTCGATAGAAATTATCGATGTTTCTTACTATTTTCGATGTTAATGTAACATATAAATAGGTTTAATTTAATTACAAACGTTACTAAATTAAACGAATATTTTAACATAAAATGCAGTTATTCTCTTAAAGGAGTACACCCCAAATCCATATCTGAATCAGTTTCTGAATCGCTAGAACAATCTTGTAAATTTATTATAAACCCTTGTTCGCAAATATTATCAAATCGGACGTCCCGCTCCCAATCTTTTTCCATTAGTAATTAATTTTAAATTAAGTTTTATTTAAAATATCGATAGTTTATAGTCTTTGGTCGCGATGAATCATCGCCCATCACTAATTAGGTCGGCATGCCCATAAAGTATGACATTGACGGGTACTGTCTGTACTATTATGATATTTAGGACTTCATAAGGTGGCCTTTCGCCTCGCCGTCAAACAGGTGTCAACATAACGTACCTAAGCAACGTAACCAAAACGGATCAGCAGCTCCGATACGTCGACTCAGCTACGGCTAACCGACGCCGCGCTTACGGCTCGCCGACCGCTGGTTAGCCTGGCTGGCACCAGATCACCAGATCAAACACGCGCGTAACAATACTGGAAGTTGCCTTGTGTGTGCACGTGTGGCAACAATATTGTGCTGCAGGCAGGTCGCGGGAGGGGAGAGAGGGGGAAGGGTTGTAACGTTGTATCGTTACTTTACCTGAAAATAATTAAATCACAACCAAATATAAACAATTAATCTCACAATAACAAATAAATGTCAAATCACAACCACAGATTATTATTATTTGGGGTCGTCCTAAGTTACTATTAGCTATAGTACAGTCAACAGCAAAAGTAGATGATCAAAATCAGAAATTCAATACTAATGAACGGAGTTCGCGTCAGAACTGTGTGGCGTCGAAGTGATTCAAAAGTATGTGTGTGACAATCACATACTTTTAATAAATAAACTAGTAATAAATTATATAAATTTGTGTTAGTAAATTAGTATTTAATTTCTGATTTTGATCATCTACTTTTGCTGTTGACTGTACTAGTGAAGTCCGCCTTATTGTTGTATCCGAACGTGTGAAATAAGGAATGTTATCTATGCTAATTACCGTATTTAAGCCACGACGAAGGACATGACAGCCTTTTTTTGAATTCCGGCATCGGCAAAGATAGACAGAGGTACACCTGTTACCCATTAAATGTCCTTCGCCATTTTATTTTCTTGCCAGCCAGTTTAAATTGACTAATAATAGTCTAAAGTATTAAACTCAGTGAATTCGTAACCCCATATTGGGTAAGTGTTGAACAGCTAACTATATTTTACATTTCGTGTTCCTACCTTATAGGTTATGTTAGGGCGTGCACCTATGTAATCGTTTAGTTTCTTCTTATTGCAGCTTAATACGCCTTATGCGTTATTTCTAATGATGCAACCTATTTGCTCCTAGCTCAGTGCATTTTGTTACACGTAGGTACCTATTTACCACGCCTTGTTTCTTTGTTAAAGTCAAGTCATCCATTGTTCATTGTAAACTCCGTACTGATTGTGACAACCACACACACCTTCATTAGCGCACTAGTACATCTCGCTTTGCTTACGCTTTCGTGTCACAATCAGCGGAGATGACCTTCGGCCATCTTGTGACACGCTGGACGTTGCATTCCAGGGTCCAAAGTTCCGGCCGAACACCTGGATTTTTATTAATCCGCGGACATCAAGTGCATCCCCAACGTTGGGTGCCGCACCACCGCTCGTCCACACCGCCGGACAACAAGCTCCGCGCCCCCGAGTCCCTATTTATCCCGCGTAGCCGCGTCGAGCTCACTTCGGGTCTGGCAACACCACCTGCCGACCGTCACCACACCTGGCGTCTCCAGCGTGGCACACCGCTGTGATCGTCGTGCCCAAGGCTGAGCCAGGAGAGTACTGTGCAACTCCCAGGGGAGGTTGAGAGGGAATTAGTGACCGTAGACTTACCCACACCTTTCTCTAATATATATTTTTTTATGCTGACTGGTTACGTTGGTTTGATTTATTGTTCCCCACGTAACCCCCACGTCACAGGGTGGACGAAGAGACACAAGCGCGGCGACGCCGCGACGTAGAGGCGCAAGCGCGTGGACGACGAGCCGTAGGCGCGGGGACCGCTGGTTGACCACGCGCCGCACCGCGGTTCGTGAGCTTGTCCCGAGTCGAGTCGTTTACGTTACGATTCCAATTAGTGTGCTTTGCAGTAAGGAGTTTCATACAAAGAATACTAAACGGCTAGAGTCGATACGGTTACGATCCGATTTGATATGTGTGCTACGACCTTTAGGCGCGATTTTACTGACAGCTGTCGCAGAGATCAAGCTATCTTTTATGAAGTATAGTCCAGTTTTTTACAATTGGAACGATAATAGTTTTCATCATATTCAGATAAGAGTACGACAAACAGTGGTTGAAAAACAATGCATGCACATGGGGTAGATGAATACCCGCGTGCTTCAGATGTTCCACACTGAGCCCGTCGTGCCCCGGGGATTTCCCTCGCTTCATGCGTAGGTACTATTACGTTCTTGACCTCCTTAGCTGTGAACCTGATTGTAATGTCTTGTGTCAGAGGCCGGTCAAGTCCACGGGCCCAGTGGTGATTTTACGGTAAACAGATTTTTGAACTCGTCTCTCAGATTATGGAACTACAGGCAGATATACCGCGCGAAACATTGAGAGTGAAGCCAAAAAAACAAACACAAATTCAAAAGCGAATACCTAGAACAACCTTCGTGCTGTACTGACACGAGTCACTATAGCACGAAACGCCGCATCGT
Source organism: Charanyca ferruginea (assembly GCA_947361185.1). Classification (NCBI taxonomy): domain Eukaryota; kingdom Metazoa; phylum Arthropoda; class Insecta; order Lepidoptera; family Noctuidae; genus Charanyca; species Charanyca ferruginea. Next base: position 17,820,474 of record OX376068.1, on the reverse strand, counting down.
TAATAAAAACAAATACAATGTGATATTAGATTTACGCAGAATCAATCTAGATTCCTATCTAATTCTTTTTCCAAAATACTTACTCAATTTTAATTTGAAACGAATTGCATTCCACACATTTTTAAAGCGTAAATTACATGTATTGGAAGGACATAGGCTACTTTTAATCCGGTACTTCGTCTGCATCCGCGATAACCAACATTCACGTGGACGAAGTCGCGGGCAAAAGCTAGTATCGTCATATTTCAGCCAATTTAAACAAAACCTTATTAAACCATACAAAATCTTCCTCATGAATCACTCTGTCTATTAGATAAAACCGCATGAAAATCCGTTCAGTAGTTTTTGAGTTTGAGTTTATCGCGAACAGACAGACAGACGCGTCGGGGGACTTTGTTTAATAATATGTAGCGATGATGGATAGATAGATATAAATCAATATTAACAACCAAAGATCCTACGACATTATAGGAAACCATTTGTACAAACAAATTAATAAAAAAATACATATATTCCAACTTACCAGACATAAAATGAAACTAGCCACAAGTGAGTGGCTAATGACCCTAAATTGTGAAGATTGTGAAATGCTTCTACTGACACCCACTTAAACCCATCAACTGTCGCATGATTACTCATACACACCGCACATCACCCACACTCACACGCACACTCCTACACACCTCTACACTTACTCACCGAATTTCACACACAAGATACTCTGCACACCCTTGCATGTTTATAATCGTATTATTCGTCAGTTATTCGTTGTTAGAATCTTTATTCATTGTATAAGAGAGCGCCTTGTCCTCCATAGTACAAGTTTTACTTAGTTTGGAGGTCAAGTTTTTCACAAAATGTAAAATTCTAATTTGAGCAATAAACGATTTTTTTTTTATTATATCTACTAAAGTCATGCTTAGATATTCCTCTATGATTAAAGAGATGCAAACGAATACTAATAGATGGACTGACGACATCGTCAAGGTCGCGGGTAACCGGTGGATGCAAGCGGCATCGGCAGGTTGCCACTCGCGGCGTTCTATGGGAGAGGCCTTTGTTCAACAGTGGACATCTTTCGGCTGATGATGATGATGAAACGAATCCTTTCTTTCAAATAACTACAAACTGATTGCGGGGACAACGCCCACTGGTACTAAAGTTACTAGTAATTTTACTATTTGCTTTGTTGATTACCACATAAGGACTATAATACAATTTCCGGACAACGTAATCAGCGCTATACAAAGTGAAATTGTTCGATAAGAATCACTATTCATAATCACTGACAACCCAGTTAGCATTTCATACATTTTAATGTTATTGTAGTTGCAATTGTTTTTGCTTACTGGCGTAGTAAATAATGTTCTTGTTTACATTTGTGTCAATGAATGTCACACCACTCAGGCCACTCGCTATTCAAAAATATTTAAAAAAGGACTACACATTGTGGCTAATGATTTTCACCAAGGACAATCCTAGTGTGGAGACCAGTGATTTTTCTAATTTAGTTCTGTATTTTTCTGGACATTAATGATTATAATTACGGTTTAAGACCTTTATTTCTCAAAAGATTACATAAATCACTTAGTGAGAAAATACAATAATTATGTTAACAAAATCACCGATTAGCGATTATTATTATTTTCGGATATGTAATTTTTTCTCAGCTCTTTCGCTGATTTAGAATAAAATAGAATAGAATAGATTTTTATTTTGCAAATATGGGTAATACACAATAGTTGTTTTATCACATTAAAGCTCAGCCATATTATCCATTCGGCATGCAAACATTTACATTTTATACGAAATATTAAGGCATTTTCGGAGATTTCAGCTGCATTTACGGGCCAGAGCCAAATGCAACGTGTGGTGTGTTTTATGTTAAGGGTGTGTTTCATTTTCATCTATTTGCACGTTCTTACAATTCGGCATGTATTTAATAAAGTAGCTTTCTGTAGAGTGATATAAAGAGTTTCTTTAAGATCAAGTAGTTTTAGATTATTATTAGTATTTGTATTAAAGTTGTTAGTTTCAAGAAATAGAGATAGTATTTATTCTGTGGCTGACAATTTTCGAAACAACCTACTAGAATACGTTCGCTTCTAATAGCATAATACCTAATATGCTATTAGATGCGAACGTATTCACTGTGTGGTACTTGGGACTGCATGAAACTGAAGTCTAATTTCAAAGAGGATTTTATCTACAGCATGCTCTATAAAAATGTAGTCAATCAATTGACTTGAATTAAAAAAAAATGTTTTTACAATTTAGTCTAGTCATACTTGGGTTATTAAGTAATAAAATTACCATATTATTTATTTATTGTTTAAAATTGGAGTTAAATTGCAGATTTGAATTTCACCAATTGGTTGTATATTTTGATATTATAAATGTTTAGCGTGAACTTGACTGGCATGAGTAACAGTTTCGAAGTGAAAGTCGGCGTTCACCAAGGATCCACCCTGAGCCCCCTGCTCTTTAATATCGTCATGGACTACATCACTAAAGACCTTCAAAAACCGGCCCCATGGACACTTCTATACGCGGATGATGTAGTTTTAGTAGAGGAATCATTGCCGGAACTTAAAAGGAACCTCGAAGCATGGCGAGTAGAACTGGAGGGTAAAGGTCTAAGAGTGAACCGACAGAAAACTGAATATATGCACTGCAATTTCTCTGAAATAGACACATTCATCCAGTCACCACCCACAATCGAGGGACACCCCTTGAGCAAGGTCGAACAATTTAAATATCTCGGGTCCGTTATTAACACCAAAATGAATACCGAAAGTGATATTCAAAATATAATAAAAACAGGCTGGCTCAAGTGGAGATCTCTTACCGAGGTCCTCTGTGACGCTAAAATGCCAGTTAAAACAAGGGCATCGTGTACAAACGAGCTGTGAGACCGGCTTTGCTCTACGGATCAGAATGTTGGGGAATGAGAAAGTGTGACGAACAGAAAATGCATGTCACTGAAATGAGAATGCTGCGTTGGTCGGGAGGTGTTACTCTACAAGACAAAGTCCCGAATGAGTATATCCGGGGCACTTTTAAAGTTGCTGATATACACCATAAGATGCAGGAAGGCCGGTTACGCTAGTATGGTCATATAATGCGTAGGGACGAACACCACATGACGAGACGAATGATGAATACAGACGAGGGCAAGAGAGGCAGAGGTCGCCCGCCGACTACCTGGACTAGAACCATCTCCAAGGACATGACGATGCTAGGCCTAACGCCAGCAATGACTCAAGATCGCAACAAGTGGCGATCAAGTATCAGGAGGGCCGACCCCAAATAGGGAATGCGCCAGGAGAATGATGATGATGTTTACAAGTTATTTCATCGAAAAAAAGCAGTAAAAGTAAAAAGAAACATCGGCCATTACTGGGTTTAACTCGATTATTTTTTTCACTAGTCTTGGTTGGCTGGTAGAGGGATGCCTAAGGCATTATTAAATTCGCTTTTGTTGAGCAAAAGCGACAACCTGCCATTTGCATCCCCCGGTTACCAGCGACCTTGACGATGTCTTTGGCCCATCTGGTGGGAGGTCTACCAACGCTGCGTCTTCCGGACCTTCGTGCATATAGCCTTAATAAATAAACTTTGATTGGATGATTCATACGCAATAAAAAACATCAGATATAAGGTTTCAGGCTTAAAATAATAAGGCCAAACCAATCAAAATGTTAATACATTTACCATTCATAGAAAATGATTGCTATACAAAGCCTAGATACTCAACATCAACAACAAAAGGCACTAACCGACATTGACACATTTATTGCAATATGGAACGTCACATCCATCTAAAGGATGTTATAACACCGGACGTTATCAAGGCTGTCGACGTAAAAACCTTTGTTTCGCAACCATCATGGCGGCGTTTAATAGTTGTAACACCATTGAAGTTATAGGGTTAACACTAGAGTTAATTTTATGTGTTATGTAAGGAGGTTTATTGAGCTCCTTGATTGTAATGTTGGGTTGAATATGGATCGTTGGTGACATGGTGAAGTTCTAAGCGGGTTTTGACGAATCAAGACGACGAGAATCAAGATTGAAGAATCATTTATTTGACGAAACAACAGATGTAATGAATGGTTTACGTAGTATCCTTGTTCATTCAAATTAGAATGTATGTCTCTGTTATAATTATATACTTGAATGAGTTTGGTTAACGTAATGACATAGTTCTGAGAAAGAAAAGAAAAGTAAGAAGAAAAAAGAAGTTATCTTATAATAGACTTATTTTCAATATATATTAATTGATACTACTTAATAACTAAACTAATATTATAAAGAGGTCAAACTGTTTGTTGGTTTGTTAGAGGTAATCTCAGAAAGTACTGAACCGATTACAAAAAATCCTTTAACTTTTCAGACGAAATGGTTGGCAGAAACTGGTTATGTATAAGAAGGTACCAAGAAAATGTTTAAAAAAGAATAAAATAAGGAGAGGAGGCACTTGGGCGTCAAGGTACTTCTCCGTATCGCTGTCGTACAGTCACGAGCAAAAACATGTAAACAGTTGGTCTCATTCTAAACTGATTTTCTCCTATACTATTGATTGAAATGTTATGGGGTTACGAATAGGGTAATTTTAATCCCAAACTAGTATAAAATAGGTTTTATCCATAGATATCCAGTTTTATCTATAAGTTGAAATAGTTATTTCACGAAAAAAATGCTTTTGAATTTTGCATTTTGTATACATATTTATGCTCGTGACTTGACAATACCTACCGTATACATTGCTGCCGATTCTATTGTGCACAATTACTCTCCAATAAAACAAGAAAGAGACAGATATTAATTAGAGCTATCAGTTCTTCTTCTTAGCGCGTCGATACCAAACACGGAAGTGTTTCATATGTGTGTATGTGTGCGTGTAAATGTGCGCGTGTGTATGCGTGAGTGTGTATGTGTGAGTGTATATGTGTGAGTGTGTATGTGTGAGTAGTGTTTGTTTTTGTCAGATTCCATGTTTGGCCCAGTATTCAGCCACGGCACGGCCATCCGCTGACGCAGTCATTAGGTCCGCACATGAGCAGGTGACAGGGCATGCGGCGCAGGTTATAAAGTGGGCCATGGTCTGCGGGGACGCCACACAGGTTCTGAAGATTGACATCATCTAAGAACCCCCACCTTTGAAGATTCTCTTAGTTGCGGCCAATCTGGATGTGGAGGCGGTTCAGAGTTTTCCATATCGGCCACGGCAACGCATGCCCAGAAGAGAGGGTCTCCGATGGCTCCATGAAATTTTCTGGGGGATTACACTTATCACGCCAAAGATCGCATCTCTTGCGATCAGATGGACTTACGCATCTTAGAAAACTTCTCCGGCTTTTTAGTCTCTGAGGCACAGAGCAATAATTATGCATTGGGTGGCGAGGGTCGTTTTCTGGTTTCGCCCTTTCTATGCGGCTAGCCATGGTCCTACGAATTTCTGGGGGTGCAATGCCGATTAGTGGGTACAGCATTCGTACCGGGGTCGGTTTGAGACAACCAATAACACTCCGGCACGTCACATTTAGTGCTGTATCCACTAGTTTAGAGTGGGCGGAGCGGCTCCATACTGGACAGGCATATTCACCAGTGGAGAAACATAGCGTCATTCCAGATGTTCGCAGGACTTGGGGAGAAGCCCCCCATCCGGTCGATGTCGATGTTAGGCGACGTATTAGCTATCAGTTTAAGTTGATTTAATTTTTTATACAAATACATTTGTCATGCCAGAACGCATTCATTGAAAATACAGCAAAGTTCAAGAAAAAAACTAATTTGACATCTCTAACTTAGTTCTAAAGGTGCGTATATAATAATATTATGTAGCATAACATGTTATAAAACGTTGTAATGTAACATGTTTCAGTAATGTGAAGGTTGAATGTTATTTAACATGTTATTGATATTTACAACAATGTTATATAACTTATGCAATAGTGAACAGCACTGCAGAACGACAAACGACAAAGTCATATAACATTTTAATTCTAATGTGTACAGTATTGTTATATGTTGCAATGTTGAAAAACAATGTTACATAATGTAAATGTGTGTGTAATGTGCGTGTTACAAAACACAAGTTATACAACATGTTACTTAATCTGTACGCACCTTTATCTTTCGCCGTCCTTTTCTTTAGCTGTCTAGCAGTAAGAGATGTCAGTTGTCTTCAGCACCACTATCTACTACTTTTGTATTTTAGAAGAGGAAATGTCGCGATCGAAATCAAGAGCTTTTCTAGGTAAGCAATTTTGGTTAGTCTCGCCTGCCACTAACCTAAATAAGATTAACTTTTCCGCGAACTATGTTATATTTGGTTTAGCTATAAAAAAGGCGTTATTAAGGTTGTTGCCATGCCATCTTCATTCTTAGTAGGTGGAAGGAATATCTACATTCAAAAAGATCGTATTGTCTGCAATGGAATGCTGATTGAGCTGTAGGTATGTATATGCTATTTTGCTCTACTATTCTTACTATTGTGGTAACGGTCTATGAATGTTTGTTACTCATTCTATTGTTTATTGTTTTGTATTGCTCTTCACTGACATTGTATTCACATATAGAAGCAACAAGAATAATGAAACCAGAATTTTGTTAAAACTGAGAACAATGTACAAAATGAATAATAAAAAAGAAAAACCTATAACTATTAAACTAATACATCTGGGAATGTGCCCAAGAGACTGGCGACATTGCCTCATTGGATGGCAATGCTTAACCTCTTACCGAGGTAAAAACCAGCTCTTGGCTCACTGGAAATGTCAACCAAAATTTTGTAAATTTCCTTAAAAAGTAGATGAGCACTCGGACCCTACGACCCGAGTGCTCATCACCCCAAACGGCTCGAAAATAAAGTTATCACCAAGGATACTATAAGTACTTTCGCCGTTTGAGGTTTGCAACAGCAGCAGCAGCAGCCCCAGCACAGCATGCTGAACTAGAAAGATGGAAGATGGTTTTAGTAAAACTTTGATCAAAAAGAATGTCAGTAGATTTTCCTGCTCGTTCTTCTCCAAAGCGACCTACCTCACGTTTTGGAACGAGCAACTAATTTCAACTTTTTGACCAACTAACTGTCTCTTTGACAATTCAAAAGTGCCTGTAATTTCTAAAGGACAATTTGTACCCCATTTTGTGTACCCATCTAATAATTTTAGGATCTAGGCTTATTTCTGAAGTCTACGCATGCAGAAGAAGTCGCAGGCAGGTGCTTGTACATCATATTTTTTGGCATATTTCAACAACCACACGCCATGAAAACCCTATACGAACAATGGTTTTCTACAACATGCATATTTTAGTATAAAGTACACAGGCATAGTGTCGCACTCACGGTAATGCAACAATACTGTTGTTTTTATACCCTTTGTGTGAGAGCGGAGACTTTATGAGACACATTGACATATTGATATATATTGAGACATATTGACGACACGGTTGGCGCAGTGGCTGAGCGATCGACTGCTGCGCAGCGTGTTGCGGGTTCGATTCCCGCCCAGGGTAAATATTTGTGTGATGAGCACTTGTATTTGCCTTGTGTCTGGGTGTTGTTTTTCTATATATGTATGTATTTACAAAAAAAAAAATGTATTTGTGTATGTATATCAGCTGTCTGACACCCATAGTACAGGGTCTCCCTAGTTTGGGGTCAGATGGCCGTGTGTGAAAATGTCCCCACATATTATTTATTTATTTATTATTTATTGCACAATATCATCCGACATTACGATTAAACATAAAAATGTATGAAATATTTGAATGTATCGCTCGGAGCTTTGTTTTTACAGCAACGATAACATGTCGCCAATATTTATTGCTGATTGACAAACCATAGTATTTAAATGACCGAAATAATAAGCTTTAGATAACAATAAAGAATATTGAGTTTTTCGGATATCATCTCATCTGCCTAGTCTTTTTTTGCGACTATGTAGTGGTCGGGTTTTAGTCTAACTGGACAAAGCTGAATAATAATGTTTTAAATGGAGCGACTGCCGGCCTGTCCTCCCCAACCCAGTTACTGGATAACACGATACCCCTTGGTAAGACTAGTTGTCAGACTTTCTGGCCTCTGACTACCGATACCTAATAACTGCCTAACATCTACGAATGACATCCGGGAAAAACGGCTTTACCTACATCTTCTCCGAGACACGGAAGGATCTCCGTATAAAATTGTTGATCACCCATCCACTGACCGACCGCGGCAAGAGTACCTTGACCGATCAATCCGTACGGCTTTTACTTAGCCACTAACACCAAAATATTACATTTTTCGTTAAAATCGGGAAAAAGTATCATACATTAACATTTCAACGCAAAGCCCGCCTTGATACCCAGTGAACAAGTCATGAGCAGGAAGACAGTTCTTGATTTGTTCACTGGGCATTACATTTATTCGTTTGGTAAATGTGAGGTAGAACCCAACGACTAACAAACTGTATATTGTAAAACTATGCCTTAGTTGAAATCGTCAGTTCACCTAAGCTGTGCAATAGAGTATTTTACCAAAAAAATCTAATTAGTCCGTCAGATAGATTTCCAAAAAATATTGAACACGTGTTTTTTCTTTTTTCACGAAAACAAAAAATGAAGACGGATACAGTGCGTCGAAAACACGTGTAACATATCTGTCAGTCAGTACACTTTTACTGGCGAAGTGACGTCACAAACCCCCACTCATGATCTTTGATGCGTTTTATCTTCTTTAGTTTTTATTGATTTGATAAAACAAAAAATACGTTCTAACTGACGGACTATTTCGATTTTTTTGGTAAAATACCCTATTACTCCTTTAGTCATCCAATTATTATTATTATAATCTGGGTATCTTCAAGGCACGAGTGAACCAATTTATCCTAGACAAGCGTGCTCCACCTTAGGCCGCAAAGATCGAAGAAAATAAGTTGCGGCCAAACGCAAATAACAACGTAAAAAAAAAGTTTTTTCAAAAAAAAGAAAACCGCCTTCAAAAACTAAAAAGTGATAAATAACTTTAGCACAGAACACACATTACTTTACTTTCGGAAGTCGGTGGCGGTGGCTTTGTGTTTGTTGTTTTGTATTGCCAGTAATGTGTGTTCTGTGCTAAAGTTATTTATCACTTTTTAGTTTTTGAAGGCGATTTTCTTTTTACTGAAAAAACTTTTTATTTTTCGCTTTTTTGTGTTGGATGTAAAGCATCCAAATCCATTAAGAAACGGCAACACACTTAAAAGAGATTATAAGTCCTCCAAAGATGGAAGAAACTAAAACGTCGTCTAAGTAATTTTTTTGGGAATTTGTTGATTTTCTCAAAAAGGGTTGGATCAATTTTGATAAAATTTATATGGGACCATTTCGGAATAAACCCCTTTCGAACAAAAAAGAATTTTGCAAATCCATCTGTATATGACAGAGATATGCCCGAACATAAATAAAAAAAATATATATATATAAACATTCGAATTGATAACCTCCTCCTTTTTGAAGTCGGTTAAAAATATGATTGATACCAAAAACTTACCCACGTAATTGCCTTCACTGTTCTTTGTCTCGTCTAAAATGCATAAAGATTGAGCGATAGCATCAATCGCGAATTAATAAATGAACTGACTGTCGGACTGATGGAAAACGATTTTGAAAGGAATTAAGGAAAATTCTACAAACAACTCTGACATTATTTTGTTATTTGTCTAAAACTATGTAAAATCGAGGAGAAACACGCGCCTTACATTAATACATAATAAGTTTTTTTCATCCTTCTATAAAGATAGGCGTACATTTTCTCGTAACAACCTTTTTTTCTCAGTTTTTGCCCATTTATGTAGTACTTACTTTTTCGTCGGCGTAAGTAAAAAATTTAGACAAAAGCGAAACTGAAATGAGCTTTGAAACAAAGTAGGATTTGCTCAAACGTTTCATTAGCAAAGTCTATAAAGATGTACATCGCCTGGGTTATTTATTCTGTGTAAAATGTCGGTCGGTCGGTCGGCTAATTTCTATGCAAATGTCTCAGATGGGTGCCCGGTTTTGTTACGGACATGGGACGGCCGTGCCTAGTGCCCGCTCTATACGTATTAGGATTCAGATTATGCACCATCTGGGCCAACGGCCCATGTCGATACATGTTCCATACAATATCCGGCTCTTGTAAGAGGTTAATTAATGTCTGGTATAGAAATGCATCGGTGATGTAGGTTAGTCACAGAATTAACATTGTGCGTGCGTGTTATTAGGCCGTAGATGTTTAAGAGAACTGTATCGACAGTGCGCCCTATACAAAGTTTGTTATATTTTGGTCAATAAAAAGTACCATTAACTTGTTTAAGTTGAAATTTTGTAGACAGGATTAGGACACTAATAGGCTTGCGGTTAGATTTTATCATATCATCATCATCAAATCAGCCTATTACCGTCCATAGCTGAAAGTAGGCCTCCCCCAGAGATCGCTAACCTACGGTCTTGGGCAGCCTGACCCAAACAAACACGGTCTACACTCTAAAGGGTGTCTACTCCATCTACCGTCTGTCAGTTTGCAGACATGGCCGGTACAGCGTACTGATTCTACACGCCATATCAGTGATTTTAGTTCATAGACTATGGGTGATGTTTTCTGGTTTTCCATCAAGTAGCTTAATTTCAAAATGAAATGACGTGTAAATAACTTACAAAGTAACTGAAAAATATGATGTGTTAAGTAAACAAGTGATTTCTCTTACCCTATTTACAAAACTTCATCGAGTTTATTCACTTGTAGTGAGAAAAATACGACTAGGGTACGTTTGAATAGAGCGCTATCGAGAATATCCTCTTTATAATGATTTATAATTACGGCGGCCATCAGTCACGCTCTATCTTGCTTTACGCTTGTTCACTCGGTGTGTGTAATTACATTTTCCAAAATTAATGTCCGGTGAAATGACGCGAATTAAATGTGCATAGGTAGATGAAAAAGAGCTTTTACAACGGAATAATGAACAGCGTCGATTGAGATTATTTAATAAAAAAATAAATTAAACAGGTACGTTCAATTTATTGTTTACAACCTCTGGCATATTATTATCTCAACCACTTCTTTTAGTGCATGAACTTGTAATAAATAAATTCTTTGGTAAATTACTTTTTTAAACGCCATCTGGAAAGTTTCATGCGACTTTCAAGACTAGCACAGGACCCTATCATCCTAGTCCTAAGAATTGTTTTAACCTGTGTTAAGTTGAAAGTGCTAAGGTGTGTCCTAAGACTTCATTAATAAAATCAAATTTTAGAAAACGTATTTCGTTCGGCCAGTACAACGAGAACATTTCTTCAAAGCCTTTCATTATATTAAAATTCAATTCGTATTTAGTAGTCGGCACCTCTAGTAAAGAGTGAAGAACGCCTCGAGGCAGATAAAGTTCTATTTAAGACTCGAGAAGACAGCTCCTCTTCACAAGTCTTGCATTGAACTTTCAAGTGTTTTAAGCTGTTCAGCGTTTGGCCAAAGAGACGACTTTCTCGATTAAAATCGTTTATTTATTTGTATAAACAAATACAGTTTTTTTTTTACTTTATCATCATCATCATGTGAATCTTAACACGCCCACTGCTGGGCATAGGTCTCCCCTATGCAGCCGTAATCGCCATGATTGGCCGATGCGTGTCGGCAGCAGGTGTTATGGTACTCAAAAGGCTGCTGCTGCCTATCCTCAGGTCAATATCCCTCTGTCGCCTTCTACGACACCCACGGGTAGAAATGGAGTGGTGCAATTCGCGGCCGGCACCACACGGCTACTTTATATTATTTATTTATTTATTGATAAGTATGTACAATATTATATTAAACCCCCCCCCCCTTTGGGGGAGGCCTATGTCCAGCAATGGACGTCTTGCGGATGAAATGATGATGATCATGAAAAAAAAACTATTAAACTAAACAACTAATACAAAAATGTTAGGTAAACAGGGCACTACGTTATGCCAAGAGGTGTACAAGTATGTAAACTGTTTAAATAGAAATTAATATTTGTATGTTTGTCCTCTGAGCCAATTAACACGTTTGATTTCGAAGCTAAAAAGAGTGTCCGTGGGTGGAGTTTCTTGCACGTTCTTCACCATAGAGAATCTACGAGCAACTAGCTTCAACTTTCTGACTAACTGACCGAGTCCTTGAAAATTCAAAAGTGCCTGCCTGTAAATGATTTAATTGCAATAAATGCTTTGACTTTGACTTTGAAGCTGGCTGTCAATAGTGTCAAATCACTCGTAAAGGCTTCTATTACCCTAAATTGGCTAATTATTTTAATAAAGCTGTAAAAACAATGTAAATGAAAAACAACATGAAAATATTTTAAATACCTCGTTATTTCGCCACATTGTTGTCTTCAAAATAACTGTTTTGTTATGATAAGCGTTCATAATAATGTTCTAGAACTCAACACTGAACAAACTTGGTTTAAGCTAACGTTTCACTATGTACGTACTTATGAATAAATTATGTTCTGCACGGTATAGTCTCCTCTCCATTGTAACGTACAGCTTAGTACTAAAAACATGTACATAAGTTAAGTATTCTAGAAACTAGATTTTGACTATTAACTGTACCTAGTTTGTGGTAGAGAAGGTAGGTCAGTAGTTTGGAAATAATTAGCTGGTGTTTCAGTTTTCAGTGAACCGAAAATGTCCTATCAAAAATTGGAAAGAAAAGATTTGATTTGCTTCAACGTTAACAACAATTTTTTTAAATAAACTAGACTCAAACCTCGTATACTCTAATTACCCTACCCCTAAATAAGTGCTGTGACGTAGTTACCCTGTCAAAAAATGCAGACAGAGAATAAATATTTTTATTTTAATAGTCCTCATAAAATTCTTAATTTCCCAACGATCCAATTTAAAATCTACAAGCCCTAATTGCCTATACAAACGAACAACCACTCCGTCAAAAATTCCAGACAGAACGAAAAACGATACTTCTATTTTTTGTCGTCTCTTTCAATTCCCAGTCGTAGCAATTCAACATCTCATTACGAGTCTTATCAACAACAATCGTATCTTCATTACTTACGACACCGACAGACCATCCAATAGTCGATTCAGAATCAATATAAAGCTCGCTACACACAGACCGACATCAGTGCAACATTACTGCGAGGGGCGTTCATCAATTCTCTTTATGGGCACTTTCTTTCCCCATTGTCACTATCAGCGGGTGTCTGGTGTCACGTTAAATTTTATGACACAGACTCATTTGTGCCGCGTTGTCAGTCATTTTCGGGAGTTCAATAATCGACCTCGTTTCGTCCCGAGTTCATTTTCTCGAAACATTGGACGAGTCGCGACGCATTTGTGTGAGACATTGCGATGTTTTACTCGAGTATGAAATATTGAGTTACAGAGATACCCCACGTAAGAGTAAAAGCTTTTTAAGAACAGAAAATTATGCAATTTGTTAGCGGTGTAATTCTACGGTCGCCATCTTGGTTATTTGAGGAACGGATTACAAAGAAAATGAACGCAATAATAATGTACTTACTTTCTAACGAGATCACAATTTTGTAAATTAACGTAAATCACCAACCGTATCTCAATAAGAAATCACAAAAACAAAGACATCAGCTTTCGAATTCTATTTCGCAAATAATTAGGTGAAATATCTCATTAAAATTATCTCATCAGGCACGTACTTACATTTCCTACGTTTTATGTACTTATCTGTGTTATTAAAAGTGGTATTCCTCAAGCATTTTATCTGTAATCTCGAACACAACCGCAATCAGACAAAAGTAGGTCGAGTCGCGGGAAGGATTAGGTAAAATTTAAGTACCAGAATGATTTAAGGGTTGCGGCGCCACACGGCACTGCTAGGGTTGACACAAATAAGGGTTAACCTTATTTGCAGAAGAAGTTTCGTATTTCCCATTGCGAAACATAATTATTATGTCAAGAAAGCGGATAACTGCTGGGACGAGGCTACTATAGTTGCAGCAGTTCGGTACAGCAATAGCGATCATTCACTCATTTACATTTTCAAGCATTCTTCATTTCAAATAGGGAAACAAATATCGTTACATCCTGAATCGATATATATCGTACTGGTCAACATAATATACTAATGAAAAAAGATTTATACTTTTTCTGTTTAGTTTTCCATTTATTAGAGAAAGCGCAATCACTGCGATTGCGATGCAAAAACCTCACAACTATAGAGCTTATATAGAGCCTTCCTCTTTTATTTAATGTGATAAAATAAGGGATGATAGGAGCAGGAGGTTACAAAACCTGAATGCAATACCTATATATAGTAAGATTTGGCCGAAATCACACGGTTCACTTTTGCCTTTCAATTTGGATGAAAGAACCTGTTAAATAACTCCTGTTACAAAAAAAATGGTTCATTCAATTTCGGCTATTCATTTCTGAGCTTCACAATCAAAGTCAATCAGTTTGATTGAACTGTGTAATATTTTCAGGCTTTCCCTTGATCTAGTGATACAGGCAATCCTAGTACCGAGGCCAGCACATCAAGCTTCAATAATCTGTCAAATTTCTTTGACAGATTTTCAACTTTATTACAAAAGAATAAGATTCATATTCTTTTGCGAAAATTTGACAGTACGGTATGGCTTGATGTGGTGGCGTCTGTACAAGAAACAAGGCTACACTGAAGATCATGTCTTGAAGTGCCAATAAAGAATGATTATTGTTTATTACTAGCTTTTGCCCACGACATCGTCCGAACGAGCTTTTGCCCGCGATATCGTCCGAACGAGCTTTTGCCCGCAACATCGTCCGAACGAGCTTTTGCCCGCGACATCGTCCGAACGAGCTATTGCCCGCGACATCGTCCGAACGTCCATCGTGCAAACGAAGTCGCGGATTGAAAAGTAAACTATGTCCTTCCCCAGGGTTCAAACTATCTTCGTACCACATTTCATCAAAATCAGTTCAGCCGTTTCATCGTGAAAGCGTAACAGACAGAGTTACTTTCGCATTATAATATTAATAAAGTAAGGATTATATATTATTTTCATTATGTGACCCACCAACAAAGTCTTGTGCAAGTTTATTCATTATGTTAATGCCGTTTTATTTGTGTTAACGAGGTGTTTCTTCGTAAACTAGGGGAATTAATGTGATTCACCTTTTCATAGTCATTCGGTATGGTGGGTGACTCAACTTGGACTCAAAATAAGTCCGTATTTCAGATAATTAAGTAGAATCGAAAGCTTGACTCATAATAAAAGCATTTTTAGTATTATGTTATACGTTGAGTCAAAAACGGATTACATAGAACTTTTATTTTAATGTGTGAAAAAATGTGTTCATATCATGAACATATTTTAAGCACGTATAAGGCTAAAAGTCAACCAATGAAAGTCAAGCAGTAGATGGCTAAAACTCTGATTTGATCCTGAAAAAACTTTACGTCCAAATCTAAACAAAAAATGACTTCATAACATATTGAGACCATAAAGTCAAAGTCAAATCATTTATTTAAATTAGACCATTATAAGGCACTTTTGAACGTCAAATGAGAAAAAAATTGATTCTAGGTGCCCATTCCAAAAGGTAGTTTTGTATGGAGAAGAATTGGCAAGAAACTCTATACTTACTCTTTTAAAAACGATGTTAACAATATTTGCATTTACAGGAATTATATAATTATACGTGAATACGATGTACCTTGCATAAAAACACTAGGTATTTGAAAGTGTGTACAAAGTATCACAGATTAAGGAATGACAGACTAAGTTATATGTACATAGATACACAGTGAAACTACACTACTAACTAGTGAAATGCAGACAGACAGATAGACATGAGTACCGTATATATTTTCATAATATGCATTTTGTAAAAAGCTATTAATTTAACATTACAAACAGACACTTCAATTGTATTTACTTGTAGTATGTAGTATAGATAGTAAGTAACTTATTTTATTAATCATATCTTTACAGTTCCAACCACCCAAACTTGTAATTTCAAAATTTCAACAACTTTGCGCAGCCCTACAGCCCACAAAGTTTTATCTGACCCACAGCAAAGCTAAGTATAATCCTAATTAATTGGCAGACAGAATGCGGCCCAGATATTACACGAACATACACTGGGACACGCATCCCTACAATAAACATGTAATGTAAGCTTTAACTGTTTGCAAAGGCGACATTTATTATTTTTGACCTGACCTTAAAATATCACTTTTTTTGTAAAAAGGTTTGGTTTTGTTGAAAATAGGATTTAAAAAAATGTTGTTGAAAACACGAGACAGAATTTGATAGGGTTTTAAAAATATAATTTAGCTAGTTTCTGCCTGAGGTTTTATCAGTGTGGAATACAAGTATACTAGTAGCACAGAATACTTAATAGTACTACATACAGAAGGGACACTCCCTTCCCCGCGCTATATCAGATACCACACCCTCACCCCGCACTTGGAGGGGCTAACCGCCGACTCTTTAGCCAGGGCGCTCAAAATCGTAAGAACTGCAGCGCTGTAGGTACTGCTGACACAAACACACAATTTTGCGATTTATTTTGTTTTAAGTTTTATTTATTAGTTTTAATCTCGATGATTCATTTATTTTCCAAGTTTTCGTCGTTTTATAATAATACAATTAAAACTTCCGTAATAATAACATACCAACATTACCAGCTATTAATATTGCTCTCTCTCTTTATTGTCTTAGTTATGTACTTATGTCCCTTTCTTTCACATTCTATTCATTCTTGGAATTAAAAAGTAGTGCTAGTAGGTACCTGGGCGACCGAACTTTGCTTGGTTTATTTTTCGTGTATTTTTGAAATGAAACCTAGCTAGATCGATTTATCGCCCCCAAAACTCCCTGCATACGTCATGAAAATCGTTGGAGCCGTTTCCGAGAGTCAGATATATATACAAGAATTGCTCAGATAAATAAAACATAGCCTATATGTTACTCGCTGATGATGACGGTTCTTTCTATAGATGAAAGATTTTTTTAAATTGATTAAGGTTCTTTTTGTGTTTATCCAATACAAACAGACACAAAAAAATCAAATCTCTCCTCTTTATTTATTTACTAGCACTTTTCCTGCGACTTCCTACGCGTGGCCTTTCTTACGGATCCCTATTATTATTAATAATAATATATAGACTATGTTACTCAGGGATGTAGTATACAATTTTTGAAATCGCACCAATAGTTTTTGAGTTTATTCGATATAAACATACAAAAATATAAATCTCTCCTCTTTATTATATATTTGTATTTATTAAGTATAGACTCTACTCTACTCTTTATTATTTATTAAGTATAGATTTTGCTTCAATTAAAATGGTTTACGTTACTTACAAAAATGAAAGACAGAGATTAATATAGGAGAGAAAAGGAAAACACAAAGACATGTGTAAAAACAGTAAAAATAAACATCCTAACAAAGTATAGGTGTGAAATGTCCCCACATATTATTATTATTATTCTCATTTAATTATTTTATTTACATATTATTTTATAATATATTTTAAAATATTGGTAAAAAAATAAAACATTTTAAAATATAAAAATAGTAGCTCACACCGGTGGGCTACTATTTTTTGTATTTTTAAATGTTTTCACCCATTTTGGACCCTGTTTCCGATCTGTATCGGGAACAGGGACCAAGCTACCGGGGCGGTCAGGGCTCCTGACTCCTGAGAGAGGAGTCTCCTGACTACGCGCCGTGTCTAGGAGTACCGCTTTCTGTATTATTTCAAGCCAACGACATTGGTCGTTGTTTCAAGCCCTTGATCTAGCTGCCCAACAAGAGCCTCCTTAGGTGTTGGTCGATTATTATTATTATTATAGGTACTCATGACTTTAATAAATTCCTCTCACAGTACTTCTGACATACCAATAAAATCTTCGTCAAATCATTTATAATAATTATTAGTTTAGAAAATCACGTTCGCAAAAATGAGATATTAACAAACGACGAACAAACAAGAAACTTTACAGAAAATGTATTCAAAATTTAGATATTATGTATAGTTACTGAAACTATTATCGAATATTCTCACAGAACTTAACCTATAAACTAACATTAGTATTCTAAACGTTAACATTAGAACTTAGTTTAGCTTACTAACTCTTATTTTTCTCAAGTAGAGTCAGCATAACCGATGAACAGACCGAGTGCTGGCTCTGTACACGGTTCTTCCACAGTAATTAATGGACAGTAAACGGCACAAGTTTGCGACATTTAATTGTAATGATGGCATTTCACATGGCGTTTTTGTTCAAATATTCGCCTTATTTGGATAATACAGAATATACCGTAGTGTTTTCTAAATAAAGTCGATTTTGTATTATCCAAATAAGGCGAACATTTGCGCAAATACGCCATGTGGATTACCAGCAAGAACGTTAAGCATTCGATCAACATTATACGTGAAATGTGGTATATATTTATTTTCAACACACTTGCTCATAAAATGGCTCTAATTTCACCGCAATTAGGCACATAATGACACCTGTAATCAAACTGTGACTTTTTCATTGCTAAAAAGCCTATAATTCACAAGTGAGTTATAGGGATTTCTTTTTTAAATTTATTGGTTGAGTTGCTTTGTTCTTAAAAAAGTTTCGATACAAAAAAGATCGTGTTCAATAGTACAAATAAATGAATGTACCTATTGCTTGCTCATTTCATGCAACTTCGTATTTAAATAGATAATCTCAACTTGTACGTTTTTAATAAATAAAACATTCAAATATAACTTTTGTTTTCTCTGTAATAAAGAAAACTTTGGATTCCCCATTTTGTACGTGGCTAGAACGCTATCCGCGAAAAAAGACAAAAAAAAATAAGAAACCTCATTCATTTAGTCTATGGCCGATCGCCATTATTTGATGCGCGCGCATAGGAAAACTGATTAATTCTTCCCGCCATTTCGAAAAAAAAATCATATCTCGTTTTCACTGTTGAAAATATTTTTTAGTATTATTTTCTTCACAAGTGTGTTGAAAAACGTCGTATGATACACGTGTGTATTGATGATTACCGTCCTCGGCTCTCTTAAGACCCTCACCTAACGGCTCGGGTCTCAATGGCGCCTCAGCGGTAATCACCAACATTACACACTTGTACCATAATGTACTATTATTGTTTTAAGGGCGGGGGTACGGGGGTTATAAATATAAAAATAAATAAATAAACCAAACAAAGTTTGTTTATTTCAGAATTTATAAAATTAATTTAAGCGTATTTTATTATGCATATTAATCTTTTAAATATAACCTGGTGCTGGAGTCTTAAAAATACTGTAGTATATGTTAATTCGAAACAAGTTCTATCTGCTCAAATACATTTCTTGAAGCAGTTTTTAAACTTTCTTTAGAACTCTTTACTTACTTGCAAACCGTACTTGCTGGAATATCATTTGCTGCACTTCGCTGCCATTCTAACTGACTCTTAGACTACAATTCTGCATATAATCAGGTTCTGTGCAAAGTTGGAACCTGAGAAGTTTTTGCTACTTCTGAACATTCAGACCTCAGTTCTAACCGAGGTCTTACTTGTATCTACAGTTGCATAATTTCTGACCTTACATTCGTATTATCCTAACTAATATTATGAATGAGAAGAGAGTTAGTTTGTATGTTTTTTAATATTTCACTAAACTATTCAACATACGTATGTTGAATAGTTTAGTGAAATATTAAAACCTTATGTCCGTTTCTGTACACGTGACAACGTGTCACGTGTACAGAAACGGACATAAGGTACCTTTCCACCCGAAAAAAATACTGTTTTCGAGAAAAACAACAATAACAGTTCTTATGATAAGAGATGGCGCCACGTGTGTTCCGAATCATGTTTGAATTACATTATAAAATCCGAATTGAATGTCAAATTCTAAATTAACGCGAGCGAAGCCGCGAGCAATAGCTAGTTAATATTATGAATGCGAAAATGACTTGGTTTTTTACGCTTTCACGGCTAAATTACTGAACCGATTTTGATGGGGTACATCTCAGATTATGAAACAAAAGGCAAATAGACCGCGCGGAACACTGAGAGTGAAGCCAAAAAAGCAAATACAAATTCAAAAGCGAATATCTACAATCTCGTGAATGTATTCGTTTTTGAATTTGTATTTGCTCTCGTGTCAGTATAGCACGAAACGTCACATCGTTAACCAAAACAAATAAAAATACAAATACAAAAAAAAAACGAATACATTCACGAGAATGTAGATATTCGCTTTTGAATTTGTATTTGCTTTTTTAGCTTCACTGTGTTTGTTTCATAATCTAGGGGGTACATACTAAGCTTAAACCCTTAAAAACGACAGGTGCCAATTCTTTTGTGCAAGAGCTAAATAACTTTAGCTCTTGCACAAAAGAACCAAAAGTTTTAAACTATTTATATCTCTTTCTCTCCAATAAAACAAGAAGGAGACAGATATTAATATGAGCTGTCAATTTAAGTTGATGTAAAATGTTCATACAATTATAGTTGTCATTTCAGAACGTAATGATTGAAAACATGGCGAAGTTCAAAAAAAAAACTAATTTGACATCTCTAACTTAGTTCTTATCTGTCGCCGTCCCTTTCTTCAGCTGCCTGGCAGTAAGAGATGCCAATTGCTTATTATAAGTATAGTTACTGAACAAGGGAATCGGCGCTATTGGCTGCTATTTAATCTGCGACTTCGTGTGTATCCGCGATCAGACGAAGTCAAGGGCAAAAGATAGTTATTATGTAAGTTAATGTTAACCTTCGTTTGACAATGCATTTGAATTGAATCTAAATTGTATTGTGGTATTCAAGGCTCTAACATTTGAATGTGGTTTAAATTGAATTATGTATCACTTGTTGGGTTACCTATTGTTTAACGAGGTCGCAAGCGGGTATGCTGAGGAAAGGATTCTGGGCGAGATTCCCAGGTCGAACAAAGTGTTATTGGGTTTGTCCAAAACGGGTATCTTATGGTTAAATACCCAAATGCTACTCAACTTTAAGACGCCGTTAAGTCTCGTACTGTCACAGTCACTTTGACATAAAGTGATAGAGACAACACGAGACTTAACGACATCTCAACATTGAGTAGCGATTAAGTATTTGGCCATTAGTTAATAGTCCGAAGTTCTTTTTATTTCTGAAAAAACTTTACCTCACTCTAGGCATTTCTTCTATATCGTGGGTGCGTTTACAAACATATAAACTCACATACACAAACGGTCAGATCCGGAACAACTACCTGTAGGCCATACAAATATTTGTTCCGTGCGGGAATCGTACCCGGGACTCGCAGCGCAGCAACCAATCGCTCGGCCACTGCGCTAACCGTGTCGGTGAAAGTGACACCCCCTTTGTTTTGTGGATTTTCCACCCCTTTTGTTCCGGGGTGGAAAATCCTCATGGAAAAACACTCCGGTGTTCCATCTCACACACATACGTCGGGGGTCGCGGGAACTGGGAATACTTCCGCACATCTTAGATGTCCGGGGGGGAGTCCAATACCTCACTCCCCTGGCCAGGCCAGAGGTGGCCCGCAGAAGTGGGCACCAGTCGGGGGTCGCGGGAACTGGAGATATTTCCGCAACCCCCGACTGGTGCCCACTTCTGCGGGCGCTCGTGAAACACTACGCGCCGCTCCTCGGGTCCAAGTGACACCCCCTTTTTTTTTCTTTATTCCGGGGGTGTAAAATCCTCATGGATGTCCTCCACCCTGGGGCGGGCGAAAGAGTCTGTCAGACTCTTAATGACTAAAAACCACCCCGGTGTTCCATCATCTCACACCTACGTCGGGGGTCGCGGGAACTGGAGATACTTCCGCAACCCCCGAAGTGACACCCCCTTTTTTAACCTAACTTGACACATATTTCTCGTATTCAAAACGAATACGAAAAAAAACGTACTTCTAATATGGCAATATCAATATTCTGATATAGGTATGTCTCTCGTGCGTATTTGGTACCTCTACAGAAGAATAGAAATTGAATAAATTGGAAGGTAACTCAAACCTGAAAAGGAACTTTTCATTCCGGAAAATTAAATATTCCAGACTCACGGTAAATGTCTGGTACAGGATCTTTCTTTGAGCTTTAAGTACAATGAGCATATATGACATTTCTTTGAAGAAAATGATAGGTAGTACAATATGAGTAAAAATATAGTACCCGGTGCTTCCACCATTACATAGAAGTTTTGAACTACTCGAGATGTTTATACAGGTACTATTATCTCCAGTAATTAGAGGGCCCTTACCATCATTCTATCGCCAACGCGAGCGTGATAGAATGGTTTTTGTTTCATCCAACGCAATGTTCGAAAACAAACGAGTGTGTAACAACACGATAACATCGCACAAAAATTGCCACGCGAAAATTTCACAAAACTAGTTCTAGGAAATACCGTGTGTTCGAAAAAGCCTTACAAGTTTTTGGTAAAAATGTTAATTTAGAATCTTCATAACATGTGCAAGGTTTATATGACGATGTTTTCTTTACTTTTCTTTACACTATGAACGTCCAAAGTAATATAATATAATTAGCATAAGAAAAAATATGTGCAAAAGAAAACTGATTTTCCGACGTCTTTACTGAATTAGTTTTTTAAAAAAGTTTATTTTTAACACGCTTTTATTATTTATTTCATAGAAACCTAGAAACAAATCACAAGATATCTGTGTGTTCGGAATATCTAGAGGAACATTTGTTATAACGCCATGATCACGTATGAGCCTTTGTATGGGAATTATAATGAGTTGGGCGCGATATTAGTTCATGGATAATTAGTAGAACTCAAGTAAAAACTGTCTGACAGTCATACGGACTGACAGTTCAGTCATGTTCTATTTTGAACCAAGAACTATATCTTCATGTTTTGAACCGTGTTTATTTTGTTTTATCATTAGCGATCTAAGAACTATTAGAATTAGATTGAATATGGCTAAACCAGCAAACCAGAGACGCAACAATACCTATGAATTCCACTTCATCATTGTCACAAAGTTCGTAAGGCTGCAGCTGCGTCGCGCCCGAGCAGAGACCACTACTCAGTAAAAACCGCCATTTTTCGCACGCACACATTGACATAACGTTTATAAGCATTCTCAAGCAATTTCAAGCAGACTTCAGTCTCGACTGTCACGTGTTGTCAAAACGAATAAATAATGTATTTGACATTTCACGACGAACAGGAAAATTTTGTTTTAAAAAAAATACAGAGTGCCAACCAGTGTCAATAAAATTTCATATTGTCACAAATAAAACCTACAGAGTCAATACAGTAGCAGCCCTAGTCAGCCTGGTAAGTTTAGGTAATTATTTTTGAAGATGGCGGGAGCGGTCCTTCTGTAATCTTTATATTTTGTGTCATTGTCACTATGGCTGACCACTATCTAGTCCCGTTGGTCTCACTCAGTCTCAGTCAGGCTCATTCCCCCGGATTATATAAAGTTGAGTTTGTGTTAGTTCGGGATCGTACGTCAGC
The DNA here is from genome assembly GCA_947361185.1 of Charanyca ferruginea. Taxonomy (NCBI): domain Eukaryota; kingdom Metazoa; phylum Arthropoda; class Insecta; order Lepidoptera; family Noctuidae; genus Charanyca; species Charanyca ferruginea. The sequence continues at coordinate 17,797,026 of OX376068.1, read as the reverse complement.
TACAGCGGAGCTGAAGCAATCGCCTTGACCGAAATCGGTCGGATCGCATCATCATCAATTCGGGATGATCTCCGGAACTTCTGGTCCGATTCTATAAATTCTTTCGATAATAGCAAGCTACGTTATCCGTGAGTACCTACTATAAAAAATATTTTTTTGTCATCATCATAATCAGCTGGAAGACGTCCACTGTTGAACAAAGGCCTCCCCATAGAACGCCACAACTAGCAGCAACCTACCGCTTGCGGAGCTGACTGCCAACCTTCATTACTTGGAGAGGCACTGTTAGAAGAGAGGAGACCGCTTGCATCCACCGGTTACCCGCGACCTTGACAACGTCGTCGGTCCATCTGGTGTGAGGCTTACCAACGCTGCATCTTCCAGTTCGTGGATGCCAGTCGAGAACCTTTCTTCCCCATCCGATAACGGTTCTTCGAGCAATGTGGCATGCCCATAGCCACTTCAACTTGCATATTCTGAGAGCTATAATTACATTTTGCTACCAAAAAAAATGTGATCCGTATAAAATAAAAAACCCCTTTCCTTAAAATGTGAGCAATATGGTCGCTAGCACTATCAGCTAATGTATTTTTTTTGTCAAAAACTAAAAGTTACTGTATAATAAGTTAAGACATTCAAAACAAATTCATAAAAACAGTTACATCATTCAATATTTCTTCTTTTTTCACATTCACATCACATTTGCATATAAGCATCAACAAGCACCATCGATTAACAGAACGTGTGATCGTAGGCGTCAAAACCAATAACGTACGTCTTAACGACGTACATAATTAAGCCATTTCAAAAAGTTTTAAAGACATTCCTTAGTTTGTGTAATATTCTGTATAAATAAGCAAGTTCTCGGTGTAAACGTCTTGGCTATTTTAATTTATTTTTAAGTTTCTCGAGCTAGGGTGACTTTTTTTGGAATGTATTTATTTCCTACACAAGCTTAGGCATTCTAGCCATTTTTAAAAACGCCTAAAATATCTGAAAACTTAATATCAGTGTCCTTACAATTATTTTTTTATAAAAACTAAAAAGTTTGTCTTTTTTATAAAAATACTTTTTTTACTATCTTTTTATTGCCTAAGGAAAGGCAATAAAAACGAAAGAGAAACATACGTATACGTACTTCTTATAATCCAAATTAATTTAGAAACGGTAACACCATAGATATCTGAGGTAACACCAAACCAAGTAGGAATTCTGTGACCAAACGGTAAACGGTAATACTTATATAAATTATTATTATTATTAATTAAGTCATCCCTTTGAGGTGCATTTGCCCCCCATTTTCCCTTTGAGGTGCAATGTTTTATTGAAAATTGAAATGTATGTGGTTCCAACTTTGAAGTATACACTATCGATTAAAAAACAATCACCGAAATCGGTCTACTCTGTAAAAAGATAGGCGTGGTCAAACATAAATAAAAATATATACATAATTATATGTTACAAAACTCTTAACCAGTCAAAACTACTTCTGACTGACTTCAGTCAAAACCCTTATTAAGATAAAACGCGTTTGCGTTACAAAAACAAAAATACGGAACGCCAAAGTTATAAGAATCACTACAAAACCAAAGATTTGAAAGGGTCACAAAAAAAACCTACCAACCTAATGGGTTTCTAAATATTAAGAAACCGTTCAAAAGTATTTTTGACTGATTTTGCAGACAAAAGTAGTTTTGACTGGTTTAGAGTTTTGACTGTGACATATACGTTTCGAATTGAGAGATTTCTTCTTTTTTTGAAGTCGGTAGAAAACGATTTTGTTTGCTAGAAGGGAAAATAGCAAAACATCCAAAGCTCAATCAGACTTCAGACACCCTATTTTCGAATACAGAGCAAAACTTTGAGCTTAAAATACCATTCCTAAAATTAGTTACTAGCTCTCAGACTACTACTCAATAGTACACGATAGCGTTGCGATTTATGCAGCACCTTATTAGTGTAGGAGATATTATTAGAACACTGTGACCAGTGTTACAGGTTTCTCGTTAATGTTATACCTCGTAAATAATTATAATGTTTATGAGGTACGATGACACAGTGGTTAAAGGCGTCATTTGTGGGCTCGCTAACGGGCACGAGCAAGTTAAGTGCGTGCCACGAAAGATGAGACTTGACAAATCAAGTCTGTGTCAAGTCTCATCTTTCGTGGCACGCACTATACCAAGGTGACTTTTTTCATTTTCATATGTACTTTCTAAGTTTATCTTGGTCATCACTGACATCGGTGAAGGAAAATATCGTGAGGTAACCTGTATGTCTATTCAGTTACAATCTCCCTCGGTGAACACCTAGGTGAAGTGAGCTGTCTTCCGTACAAATCGTCAATCCGCCTTGTTCACTGCCTCGTGCCTTCTCTGTATGAGAAGAAGAATTTGCCCTGCAGTGGGACAGTACCTAATAGTCTGGTATTAAGTATTTATAAGGTATTGTTGAGGAGTGTGGAGTGGTTGAAGATCTACACCACTTGCTGATGGAATATGTCCGATATGATTCAATAAGAAGGTATTGTTAACAGTATTAGTAATAGTTTTATATCGATGTATTGTGTGTGAGATCCAAGGTGTTCAAAATTGAGTCTTTCGTTCTGTAGTTCTCAGTTTCGCTCATGGATGTTACACGTATCCAAATAAAACAAGAAAAACAAATAGGTAGATACGTAAGAAAACGAATAAAGGGATGTCTTCACGTAAAATGTTTACAATAGTGACAATGTAACACCAAAAGGGACACAGAGCCATTCTTTTAAAACGTGCACCATGGGAAACATTTTCGTAAAATGTCCCTCTTCAGAGTTTCCTCAGGTTATTTTCCAAATACGGCTTTCTCTCAATACGCTAGCAACACAATATCAAAGATACCTTTCCGGGGTCGTCGAACTTTGTTCCACCCACGCGCATTAAACCGCTCTGTGTCAACATGCACTGCAGTTTGCCTTTCTCCGTTCAAAAATACTAACCTAGTACCATGACTCATTTTATAGATCCACTTAACGCAATGACTCATTACCTTAATAATGATAGCGATACAACCATATAGACAAGAATACAAACAGCTTATTTTGAACGTTATTACTCCCGTAATAAAGGTGATGTTAACAGCATAGATTAACAGGAAACAATCCTCTAGGGATGCATGTTCTTTAGTGAAACGTCACGCGATCAACGGCGCCAGTCCCTGTTTTAACCTAATGATAATCAAATGAATTTCGCTGCTACATTTCGTTTGTTGTCCTCGTCTTTTATAGTTGTGTAGATAGAGAGGGGGATAGTGTTCGTGTTTACATTTTGGCGAGTCCCTTGTTTTATTGATTCCCATGTAAACAGCGGGCGAGAAACATTGGGTTCCGTGATATAAAGACTGACGTGAAACGACTACGTACACATAATATATAGGTGTTTCTAAAAGCGTAACTTTGTTGCGGTACAGTGTACGAAAATACCGTCTAGCTTTACGTCAGCTCCGAACGTTTTCTTTAATTAAAACTCAGGTGCGGTTTTGTACTAATATTAGGAATTCCGCATGACGTCTAGAAAAACTTACTCGAATACACTGTAGACTTTATTAAAGTTAAACATGGAATGAAATGAAAAGAAAATGCAATTTGTTGCACAATAAGTAGGGAAAATGCTAGGGGCTGTTTGAATAAAGTACAATAGTTGCCGTCACTGTAGTTGTTTCTTGCAAACAGCTCTATTACACGAAGTTTTGTTTATTTCGCGTAAAATGTAACTGACAAAACTGTATCACTACCACTTAGAAATACAGAACAAAATAAATATAAAGGAGAGCACTTATGTTTTGCACTAATTATGCATGTCATATTTTGCATGCATTCTCTGTGCTCTCCTTTAAATATTTTTTATGTATCTTTTAATACTTAACTGTTATTTACAGGCCTCGTAGGTCTAGTGGTCATAGGTTCGAGTCCCAGATCGTTCAATGTGTTATTGGGTTCAGTCCGGAGTTTGGATGTTGGCGGCGTCACGCCCCCGTGCCTCAGAAAGCACGTAAAGCCGTTGGTCCTGCGCCTGATCTTTTCCCGGTCGTGTCGGATGGCCGTCCGACCGGACTATGAGATTGAGGGAAGAGAGAGTTCACTTGTGTTTCATACACTTGCGTACTAGAATATCTACGGCTTACTTGGCTGATCTCCATTGAGATTGACCGCCGTAACCGAAATTCGGTCGGAAGAAATACATTTTTTTTATTGTACAGGCTGAATTTTAATTCTCTGTGTACCATCTCTGAGGGAGTCATAGTACTCAAGAATACGAACAAATTTTATTTTGAAACCATAACTAGAAAAAGAAATCACCGTCCTGTTTTATACATTACTAGCAACCCGGCCCGGCTTCGCATGGGCCTATAGCCTTCCTCGATAAATGGACTATCCAACACAAAAAGATTTTTTCAATTCGAACCAATAGATCCTGAGATTAGCGCGTTCAACCAAACAAACAAACTCTTCAGCTTTATAATATTAGTATATAGATGACCATGTCGTAGTACATTTTTGTAGGGAACAAAATAAATGTTTTGTGTTCATATTTTAAATTTGATCCCACAATAAAAGTTGTTGCGCAGTGAATTAAAAAGCAGTAGCAGTATGTACAGATTCCAGCTAAACCACTCCAATCTGTAGAGTTCTTTGATAGATTTTCAACTTTATAACAAAAGAATAAGGTTCATGTTCAATTAGGAAAATTTTACAGTTTGGGGTAGATTGATATGCTGGCATCTGTACAATAGAATCACATTAAAGGATGAACTGATTACTCATAAAACACAATAAAACAAAGAAATGTAAATTAATTAATAATTATTTATTTATTAATTTACTTTTAAAAAATATTACAATTACGCAGTTATTTCAACAATATAACCTAAAATCATAATTATTTAGTAGATTTTCGTCTAATTCTGTAATAAAAGGAGTTATAGGCTATAAATTACATACGTAGTTGTTTCGTCCCGCCTAGCCAAAGAAAGTTCTCCAAACAACAAGTTCGCTCGCCGTCTGATTTCGACTCTTTCAACAACGGAGCGGGCGTCAACTCGACAGCTCCACTTGAATCCACTCAAGTATTCTTGGTAACAGAATGATATCTTTACTTATAAGAGGTACGTACTGTTGATGATTTTTGTTTTGTCATAGACGAAAATGAGAAACAAACTATTTGAAATTAATTTCATATCAGCTAAGTCAATGACATTCATTTTATGAATGAATGTCACCTTTGTTTATAGGGACATTGCTAAGGCGGCTGGTCGTGGGCCCAGAATAAATAGTGCCACTCCCCTTCGGCCACCTACTTACCATGGTAACAAAACGTGCCAAGGATCTACACCAAAGACTGTGGACAGAACTCGGCGAATGCAGGTAAGCCAACGAGGCACTTCCTGCGATTAAGGGCCGCATCACGAGGCAAGCCCTCCGACTGTCCAAACAACAGCTGCGTGTGGTCACAGCCGCCATAACTGGCCATGGGTCTCTCAATAAACACCTTTTTGTCATAGGAGTAACAGACAGCCCACTGTGTGTCTGAACTGCCCTGAGATCGCTTCATACAGGGCAAAGTACTTCGGTAACCCGGGTAACCTACGGGAGATCGCCCGTGACGTCAAGGCGCTTCTGGTCTTTCTTGAGGAGCTCGGGTGGATCGAATAATTTATTTCCCACCTGTACGCAAAATTCGTGCTGAGACGTGGAGTTGCGGACACCAGCCCGTCATACTACTACTACTAAGGTAGCTGGTCGAATCTTCACATGACCGGAGGGCTGGCCTTTTTTTGGGCCAAGGAATTAGCATTGCCAGATAACGTGGTAAGGCTGTTAGCATTTTGGGCACTTGTCCCTTTGAGAGCGATGCGGACTAGATTTTTATTCTTTTGACAAACCAAAATGTGCCCAGGACACCACGGTCACGACTATATGACAGACTTCTATACGTACTTAATTCGTATTCGTAGTTTGGCGCCGAGGGCACATAGGGAGTCAAAGGGTTAATGCCCTAGGAGCCCTCCATTGTTACATTATATTTTTAAGTTCTGTATATGTATTTAACTAGTGTGTAAATATTTGTTGCATTCATTTTTCATTCTAAAAACCAAGGATTTAACTATTAACTGTTTTGAAGTTTTAAAATGATTCTCAACTCACTTCAATCATGAGTGCCAATAATTCTCATCAAAAATATCTGTTCAAACCAAATAGAAGGCTCATCGATCAATCAATCAATCCCAAAAAACACCACATATAACATATTCATTTACATAAAATAAAGATACTTCAGCAAAATCTAAACCGATTCATTCACAAAACCTCTCAGTGTGGATACAACTGAATGGACCACATGGCGGATCTCTGAAGACTCAAAGCTGTAAAAGCCGGCAGCTGTACCGACTTTATTTATGCACTTAGTGGCTTCTGTGATTTTACAATCAATGTTACGTATAAATCGGATTGTTGCATTGGGAAGTCAGGTTTACTTACTGTTGAGCGAGAGATCATGATAGTTTTATTGAACTGAATCCGGAAACTAGTCCAGAATTAGTGGCAATATAATTTAAGGTCGGTAGGACCACATTGAGCTTGAGCTGGCCTAGCGTTGTACGGAATTTTAATAGATTAAGAGGCCAGCTTTTACTGGTTTAGTTGTCAATGACGATTTTTCTAGTACCGAAAAGCTTTTTGTTTCCACTGATTAGCGTTATCTTCTTGCCCTTGGCCCATGTTACTTGTGGTCGGCGCAACATGTTTTTTTCATCCATTCCCTCCTGACAACAGTCATGCTTTGACTCTCTTTTCATTCATATCATTCTTCACACAATCCATCCATTTCTTCTCTGGCCTTCCTCTTCCTCTCCATCTATCGAAATGGAAGTTTCCACATTTCAGCAAAAAAAATAAAAAACGGATTTCGACCTACAATCTTGGATCTTGGATTATTACTATGATTGAGACCCAACAACAAACTTCGTGAGACACTTTATACTACAAGGGAGTTTAATCCAACTGCCATAACAAATTACGTCTAAAAATAATAAAAACCGTCATATCTTTCATCAAACTTTTAACGACACAATTCATAATAACCACCAATTTATATTATTTTTATCGTTGTTGTCATCAGAATGTTAACTGCTATCGTAACAAACGAACTATCATAATTTAATAATGTCCGCGCCATTAGCACAGACAATAAATAACATTTCGTGACCGACCTTCTGGCTGAAAGCCAAAATACAATCGCCTAAACATTGGTGAAAAATAAAAAAAAAACTGCATTTATATACGTCTCTATTTGGTTATTGCAGTTGACTAAAGAAACCTTCTTCCGAGTTCCGTGCCAATCGACCGTTGAAACCAAATCGAGACGTAAACTGTTGCAATTTGCCGATACTGCTGAATACAGGGTGTATTTGAAACTAAGCTAGAACAAAGGTTCATTCATCAGATTCGGAAACTAAAGTAACAAACGAAATGGTTCAATCGAACGTCTGGTCTTTTACCAAGAAGTATTTTAGGAGACATTGTTTAGGTTTACATTATCTGTGTTGTAATATAGTTGCATATAGTCACAGGCTCAGATAATTATTATGATTGCATAATTTTGCGGGGGGGAAATGGAAAAGCATGTAAAACCGTTGATCCCGACTGTCATTCGTAGATCTTTGACAGTCGTTATGGGCTGTCAGAAGCCCGAAAGCCTGACAAACAGTCTTAGCAAGGGATAGTCTGTTGTATCCATACAGATAATCGCTCCGTATTCAGCTGCATGCGGTTAGACTGTAAGCCGACCTCAACATAAATGGGTAAAGGCTAGGCAGATGATAATTAGGCATCATTATGTTGACTATAAGTAGATTCTATGAATATGTTACAATATTACTCACCCCTTTGAATATAAAGTTCACCCTATACATCCCGTAAACACTACATAAAACTACAAATAAGGTCTAAAGTATGTAAAAAAGGCTATAAACACTTACTACACTTTCATACCCTGCAGCTATCAGCGAGCCGGCACGAGCCTGTGATCAGACTGACTGGTACAAACTTACACGGTCATTTTAGCATGGCATTTGCTAAAGGGCCCGTGAGAGTGACCTACCTAAGAACTGTTACATGTAAGTACTTGGTTTATTCCTTAAGCTAAGATAAGTAAAAGTTACATAGCACTTGCTTTGGTTAAGTATTATTCCCGTCACTGTCAAACTACGAGGGCAAGTTTGAGATGGGAACATAGTAAGAGTATGAATTAAGTAACGCTTATAATATGTAAGCTACATAGTTATGGCAGAATAAGTTGAGACTTTAATTTAATAAAATATTAGATCATTAGACTTTGGAGGGAAAGAAGAGAGCAATGGATTTATTATGAAGTATGTGCAATTTTATAACTTATAGAAGTTGAGGACCAATTAAATGTGTACAGTACTAACGTGTTTTCAAAGGAGGAAACGTCAGACCGAAAACCTTGCTACTTCACATTATTGTTACATAAAGCCAAATTGTCTTCGAATGGTATGATTTAATCACTTGTTTAGCTGGTACCTATTCACTATTCACTAGGATTTGACCTACTCATAGAAGCAGCTGCTTCTATGAGTAGGTCAAATCCTAGTATATTCGGTAAAATCCAGGGTACCTGAATTCATAAAATATCTGCTAATATACCAAATAGATACAATTTTGTAAAAGAAAGAAGTCAATGAAAGAAGTTATTGAATAGCATAAAATTCTTGCCCACGTATATACCAACGGACACTAAACAATATCAACATAAATAAATGACAATTACTACAGTATTTGGAACATCAAAGATATTGATGATCATCATCTTTTACACTCCTACGCAAAACAAGTGCTACATTAAATAGCACATGTACTTGCAATAATAACAGACGTTATTGACCTTATTAACGACGTAGGTGGCTTCGAACCGCAAGTGTCGGGTCTCGCAAAAACGAACACAACCAGCTTTCTTTAATTAGCATGATTGCAATGATGTTCTTTTGTGCAGTAAGTCCACACGAACAAATTTTGTAATGTTTACAATACATGGTTTCGAAGATAGTGAGAAAACAATAGTAGACGCTGTGGATATAAATAAACACATAAGTAAGCAAAGATTTCTCATGTTGCCGGTTGAATATCAAATGAAATTCGAAGGCCTTACTATGATGAGAAAAGTAATCTTTATATATGCTGATTAAAGTAAAGATCATTACAATAATAATATTACGGAATACAATAAAAGGAGAACAATCATGGATAAAGAAAGTAATCCAACAACGGCTATGAGCCGTTCCCTGTTTAAAAATCCAACACGTCTCCCGGCTCACGCAGCTGAAACGAGGCAAGAATACCGTTTGAAGCTCATATTACCTTTCTGCTCACCCAATAAAGTAAAAGAGCGTGACGTATACAAACGGTACGAGGCGAGACGAACCGCGTTACGAGCGAACAATTTGTCAATGGGACACAGTGGGAGTTATAAACACGAATGATACGTCTCAGTCACAAATTAACACCCGCCAGTGCAACTTCGACGCAAACTAATGGAATTTTTAATAATAGTCTCAAGTGGAACGAGGCCAAACATATCGACTCGGGTAAACGCCTTCAATAACTAATATTTGTTCCGGAGCAAGACCTTTGCAAGTAAACCAGCCATAAAGACTCGTTGACTTTACGAACTGCGGTGCGCTCTACGGAATTTACAACTGGTGCACGTCTGAAAAAGGCGATGTATTTCAGCGCTTTTCTAAATAGAACGAAGAAATTGCTTGTACTAACATACCTTTTCGTGAAGGTGTAATTTAGTAATAGCAGCAAAACAAAAATAACTCAGATTTATTTTCGTTAATTCTGGCCTTGGTGTAAAATTTGACCGCATTGACGCAAAACTCGGAACAAACCGGCTTTATCCAACCATATGACGTAGACATCAAAACGAACATCATTAATCAAATTCGCATCAAAACAAAACACAGTGCCACTAGCTGGAAAGCGTTTGGATGGCCTGAAGTAAAACAAACTCACAAACACGCGGCAACAAATTAACGCCCTTTATCTATGGTGTTCCTTTTTATCCTCATTCATCCACTTACACGCGTGTCTTGCGTTTTAAGTGATTGTTAATGTTCTTCATCATAACGCTAATTTAGTCTGTCACTGTCCATTGTAGCTTTTCATATATTATACTTTCTTCTTTCATTTCCGTTTTCTTTATGACTTTCGAAACGACTGCGTATATCAATGTTGTTTATGAGTCTATAATTTAGGTGCCGTGTTATTGTATATTCATTCATCTTTCTTATTCTACTTTCTTGGTTTGCTTTGGTTCTTTTTGTAATGGTTTTCTGCTTGTAAGTATTTATTATAGTAAGAATACATGGTGGAAGCGACATCAACTTTTTACCATGAGGAGCTAGAATCATGCACTCCTCCTTTTTAAACCGATAGTAATTAATCCTTTTTAAGGGTAAAAACGGAACCATATTACTAAGACTTCGCTGTCTGTCCGTCCGTCTGTTTGTCACCAGGCTGTATCTCAAGAACCGCGATAGCTAGATAGTGGAAATTTTACACAAATTATGTATTTCTGTTGCCGCTATAACAAGAAATACTAAAAACAAAATAAAATAAATATTTAATGGGGGTCTCCCATACACGTAATTTTTTGCCGTTGTTAATAGTACGGAAACCTTCGTGCGCGAGTCCGACTCACACTTGGCCAGTTTTTAGGGTTCCGTACCTAAAAGGAAAAAACGGAACCCTTATAGGATCACTTTGTTGTCCGTCTGTCTGTCTGTCTGTCTGTCAAGATCCTTTATCTCGGGAACGCGCGGAGGTATCGAGTTGAAATTAAAACCATATACTCAAGTCTACGGTCCCTTGATGTTGTAAAAAAAATCAACCCTCTATGTTAAGGTGAAACAAAAGATACGGCCGTGTTTATGTCGCATAAAACGCATTTATAATATTAAGATGATTAAAGTATGGATATATAGTAGGTATGGATTAGTATAGAAGTATGGATTATGTACCTACAAATATGTACGGAACCCTCGGTGGGCGAGTCCGACTCGCACTTGTCCGGTTTTTTTAGAATAGGCCTGACTCTGAGGACAGCCGTTTGGATTTACCATCGTGATTAAAGGATTGGTATATACCCAATGCTACCTGTATATGTCTCTTCCACTGTGTTTACGAATGATCAAAAACGTGCCCAAAAGTCTTTTAGCTGTAATTACCTACATAGAGTATCACAGAATAGTACACACCTTGATATAACCATGGCAATGTAAATTCATTTATCTTCGTTAGTCGCTTCATTAGACTTCGTCGCTCTCGCTAATGCATCACTTTATACAGCTCCAAGGGTATTTATTTAGTTCTCTTCAAAACGTTTTCTTATAAATTCACACCAAAATATTATTTGAATATTTAACTTGGTATTTTCAATAATAACCTAAGTTCGCTCATAAACTAAATAACTAGCTATTACATGGACGTAGATTCTGAAGTTGGCAGAACTTAGTTTTGAAGCAAAGCTGACGAAATATGTGTAGATTATATTATAGTTAGAAACTTGTACTAGAATGAAGAAGAAATATTCAACTCTTTGTGAAAAGGGAGATGATAATGAATTGGATAGGTATTATAGTGACAAAATGAGAGCATTCGCATGATATTCGCCTTAACCTTGTGACCGCCCCAGTCATGTATATGTCACAGTCAAAACTTTTAACCAGTCAAAAGTACTTTTGACTACAAAAATCAGTCAAAACTACTTTTGAACGGTTTAAATTTATTCTTAATATTTAGAAACCCATTAGGTTGGTAGGTTTTTGTTTGTGACCCTTTTAAAACTTTAGTTTTGTAGTGATTCTTATAACTAAGGCGTTCCGTATTTTTGATTTTGTAACGCAAACGCGTTTCATCTTAATAAGGGTTTTGACTGAACTCAGTCAAAAGTAGTTTTGACTGGTTAGGAGTTATGACTGTAACATATAGATGACAAAACAAAAAGTGCCCAGCGCGCCACGGTCACGACTACATGACAGACTTTTATACTTAAAAAAAGCTCATAAAACAACATCGTTTTCTTTTTAATTTCTTTTGCTAATTATGTTCCTTAACTCATCCTAACTTATATTAGTTATAGGTACTTCTTTCTTTATAGTTCAGATAAAAACTAATACTAATTATAGGAATAGGTCTTCTTCTTCCTGCCCTTATTCCATGTTACTTGAGGTCGGCGCAACCCACAGATATAGATAGGTCTATCTATATCTGTGGCGCAACCTGTTTTCTACTTCCATTCCGTCCTGTCCAACGTAATGCTTTTACTGACTCCCTTTTCATTCATATCTTCACACAATCCATCCATCTTTTCTTTGGCCTTCCTCTCCCTCTCTCTCTCTTTCTCTGTCTCTCTTTCTCTCTCTCTCTACACCCATGCAAATTATCTATCTATAAGTAAAAATTAATCGTTGTTCGTTAGTCTCGCTAAAACTCGAGAACAGCTGGATTGATTTGGCTGATTTTTGTCTTGAAATATTCGTGGAAGTCCAGGGAAGGTTTAAACGATGAGAAAATTGAAAAATCAATTGACAGGACAACGTCTGTCGGGTCAGCTAGTTAAAGGATAAATTCGTAGCATGGCGCCGAAGGCATGTTTTTGCTTTTGACGTGGTCGTCAAAAGGATAATAAAATAATGATATTACAATTTGTGTCCCACTAAGAGGCAAGGAGGAAAGGCGACTAGCCTTGCTTCTTTCCACATCAAATGAAAAAACAACGTGCCAAATAACCAACAAATTCCAACACACAACTAACGAATATAAACAACTACAATACCCGAACCTCTTAATTTCTAACTCGATATTTTCGTCCTCGCCGCAAGCCACAAGTAACACGAGTACATAATAAACGAAATGAGGGTAACCTTCGCGCCTCGAGTGGTCTGACCTATCGGACTTATTAAAGGGACCTTCCCTTCAAGATCTTATCTCGTCGTCTCAGGATTATTGCAACCCAGCCCCTCCTGATTAAGGACAAAGCCGGCCGTAACTTCTATCTTATTCCACTTATTTTTAAGGGTGTCGTAAAATGTTTTATGTGTGAAATTAAAATCTAATTAGGTTGGGCTGTTATTAAAATTACATCTATTTGGGACAGGTATTACAAAGCCTTTAGTCGTCGTACTCAAAGCCGTGTTATATTTTTATTTGTATGAAAAAGTATATTTTTTATCTGTGCTTTACTCGTTGATTTTGATGTCATGAATAATAAAATAATTCTCTGCTCTCAGAGGAAGGTATATGTAAGGTATATCCTTTCTAATTATCAAAACATCTTCAATTAACAAAATATGCAGTTGCCTACTAGCCTATATTATTTCTTAGGGTTCAGGCTTACACACTCTGATTATGAAACAAAAGCCAGATAGATCGCGTGGAACACTAAGAGCGTAGTCACCAAAGCAAATACAAATTCAAAAGCGAATACAATCACAAGATGGTACGTATTCGCTTTTGATATGTATTTGCTTTTGTGGCTTCAATCTCATTGTTCCGAGCGGTCTATCTGACTTACACAGTATAAAATTTTATCATCATCCATTCAATGGTTTCGCCGTGTAAGCGTAATAGACAGACATAGATAGATAGATAAACTTACTTGCACATTTGTAATATTAGTCAGTATAGATAAGTGACGCCAACAGAATTGACCCAAAGAAACTCCTGGAGCAAATGGCCCAACGAACGACAGATGCGAATAATTGGGATAAGTGATAGAAAATTACGAAGGAAACAATTTCTAGTCGAACACAATTTGTGCTAAAGTATTTTTAACGAACAAAGTTAGTCATTAAAAATCGGTTATCTTAGCTGTTACTTTACCGCGTGGCAGTTGAAAACGTAATAACATGTCATTATTTAACTCTTAATTCTTTTTCTAAAATAAAGGGCAGCCCGCGTGTTAGAAATATATCTGTACTTTCGATGACTGTGTAATTACTATATTTAAAATTTGAATTTAGAGTCCCAAGTGAACTTTTTAAAAACAGCCAGTGTTACGCAACAGGAATTTGTGGATTTATTGCCTCTTTCTTACAAGAAAGGCCTAACGGCAATCCTATGTGGGCTGGTATTAAGGTTGGGAATAAATGTGGGAAAATAATTATTGATTCAAGTGTTTCGTACTCCATTCCAATACACAGCATGTTTTGAAATAGGTGCTATCTATCCCCAGCCATCTATTAGGACTATGACATTTAAAGCAAAGCAGTGGTAGGATTGCCAACTGACATGAATTAATTATTTCTACGAACACTGAACCGTCTCGCCTGTAGCTACTGACAAAATACGCGCATTTCAATTAACACCAGAAATAATTGATGATTTCATATTCCTCCTCTCGTTTGATTAAAACCAATGTCTATATAAAATGGTTATTTAAGGTCAACAAAAGAGTTCACAAAATCCAAGTGTTAATTAAGCCTGCCATGATATCCGAATAAAAAAATGAAAATTCGAGCGCGTTTTGCAAAATAATCGCGATTTCGAGGCACAAAATAGCAATCACAACGTTCCGCTCGAACGATTGGTATAATTATCCAAAATTCTTAATTGCGACACTATTGATTTGGACGTAGTTTGGAAGTGAGACCCTTTTTGCTTCCATATCGGCTCGAAATGACTGTCAGCTTTAATAAATCCCTTAACAAGCCTTTAATTATGAATTATGATCATCTCGAATTGACAAAAATACTCGGGATATTTTCCGTAGTATTTATACCAAATGTAAGCACCAAAAATACACCGTTCCAACAATTACACTGAACCTATTAAAACACTTGATTGGATACACGATCCGTAATTCCAATTGGAACAAAAAATTGGTTTCGTATTAGTTGCACAGGTGATGAAGGTGGTCGCTATTACCACATCGACATACGCTGCTCCCTCACGTCCGACGATATCGATTCTCCGAATAGTTCTCGTCCACTCGATGGTGACTCGCAGCTTTTTAGCCACAACACTATTGTGATGCAATTCAACAGCATCAACCATCGACCTCCGGCGAGACGTAATTTGATCTAACATCAGATAACTAATTGGTAATGGCGACGCTTACAGAACAGAACAAAAAATATGGTAAACACGACCCTCTCGTAACCACTACATGTCATACCGTGATAAAGGATATGGTATTTCTCATCACACATTTCTCATATGCTTTACATATTCGAGATTCATTCTGGAACCATGATTCATCTGAGCGAATAACTTTAGCACTCTCGAGGTATTGAGTAATATAATTTACTGTCGAAGTCTTGACATTCAATTTTCTGACTGATAAATTCACAAAGCCATCGACCCAAATGTGTGTTTCGATAACTTGAAAACGAATGCCAGCCATTACTTTAAGCCGTGGTGAGCAATAAAGAAGTCTCCACAATGGGATCTTAAATCTTGTGCGAGGTCAGACGGGCAACGCTCCCATAGATTCCGCTTAGTCAGTCGGTCTAAGAGATCGTACACAGATTATATCAGAGCCAACCTTACCATTTGTCAAAACACCGTACCACGCTCACAATGCTTAAATAGTAACAGTTATTTTGCATAATGTTTACAAAAGATCGACTAGATGACTCGTTGATTCCCAACACTGTATAATCACGGTTGGTTAACTGGATAACCGCTGACAGCGGTAGATAAAATATGGATAAAGATTATAGCAATCATAGTCGTTTTGCGCATCGTTATTTATGAGTTATAACTGTACCCACTAAATAATACGGCGCTTATATTTCCCTGATTGACATTGCACGCTTCTCTCACACGTAAATTACATAAAACGACAAAGTGAAGCGTAAAAACCTGACTTTGAGAATGGAGTGGTAAGAAACAGCCGCCCATAACAAGGCTAACCTATATTCGATATACTAACGATGACACACGTATAAGAAAGCCGTCGTATTATCCGAAGCAAATTACACGTACTTACGCTATCGTTTCTGATCGAATGCAACGTCTAATACACAGTTCATAGAAAACTGGCTAGACTGCTTGAAAAGGACTTTCCGAAGCAGTTGCTCTATACTCGTAAGTGATTTGTTTTCCATAAAAGTCGCGTGTGGCAACAGATCGATAACCATTGCTGTTTATTTTCGTCTAGGTAAGTGGTCGATGGAAACAAACAACAACTCGATCTATTATCCAATTGAATTACGCCCACGCTGAATAATAAATCCGAATTTGTCTCGTCTAATTGGTGTGCTCTCTGAGGCTTGCTCAAGGGCCGAGTTGCGGGCTGCAGGCAAATTGCACTACTCTCATAGAGAGATGGCCCTCGACTTCAGTAGGAGCTCGCTCCGTGCCAAATTGGCTGGGACCTTTATTATTAAATTGAACAACATAATGCCTTGTCTAGTTACTCGCTTAACTGTTTCACTAGACGAACATCGCAGAGGAAGTTATATTTTTTCATTATGGCTTAGGCATATTCATTAGGCTAAGAATAAAAGGGGAGACTGGTCTTATATCTTTTTTTTTTTAAATGTTCTTGAATGTCATATTGTATGGCACTCGTGAGCTGCAGCTAAAATCAGCGTTAGGTGGCGCACTTTGTGTTGTCATCTGATATCATGCTGAGCTGAGATCATTTTGGCATTATAATCATTGTTTCCTCTTTTATATAATTTTTAGGTGTATTTTAAAGTCAAAGTCAAAGCATTTACTTCAATTAAACCATTTGCACTTTTGAATTGTGAAAGAGTCAGTTAGTTAGTCAGAAAGTTGAAGCTAGTTGCTCATTCCAAAACGTAGGGTAGGTTATGTTCATTTTTACTGTTAAGTCAATAAACGCATTTACATTCTACCCCTTTCGTCCATAAACGGCAGAATACAGTTTTACCTGGAACTCTATTTGTATTTCTAGAATTTTTGACGTTGTTTTTGCTAAAATACCATTTTGGTTTTGTATGATATATTCGAATAAATACTAACATAAAAAGTTGCGTATGCTGTGACACCAATAGGTATTCATCACTCTCTGTAAATTCGACAGGGCATTTTGCTTTTCTAAATAAATGGAAGGTTTGTCTGATTATTACCTCACATTCGTTTGCCAATATTCATATATAGAAATATTTTATCTACGTAATATAATATTGTGTATTAATACCCACCGTAATCGAGGCCCAGTTACTTGTGTACTGGCTTCAGTCACAGATTAACTAATAGTTCCGTGCTTCAGTTATTATAATGTAAGATTGCTGAAAGATTCATGGCAGATGTTCATTACCTACATTGTATCCTATATAATGTATTTCAAAGTTTCGCAAGAATTATGTTGAAAGCTTGTTGAAAGATCCATGTTGGGAACTGTTACAGACGTCTCGGAATTTCCTTCTTATGATTGGAATGGTCTGTAATTATACTGCTGTTTAGGACCGTGTTCATGAACATTAAACCAATGGATTACTTATTGAAATAGTTCGTTATTTAAAACTTTATGGAAATTGAAATAAACTGCTGGTTAAATACATAGCCGGTTGATTGAATGTTGGGAAAAACGGGCCTTAGTCTGCTCTTAAAATCATGTTATTGATTTTCAATTCCAAGATTCAATAAACATAGCATATAATTGAGTGATAAATAACGTCACAAAAGGTAACTGCAGTTCTCTTCGAAACCCTCAATTCGTCTTTCGCATACGTTCCCCCAGCTAACTTTGTCAGGTATCTATATTCAATTATAAGTATAAATAAAAAATAAGGGTAAAATTCTTCTGTCTGACGCTAAAAGTCCTGGATTGTACAAGGATCGGTCTCCCCGATTTGGTCTAAAAAGTCTCAGAAAAAACAGAGCCAAAGATGACCCGAATATTATAAAAAAAAGATCTTCAAACCATTAAACCTCCTTACATGAAAATGGACTTATTTCACACACATCAGTATTGAATAAGGCTCTTCTACTTCAAGCCCTACCTAGGATATTGCAAATATGGATGTAACATAAATCCTATAAAAATGAAACACAGTCATCTGGCGTACCTACGGACGTTATGAAGGGTCCTCATAAATAACGTTAGGGCCGCACCTGTCTAGGAAAACGTTCGTATTGAAGGAATATTACCCTTTTATCTGTTTACTTACGACTAAGGAGTTTCAGGACAAACATCCTATAAATATGTGTTTGACTTTGCTGTTCAAAACCCTCCTTTATATTTACAAGAGTAAGAGTAAGCATTGATATGACGTCTAGAATGTAAAATAAACAGGAAAAATAAACAGTGGAAGAATTTATTATTATTTCAGCTATTTGTCTTGTGCTGGGTTATAGATGAGGAAACGAAGTAAGTAAAAGGATTAATTAAATTGCTCAAATGCTTCAAAATATTATATTATGTGACCAGAGTAAGAAGAAAGGAACGACTACTGCCTGCAGATATTTTTTTTACAAGAACTCACTTTCGTCTTTGTACTCCACATTCTACAGCCCTGGTAACCCAAATTAGACAATACAGCAAGGGCAGTTAAAATAAAGTATTTCAAAATTAAGTACTTTCTAACTAGGTTTACTCTTTAACTTTGGCCTGCACAATATTTCTACTCACCAACCACCGTTGACTACGAGGGCGGCACTGAAAATTTCGGGAATCAAGGAAGTGACACAACATTACTATTTAAAAATGTATTTATTGCTTTTCGAAGTATTCTCCGCGAAATTTGAAACATTTTTCCATACGATGGAACCAATCATTGAAGCAACCATTCCATTCGGAAGTTGGGGTTTCCAAAATGGCCGTTTTGTAGGCGTCCACAGCTTCTTCAGGTGATGAAAATCTCTGACCACGCAATTTATTCTTTATTTTAGGGAAAGTATAGAAATCATTAGGGCTTAGGTCGGGGCTGTACGGCAAATGGTCTAATAATTCTATGTTTTCTTGCTCTAAAAACACTTTTGTTCTGTGCGCGGTGTGAGTACAAGCATTGTCGTGATGGAGGATGATGCGGCGGTTGCAGTTCTCTTTACGGAGTTCAGATACGACCTGTGGCAAACAAATTCTAACATACCATTCTGCATTAACCGTTCTTTGTCCTTCAAGAGGAATAGTCGCAACATGGCCGGTTTTGGAGCCAAACGTGGCCACCATTTTTTTTGCAACACTCCTTGAACGAACAATTTTTGTTGGCTTTAACTCATTTTCGAACACCCAAACTCGTGACTGGTTTTTTGTTTCGGGTTCATACACGTATATCCAGGATTTGTCACCTGATACGATGTTGTATACAGCATTTGAGGATCCTGCGTGGAATCTTTCGAGAGTTCTGACGCACCAAGTAACGCGAGCCGCTTTTTGCTTTTCACAGAGCGAATGCGGTATCCATCGGGAAAACAACTTTTTTACACCTAATTGTTCATGCAAGATTATTTGTATTTGACTCATGCCAATTTCTAAAGTTGCCTGAATTTCGCGGTATGTCACATGTCGATGTTCCTCAATCAGCTTACGCACAGCATCAACGTTTTCTTGGGTGACTGCAGTTTTTGGACGACCTTGACGGGGATCATCACTGAGCTTGACACGTCCACGTTGAAATTCAGCAAACCAGCGATAAATTGTGGTTTTGGATGGGGCTTCATCACCAAATGCAGAAATCATCCGGTCAACACACTGTTTTTGTGATAAATCACTTCGAAAGTCATAATAAATCATCGCTCTTGAATTTTCTCGAGTCAATTCCATTATCTCTACGACTAAACAAGTTTGACAAAACCTTGTGACAAGACTGAGAATCTTTTTTTAAAAATAAATGGTATTCGATTTTTAAAACCAAGGAGTTTTCAATTAAAAAGATTTTAATATGACAGGAACACTGGAAATATTCCATTCCCGATACTTTTAGTGCAGCCTGGTATGTATAAGAGAATCGCAGAGACCCAGAAGAACATGGTGGGACTAGTTGGACTCTTTCCTACAGGAATTGGTTCAGGTTGCATAATACAGAAAAAAATAGAAAGATGAAGGGAAACCAGTGCCCCGTAAAGGAACACATATATGACAAACAAATCAAACTCTACTTTATTGCGTTCATGTGTTACATTAAAAGCCAGTTCCAACATTAAATTCGGTAACTAAAAAATCTACCTATATTCATATCTGCCTCATGAAACTATTTATTTGAAAGATCTCTTGCAGTTAAATTTTCATCACTTCAAATGTCAGCAGCACAGAATAGATTGCAGCTCAAATGTAACTCACAATTGGACCACATTAGTCTCCAGACAATTGGTACAACCCAGTCTAAAATTAAACATTGTCTTATGAAATATCGTCCTTACTATAACTCAGCAGCTAGACGACTGAGCCCGTCGTTTGTGACCATCATTAAGTACCCCATTCCTTACAGCTGGCACTTTGAATTGACGCTGACGACAGAAAATAGATTGACACAGAAGGTCAATTTTATACAACGAGCAAAATCGCACACACACCCGCGTGATCATTTGCCTGATCCGATCACCGTATCCGTATCGCTGACGCGTAGCATGATCGCCTATCTGGACGTGTCATGATACGCGATCATGATACGGATACACCACTCTGATACACCACTCTGATACACAGCGCGTTACGGCAAGTTTTTGTTTAGAGTCAGTTTTTGTCCGATCATCAAAGAAGATACGGATACGGCACGGTTTAACGATACTTTTTCTTTTGACACGACAGGTACGATACGAAGAAAAATAAAGGCATCCATAACTAGATACGGAGCTTGATACAGTACGACGAATGATACAGCGATACGCATACAGCGATCGGATCAGGCAAATGATCATATCAACATCAGATCATATGGATCCGCCTTTAGATATGCTTGCAACCCTGTGGCTCAGCAGTCGTATTATTTGGCATAGTTTTACATCGCCATTAACATTTATTTATCAGATAACATCATATCCATAATTTTACTAAAAATATTCTTATCCTATGTTAGTACTTAACTACAAACAGTGACCTAATACAGTTGACGACGGCGACCCTACTAATGGACTATCATACCTCCCGACTACAGCACGTTGAATGCTGTTGAAGCTGACACGGAGCCAGTTCAGTAGTGATGCCGCTTTGCCGCTATGACGTCGATATAGCGTTGCAACACATACACGTTTGTTTATGTGTGCGTACGCTTGGTTTCACTCGTTGTGTGGAGCTAGCCTTCTGTATACTACCTTTACGCTGCAGATAAACCACACTGTTTTTGTTTCAAGGTCGTTGAGATGTTATATATAGGTATCTAAGGAACAAGGAACTTGGTCTGAGTTTGGCATTCTCTTATGTGTTACTCTCGAGACGCAAATTACGATTGTCAACAATTGTGAAGATTTCTGGAATAAATGTCCTGCAGTGTGCTTCTCAAAAAAATATGAGTGATGCTTTGGCATCAAAAGCTTACTTGCTTGCTTTTGTGAAAAGTAGTTTACAGTAGATTTATAATAACTATCGACATTCGGAATCGCACAAGTAATAAAAAAAATTGCATAGAAAATTTTAAGTTACTGAACTTTTTGGCATCATTTGATGTAGTACATAATATAGTAGAATTTCGCTCCAATTTTTTTTCATATTTCTTCAACAAACACACCACAAGTTTTATTTGTTGTGTAAAACACTTGTTCATAAGACTATCCAAGCGCCATTACCACTCAATCCTGTAACCGAGATTGGCAAAGTTGTAACTATTGCTGTGGTTGTAACATTACGGGGAATATAGCCACAGAGTCCCGTGACGTCACTCGTTCCCGGAATGTGCCGCGTCAGTCATTGGAGGATTCTCGGTTATGAAACCACGCTACCGACCCGAGTGTGAAATGTGTTGGAACGAATTTGCGATCCGGCTGAATATGTAGGTATGGTAGTAGGTATTTAGATTTCCGTTTCACCTGTCTGTGACACCTTTCGGCTTGTGAGATTAGGTAACTTGCTTATTTATTTAGTTTTACGAAAGATAAGTACGAACAAGCTAGGTCGATGAAAAGCGATATCTACTTCTATTTTTTTTTTGACAAGGTTCTTCAAAGGGTTTGGACAGACAGACGGACTACAAAGTGATCCTCTAAGGTTTCCGGTATTTCCTTTTGAGGTACGGAACCCTAAAAATGAATTACAAAATCGTGATAGGTATGATATGAAAGAGTTTCTTAAAAATATCCTAAATTCTTATTGTTTTTTACTACGTTTAAATGAGTTCTAAAGGTAAATATGTTGTAACTTTATCCCTATCAAACGGGAACACCCAAATATTCCGAAATATTTTATTCCGAATTTCGATATTCCGATTTTCAAAAGTCCGAATTTCATAATACCTAAAAATTATAATCTCTATTATTTAAAATCACGAAAGTTATTTTACCGAATGTCGTAAATCCGATTTGTTTGTTTTCCGATTTTCATATGTTCGAAGACTCAAATGCTCGATGAGTTCTCGGTCCGAAAAACGAAATTCCGAATTTCAAAGTTCCGAATAAACTGTTAAAATTAGGATTCTGATTCAATTCAGCTACGCATATATATTCAAAATGGTGTCCCCTTGTTTCGCAGACAGAAATTTCATAGAATTTCGTTTCCCAGAAAATGTTTCATATAATATTTGGTTCTTGTATTTTTATTTCGACTATTATTGTTTCAAAGACTATTTACTTGAATGAAACATATTTCACAGAAACACAATTCAAAGAATTTTTAATCACATTTTTTTGTTTAACGAACTTATCAAACAGTAGAATTACTTTTTAACGAATATTGTTTATTCGGTGTATTTTTCTATGGAATTTATTTCAACAAAAATATATAGGTATAAAAAGAAAGACAATAACAAAAATAATCTTAAAAAGTCAATATGTTGTGCCACAAAAGTTAATGACAGAAACGAATTGCTGTGAAACCGACTCCACGTAGTCTTGTCTGCCCTAAACCTAGAGTGTAATTTAAATTCGCGTAGGCGCGGAGGGGCGAGGCGGCCAGCGAGCTGAGGAGCAGGTGGTTTTAACGCCCGCCGCCGCGGCTGAGGCTGGCCGGCAAAGCCGGCCAGTAAGCCGAAGCTGCGGTGGTGAGCGTGAATACCATCTGCGACGATAAGCTCGCGTGGTACCGCCGGAGCTCCGCAACGCCGTAGCCGTGACAGAAACCATGCCTGCTGCATGTTGCATGTTCGCTTGCATGCTCGCTTGCATGATGCATGCTTGCTTGTTTGCATGCTGCATGCTTGCTTGCACGCTGCATGCTTGCTTGCATGCTGCATGCTTGCTTGCACGATAAACGATTGCACGATAACGATAAAGATAATCGGAATTTTAATAATCGGAATTCGTATTTTTGATGTTCGGAATTTTCATTAAGTCGGACTTTTTCTTATTCGATCTTTTGAAACTCGGTATTTTGAGAATAGTAATTATAAACGTTCGGAATTTTGAAATTTTAGTATTATAAAAATAGGATGAATGATAAATCGAAGTTGCCATATTAGGAATTTTGAACTATTCGGAATTTTGAAAATCGGTATTTTGAAATTCGTATTTCTGACTTTCGGAATAAAGTTTTTCGTATTTATGTAGTGTACCCCTATCAAACACTGTCCTAAACGTTCAAGAAAAGAATTATCATAACAGGCAACTAACCTGGCTTCCATCTCAATATGGCTTGAAACTTCAGAACTTCTTATCCCAATCAAGAAAACCAATTATATGGCGTGTACAAAACAGTCCGTGCAAGCAATTTGTCCTCAGAGCCATACATTTCACTGTGAAGAATGCCGAGAGTATGTCGGAAGCTTCGAAACAATTGTGTGCTCAGGATTGTTTTAGACTTTATGCGAACAACGTTGGGCGGGCTTACTACACACTCCCTTCATTTTTAAATATTTCTGTACTTTCTACGTCGTGTATATCATGGCACCGGTATGATATTATTCTTAAAGAATTCCGTTTTTCTCAAGAATGTGTCAACTTCATTTCAGGCAATGTACCTACTGTGAAATAAATAGAGGAAGTAGTTTTATTAAGAAGGGAAATTATGAATTTAAAGTTAGAATCTACCTCACACATATATAGTTACGAAAGAAAGAGAAATGAATAACATAGTCAACCTAAACTTCTTACTCTTATTAATCTCGTTGCGTGATCAATCTTACGCCATTTACCCTCCCTTACCGACTTATTCGAGTTAGTGGCTTCTAATCAACCATTAATAATTTTCCCTCAACATTCCTGTCAAAATCAGAGAATCAGAAGCTACTAGTAATAGTTATCAATAACATTAACATAAATAATTAACAATGTATTCCGTCTGCCGCAGACGTGGGCGGAGCAGGAAGCTACGCCCAGTGCGGAGCACCACACAAGTACAAATAAGTAGCTATTACACAGAAGACAGAGATGGCACAGAAAGACCATTTGTTGAAAGAGATTTGGTCCTTTTGAAGGTATTAAATCAACCAAATGTTTTGGTCAAAGGGCTGATCTTTTGATCGATATATCAATTTGAAGGTTAAGCAATAGATGCCCTCAATGTTAGGGTTGAAGTATTTGATACAAGCAATCACTGCATGGAAAACATCCTTGTACTTAAAAGTTTTAATGATGCTTTAGATTCTTCGGAGTATAGACAGCAGTCAAATGCCAGTGAAGACGTCCAATAGTAACCTACTATTGGACGTCTTCACTGGCATTTGACTATTGTTGTAGTCTAAAGATGTTTGTTAGTATATCCCGGAAATCAGAAACTATATTCTCCTCCATAGGTACTTGGTTATGGAAAGAATGAGTCAACCACCATTGAACGGTTATTTGTCAGCTACAGCTGGTCTTCTTATTTGCGACTTTTGCTTTTTTCTATATGACCTCTCCAACGTCTTAGTACATTTCACACATTATCCGAACTGAACCTCCTGCACTTATCTACATCGTTCTAGTACAACTGTACCAGTTCGGTTGCAACTAACTTGTTAACATTACATATGATAAATATGCTTCTATTTCTGTTAGCGGTACTTATAATACTCTATAGAAGATGTATGGTCACGAAACGGCAACACCTACAGGAAGACGTGTTGGTTTTTGGAAGTGTAGTTTAAGTAGCATTTGACCACCTACGTGTGACTTGGTAATCTGATTCTAACGCTTATCTATTTAAACCGTGTTTATTCGAGTATAAAGAAGTTTATGCTGGGTAGAAGGGACATGGATTCTCAACCTGTTAAAATAGATTCAATACACCATTTTAGACATCGCTTACTTCAAAAAAACACCAATTCATTTTGACATTTTGACTTTGTCGTCATCATATCAGCCTATTGCAGTCCACTGCTGAACTTAAGCCTCGTAGATCTCCAACCATCCCGATCTTGGGCAGGCCGCCTCCAGCCACTGCCAGCCACCGTCTTCAAATTGTTGGTTCACCGTGCTGCAGGGCGTCTAATACTACGACTACTGACCTTGTAGGATTTTTTAAAATAAGTTTTCTAGTGTTGGGGACTCTGGAATCATGTCCTGGCTCTATGTTAAAAGTAGATAGAAATAAAAGAGGTATCGAAATGATAGTTCTTTCACCATATATATTTTGTGTTGTAGTAGATAGAAGGAACATATTGTGTTGAGGCATCATTAAAGCAATCGATAAAGGCAAAGTTAAACTAAGTAGTACTTATAGTAAAAATCGAACTTTAGTTTACATCTACAGTCGGTGTGTGAAAAGAGACAGCAGATAGCTTTGGATATCTAAGAACTACTACTCGTATAATCCTACTTCCTGTTATCCTGCTAGTATTTTAAACGCGAAAGTTTATGAGAATTGATCAATGGATAGGTGTTCCTTACTTCTTAACGCCTAATCGGCTGAACGGAATTACCTGGTCATATAGTTGGAAGACAGGACAATTTTTATTCCATTTTCATATTTTTTGTAGGATAATTGACGAATTTGGCTTAATTTTAAAGGCTATGCAGACGAAATCAAACGCTAAGAAGAAGTATTAATACAATCCTTATTAGTCTTTTCGACGAGCAAAGGAATCTGCAAACCATCAGTTTTTACACCAACAGTGCAGTTACACTTAAGCGGTTTCCTAACTGTATCTTCCAGATTATCAATATCTACACATACACCATGTTCACTTCACTTAACCCATGCAACATTAATACAGTGTTTACTGCTTCATAATCTTAATCGATTATCTGTTGTGCTTCGAGCGTTATTGTTCTCGATACAGGAGTACTAAGATTATATCGATACTCGATTGTATGTTGCAATATCTACGTAATTGTTGGCATCGGATATCGGGATACATCGAGAACTTGCATGCTTGCATGATATAGGATGTTTACGAGTGTTTGAATCGATATGAGCTCCGTACAAATATTATCGGAGACCTTCGTCTAAATTGTTTATCTAGCTAACAGTTTACTGTGCTAAGCAGATTTGGTTGATAAATAGAAGTTCGAGAAAATTGTTTGTTTGATGAAGGAGCGATTTTATCTCGAAGCTAAGGTGAAACGACAACTTTCGAACGGTTGCGTTTAGTGCTTACACTTTGAACCCGCCGTGTGATGCCGGTCGCGAATACCCCATTTCTACCCGTGGGTGTCGTAGAAGGCGACAGAGGGATATTGACCAGAGAATGGGCAGTAGCGTCCTTCTGAGTAGGTACCATAACACCTACTGCGATCGCCAACATGCATCGGCCAAGCATGGCGATTAAGGCTGAACCCCCCCCCCCCTTGGGGGAGACCTATGCCCAGCAGTGGGCGTCCAAAGGTTGACATGATAATGATGATGATGACTTCCTTGAACTACAAACACTACAACCTTGTCTGCCATTGAATGTAAAATCAGGCGATGGGGAAATGCCAGTAATCCTGGATTTTATTTACCAGCCTAAAAACTCCAAACTTTTGAAATGTTAGACGACGGTTGGCAACGAGTAAAGGTTACAAAGAAATTTTAAAGGTTAATATTTCTTATCCGTATTTCCTACGTACATTGCACTTGATTTTCACAAAGTTTTCGCCTTTCAAATGTTGTGTAACAAAGTCTCATTCCAAGCCATTTCATTCGGCAAGAAAAGTAAAATGGCGTTCACAACTGGTATGGCAATAAAACTTTGAACGAGCAGTGACTGTTGCCCTACTTAGAACTTCAGTCAATACAATGCAGGTGTTGGCCTGACCTGCAGACTAGTCATGGTCATTTAGTATTTAACTACTTGTTTGTGGCATGGTATGATCATGAACCTAGTTATCATGTCATGGAGAAGGACTACTCATGTTAATTACTTTTAATAGATATGTAATTTTTGTTTTTATACTGTGAATATGTACTTTTTTTGCTTACTGCTCAATTAGGCACTGTTTGTATATAGTATTATTGAATAAAAATAAAAAAGTAACATAATTTTATTTATTTATTTATTTATACAAGGTGACTTCACAGCTGACATGTAAGTGTAACATAATTATACAATTAAACGTTACGCCAATGACGAAGTACACAAATAATTTGAAAAAAAAAAGAATTTGATTGGCAGCGAGTGACACGATTATTTATGAAGTAGGTACATATTATTATGTATTATATTTATTGGAAGTGTGGTGTGGGGGTGTGCGCGTGTAACTGTACAGTGTGGAAATTTGTAAATGTGTGTGTGTGTGTAGTGATGAGTGTTATATGTAGGTGTGACTAAACTGGCACTACTGAGTACTATTAAGTATTCTGTGCTACTGGTTGCGCTGTATATCAAAGTTTGTTAAGTGTGTGTTGTGTTGTTTGTGTTTGTTGTGTTGTTGGTTTGTTGTTGTTTGTTGTGTTTGTTTGTTGTTGTGTGTTATTTGTTGTGTTTGTTTTGTTTTGTTTTTACTAAGAAAGCCTGGAATTGCTTTGTCGCCGTAGGTGACATTTACAGATTTATGCTTATATACATATATCGGAAACGGAGATTAAAAAAAAATAGGTAGGTATACCTGTTTCTAAAACGGAGAAAATTAAACAATAGGCTGTCGTATTTTCTATCAAGGAGCCCGGGTCTCAACAGCCCAGAAATAACATATATACCTATAGCCAATTATATTATTCAGTTATACAAAATCAAACTTTTCTGAACTCACTGCTCGCCTCTCTTTTCACCGATAAGTATAATGTGGGTATCTTCAAGGCACGAGTGAACCGGTTCATCCTAGTGCGCGTGACCTTAGGCCATATCATCACTTATTATCGTGTGAATAGCTGTCAAACGCAGGCCTAATAGAATATTTAAAAAAGAAGGCCTTCATGATAACAATTGACAAGATTACTTTTTAAACAAATTACGTAAAAAATACAACATAATATATGTACGCAGTCTGCCTATTTCCATTTATGACCTAATACCAACCCAATCTCATACCAATTCTACTCGACTTGACTACTAACAACATCGAACGAATTCATATCACATTGCAAATCGATTATTATGATCCAAGTACTGGTACAATCGACGGCAGCGATCGTTGGCACACCCGGTGGCCTAACAAAAACTCTTCGCGCGAATAATCATTCACTATGGTAAGAGCACGTGCCAAAATACTGTACAACGCGACTGTACTTCCCAATCAATGATTCGTAAACTTTAGTGTTATTGAAATAAGGTTTCACTTTGAATGGGTTTTGTTTTAGTTTGTGATACGAACCTCCGTAGTATTCACAATGTGTATACAGTATGATTTTTATTTTATTGGATTAACTGGCCTGTTGTTTATTTTAGCCGTTAACTACAATTGCGTATTAAACTAGAATTGCTTTTTGTGTTAAAACGTAAAACGGTTAATTAGAATCTACACGCCGTGTTTAAAAGGATTTGGCAACAAACAAACAGTTCTGAAAGGTAATAAAATACGGCTTAATACATTACAGCACATTAAAACATCAGCTCAGTAGGTAGGTATGTTATTTAGAGGAACTCGTGACTAAGTAAAAGCGTACAAATCGACTGATCATAATGGTTGAACTACGCTTGCCGCGGTCGCTCCTCAGATGGGTGACCGTCCATTTCAAACCGAGATCCCTCAGTGCCTCAGAAAGCACGTGACGCCATTGGTCCCGGCTCTCATTCGTAAATCTCAGTCTTAATGGGTAGTCAGAAGCCAGAAAGTCTGACAATTAGTCTTACCAAAAGGTAACCAGTAGTTAACCAGTAGGTAACTGGGCTGTGAATGTCAGACAGGCAGTCGCTCCATGTAATTTTTATTTCCAAATAAGAGAACCGCCTTCAAAAACTAAAACGGGATAAATAACTTTAGCACAGAACACACATGACTTTAGTTTCCAAAGTCGGTGGCTTTGTTCTGTGTGTTGTTTTGTATTGCCACCGACTTCCGAAACTAAAGTCATGTGTGTTCTGTGCTAAAGTTATTTATCACTTTTTAGTTTTTGAAGGCGGTTCAAGTCCATTATGAAACGGCAACACAGTTAAAACAGATTTAAAGTCCTCCAAAGATGGAAGAAACGAAAGCGTCTTCTATGTATAATTTTTCTGTTGATTTTTTCAAAAAGCGCTAAAATAAATACTAAAATCTTCTCCAGAATGTTACTGCATCAAAATCGGTTCAGCCAAACGGGAGATAATCGCGGACAAACATACATACTTAGAAACATACACATACATACATACAAACATACGGGTCGAACTGAGAGCCTCCAAACAGCAGCTGAATATCTGTTTTTAACCGACTTCAATAAAAAAATATTGAAGTCGGTTAAAAACACAGATATTCAGCTGCATCCGGTTAGATTGGCAGTCGACCCCAACATAGTTGGGAAACGGGTTGGCAGATCGCTCAGTAGGCATATTATTTACTCCACTAAATGCAGAATGTAACCTACAAAACCATATTGTCAAAGTAGGCTATTATTATAATAACTGAATAAACAAAAAAGGGTATAAATATAATGATCACCAAAAAATACTTTAGGATCTTAAGCTCCCTTACCAAAAAAATATACTAAATTATACCAAATGTACTAAATGGTCACCAAATCTTAGTGTGCAAAATAACCAAAATCTTTTTGACCCCCCTGGGGCGGATCCGACATGGTTAGGTTAGGTTAGAACTGAGACCCCCTACGCCAGAATCAAATCGCTTTTTACAGTCAAACTCATACATTTCTACAATACTTTATGAAACTCCATTTTGGTGACCATTTACTATTTTTGGTTTTATTTTATTTACTATTATTGGTGATCATTTAGTAGACCTGGAGGTTCGTTAAACATAAGCTAACAAAAAATAGTAAAGTTACCTATGCCTATTTTACTTTCAAAGTAAAGATATGCCGCTTGGTGCTAGACAAACGTTTTATAAAAAGCAAATAAACTAGGTCAAACCAAGACAAATTTACGAGTATACTAATGTACTGAAACACGACACTTAACAACTACAGCTAACAATTTATTTTGTACGAAGTTTATAATGCGTGTCTAAGCATAAATAAGTGCATTAAATAGTTTCATAATAATACATATTTCACCTACACTTTAAATACTCTCTATGTTGTAACTATCATAACTATGAATTATTCCTGTTGAAAGAAAACTATTGAATGTTTACAGATAGTATCGTATTAAACAAAAAACCGCCATTATCTGAATTTACCAGAAGTTTTGAAGTCAAATCTCAAATCAATCAAATCAATTATTCCAATCCATAATGTGCACATACAGGCAGAAAATAATAATTTATAGAAACAATTATGGGCCCTGTTGGGCAGAACTAATTTTTTAATGAGTAGGTAGGAGATAGGAAACAATAATTTTTCTTATTTCATTTATTTCCTATCTATCTGCTGTTTTACAACAGAATCCATAACGTTTTGTCAAAAAAGCATTGAAAAAAATAATCTAATTTAAACTCAGTTAGGTACGTATTGCATATATATAGGGTGACTGGTAATTAGTGTACGATACTTAAACACGTGATAGTGTTCATGATAACAAACAACTTTCCCGAAGAAAAAATGTATTTTGTACTGGTTCACTTTTATCACAATAATACAACAGCTGTATGAAATTCACGCGCGCGCGCGCCTGTGACCTACAGTGAACCAGTACAAAATACATTTTTTCTTCGGGAAAGTTGTTTGTTATCATGAACACTATCACGTGTTTAAGTATCGTACACTAATTACCAGTCACCCTGTATATTTTAATTTTGAAATTGTAAAAGGCTTAAAATAATTCGCCTACAACTTTCGCCTACCCTTGAATATAACTACACTCGTATTTTAGAATAACCTGTAAGTACATGAATCATAATGCCGAAAGTCTAGACATAATTTTTTATACTTTCATGTGAATTTGTAACACAACGTTACGTATTCTAAGCACGAATATCTTCTCGCTTTGATTACTGTGACGCGATAGACAATGGATAACAATCAATTTTATGTTTTTTTTTTTACTAGCTGCTGCTTTCTTGTTCCCGGTGTTTTTCTTCTTTTATGGCCAGCAACCTTTGCAGGCTTACGCAGAACAACCCACCCAAGTTTCATCATAATCGAATCAATGGTTTAGGAAGGCATAGAAGACAAACATACAAACATTATTTTTTATTTTTAGAAGATAGATAAGCATGTTATTCAACATCTGCTCTGCGAACGCTATTTCTCCTTAGGTTGGTACATAAATATAAAAAAATCTCGAATCAAGTTGTTTCTTGCAATAGAGATTTTTCTATGTGTTTTGGACATAGGAAGTATGCAACATCTAGGCTTTTGAAAAGCCTATCTCTACATAATATAAAACCACGTCGCTTTCTGTCCTTCTGTACGCTTAGATTTTATAAACTACGCTACAGATTTTAATGAGATTTTCATGAGAGTGATTCAAGAAGAAGGTTTATACGTATAGTTTGATCTACATTGCACCCCGGCGAAGCCGAGATCGGGACGCTAGTCTACTGTAAAATACTCAAACTGATATCTAAAATTATAGAAATAGTTTATATTCGATTTCATATCCCTTGAGATATTGTATAAATTAAAAAAAACTTCTAACAATGACGCAGAAACATCTATTCTTTTTTTGGGCCGCAGAGTAAGTACCCTGCGCTCAGTCTCTGAATACGGCCCAAAATTTTAAAAAAAAGAACAGCACGCGTAACATGACCACGCTATGTCTACGGAAGAATAGACATACTGACAGGAAGAATAGGCAAACTGAACTGACTGTCTATTCTTCCTGTCAGTATGTCTATTCTTTCGTAGACATACCGTGGTCATGCTACGCGTGCCGGTTTGCAACTCTTCTTTGCACTTAATATGAATTTTATTCAAATGAGCAGAATGCAACCCATAATTTCCAAGAATAGCCGGCTATAGTTTTGTATTCGATAAGGATAAACTAAAAGAAGGATTGTTGGCTCGTGGCGACCACGTGCCCTACTCAATATGCGAACCGTATTGGAAACAATAGCCAAATATGTTATTTACCGAAATGCCTGGACAATTTGAATAAACGCTCGTGTTAAATTTTAATATACGATAGTGATCAGAATCTCTGATTATTACAAAATAGCTTTTGCCTGTGACTTCATCCGTGTGAAGGTCCGCTATTACGGATACAGACAGAGTCACGGATTAAAATTATAATACTCTTTTTTCTGAATTAGATTTATTTTCTTTGTCAGCTAACAAAATTCGCATTGATCTACTTAAAATGATCGAGAAAACAGTTGATTAACCATATCCTCATATTATTATGTGTACATTTTAGTATTAGAGTAAGAATTAGTATTTTGTATGATTCATTATTATTATTGTACTCGTGCTCTTCCAAATTTTTATTCGAATATGTAACATGTGGATAACGTAGTTAGTTTCGCACTGATAAACCTAGATTATAAGCTATTCTTAACCATGTATAGTGTGTAATTGTTTGTTTTTCTTCATTAATAAAATAAAAATAAAATAAAAAGTAGTCTATATCCTTTCTAAATGTCATGATGACCCAGCCTCTCATACACGAGGTTGTGGGTTGCCACTACCAATATGACTTTTCAATCGACTTCAACAAAAGAAGGAGATTCTCAATTCGATACGTGTATTATTATAATTATTATTTTTTATGTTTAACCACGCATAACTTTTTTCAGTGTAGTCTGATTTTAATTATTCTTTTTTTAATTGATAGTGTATACCTCAAAGTTTGTCCCATATAAATTCAATTAAAATATTTCATCTCTAAAGGTAGAAAATTAAGGGATGGCTGTTTTTTTTTTGTGTCACCGTGACGTAATTCATTTGTATGATAAAAAGTAGGCACTAAAAAGCGAGATAAAATATCCTTTTTTACAAAAAAGACAACCGCCTTCAAAAAGTAAAAAATAACATTAAATTCGCAAATCGGTGGCAATACAAAACATCAAACAAAACCAAAGCCGCGGCACTTGCGAATTTAAAGTTATTTTTTACTTTTTGAACGGGGTTGTCTTTTTTTGTAAAAAAGTTTTTTTAATTTCATATGCACTTTATAAGTTAATCTTTGATATCACTGACATCGGTAAAAGAAAACATTGTAGTAAAACCTGGGCTTACAAAATTAACATAAGTCTGAAATCGCCAATCCGCCTTGAGCGCACGTGGTTTTTTTTTTTATCATTTGATAGGCATACGTTTGACCACTATCTCACCTGATGGGAAGCGATGATGCGGTCTAAGATGGAGCACGCTTGCCTAGAAGTAACCTATTCACTCTTGACTTAAAGACTCCCGGGTTGTAGCTATCAGGAAACACAGACTCAGGCAGGGAATTCCACTCCTTAGCAGTACGCACAATGAATGTGTTCCCAAAACGTTTTGTGCGTGTGGGTGGGATGTCCACCATGTACCGGTGGCGCATCGCCGTACGTCTTGTGGTCCGATGATGGAACGGGCTCGGCGGAATTAAATTATGCAATTCCGTCGCACACTCCCCAAAATGCAACCGATAGAAAACCGACAGGCCAGCTCGGCGTCGATGCTCAAGACTTTGGAGCTTTGACTCGACGAGCCTATCATTGCCAATGACCCTCTTGGCTGGTTTCTCAATTGACTCAAGGGCATCAAGCCGGTATCTAGCCGATCCGTCCCAAAGGTGAGAACAGTACTCCATACACGATCGAACTTGCGCTTGATAAAGTTTAAGTAGCTGTTCTGGCGTGAAGTACCGTCTCACCTGTGCTAGGATCCCCAACTTTTTGGCAGCCACTTGAGCCTTTGCCTCTATGAAAGGGCCAAAATTGAGGGTAGATGTCAACGTAACACCAAGAAGTTCAAGTCGGTCGGTTATCGGCACGGTTACACCTCGGAAAGATGGAGCTGGGTGGAATTGGCTCTTTTTAGCGGAAAAGAGACAGGCTTGGGTCTTAGCTGCATTGAACTTGACCAGATTGGCATCGCCCCATTCAGAGACAGCCTGTAAGGACAAGTTCAAGCGCTCAACCATTGCCTCTCGGAGAGACCGGATCTGCGACCCACCAGCTCGTGCATCGGATACGTATCTCTCAGCAACAGTGCTGTCGTCTGCATACCCAAAGGTACCGGGTTTTAGCAGATCATTAATATGCAGCAGGAACAATGTTGCTGAGAGCACCGACCCCTGAGGAACCCCGGCATTAATATCCAGCAGTCCGGACGAGCAGCCATCTATGACCACTCGAATAGACCGATCCCTCAGGAAATCTGCAATCCAATCACACAAACCGGCGGGCAGACCGAAGGAAGGAAGCTTATTAATAAGGCTATCGTGCCAGACCCTGTCGAAGGCCTTCGAGATGTCAAGGGAGACCGCTAGAGCCTCCCCGTGCTTCTCGATGGCCTCACTCCAGATGTGAATGGCATACGCTAGTAGATCCCCAGTCGATCGATTTCGGCGGAAGCCGTATTGTCGGTCACTGAGGATATCATTCGCTTCTAGGTATGCCAGGAGCTTACGATTCAGCACCCGTTCCATACTTTTACAAAGTATGGACGTTACTGAAATGGGTCTATAATTCGACGGGTCGGCTCGACTACCCTTTTTGGGCACGGGCTGCACGTTAGCTTGCTTCCAACCCATCGGCACTTTCCCGGTCTCAAACGACAGACGATATAGGCGTGTCAAGATCGGAGACAACTCAGGCGCACAAGTCTTCAGTACAATTGCTGGAATCCCGTCGGGGCCACTAGCCTTGTTCACGTCTAGGTTACGCAGTACCCTAAGAGCGTCCTTCTGATGGATGCTTATGTTCGACATGCTCGACTCGCATCCAACAGGAGAAGCAGGGGGTCTCGCGCCACCAGGATCCAGACGTGACGATTCCGCAAACATAGAGGCGAACAAGTTTGCTTTCTCCTCAGCGGAGTGGGCCAGCGACCCGTCGGGTCTCAGCAGTGGAGGTAGTGAGGGGCGGCAGAAGTTCGATTCGACCGACTTAGCCAGGGACCAAAAAGCCTTACTACCTGCTGGGTATGAAGCAAGTTTGTTCCCTATTCGGCTAATGTGGTCAAACCGAGCTCTCCGGAACACCTTCTTGCAAGACTTGGCAGCCCTGTTAAAGGCTCTCTTCTTCTGGCTCACATCACTTGCTTTGCGAGTGCGGGCATCAACCCATGCTAGGTACGCTGAATGTTTTAGCGCATTAGCGCGATTGCACTCGGCACCAAACCATGGGCGAGCTTCGCCAGACATTGTTACGTCTGAGAACGGAATGTAGTACTCCATCCCCCTCCGCAACACATCCGTCACGGCGTCCGCGCACGACGAAGCATCAGTCGAAGAAAAGCAAGTAGGCTGCCAAGGATAACATGCGAAGAAAGATCGCATGCCATCCCAATCAGCTGACCTGTATCGCCATACCCGCCGGGTGCCTCTAGGGCAGGGATCGGGTGGGGAGTAGACGGATACAGACTTCACCAGACAGTGGTCGGAACTACCCAGTGGAGACGAAATCGACACCGAGTAGCGGTCTGGATCTGTTGTCAGCAGAAGGTCCAATCAATTGGCTGTGTGCGAATCAACATCTGGCACCCTTGTTGCCCCCTGGACCAGCTGGGTGAGATTTAGCGATAGCGCTAGGTTTCGCGCTTCTCGTCCAGCATGGTCTGTGTGCTGGTATGGGAAGAGCCACTCTTGATGGTGGGCGTTGAAGTCCCCCAGTAACACCAATTGGGCAGAAGGGTACCGCTGCTGAGCCGCATCCGCCGCCTCACTGAGGTGTTGTATGAGCCCAGTTGTCTCCAGATCACCGCTATGCGACCGGTAGACACAGGCGTAGACAATTTTGTCCAGGCCTATGTCCACTAGAACCCACAGCGTTGAGAACCTGGAGT
Organism: Charanyca ferruginea; assembly: GCA_947361185.1. Lineage (NCBI taxonomy): Eukaryota > Metazoa > Arthropoda > Insecta > Lepidoptera > Noctuidae > Charanyca > Charanyca ferruginea. The sequence goes on along the minus strand of OX376068.1, from coordinate 17,760,604 downwards.
CCTCAAGGTTGCGGAGACGCCGATAACAGATGTCGTCCCAGGCGTACATACATACGCCCGCGCGTGGTCTGAAGTGGTGCTCCAGGGTAAACCCTGGGTAGGTAAGGTATGACACGTCAGACGGACACCCGATCTACGTCTCCGACAGGAACAAGAGCGCTGGTTTCTCAGTCTCTAGGTGGTGATGAACTGCGGCGAGATTTGAGTGCAGACCTCGTATGTTACTGAGGTGCACTTTGTGTGAGAGGAAGTGCTGCCGCTGTACAGCTTTTCTCGTTTTGTTCCTCTTTTTCATGAGTTTGAGTGAAGAAGGAAGAGGAGAAGGAAGTGAAATGAGGTTCCATGCTGCTATCCCTCAGGTACGCTCTGACAGGACGGCATCACTGGGGGACTAGTCTGGAGACTGCGGGGACGCCCGAGCCCCCCCGGGAATGTCCATCGGGCCCTCTCGTCTGGTCGCAAACCAGCACGATGGTGCATTCCGGGATTTTTCGACAGTTGGCGGGGCAGCCTTTCATGTGTGGCTAGCACACTACTTGGGCCCCCAACTACCTGCGGTCGGCCAGCGGCGCACCGTGCCTCGGATCCCGCTACCCTCCGCGACTAGTCTCCCGATACGCCCATATCAGCGCGTGCCTGGTCGGTCTGCCTGCATTGGAACAACTATTTCGACCCAACTCCTCTGAATTGGCTACACTGTGCATCGTACCGGAACGCGGCAAAGCCACTTGGCGGTACATCTTTGCCCAGTGGGTGGACGCAAGCCAACGGCCGAAACCTACCACCAGTTAGTGTCACCTGATTAGCACCACCCAGGGACCACGTGTAGGGACTAGCTATTAATGAGGGTACTTTCCTACGGACGCGGGTGACTCGGCCCCCACATGATGTGGTGATCAATGCTCTCCTTCTCTGTATGAGAAGAGGCCTTTGCCCTGCAGTGGGACAATTATAGGCTGGTATTATTTATTTATGTCCTTTCTTGGAGTTAAAATTTAGTTTGTACTAAATATCATTCAAATCGGTTCAGTAGTTTAGCCGTTAAAGTGTAACAAACAAACAAACTCACTTAGGGCGTTACCAGACCAATCGATCAACCGTCGATCGACGGTATCGATCGATAGTAGAATGGATGAGTCGACGTCGATTGATAGTTTCTACCAGACCAATCGATCGCTCGACGATCGACGGCATCGATCGATGGTAGAATGGATTAGTCGACGTCGATCGAGCTGCTTGATTATTATTAGTAATGGAATATAGCCGAAATGAATCGATCAACGTCGACCGATGACATCGACTGGCAATCGATCGATTAGTTAGTCAACCGGTATCCGTCGATCAGCCAAAGCTACAACACCAATCGATCAACGTCGATCGATGTCGACCGATGGTTTCGATCGATGATCGATCGATTGGTGTAGTAAGAGTAACACCCTTATATTACATTGTATGGATGTGTGTTTAATGTCTAATACCTTCATTGTGAATCATTAGATTTGGCAGCTGTAGGCAAGTTTAATTCATCGATGAATAAGCAATGACGCAGTCTAGAGTAATAGAAATCAATAGTCTTCTATTACTACTAATAGGTAGGTACAGAACTACAGACGCCAGCACATTAAGCCATACCAAACTACTGTCAAATTTTCCCAATTGAATATGAACCTTATAGTTTGGTTATAAAGCTGAAAATGTTGTAGTTTGATGTGCTGGCCTCTGTACATATTCTAAGTAGAGATACATAATATAATTTAAGGGAATGAGATAATACTCCTTATTGCTTCTCTCCGACACAAAGTACGTATGGCTGCGGCGCGCCCAAGCAGAGAGACCACTCAGAACAAACCGCCGTTTTTCGCACGCACACATTGACATTACGTTTATAGGCATTCTCAGGCAGTTTCAAGTAGACTTCAGTCTCGACTGTCACGTGTTGTCAAAATGAATAAATGAGAGACATTGACATTTCACGACGAACTGGCAAAATGTTATAAAAAAAGAACCGCCTTCAAAAAAAAACTAAATGTGATAAATAACTTTAGTACAGAACACACATTACTTTAGTTTCGGAAGTCGGTGGCAATACAAAACAACAAACAGGACAAACCACTTTTTGAAGGCGGTTCTCTTTTTTTTCAAAAAGTTTTTATTTTCCACTTTTTAGTGCCTCTTTATCACCCAAACCCATTAAGGAACGGCAACACAATTAAAACAGAGATTGAAAGTCCTCCAAAGATGGAAAGATGGAAGAAACGAAAACGACTTTTCGGTTTTTGTTGTTGTTTTTTTTCAAAAAGCGTTGAATAAATTTGTTTGTTGTGTGTATTAAAACCTTCTCCAGAATGTAACAAACACTTTTCTGAAATCCGCATCAAAATCGGTTCATCCAAACGGGAGATAATCGCGGACAAACATACATACATACAAACATATGGACCGAACTGAGAACCTCCACTTTTTTTGAAGTCGGTTAAAAAAATTGCAAAGAGTTTCAACCAGAGTCAATAAAATTTCATATTGTCACAAATAAAACCTACAGAGTCTATACAGTAGCAGCCCTAATGAGTCTGGCAAGTTTAGGTAATTATTTTTGAAGATGGTGGGAGCGGTCCTTCTGTTTTATATTTTGTGACTCAGATGACAATGCTCTTTCAATCATTTTAACTGATACTTAGTACCAACATTGCAACCAAATACTCTATATAGGTATCTTCTTTGAGTATGGTTTAGGTTGCAATGTTGGTACATTACCTCGATTGGTTCTGTGGTCTATAGCATAGACAATCAAGGGCTACGAAACTGCTACGGTTGCTACGCCAAATACCTTGTTTTTAAGTTCTTTGAATATACGTAGAGTAGCAAACCTTTTTCGATGACGTAGCAAAATTACGTAAACATTTATTTGTTTTTAAGCACACCACACTAGGATTTTCTCCCATATATGTGAGTACATTTACAAAAAACTCACATACAAATATGTTTTCCGTGCGGGAATCGAACCCTCAGCACGCAGCCAACAAAACTAAGTATTTCATAAGGCAAAGTTCACCGTCATAAAAAAAGGGTTACTTATCCATTTGCATAAAATTTTAAGACCTAATATAACTTAGCATGCTGGCGTACTCGCGTACGCCTCTCACACCTGGAGAGAGGCCATCGAGAAATATGAGGAAGCACTTGCCGTCTCCCTGGACATCTCGAAGGCCTTTGATAGGGTATGGCATGACGGCCTTATTAGCAAGCTTCCCGCATATGGCTTGCCCGCTGGTTTCTGTGCATGGACATCGGATTTCCTGAGTAATCGGTAAATTCGAATAGTCATCGATGGCTGCTCGTCAGATCAAATGGCAATTAATGCCGGGGTTCCTCAGGGCTCAGTACTCTCTGCAACTTTTTTTTGCTGCATATCAACGATCTGCTGAAACCTGGTACCTTTGGGTACGCAGACGACAGCACGGTTGTAGAGAGTTACACATCCAGCGCACCCAGCTAGTGCGGCTGAAATCCAGTCTTCCAGAGAATTCATGGTCGAGCGCTTGAACTTGTCCTTCAAGGCAGTCTCCGATTGGGGCGATGCCAATCTGGTCAGGTTAAATGCAGCTAAGACCCAGGCTTGTCTTTTCTCTGCGAAGAAGAGGCCTTTCCATCTGGCCCCTACTTTCCGACATGTATCCGTTCCGATCACTGACCATCTTGAGCTTCTTGGCGTTACTTTGACGTCGAATCTTAACTTTGGGTCATTCATTGACTCCAAAGCCCAACTAGCTGCCAAAAAGCTGGGAGTCCTCGCAAAGGTGCGAAAGTACTTCACGTCGGAACAGCTGCTCAACTTATACCAAGCACAAGTTCGATCGTGCATGGAGTACTGTTCGCACCTTTGGGATGGATCAGCAAAATACCAACTGGAGGCGTTGGAAGTTATTGATAGACGTGCCAAGAGGTCATTAACAATGAGTCCCTGGTTAGGGCTAAGCACCAGAGCCTTGAACATCGCCGCACCGTTGCCAGCCTATCGGTCTTTTATCGGGTACATTTCGGAGTGTGCTTTGGAATTGCACAATTTAATTCCCCTATCCCCATTCCATCATCAGACGAGCAGAGATAGGACGAAGCGTCACCGCTATATGGTTGAAGTTCCACGGTCTCGAACCAAGCGCTTTGATTCCACATTCATTGTCCGAACTGCCAGACTGTGGAATTCGCTGCCCGCCTCTTTGTTCCCTGATAAGTATAATCTGGGTATCTTCAAGGCACGAGTGAACCGGTTCACATATAGAAGCAACGTGAATAACATAAACAGAATTTTGTAAAAACTTGATTTAAAACAGTGGCTGTGGAGTTTCTTGCTCGTTCTTCTCCGTAGAGACCTACGCTACGTTTAGGAACGAGCAACTAGCTTCATTTTTCTGACTAACTAACTGACCCTTTGACAATTCAAAAGTGCCTGTAAATGGTTTTATTGAAATAAATGCTTTGGCTTTGACTTTGACTTAGGAAAAAGAACATTATGCGGAAAGAAGGGTACGCTAAAAAAGTACTATTTCCTTCAAGACTCGGCCAGAACCGACAAACATTAACTATATATCATTAAAAAGGAAAATAATTATAGAATTTGATAGTATAATTACTTTTCTATAAGAAGTACACTAAAAAAAGTTATAGTTCTTTAAAGTTGTCCACTTAATACTTCTAATTTTAACGATAACATGAAATAAACTATTTTATGATTAATTACATAATGATTTTGGCACATTATCCTCGCATAATCATATGTTTTCATAGTAAATATACATAATTATAACATACCTACTTACATTATTTTGGGATGTATGTATGAAAAAGAACATAATTATGTTTACTTTTTAATAATTAATTATTCATCAAACAGTACATGATCATATTAAATTAATAAATCGTCTAAAAACTGGGCTGAAGGGGTTATATTTGTTTGATGTCTTGCCCAACCGTACCATAATATTGTCATTGTATGTGCACAGCAACCTACTGTTCTTCGCCCAACTATGCAATTACAACAATATTGCTCAATTTCCTCTCTCCCACTTCCATTATTATTAATTATGATATAAACATAATATATTTTTCGATTTACCTATATGTCTGCTTTGAATTTAACCTTTAAGAAGAAAAATTAAAACTTTTTGACAAATATCAATAACAACTACAAGATCAAGTGTTGCCAGCACTATAATAATTACTATTCTAAACAGTATCTATAATGGAATTAAATTATTTTAAATTATTACATAATATATTCAAAAATATAATTAAACACTATATAGACATGTAATAAATTCACATAAGTAGTTACAATCGATTTGCAAGTGCAATTTCGTATCGATGTTATTTTATTTTGGTATTGGCAACATTTCCAATTGAAATTGCAGATAGAAAACGTGTTGAAAAAATGAATTACTATTTAAAATTACTTTTAAACGGTGCACTTCTACAGATTTTATTTATACTGTATAATTTTTACTGTTTTATATAATAAAGTATCATTAATATAAAAAGTCTGTCGGACGCTATTCGCTATTCGAGCCGATTTTTGTCATTGTTCTTTACGTTACCTACGTTTAACCTTTGCGCTCGTGTCAGGTCCTCTGTGCGATAATGAACAATAACTTACTGAGAAGTGGCATACCGATCGCAAATTCCACTCCATAATGTTATTATCATCTACACTCAGTAATAGGTAATAATCTTACAAAGCGTATCAGTTGCAAGGACTGAGTATGCAGTCAGTAATTAGAAGAGCAAGACCACAATTAACAATAATTCAAGGTATTGTTACTTGAACTGCAGATCAGTTTAATATCGACGATTGTAATAATTCGATCAATTTAGAGGTGATTGTGATCTAAAGTATACTACTGATGTAAGTTATTGGCTTAAACAAAATACTCTAGTAGTAGTATAGTAAGTAGTGGTATTGACGACACGGTTGGCGAGTGGTTGAGCGATAGACTGCTGCGCTGCGTGTCGCGGGTTTCATTCCCGTATGGAACAAATATATGTATGGCCTACAGATAGTGGTTCCGGTTCTAGCTGTTTGTGTTTGAGAAAAGCCTGGGGCAACGTTCTTATTAAAACAAAAAGAAATGTCCGCAACGACACGTCTCAGCGTGTATTTACGACGCCGCGACGCGCGACGTACATAATTGTTTAAAGAAGATCACGATTGACACTTAAAGAAACTGTAACGTATTCAGTTATAAAATAAATAATATAAAAACAAGATAAAAAATTATATTAAATAAAATATTATTGTATTAAAATATTTTATTCTAGAAGTAGATGTTGGTCCAACATGGGCCTTCGTGTAAAGAGGCCCGCAAGTAATATGTGAGGGCGGCCGTGTGTAACAGGAAGAAACGTGCAAATGAAAAGAAATGAGCGATGACATTTCCGAGTTCCTTTGTTCGCTGTTCACCGGCTGTAAACGAGATTCTTCTATTATATTATTTGTTCCTTGTAAACAAAGTCTACTACCTACTGAAATTCAGATAGAACAAGAATCCGACTCCCTTGGGTATGAACAGGCTCGAAATTTTAAATCAAAACCGAATTCACATTTTACTTTTTCTCCTTTGTATAGTTTACTGCAAAGTAAATAATATCTTTGTATTTTCGTTGTCTTCAGCGAAAACTTAAATATTTTTTCTAAGCGTCAACATGTGCCATAAAAATATTCATCTATGGCTCCATACCTTCTTTCATCCCCTTTAGTGATCGTAAAAACAGAAACACACCCCACTGCTTTATTACGCATTACATATGGCTAATAAAAGCATACATAGCTAGTTATTTTTATGTATATTTATCGTTTTCCCCTGTTCTTATTACTGTGACAATAAAGGTACTTTTTCGCTGATGTGTTCAACTGTAGCGAACACCCGCGGCGCTATAACGTAAACTAGTTAAGTTAACACAATAAAACGTAACTCTAAATTAGCTACTCGTTTTACAAGCAATAAATTTAATAGACCCCCGCGAGGGTAAGTCACGCTTAAAATTTTAACTCTGCGACAATTCGTTTATAGACTCGCGAAGTTGATGTGAGATTAAAAGTTACGTCAAGTTGCGTTTCGTAATCGGCTATGACTTGTACTGTTGAAAAACACAAAGTAAAAGTAATATATTCTTTATTTAAGTAAGTTAGATTTGTAGGCCTTCCTAATCGATCTAAAGCCCTTATTACACTTGGCTAAATTAAGTCGACTGAATTTAGTCGCTGCTGAATTCAGTAAAGTGTAATAGCATTCAGTAAGTAAGTAGTAGTAAGTAGTAACTGGATTCAGTAGTTACTGAATTTAGTCGACTTAATTTAGCCAAGTGTAATAAGGGCTTTAGTTCTGCCTAAGCGAAAATTGAATAAATTATGTTAAACTAATTCTAGCATAACAACATACGGTATGTACATTCAAAAGCTAAGCTTAAATATAATTAAATTTAAACAGTGTTCATCTTCTACCTAGACTTTTCCAACCATACCCTGTCCATTGGGTTATTGGTTTTTTGACAGATGCCTTATAATGTAATGATTCCCGATTACCTTAATTAAGTTAACTTTACAATGTGTTATAAAATAAATATATATAAACTGCCTAATCTTGTTGGATTATCTTATTTATGACCTCTTACAGACATTATAATACAGGTATGCGTATCAGTTTTTACAAAAAACATAAATATTGTTCACTAGTTGCAGCTGTCAAAAAACGATTACACAGATACGACAGTGGACAGAGTGTAAGGCTTCTAGTCTAACCGGAGTGAATACTAGTGGAAACGACTCCCTGTCTCACCTCCACAACAGTGACAGTGACAGTGAGACTGGTGGTCACATTTTGTAGCTTCTGAGTACGTATAACGTCAGTCAAAGATCTACGAAAGACAGCCAGACCAACAGCTTTACGTGATTTCCGAGGCACGAAGGGGTCTCGGTATGAAATGGAAGGCCACCCATCCACGGACCGACCGCAGCAAGCGTAGCTTAACATGACCGGTCGATCCATACGGCTTTTACTTTACCACGAGCTCCTCTATACCAAGCCAATAGTATTTTAGACGGGAGTTTCTAAAATTAAGGGATTTGACGCGTAGCACACACACACACGCACGTATTTGTACAGTCTGTTATTTTGGTAGTAGTGTAGGCAATTATATTGTTTCATTTCTATGGCGTGTCGTGGTGGGTGTGCTCAGGTATTGCAGGCATTGCACCTGCGCTACACTTCAGTGGACTGCTTCATTAGAATAAATGCAAAGCGGCATATTTCGCACATCTGACGTCATCGCACGCGCCGCTCATTAGCAATGCTTGAAGCGTACGGTTCGTTTGTCATTCAGACATCTAACGGATTGATAGCTATAGCATTGCACTTATTTGTATGCCCACGATGCAAGTCTGTTATGTCATGCGGCTAGTCTTTTGATTGTGCGGTTGAAAGACCTTTTAATAATCGTATTGTAATCATTATGCGATACTATTTTTACGCTTTTTATCTGACTGTCTGATACCTACCCATCGTCAAGCAAACTTTTATCATAGATTCAGTTCCAGATTTGGACGCCAGCGTTGAAATTTTGCTTTAGGTATGTATTTTTTTGCTCTCAAGCACATCACACATAATATTTTACAATATTATTATTGTCTTGTACGAGAACTCTGTCAAAGCGCTGCGAATCATAATGTTGGTTTGCTGTTGAGTTGAAGAATATTAAATTAACATTTATTGTGTCAAAATTTGAAAATTTATGCTTAACACAATATAATGTAATGTTTTTCTGATTCCTTCGCGTTCTTTTCTGATTATTTTCGTTGCAGGACCCAAGACAGTTGTGATGTTTCTCCGGGACTCGTCCAGCTTCATTGCCTGGACGCTTTTCTAGTGGTCGCCACTGTTAATTCTAGTTTTCAGAAGTTGCAGTGGTTTGAAAATGTATGGAGCAGCAGGTTAGGGTCTACCGTCATGTAATAAATCAATGGTAAAATCTAAATATATAAAAGCGAAAGGTCACTCACTCACTCATCACGAAATATCGAAAACAGCTTGACTTATAAAGATGAAATTTGGCAGGATGGTAGTTTATAGTTAGTAGACGTCCGCTAAGAAAGGATTTTGCGACCGGGCCGGATTAAGGAGGTCCTGGAACCGGGACCGGGAACGAAGTCGCGGGCAGCAGCTAGTCATAATATAATATTTTCCAAAGTTGTTGTGACGATGTTTCACAGTTTACATTTTTGTTTGTCACGAAATGTTTGAGATAAGTTTAGGGTATAGATAATTGCTTTGCCATGCTTAATATGCTTTTGGATAAACGAGTCTTAAGCGTAGCACGTGCTTTAGTTTAGCATTGTTCCCCTCTCTATCTAGCGCATGTATTTTGACAGTTGTAAGACAGTGACAGGAATAGTGCTTAAGCAAAACACGAAGTAACGTTAATTTATCTCAAGGTTTGTAACAAAAACAAAGGGCCAATAAAAAAAATAACTTTTCATTGCATGCTTTACTTACACAAAACTAATGTACCTACTTAGTCATATTTTAGTCAATAGGTGAGTAATAAAACAGTAGCCTAGATACTAGTTTTTTATCTACTGAATTACTTACTGAGCAACATATGAATACCCTTTTTTGCGAGGTACGCGTGGAAGTCTCCTCAAAACTTGTGCAGACGACAAGAAGTAGTCCCAATACTTTTATGTAACCCCAAACGCTTAAAATATAAAATATTTTCATCATAAAAATATTATATTTGCTGATGTAATTTCTTCGTGCATAGGGGCTAGTCAAAAATCATGTCGAATAATCAACTTTTACTGCATATATTGGCTTATAGCCCGGGGGATGAGGGATAGACGTCGCAGGGGGCCACTTGCCTATGAGTGGCTTAATTTGTATTGATAAATGAAGATTAAAGTGTAGACTTCCCTTTAGTAAACAGAACTGTGTCAACACAAGGATGTCATATTCATCGTCGGATGATTGTAAGCATGTGTTTGATAGCTGATGTGTTGATATAGGACGATGCTTGTATACCTACATACAGAAGATGATGGACTTGCAGTGCCCTTGTTGAATAGCTAGATAATTCGATTTTTTTTACAAAAACTGCAGAATAATTCCTACGCAGATAAATACTAATAAGGGCGGGTTGTTTCAAACAGTCGGTTAACTTAACGTTACATACGGACGGCTAAAAAGTTACTATGACGTGCGATGTTTAACGTAAGTACGTTAAATGTAACGGGTTGTTTCATGACATAAAAATTCGTCAGTTATAGTTATTCAAAAAGAGATTCCATAATATTTTGATGTTTGAAGTAGCTGTTTGACAACATAAAATTACGTTGACTGGTGGGTTATGGTAATAGTAACTTTTTGACGTATGATTTTGTGAAACAACCCATTTTTTTTATTTGACGACAGTTAGCGCCATTTTTGACTATTACCGGTCAGTTATGGTTAGTTGAAGTAACCCGCCCTAAGTAACACAATCACAACTACACACACACACACACTGTACTTATATATAGACTCATTATGCTCGCAACTTCGTCTGCGTAAATTTTCTAATGAATCTCTAATTTTTTGATAAATAAAAGAAAGCCTAAGATATATTACTCAAGGATAACGTAGCTTCCTAGTGGTTAAAGATTTTTTAAAATCAGTTAAGTATTTTTTACAGACATTAAACAGCGTTTATCTGTTCTGGTCCAAACACGCATTCTAAAATACTTCGGACATGTCTCAAGACGAAATAATGAGTCCATCGAGCGTCTAGTCGTACAAGGTAGAGTGGAAGGCACTAGAGCACGAGGAAGATCCCCCATGCGATGGACCGACCAAATTAAATCCGCAGTGGGCGATCCATTGCATGAGTGCTGCAGAAACACCAAATGTCGCGACAAATGGCGAGAAATCGTGAGGCACATAACATCAACCTCTGCAGGTAGCTCGTGATGACCACGACCGCTCTGACAAGAGTGTCACGAAGAAGAAGAAGAGAAGTATTTAGTGTTATATTATATAGTATTTTGCGTTTACCCTTTACAAACAAACATACAAAATATCAAACCTTTTCTATATGAATTATCTATAAAGTTTAGACGCTTGTCCTTCTACCTCTATAGTCTATGGTTGTAATTGTTATTAGTTCTGTATAAGTCTAGCGCGATGTCATAAAAACTTTTAATAGCATTTCTATTGGCATGAAAGGAATGGATCAATAAGGAAAACATAATTTTCTTAGAAAGGATATAAATTAAATACGTGTTATTACTACATAATTACCAATCAAAGTGCCGTCAGCGACTAGGCATTTTATTAAACTCGTTTTGATGGCTATTTTCACATTCTTTGTAACGAAGATCTATACTTATTACACGCTTTTTATTAGCTTCACCTGTATGTTTGTATGTTTGTTTGTAACCGACTTCTTTGGGCGCGATTTTGACCCACTTTAAACGGCCAGATTTCGTTCAAACTTTGTAGATTTATCGAGGACCGATGACAATACACTAATTTGATAAAATGATTCCATTTTTCAAACTAAAAAGTAAAAAATAAATACCTACCTAATAGTTTAAAAAACTAAAAACACGCTTTTTATATAAAACCAAACTAAAAAATAGAAAATAAATTTTAATAAATTTAAATTAAGAAAAGTGTTAAAAATTTCAATAAATATAAATTAATAATAGTGTGAATAAAAAAAAATATTTTATTTTAAAAAAGCGTGGGGTGCATGGTGTCAATAGTTATAAATATTTTATTGACAGATATGAGTAGAGTGATTATCATTTTGATAATATCTTAAAAAGCACCCCACGCTTTTTCAAAATATTTTTTTTTTTATTCTCTCTATTATTAATTTAAATTTATTGAAATTGTTAACACTTTTCTTAATTTAAATTTATTTTCTATTTTTTAGTTTGGTTTTCTATAAAAAACGTGTTTTTAGTTTTTTTAAACTATTATTTATTTTTCTTACTAGTATGGAACGCGTTATTATACTGTACGAACTTTATCATTCTAAAACGTTAGCCAGTCATGAATCTTATGTCGAAATTAATGCTAATTCTGGAACATTGGAAGATTTAAATCTGCTACTATGATTACAGGTACATACATTGCACTGAGAATCAGATTTAAAATGAAAATTGTACAATATTTTATACATAATATATTGACAGAGATAATAATATTATTATCATATCAACAGAAGTTGGTAATATCTTACAATTTCCAGCCGTCGATATAAAACCTAGGTTCCTAAATTATTTTATTAAAATGATGTAAAAATCATTTCGTTGTCAGAAATTACAAAACCACCAACAAAATGTAAATTAATTTTGAAAGAACACCTACCATACATGCCAAAGAAAGTACCTTCCTTTATTACAAAAGCTCGTCTATAAAACTAATTTATACTTCCTATTACCCATTCTTGGACCCTCTACATAATATTTCCAATAAGTAGTTGCCTACCTACCTACCTCAACCGGATTCCTCTCAACCGTCCCTTCCTTACAAGCGGCCTTCATCTCGAAGCTTCAAAGTACTTACCTTCATCGTGACAATAACTATCGGAAAGGCATTGTTGTTCAAAGGTTTTCTAATAACATTACCCAAAAGTTTACCGCGTACTCGCAAACGGTAGAATATAAAGCTGTGCACATGTAGGTATCGAACAAAATGTTTTAAGAAAATAAAAAAGAAAATTTCAGGCACGAAAATATCCGATGCAAACTGCAGTGGTATTCTATTACAAATCTGTCTCGGCGAGTTTAGGACTTTAGGCACAGTATAAATATTAGTACTACCGTACAGTAGCGACACGCCCCACCTCACTCCGAAACACTGTTCCTCACCTCTTCCCGCGTCGAACGTTTTCTCGAAACTGCTTTTAGTTCAAGCGGCGCGTAGGCACGCACACACACGCACGTATTTGTACAGTCTGTTATTTTGGTAGTAGTGTAGGTAATTAAATCGTTTCGTTTGTATGGAGGGTCGTAGGTGTGGGTTCGACAGCTGCTCCTCTTAAACTCATCATCATCATTTGTTTCATTTTAAACTCATCATGATCATAGTTTCATCAATTGGGACAAGCCCGCCGCACAATTCACCTTCAGGAAAGCACCGAAGTAATGAAGCTCGACGAGCCCCGGGGAAACGATTCAACTTTCTATGGATCCCGTAACGAAATTAGAAAAGAATAGCTGAGGAGTAAGTAAATCATATTTTCCACTTCCCTCCAAATCAAGCAGGAGACAGAACAGAACTAGGCCAATGAACACAAACGGACGTTTACTACTGCGAGTAGTTCAGTTGCCAAGCACCACGGATTTTAATTGATATAATGCAATGGGCATTATAGTGTTTCTGAAGAATATACCTAATATTTTATATCTGCAATTCTTTCAAAATATGTAATTTTATTATATGGAATTCCTGAAATGACGTAGATTTTCTGTCTGATCTACAGGAAAATAAGGTCGTCAGCTGGCTAAATCATGAATGAGAAGTGAAATGAGCTTAACAAACATTAACTACAATTCAAAGAAAACGAATCTAAAATCATAAAATAATAAATATATGTACTAAAATGGGTGACTATTTTTGTAATGTGTTTCAAACGTACTAACAATGAATGAAAACTGTGTAACGTACCATCTGTTTTCCTTTGTTTCAAGTTGTAAACGTCAACTTAGCAACAAGTTTAGGTTATTCTTGTGTTCATCTTCATTCACGAAAAGTTAACGTCTTCTTACTATTTTAAAAGAAAACTGAAATGCTTTGTTTGTCTCTCTGCCGGAAGCATGACTGCTGAGCGCGTGGGTCTGGGTTCGATACCAAGGCCGAGCATAGTCGACAGGTCCAGGTCGTCATTCGTGGTGCGAATTCCGACTCATTATATTGACACCTTAGGAAGAGTTTTCGCCGAAGGGTGTCGCGTATCGGCGATTCCGCGGAAGCGCAGCGCGACACGAGACGCTGCGCGCCGCGCCGTCTCTTTGTGTACTTACACCAGTTTATTAATATTTTTGTGGTTTTTATAAATATGTATGATAATCTGTAAGGTATATGGGTCTTTTATTACCCGAAACAAATGATATATTAATATTATTAAAGTGAAATTGAGTTTTTGTATTAGGAATTTCGCAGTAACAGCACGGAGGTTGTAAGTCGGTGGTGTTGGTATGACACCCCCGTGCCTTGAAGAATAAAGAAAAAAGTTAACAACGGGATTTCTTAGGATTTTTACACAATACATCTTCAAGAGGCAATGGAAGATTACTGTGTCAATTGCCAAGGTTCAAACAATGCGTTGACTTTTTCTTCGCTTACAATTTCACAGAACTTCAATAATGTTTATAAAAATCCTTAATGGCTTCTAAAGAAAGGAAGATTTGTTTCCAAACGGAGCAAAATTACAGCCTACAGTTCCAAGATCCCAGAATCGTCGTGGCCTACGTTATTTTAGCATTACTGACATTTTGAGGACAGACAAACGAGTATTTAAGATCACTAGCTTGCTAGTGCTAGCTTCAATCCTAGACCCTTTTTCAGATATAAAAGGTACTTTACTCACTTATGTTCAAATGCGATGGCTAATTTTTATATAGTATATTTTACATGATATTGTTACCTCAAGTCCGTGTGGTGTCGGACGTAAAGAATAGCAACATCACATATCTTCCCGTGGGTGTCGTAAGAGGCGACTAAGGAACTTACCAGAGAATGGGCAGCAGCGTTCTCTGTGCCTTTATAATAGCCATACTGCGATCGCCAATCCGCCTGCCAAGCGTGGCGATTATGGCAAACCCCCCCTTGGGGAGGCCTATGTCCAGCAGTGGACGTCTTTAGGCTGAAATGATGATATTGTTACCCATTGATAACCATTATTCTTTATTGACAGAAACTTTCCATGAGCCACAACACCCAGACGCTTTAAAATTTCAAGCGTTTAGCTGAAGTTCAACATTATCTGCCTAGCTTTTCCAACTACATTAGCGTCGGTTTCCAGTCTAACCGGATGCAGCTGAATACCAGAGTTTTACATAAAGCGACAGCCTGTCTAACCTCCACAACCCAGTTACTGGGAAACACGACACCTCTGGTTGTAAGGCTCTGGCTTTTGATTACCCATAACGACTGTCAAAGATCTACAAACGACAGATGGAGCTTTACGTGCTTTCTGAGCATTTAGCTGAAATTATGACTCTAAAATGATGCTGGCCTAACAACTCTGGAATCTCAGTCGACAATGCTAACAAGACAACTGATAAACTACCTTGACACATTAATAACCTAACATTTATTATTAAAACACAATGTTTTCACTCAGAAACATGACAATGAGTCGCAGGTTCGTCCATAATGGAGATGTAATTTCGGGAAACGGTCCCAACATCCGGGCTGTTTAATTCAATATAAGTACATGTAAATAGAAAAAGGAGTATTTATAGTAAATGGACTATAATGGATAGTCAGCGAACCGTGAATAGAATCGTAATGTGGTTGGAAATCATTGAGTTAGTGAGGACATGGGAAATGCTGTGTCAACTGTGTGAATATTGCTGACGTGGGACTGAATGGTTTGCTAAGTTAATCTAAGATCAATGACTTTGCGTAAAGGAAAACCTGTACCTAATCGACAAATTGGGTGCGTTAACGTGGTTTCAACGCACTTGCTCGAAAAGTGGCTCCTACTGCAGCTGCTGCACTGCTTTTGGTTTCATAACAAAATATGATAAGTTAATATTATACTTCATTAAGTAAATTCTACTATTCTACTAATATTACAAATGCGAAAGTTTGTGAGGATGTATGGATGTTTGTTACTTTTTCACGCTTAAACGTCTGAACGGACTTAGCTGAAAGGCACACAATATAGATATTGATCTACGATCACCGTTATCACATTTATGGGACCGAGAAGGATTTTAGTTTAATTCTAAAATCTACTAATATTCTCTCATTATCCACTGTTATTCATAAATTACCTTTATAATACATTTAAACTGTCACAACATTCAGAATTAAAAACAAAATTTCTGTTTTTATTTTGAATAGGTACTGTTTGGCGTCTTATGGGCAACCGCCATGGCTCGAATTTAATTACAATAATACATCGACAATAATGATAAACTTAGCTTACTTCTATCATAATGCATTATTTCGATTCATGTGTATGATGTGCAATAATTGTTTGAAGCCAAAATGAAATAATAACACCCCATGTTAAACACAGACAAATATTAGGTTCCGGTGAAAGAAGTGGTAGGTCTCCAGAATTCCTATCCTACTAGAAGTAATAATCTGAAGAATGCGAAGCTTTGTAGCAAGAAAACCATTTAAGGACAAAAAGGTGTAAACTTTGTAAGATTCCTACGTTCGTATGTAAGTTTAAGGTATAAAAAGTTGTATAGGCGTTAAGCTTTCACATTTCTGCGACCTTCGACCCGGCTATACCCAGACCCACCAAGATGTGAAATTCCGATAATACTGTCACCATTTCAATTCCGTTATTCCACACTAAAGTGAATTGCAAACCTCATCACATTATCACGATTCACGCTATAGGTATTCCCCAAAGGGTTGTGATGATACAGCTATATTTTTAGGTAAGTACGTATTCTTATGTAGTACTTAGTTACACCTTAATACATCTATATTTCTTCGTAAATAAAAGGTATTAAAAGATTATTTAGGAACGCTCCAAAGATGTTAGAATTTTGCAGTAAGTAGAAAATCTTAAATTCAAAATCCTGGGCGTTTATTTTCATATCTAAAAGTTCACGGTAATCAAACAGACCATTTATATTCCATTCATATAGCTATAACATCAACATAAATGAACGACACGTATCTAGGATGCCTTAGAATAATCAAGTTTTGGGCACTAACGACCTAGCCTAACAAGTCAATCAGGTCAGATTTAATTACGTACCGTTATTCAAACCATTCAAACATCTTTTTACAGCTAGAGCCATTAATTGGCGTAGATCTGCAAACATCAATGAAAACAGAATTGCCTAGCGTCGTAAATTACGGAGAAAGACCACACATTACCCAAGAAAAAAAGGAATTAAAATGTAAGATGATGAGGATAGGAATAAGGACGTCATAAAAACATGCCGTGACAATGTATTGGTGTAGATATCTAGATAAAACATCATCACTTCGCAGAATTACTCGTATATGGTATTCAGCCGAATCTGTTAAGACTGTGAGCCATCCACAATTAAAGAACATGGTCTAGACTAGACCGATGACATCATGGGCTCAAACATAAATAATATAGGTCACCAGAGTGTTACGACGGAACGGTGCCATTGACCTATTGCCTCGTGATATAATTGTGGTCAAGAACATATAAAACAAAATAACACTAGCTTCTACCCGGAACTTCGTCCACGTTAAAATCAAATACCTACCAAAAAGAAAATAGCACTTGGCAGTACCTAGTGTAATTTTCTAACAGTGAGAGAATTTCTGTGATCGGGTTACAAACAGAAACCAAACAATCTTTACCTTTATATAACATTAGTAGATATGGATAACTTAGAAAATAACCGAATAGCACGGGCTAACAAAGTAATGTCAAAGGGCCTAGTGTGAGTTTGTATTCGAAATCGATAGCGGTAGTGTAAACTCCAATTTGTATTGAAACTGGAATAGCGCAGTCTAGTAGCAAAAATAGGCAACACAATTATTCCATACAAATTGACAAAAGTGATCGTTTACGTTAACGCGATCGAGTTCCAATAAAAATACACACTAGGCCGTCAGACCACATCGACCTATTTACAGTCAATACCAGAGCATCAATAGCCCAGATTTAACCTACAGCGGCTACTAATGGAAGTAGATAATATGTTATCAACACACAAGGCCACAATCATTAGTGGTCTATCAGACCCGACACGTGTCGAATTATATCGAGTTCAATCGAATTATAAAATGGTACAGTCAGTTTTAGATTGACATATTTATGGACCACAAATTAGGTCATGTGCAGATAAAATTGCTTTGAATTTCATTGTACGTGTATTACTAATATATTTTCAAATAAATACTGTCCTAGATGTTACATACTTCTGTTTTGTGAGCGATGTGAGTGTGACCAGTCACAGTCGGCTAAGATGTTGCTTCAAATCGTATCAATCGTCATGAGTTATACTTACAGTAACCTTACCTTTTTCTGACACCACCATTTCTTCTGAAAACTTACTGCAAATTTACAGCACACAAAGCTGTTCAATGATATCTTTAATCCTGGCAATAAATGGCAATTGGCAAAATCCTTTTTCATCGTTGCGGGTGTCTAACCGGTATCCAGTTTCCACTTACTTAGTGAATAATTGATGGCCTCTTGACCTACTTACCAATGAGTACTTATTTTAATACCTTCTAGTACGTTTATTTTTTAATCTAATTTGACGACGATGTTGTTACAAAAGCAGCTAAATCTAGCAGTAGGTACGTACAGCTATGCAACAGAATAAAAACATTCCCAGATTCACCTAATTCCAAACAACAATATTGACAATAGCAATTTGTCTATCGAAGCGCCCAACCTAAACCTTGATTCACAAAAACCCGTAGTAAAGTAAACAAACGCTTTTAGTACAATCACTTCCCAACCTTTGGATGAAACAATAGATCGCGGTCGAACAAGGCATCACGGCCCAGTAGGCGAAGGAAATAATCAACTTCTGTCTATTTTCGTTCGGTGGGCAAAACAGATAGGTAGCAACACGGCTTTTCTATTTCCCTGTAGGCGTAGGTGGCAATAAAAATCAATGAATTCAATTACTACAAATATTTATAAAAAAACTAATTTAATTGAAATAAATATTAGAATAAAATCAATTTAAAAAAATACTAGGGTTTATTATGTTCTCGGAAAAGTATTTTGGACTTGGATAGATCCTTTGATCATTCTAGTCACTAAAAATGTACTTGTGTAAGAATTGCCCTATTTTCAATGAAAGTGTTAAGTGATCAAGCTCTCTTTCTTCTATAGGTTTTCTGAAGTATTTTCTATCTTCCGTATTATTAGACATGAAACGACCGGTGTTACCACTATATTAGTAGTCAGATACTTACCGGCCATTTTTTACAAATTTCTGTAACAGTACGTAAGTATATATCTATAGACAGTAACTTCGTGGGTACATAACCT
This sequence comes from Charanyca ferruginea, assembly GCA_947361185.1. NCBI lineage: Eukaryota > Metazoa > Arthropoda > Insecta > Lepidoptera > Noctuidae > Charanyca > Charanyca ferruginea. The sequence goes on along the minus strand of OX376068.1, from coordinate 17,741,383 downwards.
TAAGCTATGTCTTCATGCCCTTCTTCAGAGAAACTCCACATGTTACCTTGGTCCGTTTCCAAATATTTTACATACACCCACAGAGATTAGCACCCACCCACAAACAAATCTTTTTGGACCTACTCAAAGAGATTAAGTACAAGGAAAGCGCTTAAAAACTTATTTTAGTAAGGCAAAATCAACCTACACATGAGCTACTTCAAGTGTTCGCCAATCCAGCTAATCTAAATTCCCTAATATTTGCTAAAATTATTTTCTGTTCCAGCCTTATCAATAATATTATTTCTTTTGTATTGATAAAGTGGGAGGGAAATATATTTTATGCTAATTTAGATATGGTTATCTCGTTGGATTTGTAGGGTCCATTGAGGAATATTGACAGTTATATTGTTTGTGGGTGTTGAACTTGTAACCTTTCGAAGTTGAATAACTTGGTCTTGTTTATGTATTTTATTCTTTTAAACGTTACCAAAAGTTATTTTTTTTAAACCTACTACCTGTTGATTTTAATAACTTTCTATTTAACTTTAACTTTTTACAAGTCAAGTCAATCTTTATTTTCAATTTGTATCCGCAAAATAAATCAATATAGATCCAACAAACTTTCTATCTAAAGTTAGAAACTTTTAAAATCGTTACAAATAACCTATTTTTAGAAAGCACTTCTCGACCCCACCCTAGTAAATTGCAGCCTCATTTACCACCTTGAAGATAGCGATAAATACTCTTTACGTAGAATCCTCTTCTAAACTGCAACGGACGACAAACATTCTGCCCCACAGAGTTGACATACTTTAAGCTCGAAAGCTTTTTGTCCTCATATTCTAGTCGTTAACGCCCTTCCTGATTAACGTTAATTATTAATGGTTTTACACACTCGTTTCTAGCCCTCCTTACACCATACTTTGCGTTCGCCATATATTTGTGCTCCAAAACAGCAAATATCAATGTAAGAAAATCCACTTGGGAGTTCGAGATCTCAAAATAAAACAAAAAGAAATCTATTAACTGGGCACAGACTGATGGATTTCGGGCAATAAGTAAAAGAATACATAAGATTAAGTTGGATTTTATTGTTAGACGTACTTGAGCAACAACCTAACCACAGTGGACATTGTCAGAGAGAGAAAAAAGAAAGGATGACAGACAGCTGTCATTACATAAAAGCATTCACAAAGTTACCTTAGTGAATTGAGTTTATAGAGCATGTAATCTATATTACCAACACTGGCCCTTAAACCAATACAATAAATACCACAATGCTTACAAGTTAACACGCCATTATGCATTTTACTCTACAACAATAAAAACAATTTTAACAACTTACAAGTTTAACAATACAACAATATCATAGTTTTACTAAGTTTAAGTTTTAATCATTACAATAACATTAATTGACCAGTAAACCTTTTATATTTTTCCTTACACAATGGTTTCGTCATTATATCCGCTAACATATCGTTAGTACATAAGTATTCTATGAGAATGGTTCCATCATTCACAAACTGTCTTATAAAGTGATGCCTAACATCAATATGTTTTGTTCGAGCATGGTACAAAGTGTTTTTACATAATTTTTGTGCAGACTGGTTATCATTAAAAACAGTAATTGTAACTGTAATGCCAAGTATTTCTTTCAATAATTTACGAATAAACAGTCCTTCTTTACATGAATCAGACAATGACATGTATTCAGCCTCAGTGCTTGACAAAGCTACAGTCTTTTGTTTGCGGCTTTCCCATGAAACAATAGACTCACCCAATTTGAATACATACCCGGTATATGACCTGCGGTCTACATCATCGTTGGCCCAATCTGCATCTGCATATGCAGTTACATCTAAGCCACTCTTCTGAAAAGTTAAACACAGATTAGAAGTACCTTTTAAATACCGTAGCACCCTCTTGGCTGCCTTCCAATGTATTTCTGTAAAAGATTCATTAAATTGACTGAGATAGCTGATAGCATGAGCTATATCCGGTCGAGTACAAACTGCAATGTACATAAGTGAACCCACTAAACCTCTATAGTCGTAGGTCTCGTCCTTTTGAGTACCTTTTGGTAGTTTCAAGCCTGTCTCCATTGGAGTGTGCGCAGGCTTACAATCTTCCATTTTATACTTCTGTAACACCCTTTTGATATAGTTACATTGATCTAAAGTTAGTTTATTATCCTCTTTACACAGTCTGATACCTAATATATGATGAGCTGAACCCAAATCTGTGATATCAAATATTTTCATTAATTTCTCTTTTATTTCAAGTTTTTCATTGGGATCACAAGAAGAAAATAAAATTAAATCATCAACATAAAGAGCAATAATTATAAGTGAATTTCCGAGCGACTTGAAATACACGCAAGGCTCTGATAATGATCTAAGAAATTTCAGTTTTTCGCGTAACACTTGGTCTATTTTATCATACCAGGCCTTTGAGGCCTGCTTTAAACCATATATGGCTTTGTTTAATTTATACACTTTATTTTCCTGGCCCTTAAGAACAAAACCTTCTGGCTGTTCCATATAAACATCCTCTTTGAGATCACCATTGAGAAATGCGGTCTTTACGTCCAAGTGCTCGATCTCCATGTTATACTCAGCTGCTACAGCTAATAATGTACGAATAGTTGAGTATCTAACCACCGGTGAGAAAGTTTCCTCATAATCTATGCCATACTGTTGAGTATAGCCCTTGGCCACCAGTCGTGCCTTATACTTCAAAATTTCGTTATTTAATCCCCGTTTAATTTTAAACACCCATTTACATTTGACGGGTTTTCGTGAGTTATCCTTGTCAGTTAGAGCCCAACATTTGTTAATAACAAAAGAATTGTACTCACTCTGCATTGCTTCTTTCCAATGTTGAGCATCTGGCCCTTTCAGCGCTTCTTGTACAGTCTGAGGAGTGTCTGCATCATGAGTTGCTCTCACCAGCAGTGATGACATTGAATCTATTGTGTCATTGTACTCAGATGACAAAGTAGATGTTTCATTCTCGTCATCTGGAATATATGTTTCATCCGCAGGATCACTGGTCTCCGACGAACTCTCAGAAACGTCTGTTGTGGTCACACTGTCTCTCTGATTGTTTCCCAATAAAATAATGTCATCAGATATATGTGGATCCATAATAAACGTTTCTGTTTGTACAGAAGGTGGGTCAGATTGTGTCTGTTTAACATCAGAATTTTCTGTGAGTATACAATGCTGTTCAGACTCTATATTATCATCATGTGACATTTTAATAACAATTTCGTTTTCCAAAAAACTCACATCTCTTGATTTAATACAATTTGTTGGGCATGTTGGAGCTATTAGTCTATAACCCTTTGTTTCATCACAATAACCAACAAATATATAACGTTTGCACTTTGAATCCAATTTAGTTCTATTAGAATTCAGTGCATAAGCCACAGAACCAAAAATACGTAAGTGATCGAGAGATACCTTTTTGTTACTCCATTTCTCCTCCGGAGTACAGCCCAGAACGGCCTTGGTAGGACAACGATTCTTGATGTAAACGGCTGTATTGACAGCCTCGGCCCAGTACTGCTTTGGCAGTTGTGCATCTTGGAGCATGCATCGTGCTGTCTCCATTATGGTCCTATTGGCTCGTTCTGCCACACCATTTTGTTGTGGTGTGTGGGGTACAGTCGTCTGGTGTCGAATTCCATTCTCCTTCAAGAAATTCTGAAATGTAGAATTAATATATTCACCACCATTGTCACTCCTCAGTATTTTAATACGTTTATCAGTTTGGTTCTCTGTTAAAGCCTTAAAGTGCTTAAATTTCTCAAATACTTCATCCTTCCTTTTTAGAAAATATACAAATGTTTTTCTAGAAAAATCATCGATGAAAAGTAAAAAGTATTTTGTTCCACTAAATGATGAACATGGCATTGGTCCACATAGATCTGTGTGTACCAATTCCAATGTGTCAGTGGCTCTACTATATGATTTCTTAGCAAAGGGTAGCTTACTTTTCTTCCCTTCTACACATGCAATGCAAGGTTGAAAATCAGAACTATCATAAGTAATACCAGAAGCCATACCTTTCTTGAGTAGTTCCATGCTCCTCCGGTTGAGATGCCCAAGACGTTGATGCCATACCTTCTCCGAGGATTTGGTAGGTGCCTCACACTCAGCGTTGACTGCATTCACAACTAAATTATCCTGCAGAGTTGGAACTTCAACATTTGTATATGGAGTTATTGTATCAGTGTCAAGCATATAAACACCACCTTTTAAAGAAGCACTTGCAATGACTGACTGATTGTCATGTACTTGGCACATATGAGAGTTAAATACAACTTTGTATCCCTTTTTTGTCATGGCACTAACAGATAATAAATTAGTTGTTAGTTTTGGTACAAAATGAACATCACTAATGTCTCTACAGATACCATTCTTAAGTTTGACTTGAACAGTTCCTCGTCCCGCTGTCAAAAGTACTTCACCATTAGCCACTTTCACTGGTAATGCCATTTCACTCACAAAATCACTGAACAAGTTTCTATTACGGCACATATGACTAGTAGCACCACTATCAATGTACCACGCATCACTTTCTATGTTAATCGATAGAGCAGTCAGCAGAGCCTTAGACATTTCATCCTCTGTGATCTTGTCAGTTGACGACTTCCGTTTAGACCTTGGACAATCCTTGATGAAATGACCAGTTTTCTTACAACCAAAGCATTTTGGCTGCTTCCGCTGGTTCCTTATGGCTGCCAGTGCAGTCACACTGTCGTCCTTGTCATCACGACGAATATTCTCCTGCAGTAACTTGCCTTTGACGATTTCACTAGACAATTTTATGTTCGAGTTTTCAATAGCCATTATTAACGGGTCATAGTCTTCTGTTAGACCGCTTAGCATGATGACAGCCACAAAATCGTCGTCGAGCGGTGATCCTATATCACTTAGCTGCTGAGATACGTCTGTGATTTTACTCAGGTAGTGCTCCATGCTTTCACACTCACTTAGTTTGGTGTTGAACAGGATTCTGAGTAAAGCAAGCCTCCTACAAAGGCCCCTATCTTCATATGCCTTTTGAAGACTGGTCCACGCATCATGAGCCGTGCTGGCGTTTCGGATGTGAGCAAACGCCGACGGCTGCACCGACAACGCTATCCGGGCGAGTGCCTTCTGGCCCTTTTTCGCGTATTTCTCCTCTATATCCGTTTTTTCAACAAAGTCCCATAGATCTTCATGGATTAAAACCATTTTCATCATGAACTTCCATGAATGGTAGTCTTCGATGCCTTTCAATTTGTCCACGATGAACGATGATGAACCGGTAGCCATGATGTTTGTCGTGGTCGAGTGCGCACCTATATTATTTCTTAAATCCAGAGTTTAATTGAAATTATCTCGTTACTTTATTTACTTGACGTCCTGGGCCCATAACCTGATGGATTTCGGGCAATAAGTAAAAGAATACATAAGATTAAGTTGGATTTTATTGTTAGACGTACTTGAGCAACAACCTAACCACAGTGGACATTGTCAGAGAGAGAAAAAAGAAAGGATGACAGACAGCTGTCATTACATAAAAGCATTCACAAAGTTACCTTAGTGAATTGAGTTTATAGAGCATGTAATCTATATTACCAACACAGACAGGTCTTATTGTCTCATTGTAACTGCCGAAGTGAGCCAAATAATTCAATCATGTAACCTGTGTCATCCTACACTTTTGTACTCTGCTCACGACGCTTCGTATATAAAATTGTTACAATACGTAACTGTACACAAACGCTACGAACCGTTGGTGACTGCAAAAAATATATAATCGATATAGTTTTTGTTGTCGCTGTCTCATCGAGATGTGCTGTTATTTATTGACCACCAGATTACACACATTATATAACGCGATTTTCCTGTTCAACATATTTCCAAAGTTTATTTATTGTCTACCTTTTTGTGTTAAATTCCGAAATGTTCTCGAATATTGTACGTTTTTGCAATAAACTGTTATATTTTTATAGCATGCAATCTGGGACAATACACATTTTAGGAATCGATACGGACGACCTCTAAAGACTTAAAATGACAAGTATTCAAATTGAGACAAATTGTTAGCACGTCGCCTACAGATTTTCCATTGTTCATGTTTATGACAGGCGTGAAACGAAAAGCTGCTTCAACACAATGGTATTCAGGTTAATTTAAAGAATAAAGTGATAATGGGAGCTATAATAATAGTTTCAAAAGTCATCATGGCTTTAATGCTCGAAAAGTCGTGATTACGAAAAACTACTTTCTTTTTAACAGTGTTATTTTATGCTTAATCGTTACAGTTGCCGGTTACATTTCCGGGTTTACCTGGGACAGAGAAAATTGAGAAAAACTTTTAATGAGAATGGACATTTCAAAGCGAATGCAAGCGAATGGAGCTTATTATATAGCTCCCTATTGAAGGCATAGATGTCGGCCATGTTTGCCTCTCATTTTTATTCTGTTTACATGGACCAGCTGCTCCATTTCTGACTCGGCTCGTAAAAACTGAATTGGAAACAGAATAAAACATGTATTTTTAATGTCAGTAGGTTCCTACTCGCGCAATTTCACGAGATCTTCATTATAATGGTCACGTTAAGAAAGTTCAGGAGTACATTAAAATCATCAAATTCGTTTATAAACTTCTTTAATTACATATCTATACAAACATCAGCCAATGGAATTACAACTACACAATAATTTACAGTCTTTCCGAATAATACTTAAAACATTTTTTCATTTAAAAAAGTAATAAATACGAAGAAGCAAACCTTTTCAAATGCGAAAATTTGGTATCGTTATTGTACAAAAGTTACACATATGCTATTCAAGATACTTGTAGATTATAAAGTTCTATAAATATTTACAACTTGGGACGATATTCGTCTATAACAAAACAAGTTCTTTAGCGTTCGCCTAAGGCTAAGACTAAGGCCTACAGATCAATTATTTAAGAGATCGTTTGGGTTAATGTTTACTGAGGTCCTTCATACCAGGTACGTTTGAACAGTGTGCTGCAATACCACGGACTGCGGTTGATTGTGCCGACCTTGGAAGTCGGTGGAGGAGTAATCCGAATCTATCGTGGAGTAGATGTGCTCGGACAGCGGTCGGTCGCACGGCGATCGTTCCGCTGAGTTGGCAGACTTACCGCACAGCGTCTGACAGGTACTGTTCAACACGGACGCGTCCATAGTATAAGTATTGGAATTTCTTCCATAATTTAGTCTTTTTAATTTCTGTCCTTGTCGCTTAGATGACGGCATAGCATATCGTAACCTCTCCCAAAACCGTTTCTCTTTCCACGTTATCTCCAAACCCGTTTTGAAATATGACTTCAACTCCGGATCTCGTGGGATGAGCCCTACGCTCACTATTATTAATTTATGTGGATTCTTTTGTAGCGCTTTTTGTAAGGCTTGTCGAAACTCTATCTGTGACCACTCGGTTAAGATAAAATTCTTTGTCAAAACTACTATGATACGCCTCGACGCCTCGGTGGCCTCGACCACCAAGTCGGGGAACTGAGCGTACGTCGCTTCGAACTGCGGAACGTCACGGTAGTGTAGGCAGAGATGGTACGAAGGATAACCGGTCTCTAATTCACGAGCAAGCGATTCTACGACAAACTCCTCGTCTTTAGGGCTATAACAAATATATGCGTCGTAAAGCTTATCAGTATCCTTAAAAGCGCCCGTTAGAGGGGAAAGCTTAATTCCGCAATTCGAATACAACCACATCCTACAAGCGTATCTAAATGTGAATACTAAAGCTAATATTAATAAAATAAGCATGAACCCAGTCAAAGCCGAGGCCAATAATGGCAAATTGTGGGAGACGAAGAACGCGCTTATCATCGAGTTATCGCTTATTTCACTGCAAACTGTCACATTTAAATGCAATGGCTTCTTTGCCGGGTTCATGTTCTCATTCACACACCACAAGTTGGAAATATCTACAATTTTCTCGACATTCTGCGACACATAAGTTAAAAATCCTTGCAAATATTTACAATCACAGGACCAGTTGTTACTGCCAATGTACAATGTTTGTAACTTCTTGTTATTGTCTAAATGCCACAGACCGTAATTCACGAGTCTGTTTCCATCCAGGCGCAAAACTTCTAGAGCTCCCAAAAGGGAAAAAGTTTCATTAGAAATGTACTCAATTAAATTACTTTGAAGATACAGTTCTTTTAAGTTGCTTAGCTTTGAGAACTCGAGACCCAGTAATTGTTTCAGTTTGTTGTTGTCTAAGTGTAGAATTCTTAGATCTCTTAGTTGGCTGAATGTATTGTTATGTATATTTAAAATATTACTTGAATTAAGATATACAACCACTGCCTTACGCATTAAATCGAAAACAGATTCGTTAAGTTCACTATAAAAATTACCATCTAAATATATATGAGTAGCATCTACAGGAAAATTTTGAGGTATTGCCTTCAATTGTTTAACAGAACAATCAACAACGCTAGTACTTTTCGACGAATCGTGATAACACGAACAATTAATTGGGCACAGTGTCTTGCAGTTACAGTTATTGAAATCACAACAATGACAGCCATCAGGGCAATAACTATCGTATTTGCATAAAAAGTCTTTGATGTGGAGAGAACTGACCGGGAGATATTTCACGCCGCGTACGTAGGATTCCCTGCAGATTACATTCTCCAAGTCCATCACGCGCGGGTATTCGCGGGACGTAATGGAATTGATGAGTAAAAGCCATTTCATTGTGCAATCGCAACGAAAGGGATTGCCACTAATGTAAAACTCAGGCAACACTCGTTCATCTGCCACTCTCGAAACACGTAAACTATTTATGTCCAAACTTTCAATCGCATTGGCATACATATCAACTCGAGTTAAATTTCTCTTCTCAAGGAATGTATCAGTCTCTATACTTGTAATAAAATTGTTGTTGATAAATAACAGCTCGACGCTGTTGGGAATCGACATGGGTGACAGGGTCACTAAACGATTATGACTGGCATCTAAAGTTTTAACGTGAAGTTCGTTCTGGATTTTATAGTAATTACCAAGAATCTCAATGAAATTCGCGTGTATGTCCAACCATTTCAAGCTTCCCGGAATGAAAGCGTAATCAAACCATACCAAATGATTCTCGGATAAATTAAGCCATAACAGTTTAGTAAGCGCCACAAACACCCCGTTAATGTCAGAAATGAAGTTACCATCCAAACGCACGGCTTCCAATTGAGTATTCTTTTGAAAGGTTTCGGTCTCGATTGACTGTACTTTATTTTTGGCCAAATTAAGTACTTGCAGGCTTGGCAAGCCCCAGAACATGCCCGCGGTAAGGTTTCCAATTTGATTGTCGATTAATCGTAACCCGGTCAGTTGCGATAGGTTTTGGAATGAACTGTTTGCTATTTCTGTCAATAAATTTTCACCTAAGTCTAGTGATTTCAAAAACGGTAATTGCATAATTGCATCTGGGACTTTCGCAATCTTATTAGAACTAAGATCTAATTCTTTTAAATCTGAACAATTTCCAAATGCATTCTCGCTGATGTAAGATAGCATGTTATTATTTAAATTTAATTTATTTAATATAAATAAGCCATTAAATATATGGTCTTCAATAGCCTGTAACTTATTCTGACCTAAATTCAAAGTGTGTAGATTAAAAAGCGGTGAAAATGCATTATCTTCTATAAACGCTATGGAGTTGTTGTACAGATTCAAAATTTGTAAAAAAAACAAGTCTTTGAACATGCTGCGTGTGATCCGGGCGACCGTGTTATGGGACAGGTCGAGCACGATTAATCTTATTAGACCACCGAACGTTTCATCTTCTATGTGGTCGCTCCTCAATTTATTCGCCGAAAGATCTAAAACGAGCAATTGTTCCAACCGATTGAATATTCTCTTAGGCAAAGTTTCCAGTTCATTATTTTGTATATAAATCTCTCGAATTTCTCTAGTATTATGAAATAAACCATCTGGTAAATAACTAATAGCGTTGTCCGAAAGGTTTACAACTTTTAACGACAGTAAGTCACTAAAAACTTCGCCTGGAAGCTCATTAATTTTATTATTTTGAAGAAATAACTGTGTCAACCGGCGCAAATGTAAAATTTCGGAGTCAGCTGGCAGCGACATGATGTCGTTATAACTTAAATCTATGGTCTGTAATGTGGACCCGCATTTATGGCCGAAACCCAGTTCATCGACAAACTTGATTTTGTTGTGCGTTAAATTAAGTGAAATTATGTTTTCCAGCGCGCAAAACAGGTCCGAAGGTATCTTTCTTATGTTGTTATGACCCAAGTCTAATGTGTGCAGCTCCCTCAATCCGTTGAAAGCTCCCAGGGATAGTTCCAATTCTTTATTGTTACTCCACTCGCTGTTCATAGAGCGAATCTTTAATGTCTTCAGTCCTCGTAGCCCCTCGAACACATTGCCAGGAAGTCGTAGTATTTTGCAGTTATCTATGGTTATCTCCGCCAAACCTTGCATTCTTCCGAAGTGATGGTCTCGCAGTGAGCTCTCCAGTAGCAGCTGGCTGCACCGGATCGCGAGCCGCTCCGCGCCATCCGAGTGCATCGAACCGGCGACGTCCCTGTCAGACGACAGTGTCCGTACGTTGCACTCCACCACACCATTCTCACCGGACACACGGAAACAAACATCTGCATCGTCAGGCGCTTCCGTAAGCGCCGCGCCCATCACTAAACAAAAGAATATCGCGTTAATTATCATTTTAAACGGCACTGTGTCCATATCATCTTCGTCACTTGTCAGAATAGAGTTTTGATGAATGAAAGTTGAGTTCGTAAGTCGCGCACGGTCATGTTCAGCTGTTGTCTACGCGTGTACTACACAGAAACAATTCGATAACGACGATTATGAGCGGTGTAGTAAATAGAGCAGTGTGCGTGCGGCACAGCATGGCAACGCAAGCACGCGATCCCCCCGCGGTGGCGAGGCCGCGACTGCCGCGTACAATGAAATGCCATGAATGCGCGGCGGCTTGGAGGGAACGGACCGCACCAACATTTCTATTGCCGCATAATAAGTAACCCTCGTAGTTTTGACTTTTGTATGAAACGGAAACCGTTACGTGACGTTGATTCTATAAATTCGGACATAACCCTTTAAAAAATCGTATTTTAATTAAATTAACAAAAGCCACTGCTGTAGAGAAGATTAATTTAATAATTAATTATAAGTCTATTTATTTTAAAGTTGACATTTTTATAGTTAAACCCTATTCAGAAATTCTAAAACCGGCGACATTTTTCTACAATGATGCCACTATAGCTCAGTGCGCGGGGTGCTCATGATCATAACTTCTAAGTCTCAGGTTCGATATTCCATTCAATTGAACAAAGCAGAAGTAGAAGGTGGCATTATTAAAGTACTAGCGACCCGACCCAGCTTCGCATGGGCCTATAGCCTTCCTCGATAAATGGACTATCCAACAGAAAAATAAATTTTCAATTCCAACCATTAGATCCTGAGATTAGCGCGTTCAACCAAACAAACACACAAACAAACTCTTCAGCTTTATAATATTAGTATAGATTACAACCAATTTATTCTCTGTAATTGTAATGCTGCCGTAATCGTTTACATTGTGGTTTCATTCAGACTGAAACACTAGCGTCTTCTTTATTTACCTTCTCTATATCTTTTGAAACATACCAATTTATTAACAGGTTCTAAAATACCTAAAAAGCCGGCAAAATCTTTAGGTACCTCAAGCAAAATACGCCGAAATAACATGTTTCTTGCATGGGGATAAAAGTGATAGTGGCCATAAATAAATACATAGGTACTCTGTAGACATTTCAAGCATCCACCACGGTTAAAAAAATATAGCCCGCTGACCACAGAGTACTTATAAGATAATAGCTGACAGACAGATGGGCGGACAACGGAGGCTTATTAATAGGGTCCCGTTGGACACCCTTGGACATGGAACCCTAAAAACGATATTTGATATTTTGACTTAAAACATTTTTATTTTCAGAACAGTCTGCTGTTTAGTGTAAATATTAAATATTTACTTAAAACAATGGATACATAATATGGTACACGTTATAAAAACTTTGAACAAAAAATAGAAAAGAGAACCGTCTTCAAAAACTAAAAAGTGATAAATAACTTTAGCACAGGCGGTTCTCTTTATTTTGTAAAAAGTTTTTATTTACCACTTTTTAGTGCCTTCTTATCACCCAAATCCATGAAGAAACGGCAACACAGTTAAAACCATTGAGTTATAATGTACTACGTTAAAACAAAGATTGCAAGTCCTCCAAAGATGGAAGAACCGAAAACGTCTTCTATGCATAATATTTGGTTTTTGTTGATTTTCAAAAAGCGCTGAATAAATATCTATTTGTTGTATACTAAAACCTTCTCCAGAATGTAATAAACACACAAACACTTTTCTGAAAACCGCATCAAACACCGGTCAGACAAGCGGGAGATAATCGCGAACAAATATACATACCTATACCCTGTTCAAAATAAGATAAGACATAAACACAAACCTTTTATACAGTCTCTTCAACCGATTTTGACTTTTATTCTAGGCTTAAGGATGACATTAGAGGCAAAAAAGTGGTTACAATAACCACTGTTTACTGCAGTTGCATGCTACCAACGCAATATAAGTCAAAATCGGTTGAACAGACTGTAAAAAAGGTTTTTGTAAATGTCTAATCTTATTGTGAACAGGGTATAGGTTATGGAAAGGAGAGTCCGGTCCCCTAAGGTTCAATGACGTATTTACTACAACAAAAATTACTACGAATAGTTGTGTACGAATTTTTTTAATAATAATTTTATTATATAAAGCAGAAATTGCGGTTAGTTTCTGGATTCCTTTTATCACAACAACCGTTTACGTAAGTAGGTTGGGTTACTAGTTTACTACTGTACAGGTAGATGGACAGGAACGGGACACATTGTGTTACGTTTGCAGCTGGTGTACCGGTTGTTGACAAAACTGGCGTAGAAACAACTTTAAATAAAGGACAAATCTGCGGGAATTATGTTTATAGAACACTAAATTTTACCCGCGACGTCGTCAGCGTTTATTTTATTACATGTCCCATTTTTTTATATTAAATTATAGTCTATAGTACTCAGGGATAGGATAGCGTAGCTTTCATTAGCAACATAATTTTCATACTTGGACCAGTTCAAACTAAAAAAAAAACAAACAGACTCTTCCTCTTTCAGCTTTATATTAAGTAGTAGGTACTAGCAGTTTGCCAGCGACTTCGTTCGTGTGATTTTTCCTACAGACCCCTATTTCTTTTTATAAATAAATATAGCCCATAGCACTCAGTGGCTTCCAATTGGCGAAAGAATTTTTGGAATCAGACCAGGGGTGTGATTCTGTAAAACCTCATTCTAAACTTCGAATCTGAATCCGCTGTGAGTTTCTTGATTGCCATTCTAAAAACTCGGTTGATAATTCGAATTTACGCTAGCGCCACCCTTGCGAGCGTGTCAGCGAGTTGAACTAAATTGACAGGGAGATTAAGAAGCGCGTAAGAAGTGGCATTCTGTAAGGTAATTTCCCCGTCACTTCGACGCTCACTTCGCACTCGAACCAGCAGTGCTATTCTATTACAATCTCCCTCGGTGAACACCTAGGTAAAGTGAGCTGTCATCTGTACCGATACTAGGGACTTACAAAGCACAACAATCGGATGACAGCTCACTTCACCTAGGTGTTCACCGAAGGAGATTGTAACAGAATAGACATACCGATTCAAAATGTCAAATATATCAAGGTCATTTTGAACCTTATGCGAAGTGAGAGTGAATAGCGATGTGAGATGCGAGTTGTTGTTTGAATTTTACAGAATTGACCTACAGTAGTTCCAGAGATAAACGCGTTTAAACAAACAAACTCTTTAGCTTTATTAAATGAATCTCAGATTATAAAACAAACGACAGGTAGACCGCGCGGATCACTGAGAGTAAAGTCACCAAAGCAAATACAAATTCAAAAGCGAATACCTACAATCTCGTGATTGTATTCGCTTTTGAATTTGTATTTGCTTTTTTGGTTTCACTCTTAGAGTTCCGCGCTGTCTATCTGCCTTTTGTTTCATAATTTGAGGCGCGAATACTGAAAATTCCTTTGCTTTGCTATACAACAAATTACATATCAGCAAATTCTTACAAAAATGTCGAGTGACGATAGTGATTTGACTCCGGAGTACCTACATTACATCCGAAGCCATTGGTATTACCAACAATCTACTCTTAATTCTAGTACTATAGTTTTGGTTATCTCGTAGATGGTGTGAAAAGTAGAGTACCTAGGTATGCTCCTCGGGGATAAAGGTGCCTTCGTCTTGGGCGACCTTGAATCCCACACTGCACTCAGGATTCTTGTCTTAACCTCTAAACTCCCTCGCTCCCCTCAGGAGTTAACGCTAGAACCCTTCGTTTTGCTCGGGATTCAATACGGCGCCCGCTACATGAAATGAAATGAAAAATGAAAAAAGTGTTTATTCACATAAATATTTTTGTTACACGCTATATTTACCTCTGCCAAACTGCAAAGCAGTTTGTTGGCAGACGTAGCTCCGTTTTTAAACATATTATTATTCTATAATGACACTTTTTCACCTTTACTGAGATAAAACAATTCGTACATTCCTTAAATTTAACAACAAACCTTTAAAAGCTTTTGATCTTGTCTCATATGATGTGCTCTGGAGAAGGTTGGGGAGCGCGGGTGTACCGGTGGAGGTGCTCAATATGTTTAAATATTGGTATTCGCACCAAACAAATTTTGTGAGGTGGAATAATACACTCTCTGAGTCATATACGTTGGAAAGCGGGGTGAGACAGGGAAGTTTGACGTCGCCCAAGCTTTTCAACCTCTACATAAATGACCTCATCGTCGAGCTCAGTAGCAAGCGTGTCGGTTGTTCGATAGATGGCGTCTGCATCAACAACATTAGCTACGCGGACGATATGGTGCTGCTGAGCCCGACGATGAGGGGACTCGGAGAGTTGATACGAGTACCTATGTGAGGCCTATGCTCATGGTCTTGTATACAATGTCCAAAAAACGGAATATATGGTCTTCAAGGCCGCCGGTGGATGCCCTGAGTATTCACACAATATTACCCTAAATGGCTTGTGCATAAATCGTGTCTCGAAATTTAAATACCTGGGGCATTTAATTACCGATGGTCTTGAAGACGACCTTGACATTGAGAGGGAGCGCAGGGCTTTAGCAGCCAGAGGTAACATGCTGGCCCGCAGATTCTCCCGCTGCTCTGAACAAGTGAAAGTAACCTTGTTTAAGGCCTGTCAAAGCTTTTATACGGGAAATCTGTGGGTCAGTCACACCAAAAGATAGCTGGATGTCCTGCGCGTCCAGTATAATAATATCTTCAGGATGATGTTGGGGCTGCCTCGCTTCTGTAGTGCGATTTGCAATGTATCGCACTGATGGCTTTCATGCCGTCATTCGAAAGAAAACAGTATCCCTGATCTGCAGAATGCGTGGCAGCTTTAACGGAATTCTGAAGATTTTAGCTGATAAGATCTCTTCTCCACTATGGAGATCCTTCATTAGAAGAGTAATTTAGTGTATTATTTGTTTTGTTTTGTGTAGTTTAGTTGTATTTTGTATTTTAATAATTTAAGCCTATATGGATTTTATTATCTATCTATCTATATACATATAATAAAACAGTAAAAAAACTGTCTGTACATTGAATATATTTAAAAAAAAAATGGAGGGGATTTTAGAAACAGTAATAGAGCACGAATCCAAAAAAAAAAGTCTGTCTGTTTGTGTGTTTGTCTGTTTGTCTGTTTGTTTGTACACGCTAATCTTCGGAACTGCTGGACGGATTTGAATGATTTTTTTGTTGTTGTATAGGTATTAAGTCTGGGCAACATATAGGCTATAATTTATCTTGGAAACTTGAACACCTGATGCAGAACCGCAACAGACCAGCTAAACTATAAGAGGTACAAAAATGGTACCGTAGCAAAAATTGTTCCACGTGATGAGCATTTTCTGCTGAGAGAATAAATTTGAAGATCTGGAACACCTGATGTGGAACTCCAAGAGCCCAGCTTCACCATAACACATACATTAATGACGTTTTAGCAAAAGTTGTTCGGTCTGATGGGCATTTCCTGTTGATTTATAAAAATCGAAGATCAGAAACATCTGACGTGGAAATCAAAGCTGTAATTTTTTAAATTTAACTGTAAAGCTATCACTAATTTCGCTGTATATTATAATAAGGTGGGAGTACCTCCACGCGGTGAAGGCGGTAACAGTTTAGGACTGATTTTTGATGACGATAGCCAAAACTCCCATTTATTTTTTGATTTTATTGAATAAATATGCCTTTGGGCTTATGTTATTTGAGTGTTTAATTTCCTTTTCCATTTATCTTCGTGACACGGTAGCCTACCCGGTAACGCAGGGGAGCAATCACTCAGATTTTAATTGATCAGGTATCTTCACAATAAAACTATAACCATGCCTAGAAAGAGGTCAAATCTTTTCCAATGTTCCAAAGGAGCTAAAAGATTGAGGATCATAAGTTCCAAAGAATCTACCGAAGAGCGTCAGGAGAGACTTGATGTTGTTCGAGAACATCAGACTGCAACTCGCTCCGCGGAAACCTCTTCAAATCGCGAAGAACGCCTGCGTTCTCAGCGTATTTAGGCATCTACATCCAGGTCTCTAGAGACCAGTGAAGAATATGCTGCACGACTGCACGGATAAAGAATTGCGCTTGAGTTCTCAGCGTATCTACGCATCTGCTTCTAGGTCTCTAGAGACAAGTGCGGAACGTGATGCGCGACTGTCCGCTGATCGTGAGCGACATGCATTTACCGATACAGATTCACGCTTGAGTTCTCAGCGTATTCGCACATCTACTAACTTGAAACGAGTGATGAACGTGATGCGCGACTAACTGCAGATCGAGATTATCATACATTGTCCCGAACACGCACACAACAAAATATTCATAATCAGTTAGAAAGTGAAAGAGAAAGAATTGCTGGAGTACGGCATGAAGAGACAGAAGAAGAGCGCATCGAACGTTTGAATTCTGATCGACTTCGACATTCTCTGAACAGAATGTCGATGTCATCTGAAGAATCGGATGTGTCTCAAGATAGCCGTAGATAGCCGTAGCTATATCTATAGATGGCATGGCGACCTTTCTTGGGTTGATAAGGAACGGAGTGCATTTACGTACCTATACTATTATGATTGACTACGCCACATATTCCGCCGGATCGGTCGGTATGATTCAAAATTGTACTTTTTGAACGTCTCGAATCGTCTTGCGCATCCCGTTGTTTTCCCGTCCCCGGGCTCTCAGAATTCGACATCAGACGTTTCATATCTTCGATTTTGCCGACCCCGTTGTCGCTGGCATAAGCAACAGGATCCGCGTACGAAGTCGCGGGCAGAAGCTAGTCCGAAATAAATGAATTTTATTTTATTTTATTTAAATATTCTCTACAGTGAGTGAGGCTTTGGCAAAATATATTAAAGAGGTACTTATGTATTTTATTTTTAAAACATCTTTTTGTGACACAATTACACACACACCAAGACACTACTTACTTTATCCCCTTGATGCATAATCTACTATTATTTTTATATCCCAGAACCAAACTGAATCCGAATCGTAACCACGCCATCTACTTACAGTTGAGTAAGTTATTAGGTTCGCTAGCGTCACCGTTTGCCGATTCGAACTCACTGATGTGGGCACTAGTAGGTATAAAACTGCTTACCATTGTAACTGTGGAGACTTCAAGTGGTACCTTGAGGTAACAAGACAGTATTGATTCAGTGGTGTTGGCTTTTTGCGATAGGAGGTTGAACTGCTGATCATGAACCTCCCTTCTCCTGACTGGACATGGAAACCTGAAAATAACGAGGCAATGGAGTCAACGCCGGCGTTTGTGGAGTAGATGCAGATTCGCAAGCAGATAGGTAGGCGCAAAAGACGACACGACCAGCTAATACCGCTGCTAGCAGTTACCAGTGGGTAGGATCAGGAAAAATACCCATCGCATTTCATGGTCTTGACAGTCTGATGATGGGAACTATTGACGTTACTGAGTGTGCCGGGCATCGCCGTTTTAGCAAGTAGTGTGCAGGTGCAGGAATTGCTTGAGGGGTTGCGGAAGTCTTAGGCGATTCACACATTGCACCGCATTACGCAGCGGGGTGCGTAGCAACGCAGTCACGCGCGCAGTTCGCGGGAATGCAGATTTGAACCATCATGCAGATCTTCGCTCAAACGTGCGGGGCTGCAGTATCTGTTGGTACAGTATACGGTGACCCAAACGCCTCACATTTCACAGCAGCTTGCGGTAGTGATAGTACAGTGCAGAACATTGTTTCCTATAAGTATTATAAATGGTTATTAATGCAGAACTTATTCAGGTTGTTGCAGTTATATTATGTTTTTTTTAGAAGAAATCGTGCATATAGAAGATATTGGGTACATCCCTTTTTACGAACAAGATCAATCAATGGGCCATTGGTTCAGAATTAGGTACTAAATTTAAGAAAATAATTTTTCAATTACCTACTATTAAGTTTCGTCAAAATCACGCACCATGCCTACTGCAGAACACAGTGTGCCATACCTTGCGTCTTGCCCCACAAAATGCGCGTGAATGCGTTTTCTGTGTGTTGCACTACTCGTTTTATAATAGGTACAAAGAGAAATATTTTCAACCAACGGAAAAACACGCACTCCCGCACTACGCTGCGTGATGCGGTGCAGTGTGCGAATCGCCTTAGGCGGAGATTTCTTGAAAACGGTCGAAAAGGATGTACATTTCAACCGCGCGGCCAACTCATAAAATTTGATGAAGCTTTGCCAGGAATTAAGTGGTAATTTGTTACAATTCACACCTCTTTTCCTAAATTTGTTGCAAAAAAACTAAGACGCTATGACCAAAAATTGTTGGCCGCTAGAACCGCCACTTGCCGCAGTCATCGCCTGTGATTAGGTACACAGAAACTAAATAATGCAGATAGGCGAATGATACATCAAAAGAAAGGTCTTAATTTGTTGTATTCAGTTGTAATTGTTGCAAAAATAAAAAAAACGTCTAAACGTAAATAAATAAAAAGTTATGCAATAAATCGTTTTCCAAATTCCTATTGAATCTATCTTCCAGTATTTTTCTTGTTTATTCACTGCAACAAATTAGCAACTAATTGTCCATACACATAAACCTCTTTAATTTAATATTTAATGGTGAAATACCTACCTACCCATAACCTGGAAACTTAATATTGCATAACTTTTTATTTATTTACGTTTTGACGTTTTACGACTTTAATTTCGGAAGTCGGTGGCATTACAAAACAACAAACAGAACAAAGCCACCGACTTCCGAAAATAAAGTCTTATGTGTTCTGTGCTAAAGTTATTTATCACTTTTTAGTTTTTGAAGTCGGTTCTCTTTTTTAAAAAAAGTTTTTTTTGCAACAAATTCGGGAAAAGAGGTGTGTAGGTATAGTACTTAGATTATATATAATGTCTAGATGGAGCGTCAAGTGCACGCAAACGTGTCAAAAAGTGTCAGCCAACTATTGGCTGACAAGTGCTTATTTATAATCAAAGCCCAAATACGTAATAATAATAATAAATGATTAATGTATGCCTGTATAATAATATTAATTTGTGTATAATTATATACCTACATAATTGCTTATATAATCATTATTTACGCACAGAGACGTAGATGCACAGTGTAAAACGACGCCTGCACGCACACATACTTGAAATTGTTGACTAGTTTTCTTTGTTATGATTGTAGGGCGACGCTCCATCTAGACATTATATAATCAAAGGTATAGTAACAAATTACCACTAATTCCTGGCAAAGTTTCATAAAATTTTATGAGTTGGCCGCGCGGTTGAAATGTAGTACATCGAAAAGGTGGTTTTTAAAAGCAGTGTATCTCTTAAACAGTAAATAATTTTGACAAATAAAAAAAATATGATATTTTCAAGTCCTTTTTGCATACAGTGATGGAACTCCAAACATAATTTAACATACTTTAATGCATCAAAAAAATCTTTAAACATACCTCTATTCGTCGACGTCGATCGAGCTGCTTGATTATAGCCGGAGTTAATCGATCAACGTCGACCGATGCCATCGACCGGCAATCGATCGATTAGTTAAACTAAATCGTCTTTAAAAGCAGTTTATCCCTTCATTAACAATGTTAATTATAATTAAAAATATACCATAACATTTCAAATGTTAAACTGCATCTGGTGATGGATTATTTATTATTAAATAGTTAAATTCTAATTTTAAAAGTAGGTAGGTACGGTTTTATTTGTATTTTTACGACATACGCTCAGCAAGTTTTTGGTGATTGCGAGTATAGAAACCGCGTGAGCTGGGAAAAACGGGTTGGTATAATGTCTCCCAAGGTTCACCCTACGCCTATGGTTATAAATAAAGAAGGGTCTAAAATCGTAATATTTAAAAAAAATCGCTGATTACCTGGGAATTATCGGAGGTTCTTGGCAATAGGCCTAGTAAGATCAAAGCGGAACTGCCCATGCAATATGGATGGACCCAATATCACCTAAATTCTAGATGTTCGAGAATCTCGTGAACACACATCACGTGTTGTGTCATCCTCGGAAATTTAGAGAACGAAAAAGAAAAATAAAACCACAATAAATTTTTCTTTTTATTCCATCATAGTCTAGGCTTAATTACTATTTACAACAAATCAGCAGACAATGACAAAACAATTGGATAAGTCACATTTATAGCCATAACATTACACACTACAATAGTTCATTATAATAGTCAGGAGTTAATGTGAGAAGACAACATTGTTTAGCAAAAAACTTCATGAGCAATAAATAAATAAATAGCTGAGTTAATGCCAATTTCACTATAATGCTCTCTCTTTTACTTTTTCAATTACTTTAGACATTATGATTAAGTAGTACAATTTTGAAGGCGAAAACACCTGTAGATTCAGAAATTATTTCATAATGGAATAGTTATAATTACATAGAAATTAAATAAATGTAATAAAAAACCATCATTCAACACAAAAGACATTTTATAAACTCATTCTAATCTAATTTCAATCAGATCAGAATACTCAATATTCAATTTTATCAGAATACAAAAAAAAAATTAACATGTTCCAAAATAACACGAATATGAATCTTATTTTTACAAAAAATATTTTACGGAAACTAAATTAGGTGCGTTCAATGCTAATCTGTGTCTAAAGTATTACAATCGCTGGGTAAAAGTTGTCTAAAACTATATTCGTCAAGCATGGCCATTTTATAATAGTATATGTTGGTATCACAAATGATTACTTAGAATAAAACGAGTTTCTTAACACTATAAACGAGTCGCCAACGGCTGGCAGCGACAATAACTATCATTGAACTAATTTATTAACTGTCTGCACTGTTAGTGTTCCGGAAATTCAGTCTTACATTGGCTCCGGTCTTAATACACACTGCTACATGTTCGTATAACACAGAGACATAATGTTCCATTCTCCACAGTACAGTTTGAATAGCAATTATTTATTACTCATAACTTTGGCAAATGCAATACAAACACAATTGTTCTAAGGCCTCATTAAAAACGACTATGTTATGTTAGCTTCTATATCTAACTTAGTGTGTATGCACAGTATGCAGCACTTTAGTTTATTAATTGATATGAATAGATTTAAGTTTGGAGAACTTCATCTACTTTTGTAAAACAATTATTTAAATGGTTTACTATTTTGTTTTCTCTTTATCTGGATTTTAATTTACAATACTTAGATGTATATAACATTGAACTTGAATAAAAGCTATGCAACAATTTCTGCAAAAACCACTGTAAGCAACTTAATATTATTAAAACTTACACCCATTTACCTGTAACACATTACACAACTCTGTAATATTTTACAGTTATCAAGGGCACTTTATTACTAGATTTTACATAGTATTATTGCTCCATATTTTTCCGTTCAAAGTTCTGCTTGAACTCAATCAGTTATTGCATTCGTAAGATTATAAACTAGGAACCTTTTTACGCACAACTACAGATAAGGAAGATACTGAGATACACGAAAACTAGCGAGCATACATTTCATGTTTAATTATCCGAGAGCCTGTTTGTTTAGTTGCTTACCGTAAGTTAAACGTTGCCGGGTCACGGTCAGCAGAATATCACTAATATCATGCCCCTAGGAAATTATCGTATCAAATCCACAAAGGACACTTTAGATAACGACTTAGATGACAACCAACCAAATTATATAACAATACAAAATTTGATTGGTCGCCCAACAGGCGATGAAGGACAGATCAATGTCTATAAAGTACAATTTCATTAAGGTACGCCACATTGATCAGGTCGACAGACACCAGCTGACAATCGGAACGAAACAGAGCTTCCAGCTCATACAATTAATATCACACGTAGTCCGCACTCGGCTTTATCGTCGTCACTCACTAATTAAGACGATAATTTGAAACCGTTCTATCAACTTTCACTTACTGGTTCACTATCACTTAGCACCATCGGCGTTTCTTAGATGTCCCGTCAATGTCTTTGCCGGTGCGATCCTCAGTCTATTTGTCCGCCTTTATGTGTTCGGGACGGTCTCCGCGGGAGTACCTCAGCCACATCTTTTTATATAACATTTCTAAACCGGTGGCGTACGCTTTGCAGTCGAACAGCGGACTCTCGGTGCGTGCTGCCCAAACCTTAGCGCGGATGGCTTTTAAACTGTAAAGAAAGAAGGAAGATTTGACTATCCATTAACAAAAAAACTACTGTTTCATCATCTGTCGGATAAATGGTAGGGCATCATACATTTCAGTGACCCTAAATGTAGGCGTAAGCCCAACAGCAATCACAGACATTTTTGATGATGCCATTTTATTTTTTTATGTTAGTACTAGCACTTTCCCCGCGACTTCGACCGCGTTACAATATAGCCTATGTTACTCAGCGATAATGTAGCTTTCGATTGGTGAAAGAATTTTTGAAATCGGACCAGTAGTTTTTGAGTTTATTCATTACGACTGAGCCGCGCGGGTACCTTACTCATAGATCTAAACTCCCCTCCCGCACGCGCACCCCCGGGTGCGCGTGCGGGAGGGGAGTTTAGGGGGTTATAGGAGTTATAGGGGTTATAGGAGCATAAAGGGAGTTTAGTTTAGACGCCCACGCCCCCCTTGGTGACGCCCACTTCGCAACGCGCCATGCAGCAGAAATCGTAATATTTTAATTTCGCCATAACTTCAAAACCAAACGTTCAATTTTAATCATTCAAAGACCAAATATTATCTACATAAACTGTACTTAGTGATGAAATAATTTATTTTGATAAGGATTAATAGCATGACTAAAATAAACGCGTTTAAATGTAGTCCAAAAAAAAATCAAGATTTTTAAATAAAAAATGGTTGTTGTGCCTCACTCGACATAGATAGTGTGTCGCGGACTTTTTTGTAGATATTTATAAGATCAACAATTAATTAGAACATTTTATGGTTCTATCTTTTATAGTTTAGGCAGCGTACGCAAAATAAGTAACTTTTCTGGTTGATTTTTTACACCTTGTGGCCGAAAAACCCAAATATCTAACGGAACCCTACTTTTCTCCAAAATAAAATATAGCCTATGTTACTCGTGGATAATGTAGCTTTCGAATGGTGATAGAATTTTTAAAATCGGTCCAGTAGTTTTTGAGCCTATTCATTACAATCAAACAAAGTTTTCCTCTTTATAATATTAGTATAGATGTATATTTAAAGTAGCGGACTCTGACTAGTTTAATTATGTTCAACCTCATTTTAATAGTTTATTATTGATTAATTGAATTATGATATAAACTTTGTTCTAAAATAGAAGATGAAAGACCTGACATTAGACAATCAAGGGCTGACAGGCGGTTTTACTGATATTATTTTCAATAAGAGTTTAATTTCAGTAGAAATAGTACCCAAATGATCCAACTGAGAGTTCCAAGCTGACACAATACTTACTATTCCTTATCAGTTCCTAGTCTTACAGCTATGTCTTGATATTCTATCCTCGTTCTCGCGATCAACTCGGGACAGCCGAGAGTGTTCAACTGAGATGCTGCCACTCTGTAACAATAACATACATTTAATTAAACGTTTGCACCAAAAATTATACATACCGTCTTGCACTCCGCAAATGGACAACTAAAGAAGAAACAAACGCTTTTTTTTCCCTCTCTTCCAACATGTACATGGGAACAAAAAGATAGTGTCAAAAGAAAACAAAGACTTCTTAAGCCCAAAATTAATAATGCATTTCAAACCCAATATTGCCTACAACCAATCCTTCAGCGAGTTTGTCATCTGTGACCCTGAGAGAGCGAATGACAAGGAGGGGTTAAGGAACATGGATAAATATTGGGAGATTGAGAGATACACATTTCGTGCTTAGATTTTAAACACACCATTAGCCTTGTTTCACTCCTACCACAACCCCACCACATCGCAGTGCCAAAAGGTGGTCAAACAGTGGTTACGTGTGAATAGTGGCTCTTTGTAGCTACGTTGTCGTACCGAGTGGTCAGTGTGACTTAAACCATTCATTTTCATAAAAAATTGTGCCCGACTACGTCTTTTTGTTGTGGCTGTGGTGTGGTTGTGGTACGTCTGAATAGACCCTTAATGTCTATCTTTGCCAGTACCACTGATAAAAGCGATAAGCTGTCGCCTAATATTTCAGTAGCAAACTGTAAATTCTGTCAATTTCTTTTAATTCTGCATAATAATAATCCCAGCCTATTATTGTCCCACTGCAGGGCAAAGGCCTCTTCTCAAACAGAGAAGGCGCCGCGCTTGCTCAAGGCGGATTAGCGATTTTAGACTTATATTAGTAATTGTAAGTCCAGGTTCCCTTACAATGTTTTCCTTCACCGATGTCAGTGATGTCCAAGATAAACTTGGAAAGAGAAAGTTCCACTTGCTCGTGCAAATTCCATTATCCCAAACCTTGTGCCAAACCAAATGCCGTGATAGCTCTGTGGCTAAGGCGTCCGCATATTTTTTTTGTTTTTTTTTTTTAATCTATTTATAGGCATACTTTGGACCACTATCTCGCCTGATGGGAAGCGATTATGCGGTCTCAGATGGAGCACGCTTGCCTAGAAGTAACCTATTCACTCTTGACTTAAAAGACTCCCAGGTTGTAGCTATCAGGAAACACAGACTCAGGCAGGGAATTCCACTCCAATTGTATTTAAAACGCAACAAAAAGGTTAATGAAATTCCTGATAGCCATAACACCAATATCAAGTTTTTCGTTGTGCAGGTTCCTACTGTCGATATGGAGATCTTCCTCAAGCAAGTTTTGCTAAACGGTGTCATAAATTATATCGCCGATTTCGCGGAAGACTACTCGACACCTCGCAGTGGAACACAACACCATAGTTTTTTTTTTAGGACTATTTTACTATGTATTTGTATATAGAGAAGTATTGTTCATATTTATATATATGTATTTGGGTCCTTGTTGCCTGAAGGAAAGAAGTAAATAGTAATGATATTTTACGTCGTTCTTTAGCTCAGAAACTAATTTATCTCAGTTTACCTGGAAGCCAGCGTCTCCCCAGGTAGCGTGACGACCGGAGTACCGGTCCATAAGATATCCATGCTGGTCGTGTGCCCATTACACAATGGCGTATCGAGACAAACGTCAGCCAACTGTCCACGACGCACATGCTCCTCTTTGGCGGCAACGTTCGAGAAGATTATGCGGCCGGGTGGCAGACCTGGGTAAGATGAAGAAAATGTTATGTTGTTTAATATGAATCGTGTGTATTTGGCTTTGTTGACTCAGTAAATGGCAACCAGCTTATCATTCTAATCCATTGTTTGTTAAACAATGATTACAATTCTCTTTGTACTCATAACCACACAGAATGGAAGTTTATTTTTGAACCAAAATGAATTAGTATTAGGAAGTTTTTATATCGGATAAAATTAACTGATTCATCTATTTCTTTAAAAATATTCGACACATCGAAAATAGGGTATTACACGCATTTTTGAAAAGTGTCTCAATGAAATTCTGTAGGGCTAATATGCCACCAAAAAAAACACAAAATTTTTATTCAATCGATAAGTGCCATAAAAATGCATCAAAATTTTAAAAATTTTCAAATTTCGCGCGTAGTTTGACGAAAACGCCTCTTACTGGACGCCATATTGCTCAGCGTATATGACGTCAGTTCGTTTTGTATCAAATGAGCTCATATTAAATATGCTAATTGTATATCATTTAAAAATAATGAAAAGCATATTTTGTAATAGGTGTAATAATAAAAAAAATACATTGGTTACGAAAATAATAAAAGTACAAAGCCTATATTACGCCAATCGGTTGACTGACAGTTGACAATTTTTTGTTTACACAGCCGTATGGCGTAATAACATGGCCGCTACTATTTCACGTTGTTTTTTCAGATTAAAAATACTGAAAACTTTGAATTGAATTTAAAATTTTGTTTTGTTATTTTATGAACTAAATCTTTCATTTTCCGACTGGTTTATGCCTAAACTGTCTCAATTCAACATATTTATAGATTTTTTCTCGTATAGAGTAAAATACCCTATTGTACCAACGCAAGACGACGACGTAAGACGTTGTATGGGAACAACTGCCAACAAACTATACATATTTTTTTTATTTTTTTTATAGGCTTGCGTTTGGCCGAAACTCTAGGTGAGTTTCGGTCAAACGCAAGTCACATCTTAAGAGACGATGCGGCCTAAAGTGGAGCACGCATAATGCAGTTACACAAACTTTATGTATGTATTGTTAATCTGGATTTTGGAAAAAGTCATAAAATAAAAATTTAAGATAAAATACTTGTTTTCTCTTACCTAATTGTTGTGCTGTATTCTGAAGATTAGGCTCCCCAACAGCGGGGAACCTCAACAGCCATAAAACACTGTTCGGTACATTCTTCAATATGTAAACCCACATATGCAACGTTAACGGGTCAATTTTGTATAGCTGGTTGAAATTACAGTACACCACTGCGTCGTCGGGCAGTCCGTATTGTTGCCGGGTTGTTATTACAATAGACTGTGGCACTTCCTCGCCAGTCGCTGCTTTATTGTTAGTCTGTGTCGTTGCTAGTCCGTTTTGAAGAATCACTCCGTTTACTGATGTCTGAAAATGTATAATAATTACGTTAGCATATCATTACATTTTTTATGGAGAATATTACGCAGTTTGTATATGTTGTGTTTTTACCTGCACTTGTCCTGAAGCTATCATGGTCTCAATAGGCGTAGTGGTGGGTAGTTCAGCTACTTTCAAGGATATTTCAACGGGTCGAGCTGCCCTTACAATTTCTTTAATCTCTTTAATGTCTGTGGTCTCCACAAGTGGCGACAAGTCCGTAGCATTGATGACTGCCACATTGTCGGCTACACTTCCTAAACTATTATGAGCTTTTAGTTTGTCACTGAGAATTAATCGCTCCTGCAAATGCGGGAACATTTGCTTATGGTCGCCCACAAAGTATGTATGGGGCATGTAAGCCATTTTCTCACTGTACTGACTCGCCAACTCTACGGGCGACGTAACTCCATCCGTCACTAAATAGTCCATATAGCTAGCCCCGCTAGTTCCCGGATATCCGAGCCACATAACTTGAACAGGGGCCGGACGCAACGCAAATATCTCGTTCCTCGCTCCTTTTGTATAACCGTTCATATTGACGAGAATGTTAATACCGTCGCCGTAGATTTTATCCGCCGCTTTGCCGTTACATTGGATCTGAGATAAGTCGATAAAATGTTCCGCCTCTCGGGCGATTTTAGATCGGAATGTGGTGCCATCATCAGGACTCAGAGCGTAGCAGAAGATCTCTACTTTAGTTCTATCGTGTAGGCCGGGTACAGACTGCATCAAATGAGAAGTTGGGTGGTTACCAAAGTCACTGCTCACGTAACCGACACGTAGGCGACCTTGCAACTCCCGCGGGAACTTGAAAGGTGGCTTGTGCAGAACTTGTACTTTTTCAAGACATAAGTTAGCATGTCGCGCTGCGATTGCTTTTCTGTAATCGTGTGTTAGAGGATATAACATGGAATGATGAGGATGAACTGACGGTAGTCTATTCTTTTCTAGCTGCTCTGCAACTATGCTTACGAGTTTTTTCATTCGCGACTCGTAATCAGTCCAATCGCACACGATTTGCAAGCAATGAGCCAAGTTGCAGTAAGCATCGGGGAAGTCTGGTTTCAGTTTCAAAGCCGTTCTGTACGACTGTATAGCTTCCGGAATGTTTCCAGAATCTTTGTGAATGCTAGCAAGATTGCTGTGGGCATCAGCGAATGCAGGGTTTATCTGAATAGCTCTAGTGTAGCATTGCAACGCGCCCGCTACGTCTTGCATCTCTTTGAGCGTGTTGCCCATATTACTATACGCATCAGCGAAAGTGGGCTGAATGCGTATCGCCTCTTTGTAATGCATGAGGGCCTCGGTTAGCTTGCCTTGTTGTTGTAGTACTGAAGCTAAATTACTGTGGGCTGCTGCAAATTCAGGGAACACTTCCAATGCTTTCAAGTACAAACGAGTTGCCTCTTCAATGAATCCCTGTTCACGTTTGATGTTCGCTAAATTGTTGAGGGAGTCAGCGTGTGATGGACATAGTCTTAAAGCTGTGTTGTAACATTCTTCAGCGTCGGCGACTTGTCCTTTCTCTTTTAGTGCATTCGCTAAATTACAATATGCGTCAGGGAAGTTCGGTTGTAACTCAATGGCTCGTCTATACGTGTCAATTGCCAAATCAATTAATCCTTGTTCGTAGTAAACACACGCCAAATTGCCGTGAACCACGGCATTATTTGGCGACAAATTCAACGCGCGAAGATATGCAGCCACAGCCCTATAAAACATGGAAAATTACCGTTAATTATCGTGCTGTCACATACAAATGTCCGTTTACGATCTTGAAATGGTAATGACAAAACATTAATAGGTAATTGCATATTTAATGTTATTGTGTAAAATGTGCTATGAATATTAAAAGATCTGATATAATGTTCTATGTCTGCAAAGTCAAATTAAATAAGCTGTTATACTGACCTGTCAAAAATTCTTGCTTCTTTAAGAACATTCCCCAGATTAATGTAGGCATCCAAGAAATTCGGATCGAGTGCCACGGCCTTTTCAAAGTGATGGATGGCCAACCAGATTTCACTCTGTGCGTTAAACACGCATCCCAAGTTACTCCATGCCACTGCAAAGTCTGGCCTGGTTTCTATTGCCTTCAAGTAACAAGCCTACACACACGAAAAAAATACATTTTAATAACTATCCAACACAATGTTTTAAAAGTTATGATGTTCTGAAATGTATGTTACGCCAATATCAGTGTAATTACACGTTCGCTACGAGTGATGCTGGGTGATCGACGAGGACACCAAAAGCTGCGATCACCAAACATCAATCGCATACACAAAACATTACGCAAACAGCACCCTAGAGAAACGAAACTACGCCGAATGCCACACACATCAGTAGGAAATGCAAACGAAAAACCAGTGCAAACCAAGTGCAACCGCACATCCACACGTCTTGTATAAACAAAATAATAAATAAATCATACGTCACGAAACAAACGAGCCAACCACAAGTGAAACGCTTCCACTTCCTAGCCGATGAGAGAAGATGGTCACGACAATGGATAAGAGCACGAGTTGTATCCGATTCCTGTTCTTATTTTAGTTCAGGCAAACCTTTTCCACTTTACCTGCAGCAGACACGGCGGCATCGCGGCGGGATAGCGACTGGCGTACGAACCATAACCCAGCTAGATACAGCAGCGGTCACACCTACACTTGCCTTACCAGACAACACCTTGTGAAAATATAATAGAAAATTAGTTGATTTTGAGTCAATTTGTTTCACCCTTCATAAACAAATTATATTGCAAATCAAATATTTATGATTTGAGAGGATCATTGTCCAGCTCACGCTGTCATCGAGCAGAGTATTGCGACAGGCATGATGTGGATGACCAAATCATATAATACAAAGAAACTCACTACGTCATACCACTAATGAATAAACACTACAGTCTCCTCTGATCCTCCATTGTAATAAGAAATCACTACAAGCACAAAGATTATAACGTTAACTAGGTTTTGAAGAAAACAGGATTGTATGTTGTCTCAAACGTTTAGTATAGCGAAGTGAATTAGTTTACTCTCCTTTACTGTTCAATAATCCACACAACACAGTTAGGAACAAGAAGTGATCAGAATTTTAGCACATTTCGTAACTAACAAACAATTAACGATTCCTTGAACAAATGTTGTGTAGAGAATTGATATTTGAACGCAAAAACGCTGTCACAAAATATTACGCTCCCGTCTTACCCCCGAAAAGGTTTTGTATTATTGTATAGTATTAAATATGTACTTTATTGTGTACATTTATCCATTAATTCAATTGAATAAGACCCATGTGTACGGCAAGCTTCAATAAAAAATGTACGTGTAAAAATATGCTACGCAGAAATGTCCTTTATTCAGTCAATGTCAACCATTGATAGGTAAACAGTGGATCAAACTTTATCAAACGTAATTTTATTATCAGATAACGATACACATAAGATGTTTAATATTTTGTGACTGTACATATTGTGTGGTGCAACAAGATTGGAAACGGAAGTTGTGTGGCCAAACAAAGCATTCGATTTCCCATCGTGTTGCACAAAGTCAATAATGGCTTCAACAAACTAGAACTCTTAAATAAAGCTTTTGATGGTAATTAAATCTTGATTTACAATGAGAACTAATAGTCGAAACCATTATAAGGAAATGCTAACGCAAAATGCAAATTATTCTGATGTATACGCAAGAGCAGTGTACGCTTACAGAGCAGAGAGTACGCTAATTTGATATTGTACAAAGGAAACTTTTAGAGAATCCTGTTAACTTCGGAGCAAACCAGAAAGTCGAGGCGGAAATTATATTTACCTTTGCCTCGTCCAAACGACCAAGAGCTTTAAGCAAATTGCCCAAGTCACTCCTAACGCAGTAAAGGTCCTGTAAACAAAATAAATCTAGTTAAAATGGATTTATGAAGAAATAAGATTCCACGGTTTAGAGGCTGTTTCACCACCTCTGAATAATAGACACTAATACCAGATGTATTTAAAAAAGGAATATATTTGGCAAAATATATAAAGTTTAAAAACTAAAACCCGACCACAACAAAAAGTGATCTAAAAAGTACAAAACAAGAAAATATTTCACACAGAAATATCAAGACATAGGTACAAAATGGTCAAGGTAAGCCGTGGTTGCATGCCTGTATCCCATATGAGTGCGATGAACATGAATATAATGGCATGCAACCACGGCTTACCTTGACCATTTTGTACCTATGTCTTGATTTCTGTGTGAAATATTTTCTTGTTTTGTACTTTTTAGATCACTTTTTGTTGTGGTCGGGTTTTAGTTTTTAAACTTTATATTTTTATTTAAACCATTTTGGAGTCACAGCTAAGTATTATATATTTAATAGGTACTAGTGAACCCCTTTCCAATGATACTACACACGGTATGCGTATCTTACTTTATTTGGTAATCTTTCCTTTTTTTACAATAATTTGTGACAAATTACCACTAAGTATTATATAAATTTGAAATGTACTAGTGAACCCCTTTCCAATGATACCAAACACGGTATGCTTGTCTTCATTTTTTTTTTTTATATTGGTTTTTTTGTCCGCCAGAGGGCGCCACATTGGATTCGGTGATACGTCATATAGCCTATAACCAGCGGACGATCAAGACGCTTCTAACGATACCTCATTTGTTCAGTTCTGATAAGTAGTTTAGGAGCTATGAGCGTACAGATGAACATACATACATACATACATACATACATACATACATACATACATACATACATAGCCTGTCAAACTCATAACCCTCCTTTGGCTTTGCCGTAGTCGGGTAGTAAAATGATCTGGCGTAAGTAATTTAATCGGAACTTATTCAAAAGTGTATGAACAGGTCCTTATCGATGGCTTAGTGGTGGTCGCAAAACATTCAAGGAATTTGCTAAAGGATGGGAAATCCACCTAAACGTGTGTCGTGTGTCGTGTGTGTGTGTGTGTGTGTGTGTGTCGTGTGTGTGTGTGTGTGTGTGTGTGTGTGTGTGTGTGTGTGTGTGTGTGTGTGTGTGTGTGTGGTGTGTGTGCTTGTGACGTGTGTGACGTGTGTCGAAACTCCTGCTAAATAAAGTGGCAAAATGGTCTTCTTGGTTTTAGTAAGTAAAACATTCACAATTGGCAGTCAACCTTTTTAGTCTGCATGTGGACTAGTGATCACAATAATAATTATATTATCCATTCATCCATCATCATCAGTCTATTGCCATTCGCCAAGAGCGTCGCCAGCTAATGGCCTAGGGCGGGCAAGTTGATATATGGAGGATAGGAAAAGTATGAGTTTTAAATACAATCAAAGGTGAAGCTTTTCGAATCTCTGAGGGGAGGAATGCCCCTCCCTGCTCTCCTTGTCGACGCCCTCGCCATCCACTGTTGAACGTAAACCTTTCCCAAAGATCGCCAACAATCTCGGTTTTTGGCAACCCGCATACACCCCGCTGCACCTTTTTCAAATCGTAGGAACATCGTGCCGCAGGGCGTCCTACACTATTCTTGCCCAATAACGGATTCCACTCGTGTCTGCTCTATCTACAGTCCGCCCCACTTCCACTCCTAATACTTCCGTACTAATATTATAAAGAAGTAAAATTGTTTATAAGAGGTCATCTCTGGAAGGACTAGTACGATTACAAAATTGATTTATTTATTCACTCAACATACAATCTTTACTTTGGGTCTAGACCCAATGCGATATTGTGGAACACTTAAAAATGAAATAATTTCACTCTTTGTATAACAAATCCGATAAGTAGGTAGCTATTTTTTCAAGTTCACCCAAAGTGTAACAGAATGCGACGTCATAGTCATCATCATGAGCCGGAAGATGTTCAATGTTGAACAAAGGCGGGAGGCCTTTGTTCAACTTCAACATTGACATAGGGGGGGGAGCTTGTTGACCAACTCCCCACGCTTTGCAGGCGTCTTGGGGATCGTAGTGAAGTTGTTAAGTACACTGAAGCCGCTGCTGCCCGACTTTCGAATTTTCTGTTAGTCGCCTTCTACGACACCCTCGGGATGAAATGGGGGGGGTGCTATTCTAACCCGGACTCCCCACGGAGGCCACGGGCGGGCTAAATTAATAGTAACCTAGACTATTGTCGAGTGCAAAAGAATATGGTTTATGGCATACTTGACTTCCATGCTGATGATATCTGATATTATATGCGCATAAAACAATTCAACTACACATCCTATTTACGCAATTGTTTAGTCGACTTCTATGGCATTAATGCGAAGGCTTGCCGTTACCGGAAACGAAGTTTATAAATATAGCATAACATTATTTCTTTCCGATACTAAACTACCGATAGAGTCGTTTCATGGCTGCCTAGCCTGTATTGTTGTTTTTATTCTCTAATTAACTGATATTGATTACTGCAGAGTCTATCCATCTAATTCGGTGAATAGATAGTGCATGATCTACAAATGCCATCATTATTACACACATAGGAAATATAGGAATACATCAATATATGAATTTATTATACTGAGATTTAAAAAAAAGTTTGGAACGGGCGAAAGAGCATGGAATATCATAGCGTTAGGTTTCTACAGGAATTTTAGGTGTATAATAATAGTTCCGACCGAATTTTGGTCACGGTAGCCAATCTCAATGAAGTAAAATAACTCCTGCCAAGTAAGCAGGACTTATTATACTGCAAAAATGTATGCGCAAACACAGGTGCACTCCCCCACTCTTATAGTCAACGGCAATCCGATACGACCGGAGAAAGATCAGGCGCAAGACCAACGGCTTTACGTACTTTCCGAAGCTCGAGAGTGTCACCAACTTCCAAACTCCGGGCTGTTACTGAGAAATTTCGTAATGGAAAAACCCAATAACACTGCACGACCTTGGAATTGAACCCGGGATCCCACTCGACCAACTAACTACTAACACTAGACCACCCACGAGACCAACGAGGCAATCAGTTGGCGTATGTAACGTCTACAAGAGTTAAACGAAACGTGAGTATTGTTACACATTATAGGTTGAGAAAAACGGATTAACTCACTGTGTTGCCGGGTTCGTCCGACTAGTTTCGATGGCATACGGCCTTTCTCAAGGAGTTCCACAGGATGACACACCTCCCGTCGCGTGCCTGCGGACACTGGGAAAGGTGGCCGTATGCCATCGAAACTAGTCGGACGAACCCGGCAACACAGTGAGTTAATCCATTTTTCAACCGACTTCAAAAAAGGAGGAGGTTATCAATTCGTCTGTTTTTTTTAATGTTTGTTACCTGATTTCTTTGGACTGGGTGAACCGATTTTGATGATTCTTTTTTTATTTGAAAGCTAGTGCTTCCCGTGTGGTCGCATTTTAATTTGGTTCAGTTCTGACAATGGCATCCATGAGAAAACCGTATAAGTCTTAAATTTGCATTAAGTATGTGCGCTATTAGTTACGCGATTTCGCCGGCAAACGTAAACCGATTTTAAAAATTCTTTTTTTTATGGATAGGGTATGCTTCAGGGGTGATCCCATATAAATGTTATCGAAATTGCTTCAGCACTTTTTGAAAAATCAACAAATTTTACATAGACGACGTTTTAGTTTCATCAATCTTTGTAGTAGTTAACTTTCAATCTCTTTTTAATTGATTTGGATGAGAAGGAGGTACTAAAAAGCGGAAAATAAAAAGCTTTTTACAAAAAAGACAACCACCTTCAAAAACTAAAAAGTGAAAAATAACTTTAGCACAGAACACACATTGGCACACATTTCGAAACTTAAGCCAATGTGTGTTCTGTGCTCAAGTTATTTTTCACTTTTTAGTTTTTGAAGGCGGTTGTCTTTTCTCAATCTATATCTACAAAATTGACGATTTTACCAAAGCAAAAATAATAACAAAGGATTTTCCTGTCGAAGTTATCATTAAAACGAAAGAAAATCACCGATAAACAAACACATGCGTCATACATTCCAGATGTATATATATATTTATTTTATTTCAAATATTTTGCTTTGCAAATGTTAATATGTTTTAGCTACATGTGTTTGTTTTTCAACTATACGTACGAGTTATTACAATTCGATACATGGATTGTTTCAAGCGAATGGTCATAATGGTTATTTATTAGTACACTTATGCATTAGCTACTATGATTAATCGTCTACATTTTAATGCATGAAGCACAGCACAATTTCTCCACAGGCACCGAAGACAGGTCCAGTTTATTTATACGGAAAACGACGGCATGAATAATGAATTATATAAATAAAAATGATATTTAAAATTAGCCACAGTAATAGTTTGCATGGCAATTAATATAGAACATTTTATTTCTGGTATCGTCGTTTAATCTCTGTGGTAATAAACTTGATTTACGGCTTCAGACACCGTCGGTCGACTATCGATGGTTTAGCTATCTAATCAACACTAAATATTATAAATGAGAAAGTAACTTCATCTGTGTATTTGTAAAACCACAGAATAGATCGACATAAAGCCGCCGAGGCTACATTTTATTCCTCGAATTCGCCAGCGTCCATGATAAATTGACATTTACGCGGACGAAATCGTAGGCCAAAACTAGTACCCTATATAGGGTAAACTAGTAAATATTGTAAGATCAACATGGAATATTTATATCGTACGACGACATAAAAATAAAGTTTTTCCAATCAGTGAGATCATCAATAGAATAAAGTCAAATTGATCACAATAAAGCAAAAGCGGCGAAGGAAAATAGTGTGGAATATTACATCGTACCTATATAGAGTATGACATGAGCGTAACAATAAGTAATTGCTGAGAACAAGGATATTAGTCAGACATATCGTAATTGACATTGAAGGTCACATAATATAAGTTTATATCTAGATCTTTCTTGGCTGGTTTCAACTCACTAGAATGTAACAATGTAATGATTGTAACTTATATTATTTCCAAAGTCAGAACTTAGTCTTTTATGTACAATTGCATCAAACACGAAGTGCTAACTAAAGATTTCGCTTCGCACCTTTTAGTAAACTGGTTTGGATTTTTCGAACATTTTCTTCCATTTGTCATCTACTTTTTGACTAAAAGTACTGTCAGATTAACTAATAGTTTCTGTACTGTATCTCTGCATGTTTTTAAAGATTGTTTAAGTTTGTGATGCAGATAATTTTAAAACTAATAATTTGCACACGGTAAGAAATATATTACCTTTTTGTAGCCCTTTATTTCTTTTACAGCTAATACAGGTTAGATGAAACCATAAACAGACTATTCAAATACAATTTTTGATGTCTAAAACTAGCAACGACAAAAACTTCAAGACATCTAGACATTTGCTTATTAAATTAATGTGTATTATGACGTGAGTTACGCAATGACTTACACTTATGCATGCCTATAGTAATGCTAAATGCGTAGCCACGATTAATTCAATTAATTAAAAGTTTTCAAAGTAATTGTCCACTACAAGTTCTCGATTTCGTAAACATTGTGACCTTAGATTATTGATACACTACGCGCTACGACCGCGGAGACCTATCAATAATCTAAGATTGGGATTTTTATTTTAGTCTGAAATATGTAGATATACCTTTGGCTGTCTTATTTGAACGTAATATTTTTCCTAGTCAAAAAAAATAATAAGTCAAATTCATTGTCATTGACATAACAAACAAGTTATTAATAAAACGAGATAATTATCAGCAAAATGTCTCCCGTATAACAGCTAGTTGATTTAAATGTGGCTTGAAAACAACTAAACAAACGCGTTAGAACTGTTTATGTATCGTGACAATGCAAGATTAGTATACAGTTAATCGCAACAATCGTAATTGCTTCTACAGATTTTGACTTGCTTTTTAGGGTTCCATACCCAAAGGGTAAAAACGGGACCCTATTACTAAGACTGAACTGTCTGTCTGTCTGTCTGTCGCCAGGCTGTATCTCATGCACCGTGATAGCTAGGCAGAAATGAAAATTCACAGATGATGTATTTCTGTAGCTGCTAAACAAAACATACTAAAAACAGAATAAAATAAATAATTAAGGGGGACTCTCACACAACAAACGTGATTTTTGCCGTTTTTTTGGTCGATGTCTAATTTTGTACAGATAATGGTATGGAACCCTTCGTGCGCGACGACTCGCAGTTGGCCAGTTTTTTTAGACTCTTCAACTTTATACGAGAGATCTGCATCGATGCAGACGCGTGACAGCATCGCAACCAATAGGCAAAACAATAGTATTTTGTATATCCTATTAGCCTCTATTTACACTGAACAATAACAAAAGCAAGCTTCTCTATACCAAACTTTAAATCAGACACAGGACGGTAGTAACGTTACATCAGGGCTTCAAGTCGGCAATTGTTGATTTTGACAAGTTTAGTAATCTATTAATTTATTGGCGTCATTATGACATGGTCAACCACAGACACGACATTGAAAGAAATGATATAGAATGGTAATCTCGTACAAAATGACAACTGAATGACTGACTAAGGCGGTAATCTGCTAAAATTTTGACAGTTCCTTTGATCAGTGACCTACCATTGTAACGTCATTGTGCAGTCATTGCTTTTAATTCGACCGACCAATGATCGACCATTATGAATTTAGCAGATTACGAACTTTTAGCAAAATGACAATGGGATCGTGTTGGAAAGACGAAATTATAAAAATAGCAGACTTGGCCCCCAG
Organism: Charanyca ferruginea; assembly: GCA_947361185.1. Lineage (NCBI taxonomy): Eukaryota > Metazoa > Arthropoda > Insecta > Lepidoptera > Noctuidae > Charanyca > Charanyca ferruginea. The sequence continues at coordinate 17,703,478 of OX376068.1, read as the reverse complement.
TTTAGTAGCTAGTGTGTAAATAGAGATTATATAGAATTAGACCCGTCTCTCTATAGATTTCGACTTGCTTTTTTAGACTCGTCAACTTTTTACGAGAGATCGATCAATGCAGACGCGTGACAGCCGCAACCTATTGTTTTTGTATCCCGTTAGCCTCTATTCACAAACTTTAAATCAGACACAGGACGGTAGTAACGTTACGTCAGTCTAGTAGCTAGTGTGTCAATATTAGACCAGTCTCTCTATAGATTTCGACTTGCTTTTTTAGACTCGTCAACTTTTTACGAGAGATCGATCAATGCAGACGCGTGACAGCATCGCAACCTATTGTTTTTGTATCCCGTTAGCCTCTATTCACAAACTTTAAATCAGACACAGGACTGTAGTAACGTTACATCAGTCTAGTAGCTAGTGTGTAAATATTAGACCCGTCTCTCTATAGATTTCGACTTGCTTTTTTAGACTCGTCAACTTTTTACGAGAGATCGATCAATGCAGACGCGTGGCAGCATCGCAACCTATTGTTTTTGTATCCCGTTAGCCTCTATTCACAAACTTTAAATCAGACACAGGACGGTAGTAACGTTACATCAGTCTAGTAGCTAAAGTGAGTAAATATTCGACATGTCTCAAGCCTTATAGATTCCTCCTTTAATAAGACACTAGCACCTGCCCACGATTTCGTCCACGTGAATATTGTTACGGATCTATACTCCATTTAGCATTAGACAAAACTTGAAAAAGGTTATTTATAATGCACACTTTTCTAACCAAAGTACAATAAACATGTTACAGTTACAATAGACGCCGAATTATAATCTATTTTTACAGTAGCTGTCGCACTGAATTGTTGCCATTTTAATAATTTGGCTTTCATTTAGTTGTATTATTTCATTCCAATTTAAAATACAGTGTCAATGCTATAAACCTAAAAGAAGCAGGGATGAACAATACCGGGAATGTGATTAGTTTCACTATCGTCAACATCATCATCATTTCAACCTTTAGACGCCCCCTTAGGGAGACCTATGCCCAGCAGTGGGCTGGGCATAGGTCTCCCTAAGGGGGACACTATAATTCTACCAAATATAAAATGTTAGTTAATCTTTAAAAGACTTTTATTTTGTTTATGTTATTATACATCCATATTTATTTAGTACTATCTTAGATTTATTTATCAAAGTTATGTTAAAACAAATTTTCATTAAAATTGTATTTTACTAATCTTTGAAATAAAATATTTTGCATTCCTGCTTCTGCGAGACTCTTTTTTTCTAATGTTATTTTAAATGGAGTATAGGAATCTTTAAGAAAATTCATTTGATTTATTACAAAATAGGCGTAGAAAATTCTTTCGCTAATCGGTAGCGAAATAATTTTCATTTCAGAATCAGAATAGAGATAAGTGCGTCCAAACAAACAAACCTTTCGGCGTTATAATATTAGTATAGAAGAAGAGAACAGTGACTAAAGGCTTGTCTTGTTTAGAGATATCGATTCTATTATAAGAGCAGGATCTCGGTTTAGTCTGCGAGTCTAGACAGTAGACATACTTTTGAACCTACAGCGTCTACATGTATAATAATGTCTATCGACGCCCTATTCTAGTATACGTGTGCAAAGGTAAAGGCTAACTGCATCGCGGCCACTTCAGCCGCATTGCGGCATTATCACTTACTGCAAAAGGACAAGTTTTAGTTTTTGCATAGGCTAGAACTGTAATGCCCAAAAGTCTTTAGCTTAACATGGGCCTATCAATAGGGTATTTTACCAAAAAAATCTAATTAGTCCGTCAGTAAGATTATCGAAAAATATTGGATACGTATTTTTTTGTTTTATCAAACCAATAAAATCTGACGAAGATAAAACGCATCAAAGATCATGAGTGGGGGTTTGTGACGTCACTTCGCCAGTAAAAGTGTACTGACATAGTGATGTCACAAGAGTTTTCGACGCACTGTCTGTCTTCATTTTTTTGCTTACGTGAAAAAAGAAAAAACATGTGTCCAATATTTTTTGGAAATCTATCTGACGGACTAATTCGATTTTTTTTTTTGATAAAATACCCTATTACTGTTACAAGTAAAGGCACGTACCTCCTGTATCTTTTATAATCTAAGATGACCTCTAGACTATCATATCCCCTATAGACACCTTTTGCCACACTTGTTTCGCCATGAACATAAGCAATAAGTCAAAATACACGATTGGTAATCCAGTATGACAAATGGCGCAATTGCCCAACTTGTCAGTCCCTACTTTTCTAGGCCGGTGAAGTAACGCGTCATTAGTACGATCACACTGGCTACGCGCTTACCAAATGCGATATCTATCGTTGTAAATCCGACCATTACCTGTTTTACTGGCATACGTCCAACAATGTACTGAGATAGGCCGTCGGTATTACCGCTTAATATAATACCAGATTTATTTACGTTACATATTGAAACATAGATTGAGTAACCTTTTGATAATTATGACTTAATTTTGGCGTCGGAACGTTTCTTAATGCAGCATGAGGCAGTTGGTGTGATGCGGAGAAATGTAACATCACGTAAGGTTATGCCTCTAAACGCCTCTCTTTCTTTCTCTTTCTAGTGTGTACGTGTGTGTGCGTGCGTATAAAAATGCGCGAGGAACTTCGAATTCGAACCCGTCTTTTATTTTTGTTGTGTACCCAATTTTATTACAGCCTGCATTAGTTTGTCTTTGCACATGCGGCAATATCACATAACTTGTCACCGATAGCAACAAGTAGACAGATGACTCATAAGCAACACGTTTATAAAGAGCCTTATTAGCATAAAGGTGTGATAAGCGTGTAAATAGATTCTAATCATAGCAGCACTTTGAATAATGAATATAATTTTACAACTTAAGGCACTGAGGAGCTGCACCGAGAAATTGCGACCGAAGGTGCCATTTGCAGGGGCAGTGCTCGTCCAATTACAGACGCTTCGCTTTCACCCTTCGCACATTAAAAATAGGGTGAAAATGTAAAAAACTCTCCGTTCAATGCCTTGGATTGGTCGTAAAGCGGATGAAATTTTAAGGTGTTTTTTTATACTAAAATATTCAGATGTATACGCCGGGACCTGTAAACGCCTGAAACCTGTATGCTACACAATCATTCAGTTCCGCGATTGGTAGCCTAGAATGGCCTTCGCTCCAAGTATCTGGATTCGCACGTAATACGCGTGCATGTGTATTGAATGTATTACATAGAATGTCTAGTAACTTGGTTACCTGCAACTTGAACACAGCGTATGCGCACGCGCACGCAAACAAAGAAATATTTTGAGAATAATAAACGTTTATTTGGAAACAGTTTGAGGACACAGATTTACAATATGAAACGAAGATAGCTACTAAAGTTAAAACTGTGGCGCAGCTATCAACACCCAGGTCAAAAACATGATGAATTTGTTCCAGACTAATAAATGTGTCAGTGTGTAGTGGTTGTTGAACATTAAGTGCGTGTGCGTGAGGGGGGTGTTTATATTTGTGGGGAATGTATGTGTTATGTTATCACAAGATTTTCTGTACCTTCGTAGAACTGTGTTTTTAGGAATTCAGACAGTTTTTTTTCGAAGTATAGTTCTTGTTAAAGGATAAATTTGTATGCTTCTTTGAATACTTACAGGGTTATACTGTAAGGCGGTAACATAAGCCTGTACCGCCTGCTCCATGTCTCCAGCAGCCACCAGGGCGGCCGCAAGGTTGATGTAGCCATCGATGAAGTCCGGCTTCAGTCTGACAGCGTGCCTGTAGTTCTCCAACGCTTCTTGGAGCTGACCCCGCTCTTTGTACACATTGCCTAGATTGCTGTTGAGAATATGGGAAGAAATGTGATGCCTTTAGAAGAATACTTAATTACATTAGAGATAATTATAATAATTGTGAGTGTAACTGTCAAGTGTTTTATTTTAACCTACGATTTTAACAAATCAACTATGTGGTTTTAACCTACGATTTTAACAAATTAACATTTCGATTTCAAAAAAACATACGTTTTTAAAAGGTTAAATCGAAGCGTTTGAAAATCGAGAATTATGACATCAACAAAATGCATAGAATTGGAAACCAAAGGACAGATTTTTTATAGAGTTCATACCGTTTCTGTTTCTTACTTAAATCAAACAGTCATACTAAAATATATAACGTATGTTTGGCAAAATACAAGCCAGAACTAAGCTTAGTTCTTAAAGTACACGAAAAAACTCATGCGATACAAATTGTGGGGTCCATAAAAACACCCTTAAAGTAAAATTTAATTTTTACATTCGCACGATCCAATGCGCTCCCCTCCCGCCGTCGGCGAATGCTGGGTCATTGACTCAGTAATATTTCTCTACCTGAACTACTGCAGGTACCTACCTACTATTACCGACCCCTGCCTACCCAACGGTCGCAGATTACAAGCGTGACGGCTTTACTAGGCACGACAGCAACGTCTTACCGTACGTAAGTCGCTTTCATAGTTGGTTTAGGGTTTTTTTTTGCAAAATTGGTAGGTACTGCCATATTTTGTTGAGACAATAATATCTTGACGATCTCTGACTATCAGAAGATTAGTTCTTCAATTCATGTGATTGCAGGAATTAAACTCTAGGGTATTTAAAGTAGGACAGACAATTGTACATTGTTTAATTACGGGTTTAACTATACTCCGTTCACAATAAGATTAGACATTTGCACAAACCTTTTTTACAGTCCCTTCAACCATTTTGACAGGCATTTTGGTAGGCATAAGGATGACATTAGAGGCAAAAAAGTGGTTACAATAACACTGTTTTTTGCAGCTGCTATTTGTCATGCCAGCAACGCAATGTAAGTCAAAATTGGTTGAACGGACTGTAAAAAAGGTTTGTGTATAATTATGTCTTATTGTGAAGGGAGTATAGTTGGAAAATAGATCAAAGTAATTAGGATCAGTTTATTAAAAATCTGACTTTTATGCCTTAGGTCTTTATTCAACCTAATTATTGATATCATACACTATATTCTGAATATTATTCGAAAGCGTGACTACGGTACGTGATCCGACTCGAATTATGTTAATTTGTATAACAATACGAGAATGGGTTTTACATTCTGTTAGAATTTCGCGGCACGCAATCAAGAATCATATTAGGTAGGTATTACATCGAAATGTAAAATGGTCGTAGTTAAGAATTTCCACTATGTGTCATGCCCACATAATGTTATGTAGGTGTCATATAATTGACATAGATGAATGGGTAGACCAGTGCTGTATTTGCCAACTGATAACATTACTTAATGCAAAAAAGAAAATGTTTTTAACCAGATTGCAGTCATCAAGATAATGCCTTTTGTAACATAACTTCGATGTATTTTGCTAAGCATTAACATATATGGTATGATATAACTGGTTGGTGTCCACAACTTCACGTCTAAGCGCGTATTTTGCGTACAGAAGCATTAACATGTAAGAATTGAGACATGGACTAAATTCACCTTGTTTCGAGCCTACTGCACTTCTTTTTATACGAGCGGCCTGTGGGTGTCATACTCGCAAAAATCCTACAGCACTCTCCGCGTTCAATACAACAATGCGTTGAGGGCACTGTTGCGGCTGCCTCGCTTTTGCAGCGCATCTGGAATGTTCGCCAATGTGCGGGTGGACTGCTTTTATGCCACCATGCGCAAGAGAGCAACCTCGATAGCAGCAGCAGTAGGGCAGGGTGCGTGGCAGCGGTAACAGTCTCCTTTCAGTCGTCGCTAACAGGTTGGACGGGCCATTTCAGAGGCATTGGCGAGCCCTACATGCACCCGTGTGTAAAGTATGGGGCAGATAAGTTGGGGTTTTATTTAATTCAATTGTTTTTTTATATTTTTTTTATAAATGTATTTTAAATTAATTGCTTGTATTTTTGATTTGTTTTTTATATTTTTATTTTGATGTTTATTATTTGATTTGTTGACATTGTTAATGTATGGAAATTATTAATTTTAATACAGTAATATTTTATTTTAATTTAATGTGGGGGAGTATTGTATTAAAATGTTAATTAGTTTATGTAGGTACTAACATAGATCTTAAGCACTACTAACAAATATTGTGGACTGAAATTGTCTTTGATAAATAAATATAATAATAGTATGATTTATCTCAAGTGCATTAGATTTCATGCAAAATGGCACACCTAAATATAAATCATTTTGAAATGACTGTGCAATACACTTCAACAACATCAAAATGGCCTAATTTTTAATGTGCTGTTGGTGCCAAAATGTTTTGTCAGTGACCTCATCAAAATTATTTTGCTGTGATATCTTAATATCTCTATATATGAATTACATTATGTTTTAGCTTGTTTTGGAAAAAAAAAATTTTTGTTAACTTCAAATTAAAAGTAAAAATTGTTATTCTAGTTTTCTTTAGATTCAGCTTCTTTCCAAGTCAATATAAAACTAAAACAATCATTGATTTAAATACCAACTACGTCACAAAATCTACACATTATTCACAAATAATATAATAACATGTTTACAATTTACTTGTGTGTATGTGAATGCAAACCAAGGCCTGGAATTTGAACTATTCCTTTTGTTCAGAACAAGATAATGTCACAGCATTGTTGTACTAACAAGCTTGAGTTGATTGTTCATGTAGGTATCGCCAAGGTGAAGAACATGACACAATCAAGAACTACTGGAAGATTTAAATATAAAAAACAACTTTCCATGTGTGTATTATATGTATTCCTTAGAATATATTATATACATAAGAATGTTGTAAAATACATATAAAACTTTATATTTAGTTCTTCACTGCATAGACAGAGGTATTAAACACAGACAGCAAGGATAAATCAGTGGCATTGCCTATATCCAGCAGTGAATATCTTAGAGCTAAATCATAATAATGACATCATAATTAAAAATAAACAAAAAAATTACCTGTATGCCTCAGCCAACAGTGGGTTCTGTTTGATAGCTAAAGTGGAGAAGTGGGCAGATTTGTCCAATCTCCGACATTGGAAGTGTATGGAAGACAGTAACAGGAGTACACCAGTGTTTGTGCCATCTTGTCTCCATAGCTGCATGCAGTGCAACTCAGCACTCTCATAGTCGCCTGCTTGGTACTCTCTATGTGCAAGTTCTAGAAGTCCTGACAACAAAAACAAAACATTAGGAAATTTGTTTGTAATGTTAGTACAATACAGATTAGTAAATTGGCCCCTCTTTAAAGAAAAACAATATAAAAATATAAAAATTTATATATTTGTGAGACGAAGTCTTTTTGATTGGTCATGAAGATTTTATTAGTTTATTAGTTGTAGTAAACTTGGGTGTGTGTAAAATCATTGTCTTCAATCAAGTGTGTGTACAAATTCTAAAATTAGAAAATAAAACGGAATCGCAGGAGCTTGGTAGGTAAAGAAAGTATAAATAATTTAAAGTTAGTATCTATAGGAGAATATGCAGCATCATTACTCATTGGCCACATTGCCCGCATTGTTGTCCCACTTGACTATAGCTGCAGTATATAAAAAAACCTTAAGGAAATACGACAGCTGCATAACCTAACAACAACAAAATGAACACAAGTAAATATAAGTTTTCCAACCTTATAATATTATGAATTAAAACCTCTTCTCATCAATAGCTAACTTTGGCTACGCAAAAAGACGAAAGTTAATCTGAATGAATGCAAATGCTAACATAATGACACAAAGCTTCCTGAAGGCCTATTATTATTCTTAGGAAAATTCCCAAGTTCACGGAAAGTTTCAGGTCAGTTGTAAGACATTCACGTTCATTAAAAACACCACATAATACGCACCGACTGTAGAGATCTGCTGAATATCTGACATCTTCAATATCACCGCATTTGCTGGAACTCCTACACCAACAATTTGCTGGGACTGTGGTTGCGTCGTGACAGATTGTGGCACGGCGACGTTCGCTTGTGATTGCATTTTGGTTATCATCGTTGACATCAATGATCAATCAAATACAAATCGTCGCACAACACCAAAACACAGTAATCCATAAAAAAACAGTTGTCTTTATTTTCTATTTGCCATTAGGAATTATTAATTAATACACCACTGTAACGTTATTACAATCTGCAAAATTTCGCACAATCACACACGACGACGCGATGTCTAACGGAAACAACTCAATTTTTTTAACAATGAATGTGTCTTAATATTTTAATAGACATTACATTGACTATAATCTTTGATGTGCTATTGTGATCCTTAAGTTATCGTGACACTGGGCATAATAGCCTGATTGATGGTGACGGATGTACACAACAACGCTTGGTAATTTTCTGTCTATGGTTTTTTTATTGAAATCACTGAAATATAATATTACATTAACTACTTATTGAATATTATTTCACAGTCTTTATGCAGTGGTTACAAATAATATTCATTTTAATTTAAACAAGTTATACCCTTCACCTTTAAATAATATTTATTTTAGCATCCTAAAGGCACATTTCCGGTTACGTTTGGCGGCAAGTTCAAATGTCAAGAGCCGGAAAGCCAGAGCAGCCGACGACATTTGTTTATATATTGTACTTATTGATTTAGATTATGCAAAGAGATATATCCCTGAATGCTTAGGCTATATTGCATTGCATTATCAAAAAATTAGGGATCCTTGACAACCTTGACGCGCACGAAGTCACGGGCAAAGTGCTAATAATATTAGATAATGGGCTCGAACTATAATAGCAATATTGATTTAAATAAAACAGGTTCTTGTGGAAATATTTATATTATATTGCATCAATATTTTCTTCTCTTATCAGCATAGATAATTATATGGACAGAATAAGCTTTAAATACATAAAAATGGACGGAACAATTTTCTTTAAATGCTTAAAAAGACACTTTAGGTTTATACTTATTCTAAATAAGAGAGTAAATAAGCTACTTCAGCGAGATCTTGAGGCACGGATTCGTGATAGCATAAATATAGTTCTCTTGGCTCTGGTTCACTGAAAACTCGGCTGAAACAAAATAAAAACGTCACAATCTGTTATAACGACATAATAAGGGACTACTAGCCATCGACATGCCAACTTCAAAGATCAGCGGCCGCCGTCGTCGTCGTAGTTTGAAGTTGGCATGTCGACGGCTGCCGCTGACGCGTGGACCAAAGAGTACAATATATATACCTATAGAGAGTCGACGGGCAGCCGTCGGCATGCCAACTTCAAAGATCAGCGGCCGCCGTCGTCGTCGTGGTTTGAAGTTGGCATGTCGACGGCTGCCGCTGACGTGTCGACCAGAGTACAATATATAAGTATACAGAGAGTCGACGGCAGCCGTCGACATGCCAACTTCAAAGATCAGCGGCCGCCGTCGTCGTCGTGGTTTGAAGTTGGCATGTCGACGGCTGCCGCTGACGTGTCGACCAGAGTACAATATATAAGTATACAGAGAGTCGACGGCAGCCGTCGACATGCCAACTTCAAAGATCAGCGGCCGCCGTCGTCGTCGTGGTTTGAAGTTGGCATGTCGACGGCTGCCGCTGACGTGTCGACCAGAGTACAATATATAAGTATACAGAGAGTCGACGGCAGCCGTCGACATGCCAACTTCAAAGATCAGCGGCCGCCGTCGTCGTCGTGGTTTGAAGTTGGCATGTCGACGGCTGCCGCTGACGTGTCGACCAGAGTACAATATATAAGTATACAGAGAGTCGACGGCAGCCGTCGACATGCCAACTTCAAAGATCAGCGGCAGCCGTCGTCGTCTAGGGATTTCGTCGTAAAACCCGATAGTCATATCAACCGGTAATGTTTTTAACCGACTTCAAAAAGGAGGAGGTTCTCAATTCGGTTGGGTTTTTTTTTTATGTATGTACATCGATTACTCTGAGATTTATGATCCGATTTACGTGATTCTTCTTTAGTTTGATGCGAAATAGTTGCCATTTGGTCCCATAGAAATTTAACATTGTTTGGCCAGTAGTTTTCATTTTATGATTTTTCTTTTTATTTTGAAATATTTATTTTTATGTTTGACCACACATAACTTTTTTCAGTGTAGTCCGATTTCGATGATTCTTTTTTTAATTGATAGTGTTTTCAAGAAAATATTCCACCCCTAAGGGTTTAAAATTAAGGGATGACAGATTTTTTTTGTGTCGCCGTTTCGTAATTCATTTCTATGATGAGAAGCAGGCACTAAAAAGCGAAAATAAAAAATGTTTAACAAAAAAGACAACCGCCTTCAAAAAGTAAAAAATAACTTTCAATTCGCAAGTCGGTGGCAATACAAAACAACAAGCAAAACCAAAGCCGCCGACTTGCGAATTGCGAAAAAAATATCAACCGGTAATGTTTTGAAGGTACATACATATTCGCCTACACATATGCCCATAGATATCAGTAGGAATAATAATGTATATTTATTAAATAAAAATACATTTTGTTTATTTCATATAAGACGTATATCTATACTAATATTATAAAGCTAAAGAGTTTGTTTGTTTGTTTGGTTGAACGCGCTAATCTCAGAATCTACTGGTTCGAATTGAAAAATTCTTTTTGTGTTGGATAGTCCATTTATCGAGGAAGGCTATAGGCCCATGCGAACCCGGGTCGGGTTGCTAGTTAGAGAAAATATTCGATTGCACTGTATTCATAAAATATGAGATTTTAGCCTATTTTGAACAGTTTTGTTAGTGCACATTCATAATTTCCCTTAAATTTTTCGTAAAACACCTTTCTTCATTTTCCTCTTGTACATTATCGTCTTCCGTAATTGATACACAAATTGCAATAGTGTTATCTAACTAGATCAATAAACTGCTATGCTTCTGTAGTATAAAGCAAGTCGTAAATATGGTGGTAATTGAGCCAAAGAAATGTTGTCCTCTTCATTATCATCAATCACGGGAAACAGAAATTCATTTAAAAAAAAATCTGTCAAAGACTATTTCGATGGTTTCGATCTTCTTTGGGAGACAGCCGTCTCAGACTTCTAGCTCATATTTTAACTTTACTATGCCTAATTACTATGTACCTTGTCCTCGTCTTTTGCCAAATAAATTATTATTATTATTCTCTATCTCTTTTCAAATGGTCGAAATGGTCGAGTACATCTAATTCTTTGCCAAGCCTTTGTTTTGAGTTCCACTCTTTGACTTTGATATTATTCGCTAATATAACTCAACAATACGTTTTTGACGGTAGGTAAGTATTATGTTCAAATAAATAACTAACTGAATGAAGAGATATGAGAAAGCGGGCTTTGGTTTTAATGCACGTATTGTATTTTGTTTTCGAGAAATACAATAGACCCTATACTCGACACTGTAGTTTCTGAAGTCCTGACCATTATAATGTGCCAGACTGCCAGATATGGTGTGTATGTGTGCATTTGTTTGTGTGGTGGATGTGGCTGTGTTGCCTACCTACCTATTAAATGAGTTACCTAAATATTAGTTAAATGTGGTCACATATTGCGGGATGTCGTTATAAGCAATGCAGTAAAAAGCAGTGTTCTTTAAAAGGCGGTCATATAGCATTCAGCTAGGACCTATGATTTTGATCAATAAAATCAAAACGTTATTTTAAACGATGTATTGTTATTTATTTAATATTATATTTTCAGAGTACGCGCTAGTACTTTGAAAAGGCAAAAGCGCTAATATCCTCCTAATATTCGTAAGCCAATTAATTGCAATCACCAATTTGTTGGCCAAACATACTTATGAGACTATAAGCCAACATCCACATTGGTATAGTGCAGAATGCTTTGATGTTGGTGAGCAAAAAGGTGTTCTTTTAAAGGTTTCACTATATAAAGTCGAAATCCTACAAATAACGGTTCTTGTCCAATTGAAACAAAGCCTGGTAAGTTTGCTGCATTATACGTTAGGATAAAAATTAATATATTTACCCAACAACCCAAAATAAGTACGGTTCTGAATTCTTTTTGGACACGCCACATTGGCTGTAAATGTCAAGAGGTGCCTGAAATAACATTCCATGTTCTTTGACGGCCACCAGAATTTTGTTTAAAGGATTGGATGGCGCGTGGTTTTTCTTAAATCTGAAAATAAACACATTCAATCATTATAGACGATCTAAAACAGACAGTTTGCCAAGCACAGGTAAGCAGCTGTTAAGAGGGCCCTTCCCAGTCCATCAATCATCCCCATCGCCCTCTTAATGTATATTGGTTGTCAAGAGCGAGAGCGCCCATCCCCATCGAACGAACTTCAACGCGAGCGTGATTGAAAAATGTTTTCAATCACGCCGTTCACTTTGGCCGTTCATAATGCACTCATACATTGAAAAAGTAAAAAAAACAGCTCCATAGAAACCTTGCACATGTAATGGATATTTAAATTACAAACATTTTTACCAAAAATTTGTAAGGCTTTTTCAAAAACACGTATGTCCTGGAACCAGTTTTGTGAAATTTCCGCGCGCTAATTTTCCTGTGATGTTATCGCGTTCTCAACAACCAACGTAAAGCTCGAAAACAAACCCGCGTTCTCAACAACCAACGTAAAGCTCTAAAACAAACGAGTGAGGTTTGTTTTCGAGCTTTACGTTGGTTGTTGAGAACGCGATAACATCACAGGAAAATTAGCGCGCGGAAATTTCACAAAACTGGTTCCAGGACATACGTGTTTTTGAAAAAGCCTTACAAATTTTTGGTAAAAATGTTTGTAATTTAAATATCCATTACATGTGCAAGGTTTCTATGGAGCTGTTTTTTTTACTTTTTCAATGTATGAGTGCATTATGAACGGCCAAAGTTCAGATAAAACTGTGCAGAAAAGCTGATTTTCGGACGTGTTTACTGAATTTGTTTCTCAAAAAAGTTTACTTTTGGCTTTATACAAACCTAGATTTAAACCACAAGATATCTATACCTGTGTGTTAAAAATATTTGGAAAATAATTTGTTATAACGCCGTAATCGCGTACGAGCGTTTGTATGGGAAATATGACGGGATGGGCGCTTTTAAGTCAACCAATCACCGAGGCTTAGGCCTCTGCCTCGAATCTTGCGGGCAGCGGGGGGGCGGCGACGGCGGCGCGGCAGCGGCAGGATCTAATGCGTAACATCAAATGGACCGGCCCTCGAAAACAGCGGCGCGGGGGCGGGCAACGAGCGGTGCACTCCAGTCAAGCGGTGACCGCCCGCGCGTCTGCATTGCTGTGTTGTGCAATTTATTTTTAGCGTTAGGAAATAAATTTGAGTCAAAAAGATGTAGTCGCCGTTGTTCAAACATTTCGTTCGCGATTAAAAACAAATATCTCGACGACACAACCACGAACACAATACTACGCCGCCATAGTGCCGCGCAATCCGCCCGCTCGTTTCGAGAACGGGTCTGCGTTGCCCGCCCCGCTGCCGCCGCCGCCCCGCTGCCCGCAAGATTCGAGGCAGAGGCCTTACAAGCACTTGATAATCTGTCACATTTATTTTTCCTTCGAAGAACTGGTGGTTAAATCCAGTATGAAAATGAATGCAATGTTATTCTGTATTTTTACCGTATACTATGTTGCAGGAGCTCATGTATTCGCTTGCAAGCTGATCTAAATGTCTTGATAATGTATGTATAGAGTACATTGTTGGCTTGCAATTCGATATTCTTTACGGGAGCAATCAGAATGCCTTTTTCCGATTCCAGCTGTATAAAGTGGAATAAAACGTTTTCTTCTCCTGCGGTTATTCTGAAAAAGGTGTATGGGAGAAGTTAATTGTAATTTATGCACCAAGGGCATAAAGTAGTGTCTTATGTAGCGGGCGCCGTATTGAATCCCGAGCAAAAAGGATTCTAGCGGTAACTCTCGAGCAGAGCGAGGGAGTTTGGAGTTAACTCCCGGGCAAAGCGAGGGAGTTTAGACAAGAATCCTGAGTGCAGCGTGGGATTCAAGGTTGCCCAAGACGAGGACACCTTTATCCCCGAGCATACTCTACTTTTCACACCATCTACGAGACAATAAAAAGCAATAGTACTAGAATCAAAGCATTTATTTTTCTTTTATTTAAATTGTACTTATTGTTCGATTTTAGAACAATTTATTTTTTAGTGCAGTTTTTAGAGAAATGGTAAATGCATGGAATTAGGTATGTACCTACTACCTATCGTAAATGTTCGTATGCGAATTCTACTTCATGTTCCAAATTCAAATTACATTAATGACCAGCGGGTCATAATGAAATTCAATACAATATTATAGCCCTGATAGACCTTAGGTCTTTAATGACTTACTTTAGATTAGGTTTGCATATAATTTGACATTGTCGAGCAGGTGGTTTGAAAAAAATATTATAGCACTTTGCCCACGACCTCGTCCACATAGATTTTGTACCTCCCCTACAAACGCAACAACCCTTAGGCCACCTCTAAGTGGTAGTTAAAAAAAAAACAAGCTGTGTGCATAATTTCACATTCCTAGCTCCAGTAGTTTCGGCTATGAGCTAATTACGTCAGTCAGTTCAGGTTCAGGTTTTAATTTTTTTATATGAATGCCACGAAGTATACAGAGTCACGCCCACCCCCTATGTCAATAGGGGGTGTATATGTTAAAGCGCACTGACGTCATCAAAGTGGGCGTGATTTCTGTCAAGAAGTCACGCCCACTACGTGACGTCAGTGCGCTTTTGGAGTCAAGGTGCACAGTCGATAAGGTCTGTCTATTACTTCGTGACGAACGACTTGTAAATAATAATTCGAATTGATTTTAGGACTCTTTTATAACAGCATTGGAGATTATTTTTTTAAAGTTGTTTGTCATAATTATTGTCTCACCTTTGTGCAGTAACATGGTTAATTTCACTCAATAAAGACTTCCTGATATCAGACATGTCTATACTGCCGCTGGTTCTGCTCCCGTCCTGAAATCAACATAGCATAAAACATTATAATAAACAACCAAAGGAAAAACTGAGCTAAGGAATAGATACAAAGTCCCAAATATAATCTAATATATAAAATTCTCGTGTCACAGTTTTCGTTCCCGTACTCCTCCGAAACGGCTTGACCGATTCTGATGAAATTTTTTGTGCATATTGGGTAGGTCTGAGAATAGGCCAACATCTATTTTTCATCCCCCTTTTTCCCCCCCTTTTCATCCCCAGGTAGATCGGGACAGGACAACGTCTGTCGGGTCAGCTATTAATATAATATATTTTGTGATAAATGATCATGTTGCTACAATAACGCTTGAATATTTTTCTTAGTGAAGATAGTTAAAAACTCCTTGGAAAACAACTTCCAGAAATAAGGTTATAGTAAGGTTGTAGTAGTAGTTAGGGTTTCTCTTACCAGCCTGTCCCAATCGGAGTCTGAACCAGAAGAGTCCCGACGATTCCTTTGTTCTCTATCCGCTCTTCGGCCTTGCACGCGTTCTTCACTTACTTCACTGAAAACAGATGAGCATGATTCTTATAATAATACCTGAAGCATCACAATAAACACATTTTGAATGTCATGTCCTGAACTACAATAAAGCAGAAAATACGATGCGTCTCTCTTCAGCAAAAATCAACTGTACATAATATGACAGACAGGTGAGATTGAAAGCAGGGATTACTTTGAATTTAGCATTGGCAAAACTGCTATATTGGAACTGGTATATTGGATACCTTACCTATTACTTTTCAAACTATTAGAATCCTCAGAGTAGCCACTGACATCTAAACTCGAGTGTCTATATTTCTGAGCAGTGTTGTAAGTCTGGGCATATAAACTATGATGGCTGCCATAGTTCGTCAGAGAGTTCATTGAATTCATGTCATTGGTACTGGACCCCACGTTGATTTGTTCAGAGGAGTTGTGACGACGTTTGTCCGTTTGTAACTTGGACAGCTTAAGAGTTGAGGTTTTGAGTGTCGAGTCTGGTTTTAGTGCTGGAAGAATAAAATGAATGGTAATGCTAAATACATATATCAATTTTAGTGTAATTTTCATTAGGTTTAGAAGGGTATGGTTTTTTTTTTGTTTCTCAAGATGGTCTGTACACTGTTATGGTAGATAGAAGGCCAGATTCCAAATTTGATTATTTATTTTAAATTTCCACATATATTATCTGCTATTTATATTAAAGTACTTTTTCAGCCAGATACACAACTCACTATTAACATCCCTTATTTTTCTTCCATACTTCGTAAGATATTCTGGTGAAGTTTCGACCTGCGGCTGAGAGTTCGAAAAGTACCATGACGCGAGATATTTGTTCAGTCCAACATCATACAGTAACTCCAGACAACTTTCACACTCTTCAACGTAGAATGGAGACGGGGGTGTTACTCCAACAGCCTAGAAATAGTGCAAATATAAATATTAGTTTCAGCAATATTTAGAAAAGTCTTGGTATAATTTTAGTTACGTATTTATTTTGCCCGCTCATGCCCGAGGTTTCGCAAACGGGCACAAACAAGTGCCAATGTGACTTTATCAATTTCATATGTACTTTCTAAGTTCACCTTGGACATCACTGACACCGGTGAAGAAAGCAGCGTGAGGAAACCTGGACTTTATCTTCTATATGATAAAAATGAATCGTTGTTCGTTAGTCTCGCTAAAACTCGAGAATGGCAGGACCGATTTGGCTAATTTTGGTCTTGACATATTTGTGGAAGTCCAGGAAAGGTTTATATGGTGAGGAAATTCTAAAAATCAATTGACAGGACAATGTCTGTTGGGTCAGCTAGTAATCAATATATGTCTGAAATCGCTAACCCGCTTTGGGCAAGCATGGTGATCATTGCTCGTACCTTCTCAGTATGAGATGCCCTGCAGTGGAACAAATAGGCTGGTCTGCTATTATTATTTATTTAGAATTGGAACGACCAGTTGCGAACTCGAAAGGAACAAAATCAAGAGTAAAATTCTAATGCGAAAACCAAAGCAAGACGCTATGACACGATGCTAAGACAAAACGCACAAAGTAAATAAAATACTTACGTCCTCTGTGCAGTCGCCAGCTTCCATCAACGTTGCTAATATAAAGTGGCCTTTACCCACGGTAAGCAGGAACCAACGACCATCTGAAAGTCTACAAATTACGGATGTTGTTAACTACCTTATAGCTAGTTCAACAAATAAATCTTGTAGTTAAACATAATTGTTAATTGTCCTGTATCAAGCCAGGGTTAAATTTCGTTTATTTTTCAAAATAATATTAATGATTTTTTATATTTAACACAGCTGCTGCTTTCGGAGCCATGCAGGCCGGAGTGTGGGGTGAGACAAGGGGGACTGTCCTCGCCTTTGCTCTTTGGTCTTTATGTGAACGCTTTGGTCGAGCGACTCAGTAGCATACATGTCGGCTGCTATGTGGATGGCGTTTGTTTTAATAATCTGAGCTACGCGGACGACATGGTGCTATTGGCGCCCTCGATCAATGCTATCCGAAATTTACTGGCCGTGTGTGAGTCGTACGCGGAGTCTCATGGGTTGATATACAACACCAAAAGACAGAGTATATCGTCTTCAGGTTTGATGCCAGGTGTCCATCTGCGGTCTCTCCTTTGATACTTAATGGTCACACAATAAACAGGTTGTATAAAAAATACTTTGGCCATCTGGTAACGGATTCCCTGAAAGACGATTCAGATTTGGAGAGGGAGCGCAGAGCGTTGTCTGTCCGGGCGAACATGCTGGCCCGCAGGTTCTCTCGATGTACAGTGGCAGTTAAAATAGCCCTTTTTTAAGGCATATTGTACAACACTGTACGCGGGGGCCCTGTGGTTCAGATATACCCAAAGGGCTTACAATGCTTTGTGTATCCAATATAACAATGCTTTCAGGGTGCTGTTGCGTCTGCCACGCTTCTGTAGTTGCGATGTTTGCCGATGCGCGCACTGACAGCTTTGACGCAGTATGGCGCAAGAAATCTACCTCGTTACTTCGCATGGTTGCGTGACAGTCCCAACATCATTCTGCACTGCCAGCCCACCGGGCAGATAGCCCGTTTGTGTGAGCATTGGCGGAGCGGACAAGATCTGTTTTAGTTATTAAGTCCTAACATAGGCTAAGTGATATTGTTACTAACACAATGGACCTCTTTTTTAACCCCCGACGAAAAAGAGGGGTGTTATAAGTTTGACGTGTCTGTGTGTCTGTGTGTCTGTCTGTGGCACTGTAGCTCTTTAACGGGTGAACCGATTTGAATGCGGTTTTTTTTATTTGAAAGTAGATTCTCTAGCGATGGTTCTTAGACATGTTTCATCAAAATCGGTTCAGCAGTTTTAAAGTTATCAGCTCTTTTGTTTGCTGCGGTAGGGATCTTAGACGCATACCGGATGTTTACTTTGCTTTCAAACATATTATTATAGGTGACCACACTGACCACACAAAACCAAACTAAATTACATTTAAAAAATTTAAAATAAAAATTAAATTAAAAATTTAAAAAAACCCCCAACGCAAAACATAAAAGCGATTATGTAAAAAGTAAAAAATAATACTTTTGTTGAGCCATCAAATGTTTGTTCGTTGAAATGGCGCTATAATGTCGCGGCGGGGTACCGCTAAGTTTAAAGCAATAACTAAATATCTAAAATAGCGAAATGATGGTAATTAGATTTGCAACAAGATTAACAACTAGATTAGCAACATAAATTTGATAATATCGAAGCAAATTGGTCGGAAATGCTGGTAAATTAATAGACAGTGAATGAAATTGAGGGACTGACATACTTAAGCGGTACCCCGCCGCGACATTATAGCGCCATTTCAACGAACAAACATTTGATGGCTCAACAAAAGTATTATTTTTTACTTTTTACATAATCGCTTTTATGTTTTGCGTTGGGGGTTTTTTTAAATTTTTAATTTAATTTTTATGTAGTCTGAACAAATAAATATCGGGCTTTCTACCTTTGTGCATGAAGTATAAATAAATTCATTTCTAAGCATAGGTTTGAACATAAAACGAAAGTAATGCATATTGAACATTTTGTTTGACATAAATTGAATCAATATGAGATTGTAAGTTGGCTCCCGTGGAGTGTCCGAGCCAGAATAGCACACACCCACCATTTCACCCCGCGAGGGTATCGTAGAAGGCGGCTAAAGGGAAAATCGGGAAGTCTGGCACCAACGGTTTCCGTGTACTTAAAGATTATGACAACCTCCCCTGCCCTCGGGGGAGGCCTTTATGAGGCCGTCACGACTATGGGGCCGTCTTCACGAGCGAGAGAATCGCGGCGATGTTATCGCTCTTAGAACGTGTCTACACACGGCAATATTATCGCGGCGATGCGACGAGTGGCTGAGTGCAGGCGAATGTCATCGTATCACCGTCCGACCGAGATTACCCGACGATAGAAGCGCGGAATCGTCGCGATTCTCTCGCTCGTGGAGACGGCCCCTACATGTCAGTAGACATGACAGATGAGTGTGTATTCGCAGCTTGGCGCCGAGGGCATGTTTTTTACTTTTTTGAAGTGGCGGTCAAAAGGTTAATACATTGCGCAGTATGCACACAATCATACGTTTTTATTCATCCCGATCTTTTTATCCTCGACCCAGGTTGTAATTGGGTAGATGACACCAGCAATCGATTGACATTTGTATGACCTGTCAAAACGCCGTACATTGTGTGGCAATTTATATGTATGATGTCACTTGTAGGTAGTCATTTGTCAACTGAATTGACAAACTATTTATTGATTTTAAAGCTACTGAAAATCTAATTTTACAATAAACTGAAAAAAAAAACTTGAGAGGTGTCAAGGGACACCCGGATGGAACGAAGTTCCTTTCGATTAATTAGTGAAGGAATTGTAATAAAATTTTATTTTTTTTAAGTTATAATAATATTTTTTTTATTATTAACAAATATAATGTAATTAAAAGACAATTTAATTAAACGTGCCCGTTTATGTATCGAGCGAAATGGACTCCATATTGAGCAGTTGCTTCGATACAGGGAAGTGTAAATTTTATACCTAATAGGTAAGTTTTTTAATTAAGGCAAAGTTGATTAAAACTGTGTTTGTGAATAGCTCTAATTTATTTAAATAGGTTACCTATAGCACCTATAGGTACCTACGCCTGCCTGCCTTTCTTTTTCTAGCAAAAGAGTACCTACTCACTTACCTACTTACAACTACAAATAATTCGCCAATGATAAAAGTAAGTACCACTACCTACCTAGGTACCCACCTAAGCTCCCACTGGCTTAATTTAAACCAAAACATTTTAATCAAATAAAAAAAAATATTATTGTCGCTAGTAAAACCTAGAGAAAAGTACTCTGTGACCTAGAGCGATAAGGTGCAGTGGTTACCTACTGACGACCGCGACCGATAGAAAGCTCATGATTACCAAACCCAAACTTTCAATAGGTACCTACTAAACAAAACATAGAAGTAGGTACAGTAACTACCTACCTACCTAACCTACGTATTCTATGGCTTAATTATCGACTTAAAATTTACACTCGTTTTCACAATCCACACAGTCTCACAGTGAAAGGTGGACTTATCTCGTAGGTCGTTATCATCGGAATTATCACGCAATGATAATTCCGATGTCATTGAGGTAGGTACCGCCACTATTTGAGCGAATAAACTTAAGTACTAAACATATCGCCGTAGGTACCTAGTTCAAAGAGTTCGCCGCGCCGCCTTTAAATACATAAACATATTCTACGAAAAGCGAATTCGGACTTTATTTTGTAAACGTAAACGGTTAAAAATTGAAATTTTACCAAACTAGGTATGATAAAATTATTCTGAGAAACGTATAGGCTGGTGCCCGACCGGACAATAGGAGCTATGTGCAACCGAATTTCACGGTTAATGTGTAAAAATAAGGTTTTAATTCGCTCCAATATTTTCATAGAAAAGCCACCATTCAACTAATAATGAACTCTATTTGACAGTTCCAACGATTCAATTTTTCTGTTCGAATTGTCTGCGTTTGTGAAGTAATAAAAATAGCAAAAATAAGGTTTTAATTCGCTCCAATATTTTCATAGAAAAGCCGCCATTCAACTAATAATGAACTCTATTTGACAGTTCCAACGATTCAATTTAGCTTATTATAGCATGTCGTGACAACTTTTCGTAAGAATTTTTTCCGTCTAGCCCCCTTTCACAACGCGCGATAAGGAACTTCGTTCCAAAAACAGGTTTTCAGGGCTAAAATCAAGTTTTTAGATCTGTCTCGGAATTATGTATTGGTTAATAGTGCATCTACCCAACTCAACAGTGTCAAAACTGTCAAGCGCACATCCAGTGTTGCCCTGGCTAGAACACACAGCTATAAACTTTATAACAATATTGATATTTACCTATACTCATGCCCATCATTCTTATTCTGTTTCCTGTGTTCATTTATAAACACTTCTCTCCACATGACCAGTTTCTCCAATTCTTTTTCTGTGCTCAGTTTTAGGATACCATTCAAACGCAAATAAGCATTGATTTCTTTTAAGTCTTCATCTTGGAAGTGTGAACTTAATAAGTGTCCAGAATAATATAAGCAGGACCCAATTACTGTATACAGTCTTTGAAAGTTTTCTACATCATCGGTCTGAAAAAATATTTTATGAAGGTTTTAAAACTAATTCTACTCTCTAATGTTCAAGATTAGCCATGAAACAGTTGGAATGAAAAATATTTACCCATTCGCGATAATCAGCCGCCTCCAATTCCGTTATAGCATCGTCAACTTGTACCTTTACTTCCAAAGGCAGTGACACAGAATGAGCAGCTAACATATCCTCAAAATACAAACCTACATTCCTTATACCATCATCTTTATTCCCTTTATTATTAAGGATCAAAGTAATAAACACACGGGCAAATAAACTATCCAACTTATCAACATTATTAGGCTTAGTAAAGCTAGATTTAAGAGAACCATATAAAAATTCTAACAGTCTTACTATGTCAGCTATCACCTTTTTTGCTGCAAACAAATCTACTTCTTTATTTGGAAATGCTACCAAAAGTAGATCATTATAATGTGATGTATAAGTAACATTAATAAGTGTATTATTATGTAGAACAGTTGAGCTTGTTGGTTCACTAGTCCCCAAAGATTTTGGAGTTAAATGATTCAAAGTGACATAAGCCCCTCTAGTGTTATACAAAAAGTTCTGATTGAAAGGTCTTGGGTAGCAGTAGAGAACACCTTTGTCATCATTACTGTTATATTCTATGTCATTACAGCATATGTATAAAACTGAGCACAGTGACTCTTTTAATAATTGAGTTAAAGAATTTTCAGGAGCATTCTTGGACTTCAATAATCTTTCTAAGTCTATATTCTGCCCTTCACTGGGCACTTGGAATGTCAATTTTGGACTGTTATGGTCTTCTACAACTCTATTCAGAATATTGTGTATATTATAAGAATTAACATCAACGCCATTTATTTTAGATAAATAATATCCCTTTTTAATTTTGGGAGTGTATATAGCTCTGGCTTCTGTTAGAAAATCTGTAACTGTCAATGTCTTGCCATCTGCATGTGTTTCTAGGCTTAAGCCAAAAAGTTTTTCAATCTCACAATTATTTTCACTGCTAAATATCATGCTTTTGCTAACCTGAAAGAAAAGATAATATAAATAGAATTTTTAGAAAAAACTTTGAGTGAAAAGCTTGTGAATTTTGGTCAGTACATTTTAAATACCTGCATTTTTGGAAAGAAAACACTATGTTGGGCAAAGAGAACCTCGTAAAAACTCGCGAGTGTCAGTCTAGTGTAAAGAGTAACGTTTGTGAAAAATTGTAACTGTGACATTCGGACATTTTACCCTTTAACTACTAACCTGAAAAATCTAGGTTAAAATCTAGTATGTGGAAACATGAATTGGGAGTGGGGGATGGTGGGAGGGGGTTGGAGGGGGGACCTCCAGACCCCTAGTATCACTCCCATGAAAGGAAAAAAAAATTTGTAACCTAACCTCAAACACTAGGTAAAGTTGCCTAAAAGGCGTCGACTGTCGGCAACGGGTACGAAAATTGGCACAAAGAGGGCCGCCATCAGGTCGACGGGGCTCCTATATCTGTCTGCAGGGTTTAAAGGAACCTAACTAACCGAACCTCGGGGTGCCCCTGATGTCGACCTATAACTAAGTTTTTCTTCTGTCCAAAAAGTTTAACACACACAAATGTCATTTCTTTTTTTTTACATTCCATTTTATCAATTTTGCACAATATTATAATTCACAAAAAATATATTTTGACAGATTTGCTTGTCAATCGCCCATTTTATCGTTCCGTTTTCGCTTCTTACGTGGTATGATGTGATTTGAGGTTAGTTACTTATTTTATTAATTTCTCGAAAACCACGCGGTTTCCTTTAATGAAAGTAGTAGTGTTATAATCGGGACCCAAACCCTACCAACTTCTTCACTTTTTATCCCCCAACTCGTGTTTCCGTGTTCTAGATCCAACCCAAAATCTATTTTATGCATCTGAAAACAAATCCAAATTGCACACCAACAAGACACAAAATTGAAAATGCTGTAGTAATAAAATTCCTAAACTTTTTCATCCTCCTGCAAAGTTATCTCTCGAATATATGAAGTTTTCGATCTAAGACGACCACAATGTAGTCACACTTGCAGATGTGGAATAAATAAAATTAACCAATACTAATAAATAGAATTTAAATTTTCTTTTCTCAATACCTGAATAATAATTTGTTTTTCATCTTTAGACATATTTCCATTGGAATTAGAAGCCAATTCTCCATCAATTTCTTCTCTTATATCACTCCCTGGATTTTTTGACTTGTGTGCTTTTAAAACTTTAAATATTCTACCTAGAATAAATGCAAATATTAGGTATAGTTAAGTATTTTGAAATATGGTTTCATATTGATATAAATTGGTACCAACAAACAAAAAGGCTAATAATTAATTGACAATTATAATTCACATTATTTAATTATTTTAAAAATACCTTTCGTAAATCGTCTAGTAGAAGACCTTTTGAAGTTGTTTCTAAGAATAAATGTTTCACAATTTTCTAAAAGAGGCGTTTTAGTGTCTATAGTCTCGTTAGTGGTTTTTGTTTTTATGAACACCAATTCTCCATCTTCACCAACATCAGAGTCCCACTCTGGCACAGAGCTGAAATTATTATATTATTATTTAAAAAAGTATTTAAAAAAGTATTAGGAAAAGTATTAGGAAAAAAGGAAAAGTTCTAATAAAATTTATTAATTAACGATGTATCTTTACCTTTCTGAATCTGAATACTTCGAGTCATCTGAAGAGTTAGTCCAATCATTATCTGAATCGCATGGACTATCATAGCTTAATTTACTTTTAAAATTATTCATAATTTTGTTTAAAGAATGGAACAAAAATATTTCGTAATTTCGTCTGTCTGCGCTAGCTTTCGTAGTTTGTTTGTCTGCGCTATTTATTTATTTATTTACATACTTGTTGATAATTGACATTGACAATGTTAATGACATAAAACCAAGAAGCTTATAGCCTATAATAGGTAAAGATGGAGCCAACACTTCGAACAGTTCGAACAAAAACTTGAGTCAAATACTACAAATACATTTCACCCGTAAGTGTTATTTCTGACATTGAATCATTGTAAACATATTTCGTTGTTTACAATGAAGAATATATATACGTTTTAAGAAGAATTTCACTTAAATTCTTCTTAAAACGTTTTACCAGTGTTTTTAACATATTAGTAAATGATAACTATATCAAGATCAAATACTTTTACATTGAATTTCATTGATTTTGTGCAATCTATTTGATTTTAAAAGAAGTCGTATTGAAGTAGTGTGACCATATTGAGGATATATTTAGGACTTTGCGTGAGAACTTAACTAATAATACTAATACTAAGAAACGTGTATATATTTAATGACTGTTATACACATACACTTACGGCAGTCAATTTTTATTTAATTTTAGTCGCTAATTATTCGGGTATTTTAATAACATTATTTTTTTATGTTTCCAAAAGTAGTACTCAAAGAAAATTGTGGTTATCCATTGAGCCGTTGAAAATGAAATTCTATAAAAGTGCAACGATATGCAATTAGCATTTCAAGAATCAGATATGATTCAAGAACAAGGGGAAATGTTTCAAATATATAACAAAAAGCAACATTTTATAAAATTTATTATAATTGTCAGACAATAAGTTCACTACATGAAGAATCTATGGTGCAAATAGCTGCTCTGCCAAGTACTAGTTCTGGCTGTTAGAGTAAATACTCTTCCTAAATCAATTTGACACCTTGTACCTAAAAGAAGAAAAGTTTAGTGTGTGTCATGTTGATGTTCCTTTTGACTTGTAAAGAAAAATCCGTAGCCTTTTGTTATAAAATATTGTTTGTGTTACCAAGATTAAACTTGTACGGTTAAATATCAGTTTTGTATTTCTGTCTCAATTGGCCAGGTGTTATAAATACTCCTGTTGTAAGTAGTAGTGATGATGCAGAGTTTGAGGATGCGCGGCTAGACGTGTCCGACCAAGAATCTGTTGAATTAGGGGGGGAGAATGAGGAAAATGAGAGTGAGGTTGTAGAAGAGTTGGCAAGAAGTACCATGCAACTCAGAGATCGATTACTCCTCAAATGCCCGGTAAAATTCAACGATTATGTGACTCATGTCGATACAAGCGTTGACAGTCACACAGAACCAGTGACTTATAAGGACGCAGTTTCTTGCCCTGATAAGGATTTGTGGTGCAAAGCTATGAACAAGGAGATAAAATCTCTTGAAGAAAATGGAACGTGGGTTCTTGAGAAATTGCCCAAACATCGCAAAGCCATTCCCTGTAAATGGGTCTATAAGGTGAAGTTAAACCCTGATGGTATAGTAGACAAGTTTAAGGCTCGTCTAGTGGCAAAAGGCTTTCGCCAGAAGAAAGGACAGGACTATGATCAAACCTTTAGCCCTGTAGCCAGAATGACAACGGTTCGAGCTGTACTCAGTGTAGCAGCCAGTGAAGGCATGAAGTTGAGTCAGTTTGATGTATCAACAGCTTTCTTGTATGGGTCTTTATCTGATGAAGAAATTTATTTAAGACAACCAGAGGGCTATGATGACGGAACAGATCGAGTATGTCTTTTAAAGAAAAGTCTATACGGCTTAAAGCAAGCTCCTCGTTGCTGGAACAAATGCATTTTGGATTTCTTCAAGAATATAGGCTTTAAGGTTAGTGAAGCAGACCCATGTCTGTTCACTAGAGAGAAGTCTACGGGAAAGCTTATAATAGCCTTGTATGTGGATGATGGGCTCTTGGCTGGGACAAGTCAAGAACTTATTGATGAGTTCATCAATGAATTAAAAGGAAGGTTTGACATAACAACCAAACCAATCTCCTATTATTTGGGTTTGGAGATTAATGTCAGAGAAGGCGACATAAGAGATAACGAAGCAGCTGTAAGACTGGCAGAAAACCCCGAGTTCCATCGCAGAACTAAACATATTAGGACCAGGCACTTCTTTGTGAGAGAACTTGTCACAAATGGAGAGCTACTGATAAATAGAATCTGCAGTGAGCTTCAGCTGGCAGATCTACTAACTAAACCGATGGCTAGGCCAAGGTTGGTGAAGCTTGGAAAATTACAAGGTCTTCACATTGAGAGAAGGTGTTAGAGTAAATACTCTTCCTAAATCAATTTGACACCTTGTACCTAAAAGAAGAAAAGTTTAGTGTGTGTCATGTTGATGTTCCTTTTGACTTGTAAAGAAAAATCCGTAGCCTTTTGTTATAAGATATTGTTTGTGTTACCAAGATTAAACTTAACGGTTAAATATCAGTTTTGTATTTCTGTCTCAATTCTGGCGTTTATAGTAATTCTCCACTTACGGAAATGGGAGTGAAACATGCTGGCTGCAATATAGTTAAAAACAGTGTCGAAATATTCTTGAAAATATAAGCAATCTTAACAAGTTACCTGGTGTCCCTTTCCGTTAATAAATATTAAATACATACCTTTTTTGTCTATTTATTATGTATTACATAATAATGTTATTAAGTAAAGTTTCAATTACATACTATATATTTTAACTAGTGAGTCATGCGATCTGTTTAAGAGACATACAGAAAATATCTCGGTGATTTACATGGTAAGAGACAGAAACTACATAGAATAATGATATTTAGTCATGTAAGCTAGAAAAGTTACAATAAATGATTTTAATTTGGGTGGTGTTTTTATTTCCTTGTTGAGGTTCTTACATATAAGCGTTCATATTAGGGCCGGCGCTGTTGTCGCGGCACGGCAAAGGATTTTATTATTTGATAAAGTTATTTTTATTCTTACTTCATCAGGTTGGGAATTCATATTACTTTAGTTCTTAATGCAATGTATACGCATACATTACGTATCATGATGTAAACAAACTTAGACGAGATATTTGTTTATCTTAGGCCTTAATGGTAAACAGAATGTAGATATTTATAAATGAATACTTATAGCGATGTCCTAGGAAAAGTAAAATAAAGGTTACCCTACTTAGAAAGAGAGGGTTGGCCCACAGAGAGCGAGATAGTGATAGATAAGTATGGCTTCAAGTAGGTATTCGAAGTGTTGACTCCAGCTTCATGCATAAAACATGAATTATTATTACTTACCACCCCTTGAGATTGTCAATGTCAGACGTCCGTCAGTCATTTCCAAGAAGCTTTACAGCTTCATGGTCATTTCACATGTTGGTGTTTGTGTTTTTGAGTTAGTGTTCCAAACAGTAAAGCCCGTCACAGACGTAGCTATAATATATATTAATATATGTCAGACGTAGCTATAATATATATTAATATACGTCAGACGTAAGACATATTACGATCAGCTATAATATATAGTTTTACTACGTCACCAAAATATGTGGACTATATCTGTCCAAGGCATATTAATATAAATTTCAAAAATGTGAAACAAACAACGATCGCATACGTAATAAGGGCGAAAATATATTATTATATTATAGCTACCGTGTGTGGTGTGGTGGTTAGCTATAATATATATTATAGCTACGTATGTGACGGGCTTAATGCAAAATAGCATTCTAAACATAACAGCTTCTGTGAAAAGAACAGATAGAAATAATAGAATACCTACCTAACAAGTTGCGCTTCAAAACGGGGATCATAGACGTGGCCAAAACGGCTGCCAGGCTCAAATGGGATTGAGCGGGTCACGCCAGCAGTAACCACTCGGCAAAAGTTTCCACGTAATGGGCGCCTAAAGCTGGTCCACGTTGCAGAGGCCAGCTTAAGAGGTGGCGAGATAGCCTAGATGCACATCACACTACAAGGGCTGGTTCGAGACAGCGCAGGAAAATAATAGGTATCAAGGCTTGAAGGAAGCCTTTGCTCATCAGAGAGACAACATCACAAGCTAGTTAAAAAAAATTGGTTGTCTGTAAAGTCGGTTTACGGACGATAGTTTTACGTGATATCGTCATAAAGAAACATACATAGTGGCTAACATATTTAACATAAGCAAATAATGGCTTCCGACGAGGTGGGCGATCTTATTGTTTGGGTCGATCGTGCCTCTCTATTGCTTGTTCCGCCTCTCGCTTACACGCTCAGATTCAAGCTGAACGTGTTCAGCTTGAATCTGAGCGGTGAAGAGAGAGAACGGTGTTCATCGATTTAAAAGACGTTATCACGTCAAAAAAGATGATGACCTTAGAATAATAACGCATAGAAGGACAGTCTCTATACCTACGCTGTCTATGAAAAATTTACGCTACAATAGTAGGTTGTGTGAGTGATCGGCATGTAATTACGACCGCTGACACGCACACACACGTAAAAAAATGTTGCTAGGAAATATTTCTTTCCCCGATTCTAGGAAAAATGATAATGCATTTGGGCCATTTAATAGTAGATTGTTATACAAGGAGCTAAAATGACCCATTATATACGAGGTAGGTAGGAGTAAATAGAAACCGAGTTTTAATACATAAAACAATCCAATACAATATGAAATATGTAGTTTATTTTCTCGCAATCGTAGTGAAAAGTATATTATAACACACGGCGCTAAAACCCATTAAAACTCGGTTTCTAAAAATATTATTATTATTATTAATAAAAATGTGTTTAATTATTGACATTCTTTATTTTATATGTATTTATTCAATCATGTTTAACGTGTGTTTAACGCGCGCTCGCGCCTTCGAGCAATTAATTCTCTAAGGGCGGGTTGTTTCAAACCACTATGAGGACGCGCGATGTTTAACGTACGTTAAATGTAACGGGTTGTTTCATGACATAAAAATACGTCAGTTAAAGTTATTCAAAAACAGATTCCATAATATTTTGATGTTTGAAATAAGTAGCTGTTTGACAACTCAAAATTACGATGACTGGTCGGTTATGGTAATAGTAACTTTTTGACGTTAGTGCCATTTTTGACTATTACCGGTCAGTAATGGTTAGTTGATTAGTCGCACGCAGGTTATTCGCATTTATCGGGCAAAAATAAATTAATGTCCGAGATGCCATGCCGGGAAACCCAAAAATGGTAAATTTCCGGCATGGCAACCCTGTCAGGCAGAAACACATTCCCCATTGATATTTTGACACCCACAATAATTCCAAGACACAATTCCTCCAAAAGTAAAACACTTTACCCTGAAAACCGTGAAAACCCGATAAATTTTTAATTTAAACTGTAAAAACGATTCCAATAAATATTGAGTAGGTAGGCAAATAAGTGACGACATTTTACTGGGTCCATATTGGCTCACCTAAAGTTCTTTACCCGAAATTGTACTTCCTAAGGATTTGTAATCCGAATGATCACTCTTCCTAAAATTTTTCATCCTACTGTTTTTATTCATACTATTTGTAGTGCTACCGGCGATGTTCATAACACTCATGTTTCCGAAAATTGTTATTAATAATGTCAATAATGTAAATATATTTAAGTTTTACATCATAACGCTTCTGTCCCTAAACATAATTACCATAATATTTTCACTCATACTCGGAAAGAAACATTTACCAAGTGTAATAAAAAATATATGTGGGAAGAAGATGATATTTATAGTTTTAATTTGAGGGTATGATTATTATTTGGGGGTATTCTTTACATAACGTACTGAGTTGTGTCTATTGCTAAGTTCAAACCTACTGCGCGTGCGTGCAAGCAAGCATGCAGCAGGCAAGCAAGCATGCAGCGTGCAAGCAAGCAAGCATGCAGCGTGCAAGCAAGCAAGCATGCAGCGTGCAAGCAAGCATGCAGCGTGCAAGCAAGCATGCAGCATGCAAGCAAGCATGCAGCGTGCAAACAAGCATGCATCATGCAAGCAAGCATGCAACATGCAAGCGAGCATGCAACATGCAGCAGGCATGATTTCTGTCACGGCTCCGGCGTTGCGGGGCTCCGGCGGTCCCACGCGAGCTTATCATCGCAGATGGTATTCACGCTCACCACCGCAGCTTCGGCTTGCTGGCCGGCTTTGCCGGCCAGCCTCAGCCGCGGCGGCGGGCGTTAAAACCACCTGCTCCTCAGCTCGCGGGCCGCCTCGCCCCTCCGCGCCTACGCGGATTTAAATTACACTCTAGTTGTAGGGCAGACAAGACTACGTGGAGTCGGTTTCGCAGCGATTCGTTTCTCTCATTAACTTTTGTAGCACAACATATTCACTTTTACGACAATATTTTTGTTATTGTCTATTTATATATATTTTCGTTGAAATAAATTCCATGGAAAAATACACTAAACAAACAATATTCGTTAAAAAATAATTCTACTGTTTGATAAGTTTGTTAAACAAAAAAATGTGAATAAAAATTCATTGAATTGTGTTTCTGTGAAATATGTTTCATTGAAGTAAATAGTCTTTGAAACAATAATAGTAGAAATAAAATTACAAGAACCAAATAATATGATATGAAACATTTTCTGGAAATCGAAATTCTATGAAATTTCTGTCTGCGAAACAAAGGGACACCGTTATACATGTTATGTGAAAATAAAGTTACGCCAAAATAATGTATATAGTACTGATTATTATGAATAAAAATAAATCTAAACAAAAAAGATATGACTTTGAATAATAGTGTAAAAGATGGTTATGTTGAGAAAATATAGGAAAACAAATAAAAGTATAATAGATGTTTATTGCTACTGACATTATGAAGTTGAATGCTTCGGATTATGAACATTAGAGACAGAGTAGTTAGGAATTGTGATTGTTAGGATGAAAAATGTTAGGAAGAACATTTTCGGATTTCCAATTATCGGAGTTAAAAATTTAGGTGAACTTTGGCGCACCCCATTTTACTATTGCTATACAAAGTCTATGGGGAACTCGCATTTTGACCTTAGGGTAAATACTCAAAACCCTCGTTTTCCAAGTCAAGAAACTCTCAAAAAAAAAGTACTATGACTACAAAAAAAATTTGCTCCAATATTCAAAAATGGGCGAAACTCGAAAATCATGATTTATTGATTGCCTAACAAATAACTGTGCTATCAATGCATAACTATTTATATTCATAACATGGAAATATAACATCCAACTACCGATAGTTGTATTATCAAGTAAATGTTTTAGTTTCTTTTGCTCAATTTTTTATTTTGACTAATGGATGACGGTTGCAATCGTAATAAACAATACAGATTGATTAATTCTTCAAGTTATATCATTAATAATAATGGACACGAGGATCTAATCAGGGGTCATCCATTGAGTGAAAATATCCAAGCGAGAGAAGCTGAACCTGCTGAACCAATGGCTGATAAAGTAACCCTGATGTCGCTAAGGAAAACCGTTGCACCTGCAGAACATCAGGCCACATACCCTAAGATTGCTAATCCAATTAGATCAGTCTCCCTTGAGCCTTACTGTCAAATTAAATTGGTAGGTTTTGGTAATCAAATCCTGTTAACTTATCTGTAGAGAGACTGGTGTTCCGCTTTGGGCGTTGGTCCTGCAGTGTGTGAGCTGACTTTGCTTAAAAGCTACAGCCACGTCTCATACCAACATGAACAATCATTTCTCTAAACCTCCACTATCGGTCATTCTAGAGCTTTTTTATTTCTTCAAAAGAAAACTAGTAGTACATGGTCAGCCAGCAGTGCTTTCTTGGTAGATTCCGTTGTTTTGTCATTGATGATTTTAATGACGAGAGTGTGTGTGAATTAGAATGCAAACTTTTGAAAATGTAATAGATTTGTACCTGCTCGAAGTTTCATTAGTAACAGTTTCTTTTTATTTCAGGACTCTTTAAAAAAACTTAAAGATAGCACACAGAAACTATTATGTTTACTAGATGATATTCAATCAAAAACATATTCAAAAGATCTTCCTCCTCCAAACACAAATGAACTTGAGCTTGAATCGCCAATAGCAGATAGAAGTGTATGGATTCTTTTTATTTTATTTTATTCTATTACATGTATCATAGGAAATTGGTAAGGTTGATACTTAAATTAAAAAGAATGACTGTTTTAATTTACAAAGGTGATGGTTTGATAAATTAATTGGTAATAATGCTTCCAGATCAAAAGAACTGTATTTATTTCTGATGTTGTTTCTGATGAACCAGCATTGAGTAATTTGGAAGCCCAAACTCAAGAATTAAA
The DNA here is from genome assembly GCA_947361185.1 of Charanyca ferruginea. Lineage (NCBI taxonomy): Eukaryota > Metazoa > Arthropoda > Insecta > Lepidoptera > Noctuidae > Charanyca > Charanyca ferruginea. The sequence goes on along the minus strand of OX376068.1, from coordinate 17,670,959 downwards.
TAACATATACATTGAGGTAATCCAATTCTTATTATTATTGATTGATGTTTGAAATTGTTCTGAGTTATATTAAAACCTACGATATAGACACAGAGTGCATGGTCAGTTTGACACGTCATCTATTACGACTTCCAAACAAATATACAAACATTTATAGGTGGGTGTATGTATGTAGGTATGTATGTTTGTCCACGCATTTCTCCGAAATTATGAATTAGTGACTATTGGCTTACGTCGTTAACGTCATAGCATATAGGTACAAAAAGGGGTATTGCCATGGAAGATGAACCACATTTGCTAGTTAGGTTGTTTGGATGTTAAAGAGAGGTACAGTACAGTTCGATTCAAACTTAATGGCGGCTGTGAAGTATGCTACTGCTACTGCCTGCGCAGTACCCCGCCCCTCACTTGTTACTGCGCAGCTACTCGCCTCGTGTTCAGAGCCGCCGTTAAGTTTGAATCGTACTGTGTACCTACTTACCTACTAAAAGGCGCAAAAATAAGTAGCTCAATAAAAAACAACAAACAGAACAGAAGCCACTGATTTCCAAAACTAAAGCCATAATGTGTGCTGTGCTAAAGTTATTTACTTTTTAGATTTTGAAGGTGTTGTAATTTTTTGTATATATATTTTTTAATTTAATTAGGTAATTACCATGCCACTAATTCTTTTTTAGGATGAATATGACGATTGTTCAATATTCAAAAGGCTAACGAGAAAATGCCATTGTTTAAATCAGCAGGAATACAACGATTTTATAATTCATTTCAATGAGAACAATAAATACTTCACAAGCACTTCTGGTGAAATAATAAAAAATTTACGCATTCTGAAGAGGTTTTTATATATGGGTGGTGCATATACGAAAAATGCACTGACATTTTTAAATGAGGTAATTACCTATTCATATATGTTTAGGGGTCTTTTTTGTTTCTATTTGAATGTCATTAGTTCACCCATGCCAAATGTAGCCTTATTTGTGAGCCTATATCTTTAAGTATATTAAACTAGCTGACCCGACAGACGCTGTCCTGTCACTATCTACCTACTTACCTGCCTATTTACCTACCCTACTCCCATCCTACACCTACCCTACAAAAGTTTTTTTTTTATTTATTTTTTTCCGTAAGAACCATCCTCATACTTCAAGGAATATTATAAAAAACGAATTATCCAATTTGGTCCAGGCGTTCGCAAGTTATGCGCTTACCAACACATTTAGCGATATATTTTGATTTTTTTGTATGGGAATATAGAAAGTAGCTTTTTTTTGTCAGGCAATTTTTAAATTTTTTCTCTCCGTAACAACCATCATCGTACTTCAAGGAATATTTAAAAAAAAGAATTAGCGAAATCGGTTTAGCCGCTCTCGAGATTTGCGCTTAGCAACACATTTAGCAATTCATTTTTATATAATTACTAGCACTTTGCCCGCGACTTCGTCCGCGTGAATTTTCTAGTCTCCTGGTACATAGGGCCACCTGTGTACCAGGAGACCAGATTTCCCACGACTTCTTCCGCGTGAATTTTGTCAAGGATCTCTAATCTTTTGATAATGCAATATAGCCTATAGCACTCAGGGATAACGTAGCTTCCTAATGGTGAAAAAATGTTTGAAATCGGATGGGCAGTTTCGGAGATTACCCCTTACATACAAACTTACAAACAAATTTTACCTCTTTATAATATTAGTACTTATAGATAACATGGGCCATTTATGATAACAAGTTACGAAAACGTATACTTAATGGTTACCTGTGTTGTGTGACAGTAGCCATAGCGATGTTTATTTATTAAACTTTTGACCATGTATAGATGACGAACCAAAATGTGTCCAACGCGCAACGGTCACGACTACGACTACATGCACGGAACATGAACATGAACGTGGAAGTGCAAAATAAGCGTGGCACTTGTGTCACAAATAAGCGTTGCAACGCTTACTTAATTCGAGTCGTGTTTTTGCAGCGCGTCGCGAGTAATATTTTTTTTCCTAGCTATGCTTATTGTTCCATTTTAGAGTGCAAAAATCATAGTAGTATAAAAGATCCTAAAAACCGTTTCGTATCGTCGTCGGTAAATACGATTTTATTGGTTTTGAAATAAAATCTGTTATTTCAATTTCCAAAAAAAAAAAAGTCTAAGTATTTAAAAATCAACGATCAGATTATGAAACAAAAGGCAGATCGTCGATACAATATCGACATATGGTAGTAGGCATTAGACATTTCCACTGTTTTTTTTCTGTTCCTTGACTACATGACAGACTGACTCGTCAGCAGATGGTCTAAGAGGGGGGGGGGGGGGCAAGTTGATATATGGTGGATAGGAAAAGTATGAATTTTAAATACGGTGGAAGCAAGAAGCTTATAGATAAAAGTGGAGGCAACACTCTAAATACCTAAGTGAAGCCAACTGTGGGCAGACGCTCTCTTTCTGAATGCATATATAAGATAAAGAAAACACATATCACTGTCTCGTTCTTATGTATGCATTCAGAAAGAGAGCATCAGCCCACAGTTGGTTTCAAGCTTTTGTTCGAAGTGTTGGCTCCATTTATACCTATATCTTCATGGGTGAAAGGCACATGAAGCTTTTGAAATCTCTAGTGGGGGGCACCTGCTCCTACCTACCACCCCCCTTGGCGACGCCCTTGGCATAGAGTAGTAATTCGTAGCTCGGAGCCGTGGGCGTGCTTTTGCTGTTTTGACGTGTCGGTCGGTCAAAAGGGTAATAATGAAAACCCTCTACTTTCAAAATTGATAATTATTCTCCCTCATCCACTTGGGTAGACACTGCCTTTCATGAGTAGGTATCTCGCAAGGTTCTATTTCATGACATATATTCAGCTCACGACCATGAGTTCATAGCGATGTATGTATTAGTACATCAGCTAAATTAATTTGAGCATGAAGCTTATCGTACATTTTAAAGTTCTCCTAATAAAATGCCTAATACAATTTTATCTGATATGCAGGGTCTGGAAAAGTCAGCGTATACAGAAAAGGTACAAATAGCGCATGGATGTTCTCACTCAGACATGTGCAATGTTTTTGAAGACCACTCCATAGTTATTTTGTTCATATCTTGGCCTTGCAAGTTTTCATTCTATGGAGATACCAACACTCAGGTATTTTTGTTTTATAAAAAAATCTTTATTAATGTACAGAGGCCAGCACATCAAGCTACTACAATATGTCAAATTTCTTTGATAGATTTTCAACTTTATTACAAAATTATAAGGTTCATATTTAATTGGGAAAATTTGACAGTTAGGTATGGCTTGATGTGCTGGCGTCTGTACAATATTCGTACAAGTGCCGACATAAGATATCGATATTTTATTAACACTCAATTGCTAACATTAAACATTTCAGAATCTAACAGCATCACTTTTGTACAAACTGGCTAAGTTAGAAGAGGGGCGGCGGTACTTGAAATACACAACCAAAATAACGAATGATATTAAAAAAGTTTTAAGAAAAAATGGGTCGGCATTAGATGCAGATACTGCAGAAACTTTAAAAGCCGCTTTAAATATGATTCATCCACCAATGATACAAAATGCTTATTTTACATACAGCCCTCAAAATGATGAAGGTAAACTAAAGATTTCTACCGAGACCAACTGTATCCACAGTAGACAATTATTGGAAAGGCCATGGTGCAGTAAAAAGGACTTTTCTTCCAATGTTCAATTAAAGATTGCGGATATTACACAGACAAAAAATTCATCCCATCTTTACCGATTAAAATATTGATGGACATTAGAAAATTTGATGTAGGTAAAATCCTGAGAATAATTTTGTTGTTTCGGAGTGTAGAATTTCTACTATGAGATTGCGTATTGCAGGTTTCGTGTCCGAAAATATACATGTTCTACAACATTTTAGAAAATATATGACGCTAAGTGAAATTTTTAAGCATTTGTACTCTCTAGCTAACTGCAGTTATAAAGGAACAGGCAAAACAGATTTAACATTGCAATTACCTAGTTTACTGCTCCTGTTTAAACAAATGCTGAGAGAGTATGACAACAGTGAAATGAATATAATAATTACAAACATTCTTAACAATATTGTCTTGAAGAATACGTTAAAACAAAAAGAATTAGATGATCCCAAAACAATAACAATAGCGGAGACAGCAACAGAGGTAGGTACTACACTCAATTAAAGACAATATATTTTTTAAATTTGCCCTTTACTCTATTCATTGAAAAATTTTAGCCTGTTGAGATGAAGAGTGAAATAATTCAAGTGCCACAAAAGCATAATAATACGAAGAAGGCAAACAAATCAAAACAAAACTTACGATCGAAAGTTTGGCAACCATGGAGACGCAAAGGTATCTAATTATTGAGTTTCATGTTGGAACTTATCTACATAGAACAACTTAATGTAAATACATTAATGCAATAAAGAGATTTGATTTGTACAATTTACAGTAAATAAATGTTATTTCGCTGAAATGATAGCTTGCCTTTGCGGCAGACCGCATGACGCTTCGGCCTGCCGCAACGGCACGCTACATTTTGTTGTAGGTCTAAGCATTTTGTAAGAAAGTGTTTCACAATTTCAGAATTTCCAAATCGTGCTTACTTAAATAAACCAGCAAAGATTGGTACAACTTGTAAGTATACTTTTGTACCACTAATAATAATTATTAATTACGAAATTAAGCCAATGTCCTGATTATTCCATGGGAACATGATGGGATAAACATTATCCTATGTATTAATCAACAGTGTTGGCGCAGAGGATGAGCGTTTGACGGCGACGCCGCGTGTCGCGAGTTCGATTCCCGCACGGAACAAATATTCATAAGGCCTACAGGTAGTTGTTCCAGGTTTAATTGTTTATGTATGTGAGTTTGTAAACACGATACAGTATGAATTGGGTATATGACACCATTCATAAATAATTCCATAACACAACTTCTCAAAAAACACACTCCATACTAACCCGATCTCCCCCGATCTAAAAACCCGATTGACTTTCAATATTTTGTTGCTTTTAAATGAATAAATGGTTGGTCAATTGAGTTGGCAAAAAAGTGACGTCACATTTTAGGGCGCCTTCAAATTAGTCGCGACAGCAGCGCGACGGCAGCGCTGCTTTGTAAATCCATACAAATCAAGTTGCGCGACGGCAGTGCGACTGATAGCGTTGCAGTCGCGCTGCCCTCGCGAGACTTATAACGTTGCAGTCGCGCGACTTGATTTGTATGGATTTACAAAGCAGCGCTGCCGTCGCGCTGCTGTCGCGACTAATTTGAAGGCGCCCTAATGCCATACAAAGTGTATGGAGGGTATCGCATTTTGACACCTCATAAAAAGTATCTCAATTGATTGGTGGTGTCATCTTCCCTATTCCTGTGGGATTAAAAAAAACACGTAAATTTTAGATAATGACGCCGATTCCCTAGTCCACAAACACAAACTCAAACTAGACAATTGGCTTCTCTTACTGCCAGGCAGCTGAAGAAAAGGGCAGTGACAGATAAAAACTAAGTTAGAGATGTCAAATTAGTTTTTTCATGAACTTCGCCATGTTTTTAATCAATAGATCTGACTTGACAACTATTTATAATTTGATTGTATGAACATTTTTGATCAACTTAAATTAACAGCTCTTATTAACACCTGTCTCTTTCTTGTTTTATTGGAGAGAAAGAGATATAAATAGCTTAAAATAAATTTAGCTTGTGCCCAACAGAATTGTCGCCAATGTCGTTCATTTAAGTGTAAAAGATTAACATACAAAACATCCATCATTCCATCCCTCCTCACAAACTTGAGCATTTATAATGGTAGTAGCATTATCATAATATACAAGTTTTACATTTTTTTACAGATGTTATAGAGGTACCATATGAAAGAAGATAAAGACTGCATTGGAAAAAAAATACTATAATTACCAATTATAATTTTATACATCACCACACCAACATACACATAAATCTATAATAACAAAGATAAATTACAACAAAACTGTGTATAAATATTTACAGACTTATATAATGTTACATTTTACATATTATTATTATTTTTTATAACTTCCTTTAATATAAAATTTGTTATAAACACTCCAAACGGGAATACTTATTTATTTCTGTAAATGCATTTGGAATGATTATTAGTAGGTAAAACAGATTTTTGGTACACTGGCAAAGTTATTGCATTATTAAATAAACTGTTTAGTAAGCAAGGGTTAGTAAATAATTAAATTAATAGTCATATAAATGAGATCTAAGTAAATAAATAAAAACTTCACCACAGCATCATAAATCTTTGTAGACGAGACCAAAGTAGCAACTTAATTTACCATAGTAGAATCAAACTGCCCCAAATCAAATTTAAATTAATCAATCAAACTGACTATCATCATATTGGTCATTATGACTTCTACGAGATCTATCATAAACCCCAACTGTTCTTTTATTTGATGGAATTGGAGCACTTTGTCTGAATAACATTGCCAATAAAATATAAAACCCTCCAACAATCTTACTAAAGAAATCTAATAACCCAAGGAACATAGGTGTGGAGTTTTTTACTAAAAGAGAAAATTCTCTTATCAGTGCTAATATGAAGTTTCCAAGGAAATTTACAAACGATGTGCTTCCAGTGAAGATAGCAATAACAAGAGCCAGCACGAATGTAACAAATTCCTTCACATTGCTTATAGATAAAACACCTTTAAGAGTCTCAACAAAGTCAGTATAGGTTTCATTGAGAGCTGCAACACTACTTTCTAGTTTCTTGTCAGTGTTTTCAAGAGATTTAGCTTTCTTTTCTGTGCCAGTTAAAATTGGTTCTACTTCTAAAAATGCATCGGAAATATGTCTTAAACATTTCAATGTCACCATAACTTCATCATCCCTAAATTTTAAACTCTTGATTTGAAACCAAAAGGGGCCGAAGGGTTGGTTATCTATCTCTGTCCACAAGCAAACACCGGGCGTATACCCTAAGGATTCTGTATCCGTGATACCTATCCAGTGAGTGTTAGGACAAATCGTTAGCAATTTATGGTGTACATCTAACAAGTCCTTCTTTAATGTGACTTCTGCGGCACTAAGTAAAACTACGTCACGGTATCCGATACGTTTGTCCGCAAGTCTCCTTTCAACGTAACGTCCCAAGAAGATGCGTGACTTCAATCTTTCTTTGAGATAATTCTTAATTTTTGTCGGTTCTGCGTCATCCTGGCTGTCGTAATGAGACGTCGTTATTGATGAGTTCAATGATAAACTTTGCCGCACAATACTCATTTTAGATACTTTATAAGAAATTATAAAAATATAAAACAAAGGGTTTAGCAATAAAATACAATGGACTGAAAATACTGAAATGGTCTCATTATTAATGACAAATCATGAAATGACAATTTTGACAGACGACAGACGATGACATTGACATGTACGTTCCTATTTACATCTGTAACAAAGACGTCGAGAGGAGTATAGTATAATATTACTTCGTAGATAAACGACTACTGCTCCTTTTGCATAGCGACATTTATCCACTGTATAAATCTTTTTTCCTTTTTATATTCTAATAGGCTTGCGTTGACCGCAACTCACCTGATCTTAAGTGATAATGCGGCCTAAGGTGGAGCACAATAGGGTATTTTACTCTATACGAGAAAAAATCTATAAATATATTATTGAGACAGTTTACATAAAGCAGTCAGAAAATGTAACTTTTATTTCATAAAATAACAAAATATTTTTTTAAATTCTATTAAAGTTTTCAGTATTTTTAATCTGTTATAAAACACCATGAAATAGTAGCGGCCATGTTATTACGCCGTACGGCTGTGTAAACAAAAAATTGTCAACTGTCAGTCAACCGATTGGCGTATATAGGCTTTGTACTTTTATTATTTTCGTAACCAACGTTATTTTTTAATTATTACACCTATTACAAAATTATGCTTTTAATTATTTTTAAATTATATACAATTTTGATATTTATTATGAGCGCATTTGATGCAAAACGAACTGACGTCATTTCTGCTGAGCAATATGGCGTCTAGTAAGAGGCGTTTTCGTCAAACTATGCGCGAAATTTGAACATTTAAAATTTAGATGCTAGATGTCAACTATCGATTGAATAAAAAAAAAATGAGTTTTTTTTGGTGGCATATTAGCACTACAGAATTTTATTGAGACACTTTTCCAAAATGGGTGTAATACCCTATTGCCTAGGAATCTTAGAATAAACAGGTTTAGTCTAAAATTCCCTAAGCAGATAAAATAGATTTTAATGTATTAATTATTATTAGAAATAAATCTATATATTATACTAAATGTACCCCGCGGTTTCACCCGCGTTAATTTGAGGAAAATACCTACTAAAATATACCTATTCCATTAGTACTTTATTCTTAGACTGTAAAATTTTCTCAATTGAAAATGAACCTTATTGTATTGTAACTGAGTTGAAATTCTATCAAAGACATTTGAAAGATAGTTGAAGCTTGATGTGCACATCAAGCTACAACAATCTGCTTAAAATGGATGTACAGAGGCCAGCAGGCCTCTGTACATCCCGCTATGATCAGTAAGAGTAGAACTTGGTAAAAAATGTCTCGGAAACAGGAATAATAAAAGAACGCTGGTTTTTTAGAACGCTGGTTTTTGGTAAAATTAGTAGTATTTTTGTAGTATTAACTTTTTAATCAATACGTTCTGAATTCTGATGTAATTAGCACATTTTATTTTAGAACAAAATAATTATTATAATATTTTGTAATAGGTGTAATAATTAAAAAAAATATGTTGGTTACGAAAATAATAAAAGTACAAAGCCTATAAAAACGACAAACGGTTGATTTTTAATTAATTAACTGATTGATTGATTAGTTTTATTTTAGTTTAATATTATAGGTTTTCTTTTTTATTATTCTTGTAAATATTATTGATTGATTAACTAGCATTTTAGGTTTTAAGTTCTGTAGGTCGTGAAGTACAAACATTACGGATTAGTTCTTAGTGACTACATTTTCTTCGAAATCATATCAGTGATTAGCAAAAAGAATGGGACCTCTACTAAGCTCCGTTTTAGAGAACTGCGTCGCCACGCGGTCCTCCATGTTTCGACTGCGCGGCCATGGCATTGAAGTTCTCTGTAGGTCGTGAAGTACAAACATTACGGCTTGATTTTTAGTATCTACATTTTCTTCGAAATCGTATCAGTGGTTAGCAAAAAAAATGGGACTTCTACTACGCTCCGTTTAAGAGAACTGTGTGGCCGAGCGGTCCTCCACGTTTCGACAGCGCGGCCATGGTTAAACCTATATAACTTTCAGAATATTGGTTCTACGAATTTGCGACTTTCATTGTTAGTGTTTTACAAATTCCTTCGTAATGTTGACGAAGTTTTTTTTCTCGACAATGTGGCCGAGCAATCGAAACGGACACAAAATATTTTATGATGTGATGAAACAGGTGCCGATGCCCTTGTTCACAAACTAAATTAAAATTGGATGCTGATAAGCAATAGTGTGTCAACCCACAAAAAGTAACATTTGGATATTTTGATGTATTCTATTTGGATATTTTGATGTATTTTTGTATGTAGAATACATGAAAATATCCAAATGTTACTTTTTGTGGGTTGACACACTATTGCTTATCAGCATCCAATTAGACAGTTGGCATCTCTTACTACCAGGCAGCTCAAGAAAAGGACGGCGACAGATAAAAACTAAGTTAGGGATGTCAAATTAGTCTTTTTTTCATGTTTTTAATCAATACGTTCTGAAATGACAACTAAAATAGTATGAACATTTTAGATCAACTTAAATTGACAGCTCTTATTATTATGTCTCTTTCTTGTTTTTATTGGAGAGAAAGAGATATATATAGCTTAAAATAAGTTTAGCTCGTACACAACAGAATTGGCACGAATTATCTTGTATCTTAGCCCAAACCGCGCGCGCGATTTCAAGTTATTTGCGAGATCAAAGCTTTGAAAACGGTTTCTAATGATCCAAGTCTGCGCCATAATAACTAATTTATTACCAGTATTGCGTAATTATTTTTGAATTTAAATTATTTGTGCTGTTGAATCCCTTTTATTGATAACTAGAGCTATTGACAGGGAATATACCAACTATCGGCTTGGCTGCCACAGTGGGAGCTCTTAGTTTTAAGCTCTTATACATGCCTCTTTTCACATGCTCCGACTGCCAGATACCCGGCGGCGAGTACCGTATAGTTACCGTACAGCAAACAATAACGTTATTGTGACCCTACCTTTAGATCGCGATCCTCAGTTATAATCTCAGTGTACATTTCACACATGTTTTATATGCGGATATAAGGAAAAGATACTACACACATACAAATAAAACAGACAATAATATTTTATAAAATTTGTACAATTTAATTAAATTGATACTGACAATAATTTTAAAAGAAGACAAGTACCTTTTTTTTAGGTATTAATATAATGTTTTGAGTATTTACATTATCTCTCCTAGCTACAGGTATTCAGACAAACATATATATATATTTACTCAAAAGCCCCTTATCTCAAAAACGTCTTTTGGAACACTTGGTAAAATTATTAGTACGTAATATCTTCTTTAGAAGTCAAGTTTTTAGTGAAGTCTTTTAATTTATAACGCATCAAGCTTTCCAAAAAATTTTTTTTTTTTCGAAAACAATCGAACTAACTTAAATGTTCCAATAGACCTTGGGCACTTAATATTTTCTTTTACTAAGGATCTGTAAGTAACTATTTACGGTATTTATCTATATTAAGAAAATATGTATTTTATATATTTTCTATACACATTTCAACTGCTAGGATTCTGTACAATAAAGTACGCTCCATTACACAAGTCATTCGAGGAAAAATTAAAATAACGTAAATAACAATATAATAAAAGATAGGTACTAGCATCATAATATAAGCACAATATTTTAATATTATTTACTGAAATGTAGAAGCTTACTCTATTACAAAAATAAATATGTAGTTGCTAGGTGGATTTTAATTATGTTATTCTAACTACATAATTACATTAACAGATATACAGGGAAAACATCATGCTCTATAGTTATTTCGTCAGAAAACTAAGAAAAACACTACTTCTAATTACGTTATATGTCAAGGAGTCGGCTAAAACAAACGATGCCATTCGAACGGCTAGGAAAGTGTTTAAATATTATAATAATACAGCCTTTGCCCACGACTTCGTCGGCGTGAGTCTGTTATCGCGGACGCAGACGAACTCGCGGATTAAAAAGTAACCTGAATCCTTATTCAGATATCAAGCTACCTCTATGTCGAATTTCATTACGATCGGTCCAGTGATTTTGCCGCAGTGAGGTTAATGAACTTAAGCCCGACCGCTTAACTGAGACCGTTCCTGAGGTAGCTGCGCGGTGCGGGAGGGGTGTGGTGACGTGACGCGAGAACTCACTGATCCGTGAACTTGTGACACAAAGTACGTAGTGAGACCACTCAGAACAAACCGCTATTTTTACCACGCACACATTGACATTACGTTTATAGGCATTCTCAAGCAGTTTCAAGCAGACTTACGACTCGACTGTCACGTGTTGTCGTAAATGAATAAATGAGAGACATTGACATTTCACGACAAACAAGAAAATTTTGTTATAAAAATTGCAAAGAGTTCCAACCAGTATCAATAAAATTTAATATTGTCACAAATAAAACCTACAGAGTCAATACAGTAGCAGCCCTAGTGAATCTGGCAAGTTTAGGTAATTATTTTTGAAGATGGCAGGAGTGGTCCTCTATATTTTGTGGTTGTGACAACCGTCACCCTGTCGTTAAGTGGTCGGGCTATACACACACTGAGTTACTTTTGCATTTAAAATATTATTAAGGCTCGTTTACGCATATCTAGTGATATACTTAGTTGATAGTCATTTATATTGTAAACTCATGCATTGACTAATTAGACATCATTAAATCGTGTAGTAGGATGGTAAGTTGACTATGAATGTGTGGACAAGCCATAATGTCTGCATCAGCATAAGACCGGTTTGAAAGAATGAGGTTGAAGTAATACAAAAAAAACAACATAGGTATTATCTTGCTTTAAATCTAGCTAATATATCAACTACTTAAGTAATATAGTATTCATTTTAAAGTACTATAAAAGATAAAAATAATGTACTTTTACTCTTATCAAGTCTTAACTCAAATTGTAATTTTCATAACAATTATATTTAAAAATTTTAAGCATTCAAGTTTATCAAAGTTCAATATTATCTACGCTTTATAAGAATAAGTTGACAAGATGACAATATTTTGACTAATTTTATAAGACGGAGTAACACCTGCAGTACTTTATACGTAAAAGTGCTAAGGACCTTCCTCTTTCTTACAGTATTGTAAACTCGTTGCGGTTTACGAGTGCTTAGCTCGATAGAAATCACAATATCTCTAACTAGCAATAAGTACCAAAAGTGTACTCTTCATTTTACTCCTAAGAAATATTATAATACCACAGTAAATCTTCTGCATAAACATTCACAACCACATTTATAAAATCCGTACAAACTTCGTTGTGAACATAATAAGATTGCAGAATGTTAAGCATTGAAATAATAAAATTAAATTATTTCATTCTCAAAATAAGATCATAAGGACACATAGTCAATTAAAGTCACAGCACCCTGTGCAATTTTAGGCCATAATAAATTTCCCAAAATAATTAAAAACCAATATTGCATTTTTTTTCCTAATGGCACCTAAGTAAATGTCATAAACTATTCTAGACACAATAGTGTTTCATTACATTTGACACAGCCCAGGGAAGGACTTTAAAACGATAAACTTAACTATTAAATATATCAAACATACGAGTCGCACCAATCGCGCTTGCAAAACAAAACCGAAGACCACATATGCACCAATTTGGTTCACGTTCAGTACGTAACGATAATATAGAATCGTCAAAACCGCATTTCTGCGTCAAATCCTAGACAGGAATTGCGAAAGGCGTTAATCGCCGGCAAAGCTAAATTTTTGATAAATTTTCCAGATATCAAAATCGTGATAAAGTTATTTCACGATAAGAAAACCGTGTACACTCGCTAGGAACTTGTCAAAGTTGTCTTGGAAGCGGAGTTTGTGGGTCCTCATGCCGTCGAAGAGAACCCCGTTTGTGAGTACACCGAATGCTTCCTCTAGCCGTGGTACGTTCGCGGGATCGTTGACGGCGAAAGCTTCAATAAGCTGTCTCGCTAAGCCTTCGAGTAAGGCTGGTTTTACACAAGTAAGGGAATAAATGGCAGCTCCAGCCGCAGGAATGGAATCCGGTGGTATCTCCATCTTAATAATCAGCATGAGTAGTAACTCGGCGAGAGTAAGCAAGGACAGTGCGTAGGGATTGTCGTCGCCGAGCGTTCTCACTTTGTTTGAGAGACCGACTATAGTGTCGCAGCATAATGTGGATACGTCGCAAGATACGGCCGTGAGTCCCACACGTAACGCTGTCACTACCATGTTGAAGTCGTCCATGGGCAGATTGGTAAGCTAGAAGAAAAAGAATAATGTGGTACAAATACGGGGTGAAAAGGGCAAAGGGTGGTTATGTGATCATAACCATTACCATTCATAATCCCCATTAAACTAAATAATATTAAGCACACATTATTTCTGGGAAACACCTTGTCATTTTTGGTGTTTAAAATCACTATTTATATTTATGGTAGCGCGCAAATTAATGCAAAAACATGTGCTTACTGTTGCATCCAACAATTGTGGGTATATGTAATGATTAGAATATCGATTGATAAAAAACAGTTAACTAAAAGTGAATATGACTTTGATTGGTTATACGGTCCCGGAATTTCGTGATTGATTTCTTCCAATCAATTATTTCTAGAAGTCATATCCATACTTTCCTAGCGCAAAACTAAACCCAAGTAAATATGCCTTTCGTATGACAAACAAATGATTCATTAACTGCCGAAGTGTGGGTGTTTTAAATACACCTCTACTATATAAACAGAAGTTATGTTTATCATCTACGAGGAATAGAAAAAACTAGTGGAAGTGCCCACGCAGCTATTGTAGTAGAATAATAAGAACCTTCGCTAGTTGTAATGAATCAAAATTTTGTTTGAACAACAAATAAGCTTTTCGTCAAAGTTCAATTTGCTGTTCATACAAAATTAAGACTTATTGCAACTATTGAAGGTTGTTATTAATTTACATATTTTTCCGCATAACTGTGACACACGCGGTTTAGCAGCATGGGTATTTCCACTTGATTTCGTCATCATCTAGGACATTCTAGGATACTTACTTGATCAGCATTATCCAAATCGCGTAGCATTCTATACGCATGCTGGGCCAGTGTCGGCAATGCTAGCAGCGGCGGAGTGATCAACGGTAATAGTAACCTTAGACCGCGCGCGCACGTGTCGCCCACCCCCCGGTCTGCGCCCGAGCGAGCGATGCTGCAGATGACTTCCATTAGGGCGCAGATGTCCTGGAAATTATTCAATACGACTTGAACCGCAAAGTAGGTAAGATTGCGGCGCGCCCGAGCAGAGACCACTCAGAACAAACCGCCATTTTTCGCACCCACACATTTACATTACGTTAACAGGCATTCTCAGGCAGTTTCAAGCAGACTTCAGTCTCGACTAGCGACACGTGTTATCAAAATATTTTTATGCTTATGTATGTATTGTGTTTTATGGGCCTTAGTTGCCTGAAATAAAGTATAAATAAATAAATAAAACCCGATTCTCCCATAGATTTCAGGATTTTTTCTGAAGATTCAGTTGAAAAACAGCATCAGGCACAAGTGGTCATTTATGCTGAACCTGGTTGCGCTACTTAACATTTTACTTTAGGTTTTCTTTTTTATTATTATTCTTGTAAATATTGTACATACCTACTTAAAAACAATACATGTTTACCCATTAGTATAATTAGTGCTTACAGGAGGAATATAAATTATACGTAGTTGCACATTTCATGACAAACAGAAAAAAAATGTTATAAACAACTTGTTTAGAGTTTCAACCAGTCTCAATAAAATTCGATAATGTCACAAATAACCTATAACCTACAACAGAATCAATCTAGAAGTAACCCTAGTTAGTCTGGCAAGTTTAAGTAATTATTTTCGAGGATGGCGGGAGCGGTCCTTCTGTAACCTCTTTATTTTGTGCTTGAACTAAACCCAAATGTAATTCTAAACGTAGTACCTATGAAGTTTCTACTAGTGATGCAATGGAAATGTGACCTTTCACCTGCTCATGTGCAGACCTAATGACTGCGTCAGCGAATGACGTTGCCGTGGCTGAAGGGCTAAGCAAGGACTCTGTCAAGACCAAACATAACACATACATACACACTCAAACACACACACTCACACATACACACACATGATACACATCCGTGTTTGCCATCGACACGCTAAGAAGAAGATGTCAAAATAAAATATTAGCAGGAACAGAAAGTATTTTTTTTACATTAAAAATTAAATAATAATAAATTAATACGAGGAAATCACACGGCCATCTGACCCCAAACTAGGGACTAGGGAGACCCTGTACTATGGGTGTCAGACAGCTGATACACAAATATATAATTAGATACGTATATAGATAAACAACAACCAGACACAAGTGCTCATCACTCAAATGCATGCCCTGGGCGGGATTAGAACAAAATACGACTGTGCGTTAGAAGCAGATACACTACCATTTACGCACAAAATCGCGGTGAGTTGTATAGTTTGGCCGCTTCCATTATGCCAGCAATCTGCTCTGGAGTTCATCATAAATGAGACCAGGTCCGCTAAATGATTAATCGCAGGCTACGCTGATTAGGTTATGACAGGTTAGGTCGCCCATCCCTCTTATCAAAATATACCGTTTAAATGACAATGCCAGATCCTGCCTCACCCATGTACAGAAAAGTAAATTAATGAAAATAATTGTAGTGAATATAGAACCTTTCTATAGTAAATTGTTTTTCTTTAGAACTTGCGGATTACGAAATACCTACACACAAAATACAAACTCATAGTCTAAGATCCCGATATACAACAACCTTCACCGAGATGCTTATTTAATGAAACGTATTTTATATTTAATTTAATATGTCAATAAATATAATCCATATGGGTTGCCTAGCAAATTTCAGTCCAGAGTATGTTTAATTAATAATTTAAAAAAACATTTTTTTTAAACATTTCACCGGTATGATTATTAGATAAATTCTATACCAATCGAAAGTATGAAGCCCATAGAATATGCAAACGTTAGGTTGCCTATTCTTTTTCGGTCACAACTATCGGGTTGCCAGGTATAAACAAGTAAATCTGTACTAGCATTTTGCAACGGTCTGTTTATTGAATGAAATTAAAGATTATTTTATTCTGAACACGGTGGTATAGGGTTGCCTGCGAAAAATCAGTCCAGAATTGCGGTTGTCGAATTTTAAAAAGTAAAATATTGCTCCGAGTGAATGTGTGCGACTGAGAGGTCCCAACCAACCATCCCATGCGATAGAAGAGGACACAGCATAGCAGCTGTTTAAAGTCGGCCCATTTAAAGAAAGAGAGTGCGCATGCTCTTTGGGCTTGAAAAAGAAAAGGATAGCGATAGACTCGTATATACTAAGCATCATTTTGGAGTAGTTTATTATTTAAATAGAGAAATTATTATTTAATTTTTTTTTTTATCAATTAATTAATTATTTGTATATTTTTTATGTGACACTAAAGTATATATACATCTTTAGTAAAAAAGAAGGTTATAGTGATACATATATTACTACCCTGATTAAAAATATTGATTGAAAAAAAATATAAAAATTTACTACATGCAAATTATAAATCTATAAATGTAAACAGAGAAATTGAAATCAATTGAAACTATTGGAAAAAATATAGAAGATGTATTAGCTAAGATAATTTTAAAGATTCAATTATTATGTACACACTATATATTAAGCACTAAAATTAAGAAATTCTTCGTTATATTTTTTATTCAAAACGGTCACTTTTTTGTAGCACGTGGTATGATAACCTACAAATTGAAGAGACGCACTGGGTAGCTCAACAAAATTGTATTTAAAGTGTTTTTTTTTTACGAAAAGCTAACTTTAATACATAGTTTTAAAAGTTTCATCATTAAAATCAATTATTTCATCATCCGATCCACACAAAAAACACTTTTTTGCCATTTTTTCCAATAATAAATAGTAGCACGTTTTTTCAATTGTATTTATAGCGACACTGCTCCAAAATGATGCATAGTATATACGAGTCTATCGCTATCCTTTTCTTTTCCAAGCCCAAATAGCATGCGCACTCTCTTTCTTTAAATGGGCCGACTTTAAACAGCTGCTATGCTGTGTCCTCTTCTATCGCATGGGATGGTTGGTTGGGACCTCTCAGTCGCACACATTCACTCGGAGCAATATTTTACTTTTTAAAATTCGACAACCGCAATTCTGGACTGATTTTTCGCAGGCAACCCTATACCACCGTGTTCAGAATAAAATAATCTTTAATTTCATTTAAGTTTCATTCAATAAACAGACCGTTGCAAAATGCTAGTACAGATTTACCTGTTTATACCTGGCAACCCGATAGTTGTGACCGGAAAAGAATAGGCAACCTAACGTTTGCATATTCTATGGGCTTCATACTTTCGATTGGTATAGAATTTATCTAATAATCATACCGGTGAAATGTTTAAAAATTTTTTTTTTTTAATTATTAATTAAACATACTCTGGACTGAAATTTGCTAGGCAACCCATATGGATTATATTCATTGACATATTAAATTAAATATAAAATACGTTTCATTAAATAAGCATCTCGGTGAAGGTCGTTGTATATCGGGATCTTATACTATCATTTTACCTAAAATACAGTTTAACCTAAATCAATGTCATTATTGTTTTTAGATTTAAACGGAAACCGCAAGTTCTACAGTCACTAAGACTAATGTTTAGTTATCAGCTATAAATAAACAGTAAGATGCTACATATTGCACATGACTTTTATTGAGTGGGGCAAAGTTCTATAGATTCTGGCATTGTCCTTTCCTTTATAAAAGTTACTAAACGGATGTGAGAAAATGTGCGAATTTTCCGTAGTTGCAAAAGCAGAAACAGAGGTCTTTTGCATCAGTAGTTTCCTACCTACTGGGTTTAAGTATTTTAACAAAAATAATGGAAAGGAAGAAGAAAGAAGAGTTTATGACAATTGTTGTGACATTATGGGAAATAATGCTAAAATACTCGAGAAGACCTTGTCGGGTTCTAAAAAATTAATAAGAAAACACATAGATTTGTAGAATACTTCAGATTCGTCTACATTTCTAACGGTGGTGCTACCCATCGAGAAACATTCACACAGATAGCTAGAAGATATCTCTACCATAATACTTAAACCATAATTTTCGTTGATATGACGGACAATTACACATACATCACCTGAGTCATAGAGTCGTTTGAAACATTTTTAGAAAGCATTCCAAAAAAAATGGATACTGAGATGTATTCTGAAAAATTGGCGAAATTACCTCATATACTTCTTCTTCAGCATCTTGCGGAATACTTGATATTTTACCGGAGTTCCACCTTATGTATACTTCAAACGTCGTATTACATATTTCCAAGAATCTGTAAATAATAGATTAATCATAAGTTCAGACGCGTTCAACATCGCAATATTATGATGCGTAACGTGGGCAATTAAAATTGCACCCTTGGCAATTTATACACAATTTGAAATGACGGTATATTAGCTAGATGATACATTGCCGACTACATTATCATCATCATTCAGCCGGAAGACGTCCACTGTTGAACAAAGGCCTCCTCCATAAGGCGGGTTGCCATAATGCCCCACGCTGGGCAGGCGTCTTAGGGATCAGTGAAGTTATACAATTATCAATAATTGCCCGTGTCAGCGCATCTTGAGTATTTACCTTCGGGCGTAGATATTATAGGTTCATTTCGCTCCTATGTGTAGTATTATTTCATTTTCTATGGTTATAGGAAAATGGTCAAAAGTCATGTTTGGGGTCAAACGTGGCCCCAAACAATCGAGATGTTTAGGAGAGAGGGAAGGCCTTTGCCCGGCAGTGGTACACAAAATAAGCCAAGAAGCTTATGATAAAAGTGGAGGCAACACTCTAAATGCCTAAGTGAAACCAACTGTGGGCAGACTCTCTCTTTCTGAATACATACATAAGAACGAGACAGTGATATGTGTTTTCTTTATCTTATGTATGCATTCAGAAAGAGAGCGTCTGCCCACAGTTGATTTCGCTTAATCTAATCTAATAGCTTAATCTAATATATAAAAATCTCTTGTCATAGTGTTTGTTATCGAATTCCTCCGAAACGGCTTGACCGAAATTTATGAATTTTTTTGTGTATGTTGGTAGGTTTGAGAATAGGTCGTAGGCTATTTTTTTTCAATTTTTATGGCAAAACATCTTTTGCCAAGTCAGCTAGTAAATAAGAAAGAATAGGAAAATCGAATACATAATTCACAAAAATAGGTCAAACATACTTGTTCACATTCTGCGGCTGTACGGAATGTAGCATCCTCTTAGCGCTTTTAGCGAGTAAGTTCAAAGCTGGCAACACTACTCCAGGGTAATTGTGATATCTAAATATGATCCCAGGTATCTTATCTAAGGCACCAATTAGCATCATGAATTGTTCGTCCATTGTTCCGACCTGTGCAGTGAGAAAATAATTATTTGTACATAATGTATAATTAAAAATACAGACAGAATTATCATTAATTTTCTGACACTAAATAACTCAGCCTCATCATGGTCGCCGAGGTCAATCGCATCTAGGAAGATTAGATTTGGTATTACTGTATTTTCAATCTAAGGCCAGAAACCCCAAAATGTTAGCTAGCTTTTACCAACGGCTTTGCTTGCGTGTAAGTAGGAAATGATCCCATCGAAACTTATCTATCGGGATATAAAAATTACATAACTTAGATCACGGTCGACCCGTATGCAATATTTAATTCAAATTCCTCAGCCGTTTAGGCGTTGTTGATTCACAAACATACAGACTAGCACATTTATAATAATAATAATAAGAATTTAATTTAGACCTGGTTCTTGTTCGTAACAATTTGCTTAAAAACTAATGTTAGTAGGTACAGACAGCGTCATCAACTGCTTACCCCCTCCGCCTTCTCCCAAACCCTACCCGTAGAAATTTTAATGCGTAGGGGGTAAGCACTAAATAACGCTGTCTGTACATATATCAACACAACACAATTAAACCGCGACTTGAAGTCGCATCCATCTTTGCAGCATGGCTGACTCCCAACGGTCTGCAAAAACACCCAGTGTAGATTTGGTACTGCCACTAACTCGAGTAAGCAGGGAAGCTCAACTTTTTCTCATGGTAGCGGGGAAGCCATCAACCCGCGCTTCAGAAAACAACCCTGACGCACTGCAACGCCATGGCAACCCCAACAGTAACCTGAGTGCATTCTTATATTGGACAAGCAGAAAAATAAGTTTATAAAATTAAAAGGATAATGTTACCTCAAGCACGCCCTCAGTAACTCCAATAAAACAGTCGAGTGTATCAGCAAGCATGTTGCGTACTGGTTCCGTATCAGACTCCATGTTTATTAAATTCATAAGCTTCTCTTGTAACGATACCGTACTTGAGAGTAGGCGATGTCGGACGTCACCTGTCCAAGAATTAAGTATTAGGCAAGAAGCTTATAGATAAAAGTGGAGGCAACACTCTAAATACCTATACCCTGTTCACAATAAGATTAGACATTTACAAAAACCTTTTTTACAGTCCGTTCAACCGATTTTGACTCATATTGCGTTGGTAGCATGACAAATGGCAACTGCAGTAAACAGTAGTTATTGTAACCACTTTTTTGCCTCTAATGTCATCCTTAAGCCTACGCAATAGAAGTCAAAATCGGTTGAAGGGACTGTAAAAAAGGTTTGTGTTTATGTCTAATCTTATTGTGAACAGGGTATAAGTGAAACCAACGGGCTCACGCTCTCTTTCTGAATGCATACATAAGAACGACACAGTGATATGTGTTTTCTTTATCTTATGTATGCATTCAGAAAGAGAGCGTCTGCCCACAGTTGGTTTCACTTGGGTATTTAGAGTGGTGCCTCCACTTTTACTGATAAGCTTCTTGGTATTAGGACTGAACTTGAACGAACTGAAAACCTGAATGAACGAACGAACTGAAGGACTGAACAGAAAGGGCTAAAAGAACGACGTAGTAATGGGGGTCTGCTTCAGCCTAAAAACTGAACTATATATAAGAAGTATTAAGGCTACAAACAAATCAAATAAAACATATGTATTTAAAGTTGGCTGAAAACTCTTTTGATTTAGTTTAAAGCATTGAAAGAAGGACTTTCTCCTAAGGTAATAAGGTCGAAATTCTTTTAAATTAGTTGAATTGTTTAATTTGAACCATCCAGGATTGGTCCACATTAGCTCAGGATAGAGACGAATTAAAAGAAAGGAGAAACGGAGGCCTTCCCTCTGCAGTAAGACAACAAAGGATAAAAATAAATAATAATAAATCATTGTAATTTTTTAATATGTTATTTGTAGAAACTGTGCATCTAGTGTTTAGTATATCATTGACCCAAATGCAGGAGGTCGCTTCTTACGTACTGTTCATTGTTAAACACAATAAATTGTATTATGTGAAGTTCACAAAATGGGACAAGCGATACCATCGCCCTTTGTACGTACCTTCGGCATAAGTAGCAGCTATAGCGAAAGCCCTGTGTAACTCCTTCCTGAGATCACCCGGCAAGTTGCAGCCGGCCGCCTCCCATTGTAAAAGCGCAAGGAACTCTTCACAACTTGCCAGAGGATTTTGCCTTTTGGACAATGAGAATATGGTATAAAGTCACATTGACATAGTTTAGCGTTTAAAGTAAAAATAGTTTAAAGACTTTTAGGACACTCATTCGCTATGACTGTGGTGCAATCATGATACAAAATATACTTTAATGATTTTTTTTTGCTAAGTACTTAGACCTAAAACGCACTTGCGGCTGCCCGCATTGCGGTAGGCTGCACTTCAATTTTCATATGAAAACGCTTTAAATCAACGCATTGACTTGCGGTCAGGCAAACCAAATGCCCATCACACAAATGTTTACCCTGGGCGGGAATCGAACCCGCAACACGCTTCGCAGCAGCCGATCGCTCAGTCACTGCCCCAACCGTGACGTCTTGGAGCTGCAGCGGGCCGCACATTATTATTATAATTTTTTTCATCCCACCATCTCGGAAAGAGTATTTTTAATCTTCAATATCTGAGTGGAAAAGCCGTTTTTATTCTCTAGAGGATAAAGTAAATTTATCTTCAATATCTGAGTGGAAAAGCCGTTTTTATTCTCTAGAGGATAAAGTAAATTGAATTTAGAACATCGTGTGCACTAAGTTTGCGAATTAAAAAAAAACATTAAACCTATTTACTGCTACCTCTATGGTGCCGAATATATCATACAACTTTTTTTTTATTTGTTAAAAACTCAGACTTTGTAAACGTTTTTTTTTTGCATTTAGTCATTTCCTCGCTGAGGTGGAATGAAAAGTTACGTGTTGCACTCGAGTGCAAAGATTTTTCACCTCGTGCTCTTTTGATTCCCTCGCTAACGTTCAGGATTCTAATTTTGAATCACTCGCTGCGCTCGTGATTCAATTTTAGAATCCTTCGCTTGCTCGGTCATCAAAATTGAACACGCGGTTAAAAAGCAACTTTGCACTCTTGTATAACAAATAACTATTGTAATTGCGGTCTGATTTCGGTAATTGCGGTCGGATTGCGGTAATTGTGGTTCTGTATATCAATACAGAATAATTTTTTGTCACCATCTAAATTTTTCAGGGTGATAGTACCCGTGAAATTGAACTACTCTTTCCAAGAAACATGGGTCGAAATATGGAAAAGAAATACGGACCTCCCATACAAAATTGATCAGCTGACTATTGATTTTGCATGGGAAGTCCGAAATTTGAAAAAAAATTTAGATGGCAACTAAAAAATCTTCTTGAATAATGGAAAAGAAATGCTTGTAATTGACGACGACATGCTGCGGACCTCAATAAAACCGAGACGATACATCATCATCAACATTTAGACGCCTACTGCTGTGCATAGGTCTCCCCCAAGGGAGGTTCAGCCGTAATCGCCATGCTTGGCCGATGCATATTGGCGATCGCATGTAGGTGTTATGGTACTCAGAAGGACGCTGCTGCCCAACTGAGCAAAGCGACGCTGTTGTAACCGAGACGATACGGTTAGTGGCAAGCCACAAGTGAGGTTTAGGTCTAAGCGTCTAAACACACTATGACGAAGTTACGCGACCTAAGTTCGGCGGCTGATTTTACGTTCCGACGTATTCAGTGTCTCGAGCGCTGTCGTGGCGTCGTGTCGTGTTATCTACACAGTTGGACAGACAGACGCAAAACAAAGTGATCTTGTTATTAATGTGTGCTCACAGAATAAGTTGCCGCTGAACTTACGCCCGACCGAAGTTAGGCTGTACGCTATGACACGACGTAATTCAAATAGCATTGCAGGCGTAATTGTCCTTAACTTCGGTCGCGTAACTTCGACATAGTGTGTTGACACTTATAGTTACACAATTTAAGTTCCAAATCTTGGCCCTGTAATATTGTATCCAATACATACTTGTGTTGTGAATGCGCGAGTGTAGTGAGCAGATGCGTGGCGTGGGCCGCGGCGGCGGGCTGGGCGGCCTGGTGGCGCAGGCACGCAGCCGCGCGGCCCGCCAGGCGCGACACTACCCACGACACACCGCGCGACCCGCGACCGAACGCGCACGCTAATATCGGCGACATCTGCAACATATATATATAGGTTGTGTTAGGACGGTTGACTTTCCTTTAAACCACGTAAGGACTATCATGTTCTGTATCTGAAGTCGGTTTTCTTTTTTTTTAGAAAAAAACTTTTTGTTTTGCGCTTTTTAGTATTGCCTAACATCCAAATCCAATAAAAACGGCAACACACTTAAAACAGTGAATGTAAGTCCTCCAAAGATTGAAGAAACTAAAACATCTATGTATTTTTTTAGAGATTTTGTTGATTTTCTCAAGAGCTGAATCAATTTTGATAAAATTTATATGGGACCAAGAATTTTGCAAATCCGTCTATATATCACAGAGTTATGCTCGAACATACATAAAAAAATACAAACATCCGAATTGATAACCTCCTCCTTTTTGAAGTCGATTAAAAATCAATTAAATCCAATAGATTTTTTGTATACAGGTAAAGAACATGATAGGTCCTTACGTGGTTTAAAATAAAATCAACCGTACTGACACACCTTGTATATTTAACACATGGAAAACCAACCAGCCATCCAGTCTTGCCAAGGGGTATCGTGTTACCCAGTAACTGGGGTGGGAAAGTCCGATAGGCAGTCACTCTATATAAAACACTGGTATTCAGCTGCATCCGGTTAGACTGGAATCTGACCCCAATACAGTTGGGAAAAGGCTAGGCAGATGATGATGATGACATGGAAAACCAACAGCTATACTCGACTTCTTTAATTCACTCTATCTTATATATAAAAATCTTCTGTGCGTGTGTATAAAAGTGAACTCCTCCTAAACGGCTGGGCCGATTTTATTGAATTTGTTAGTGTGTGTTCCAGTGGATTCGAGAATGGTTTAGATTCACAATTGGACCCAGCAGGTGGCGCTATAGTCGGGTTGCAGGACAACGTCTGCCAGGCCCGCTAGTGTGTATATTAAAGAAATCGAGTAAATTACCTAAAGCCAATTCATTACAGGTTCTCACGGCTGGAAATGTAATAATTTGTAGAGATCTTATGGATCACAAGCAGCACGCAAAACAATCAGAACATATCTGCATCATTATTCTGCTTAACATTTACCCAACTATGTTGCAGTCGCCTTCCAGTCTATCCGGATGAAGACCAATGTTTTACATGGAGCGACTGCCTATTTGACCTCCACAACCCAGTAACTGCGTAACGCGATACCCCTTGGTAGACTGGTTGTCAGATTTACTGGCTTCTGACTACCTGTAACCGACTGTCAAAGATCTAAGAATGACAGCCGGGATCAATAGATTTACGTGCTTTCCGAGGCACGGAGAGGTCTCGGTATGAAATGGATGGTCACCCATCCACGGACAGACCGCGGCAAGCGTAGCTTAACCATCATGAGCAATCGATCCGTAAGGCTTTTACTTCGCCACGAGCTCTTCTACAATAATACCTTATAAACGACTGTGTTACCAATAAGATACTGCGCAATAATTTTTGATAAGGGCCTTATCATAATAAGGATTTAAGAGCGCCCACCCCCATCACCCTTCGACGCGAGCGTGATTGAAACATTATTTGTTTCAACCAACGCGAAGCTCGAATACAACGAGTGAGTGAGAACGCAATTTGTGAAATCTCTAATTTTCCAGCGATGTTCGCAGGAAAATTCGAGATTTCACAAACCTTGTTCCAGGAAATGCGTGTTTTTGAAAAAGCCTTATAAGTTTTTGGTAATAATGTTTGTAATTTAGAATCTCCATTACATGTGCCAGGTTTCTATGACGCTGTTTTTTTACTATTTCAATGTGTAAGTGCATTATGAACGGCTAAAGTTCAGATAAAAACTGAATTTATTTCTCTAATAATTTTTATTTTTGGCTTCAAACAAACCTAGATTTAAACCACAAAATACCTGCGTGTTATAAATAATATGATTTAATTTGGAGAATAATTTGTTATAACGCCTTAATCACGTACAAATGACCTCACATTATATGGAAATCCTATACAATGCGAGATCAGCTTATACTGGAAATGCATTGCTTGATGTGTAGCCGTGTGTACAAGGGTTTGTATGGGAAATATGACGGGATGGGCGCTCTTAACCAAACAATTTCGGAATAGGGTCTTCCGGATTCATGGCCATCCACATTCAATGGTCCGTCAATACCGAGAAATTACCTAAAGCGGTCAGCACATCAAGCTACAACAATCTGTCAATTTTTTTTGATAGATTTTCAACTTTATTACAAAAGAATAAGGTTCATCAGTTTGGTATGGCTTGATGTGCTGGCGTCTGTACATCATGTTATTGGTCACACACATTTGTCATGTCTTATGTGCATAAAAACTGAGCTCAGACAGCGTAGAAATGTGCGATTGTAAATACGGCCGAACTCTGAAAGTAGCAAACGTTCAAGGATATAATTTGCTGCACCAATCTAATTCAAGCAGGTTTCAAAACAAAGTCATTCCAAGGTTTTTGTAAAAAAAAAATACCGCTGTATCCATGAATTGGTTTAGATAAGGATATGAACGAAGGCCACATAGAACAATAATAAACCCAGTTGACTAATAAACCAGTTTAATACTATGTCACATCCATACTATGCACTCTATAACGTGAAGATATGGATAGCAAGCACAAGCACCAACAATAGGTACGAACATAACACTATTGTTACAGTTTTATTTCACTTGGCACAAAACTGAAGGCTGAAATATGATTGTAGTTTTGTAATGCATTGAAATGAAAAGTAGTATGGGGCGAAGTTCACTATGGCGTAAGAATAAATACTATTTATTGCTTTTGCAGAATGTTGCAGCTCTAAAATGTGCCCTAGAAGGCTTATTGCATAAGGAAGATTATCGGCAATATCAGTCAGACGAAAGTCGGTGAAATACAACATGAAGTCTTCCAAAACATTTACATGATTTTCGTCGATTCAATCCGATATTTAGACTTTAGACTCGCTGCCCATTGTGATTTTTGTCACGGCGACTTTTTGTCACTGTTTCCTACTGTATAAGTTGGGTGACGTCACGCTGTGTTGGCACGTCACGCTAGTGAGTGCACTCCCATACATCTTTATAGCACTCGACTTGGTGACAAAATGTCACCGTAACAAAAAATCAATGGCTTGGCCTTATACATTCGGCCTAAAATATTACCTACGCCTAAAGAGATTTTTTTGTCTTTATAATACAACTACTTTTTTTAAATTTTTCCCATCAGTCGTCTATTTTTACATATCTTACCTCAGAATAAACAGATGGTTGTGGCATCAGGTACGAGTTGGCCCATATCTTGAGCAGCCAGGAGATTGTGGCAGAAAGTTCTGGACTAAAAACACTGCCGAGTCCGGCTTGCAACGCCGCGCATTCGAATGCATTGATGCGAAGAATTTCACCAACCAACCTGTCGGGAGGGAAAGAGTATGATCACTAAATAGCACACAATTTATGTGATGTCGGAAAAGTTATACACCCTACACATTAAGTTCAGTTTCCACTGCAACTTTGATATTCTTTTGATCTATTGAAAATTGGTATTGAAACTGAAATTACACAGTTGATTTTTGCTTAAGTGGAAATAACATGTATTGGAACAAAGACTTCAATAAACTTTGTGTTTAATCGGACAGTGAAAAAAAGAAAGAAAGAAAAAATGTTTATTGACGCAGACTGTGTGCACACAAAAATAATATATAACAAAAAGGATATTCAATAAAAAAGAAACAGAAAATATTCGAAATAAAAATCTTCTGTGCGTGTGTATGAAAGTAAACTCCACCTAAACGGCTAGACAGATTTTGACGATTTTTTTTGTGTGTGTTCCAGTGGATTCGAGAATGGTTTAGATTCACAATTGGACCCGGTAGGTGGCGCTGTAGTCGGATTTTTTTTCAAGGCAGGACAACGTCTGCTGGGCCCGCTAGTATATAGGGTGACTGGTAATTAGTGTACGATACTTAAACACGTGATTGTGTTCATGATAACAAACAACTTTCCCGAAGAAAAAATGTTTTTTTGTACTGGTTCACTTCAGGTCACAGGCGCGCGCGCGCGTGAATTTCATACGGCTAATGTATTATTGTGATAAAAGTGAACCAGTACAAAAAACATGTTTTCTTCGGGAAAGAAAATGTCCCCACATATTATTATTATATTATTATTATATATATATCGTATGTCCCACACAACTGCATCAAACAGGTCCAGTTCAGCATAAATGCCAGACCACTTGTGCCTGACGCTGGTTTTCAAATGGACCTTTGTGTGTGACGTATTACGGACAGTGTGTGTGCAGCTTCATCATCATCATCAGCATGTCAACCTTTAGACGGCCATTGTTGGACTAGGACATAGGACTCCCCCAAGGGCCTCTCCACTCAGTCGTTATCGCCATGCTTGACCGATGTGTGTGCTGCTTACTAATGTTTTGATTTAATAGAGCATAATCGGCGGCGACAGATCAAACAACTTGAAAAATAAAACCGATTTCGCGTATCTAAGCACAAAACATAGCAATTATTGAGATTTACTTTTAGTTTCTGTCGATAAAGATCACGAAACCTGAACTGGGTCGTTATTTACATAAAAAAAACACTGCTTTGGAAACCAAATAAGACAGAGGAATATTTTAAACAATATTATTTAAATGTAAAGTTAACAAACGGTAACAATAGATCTTCCTTACATTGTTCCACCAACATTTTACATGTGAAAAGAAAACATGTAGTAAGATCATAATGGGACTTACAAAACATGACAATACACAGGAAATGTGATAACATTTAACTAGACAACATTGAACTTCCTGCTATGCAGAATACATAATAGATAATATGCATGCGCCCCAAAAACAGGGAAGATTAGATTAATTCTTATTGCACAAAACTCGTCTCATTTATTTGGGAGAAGACACTGACTCCTGTAAGGCGTCCCCGAGACCTACAATAACATTGTGCAAAACATTTTATTGTACAATAAGATTGAAAGGCGCTTTAAATCCAAACGATAAAATAGATTGCACAATAATAAGAATCGCGCAATGTTTTCGTGTTCAGTCGGACAATAGTACCTATAATTCCAGTTAGTTACATCACCTTTGGTTACCTGTGGAAACATCTCTATAATGTACCAGCTGACCCGACAGACGTTGTCCTGTCCTTATCTACCTACTTACCTGCCTATTTACCTACACCTACCCTATCTTTCAAGTTGGATCAAACTGCACACGGTGTACAAATTTCATTAAAATCGCTTCAGTAGTTTAGGATCTCCATCGCGGACAAACATCGTGACAGGAGATTTATATATATTAAGATTAAGATAAGAAGACACGATAAGACGACACGGTTGGCGCAGTGGCTGAGCGATCGACTGCTGCGCAGCGTGTTGCGGGTTCGATTCCCGCCCAGGGTAAACATTTGTGTGTTGAGCACTTCTGTTTGCCTTGTGTCTGGGTGTTGTTTATCTATATATGTATGTATTTACAAAAAAAATGTATTTGTGTATGTATATCAGCTGTCTGACACCCATAGTACAGGGTCTCCCTAGTTTGGGGTCAGATGGCCGTGTGTGAAAATGTCCCCACATATTATTATTTTTTTTTTTTATTATATATATATATATATACTAGCTGACCCGACAGACGTTGTCCTGTACCTATCTACCTACTTACCTGCCTATTTACCTATACCTACCCTATACCTACCCTACACCTACCCTACACCTACCCTACACCTACCCTATCTTTCAAGTTGGATCAAACTGCACACGGTGTACAAATTTCATTAAAATCGCTTCAGTAGTTCAGGAGTCCATCGCGGACAAACATCGTGACAGGAGATTTATATATATTAGAATTTATATATATTAGAATATATATATATTTATATATATATATATATATATATATATATATATATTATTAAGATAAGATTTAGATAACAATGTTTTATAAAGCGGCGTTTTTTTTATTACGGTCATGATATTCTTTGCTCAAAATTGATTTTTGCTTGATATTCTGTACAATTGGATGCATTCGACAATAAACTCTCTTTCCTTAACTTTTGGATTTTCTTTTTTGCCATTATCGCGCGCGCCCGCACGCGGTGTTCTCATCGTCAAGACGAAACACACACTAAATAATATTGCGTAATACTGACCCTACACGATGGAAACAATGGAAAAATAATGAGCAATAAAAATTAAACTCGCTCAAACTTTCGTTCAATCATTGCGCAATCTTCAATAATAAACCTAGACGGTCAATAATATTGCACAATTCGTAATATTGCGCAATATAATTGATCGTCTAGGCGCCGCCTAACACAGGTATTATACCGAAGGCAGAAACGCTAAAACAACAACAATCAGACAAAGTTACTTTCGCATTTATAGTATGAATATGGACACTTCATGCAAAAAGGTACAAACGCAGACTTAACGCCTATTATTGGTTATTGCTTTACAGATACGCGAGTAGTATGGAGTTTTAAAAATAGTTTTTAAGTTTTATATAGCAACTGCTAATCGCTCTACATAAACTTACAAAGCTTTCTTTCTCTACTCATTCTTTAGACTTATCTTCTCTTCTACATTTAATTAAAATCCCGCTCATAAAGTTTTCACCACTAATTGTTGTTGCTTATTCAGTAATTGGATATCGAACTGAAGCCCAGTCTAAAAAAAACCCAGTGTGATTTTAACATGATGCAATAATGTACTAAACCTGGACTTATAGTTAATATAAGTCAGAAACCGCCAATCCGCCTTGAGCGCACGTGGTGATAAATGCTCGTGCCTTCTCTGTATGAGGAGAGGCCTTTGCCCTGCAGTGGGGCAATAGGGGATATTACTGCAATGTTCTGGCACCAGAGTGCAGCACTAGCATAATCCGTAAACAGTTTTTCGACGAGTCGTTCAAAGCGTGAAATTCTGCCTTTAATTCAGTTCAAAATTGGGAAGTGTATTATATTATACAATAATGCATCAGTGCTGTGTATTTCGATGTGGAAATGAAGGGAATTATTCATTTTCAAAAGAAGAAAATGTTCGAAACTTTGGGAAGCAGTTAAAAATCACTCTCAAATATGTTCAGGATATGTATTCAGGTGAGATAGACGTATTTACAGAATAACGTTCACTTTTGTCATGTAAGACAACCAAATATGATTTTATTCTGAGCATAACCTAGAATCCACTTTCAAATGGCCGTAGGATGCCATAATATAGTTAAAAGTATAGTAGTAGTTATTTTCACAAAATACCTAGCTATTATAATTAATAACATAATTAAACAAGAATACGAGGTTATGCTCGTGGGTATGTGCTAGTGGCGCCCTCTGCGCTGAGTTTCGCGTAATGTTCGACCCTATTATAGGCTGGTATTATATTATTTAATAATTTACGAAGATATATTTAAACTTACTTAAGAATAGGATCAACGTTTTCAGTATTAGTACTCTCGCCGACCAAGTATCTGAGAGAAGCATCAATATTGGCATTCTCCATCAAACTGAAGTAGATAATCTCTGAAGGAATCATCACGGTCTCGCCTTCTGTGCAGTCGACGGCTAAGAAGTGACCTGGAGAAATAAATAAAATTATAATGCTACTGGTACTTTTCATTATGTCTTTAAAAAACATTGTAGGTAAAAAAACCCCATGTTTTCTTTTTGTTATGTTTATGCTAGGTGTTTTGATATTTTATGTTCTAATGTTTTACAGAATTTGTAGTGTTTTTATATTCCACTGTCAACATTCATTTTATTTATAGGTATTTAATTTGTTAGCTTAGTTGTTTATTTTATCGAGCATGCTGTGGTCTCCTGTAATTGAAGGAGTACACCTAGAAAATACTTTGTTGGGTATTAACAATATAATGTTTTGAGTATAATATCTTTTGTTGGAGATTCTAAAATAAATAAATAAATTATTGGGCGATCTCTATCCCTTAAGAGCGCCCATCACGTCATATGTCCCCATACAAACGCTCGTACGCGATTACGGCGATTATTTTTAACACACAGGTATCTTGTGGTTTAAATCTAGGTTTGTATGAAGCCAAAAATAAACTTTTTTGAGAAACAAATTCAGTAAACACGTCCGAAAATCAGCTTTTTTGCACAATTTTACCTGAATTTTGGCCGTTCATAATGTACTTATACATTGAAAAAGTAAAAAAACAGCTTTATTGAAACCATGCACATGTAATGGAGATTCTAAATTACTTTTGTAAG
Organism: Charanyca ferruginea; assembly: GCA_947361185.1. Classification (NCBI taxonomy): domain Eukaryota; kingdom Metazoa; phylum Arthropoda; class Insecta; order Lepidoptera; family Noctuidae; genus Charanyca; species Charanyca ferruginea. The sequence continues at coordinate 17,638,860 of OX376068.1, read as the reverse complement.
GTTTTTTCAAAAGAACAAGTTTTGTAAAATTTCCACGAGGCAATTTTCCTGTGATGTTATAGCGTTCTCACTCACTCGTTTGTTTCCGAGCTTTGCGTTGGTTGAAACAAAAAATGTTTAAATCACGCTCCCATTGAAGTTCGTTCGATGGGGATGCGTGCTCTTAAGCGCAAAGTCCCCAACATGTGCTTTCTGTCCATCCTAACCTACGATGATGCTCAAACATGGTCCCTAACCGAGTCTCAAAAGTAAAAACTGAAGGTTTGTCAAAGTGCGATGGAGCGTAGCGTATTGGGTTTTAAGCTCAGCGACAGAATACGCAATACCACGACACGCTCCAAAACAAGAATCGCCGATATGGGCAATAAGCCTATAAGGTTGAAGTAGGATTGAGGGTAGCTTTGCCATATGTCCCACTTTTGGCGGTATGCCCCATTTTTTAGCCCTCTCAGAACGCGTCCCGCCAGCTCTCTGACCGGGTCGCCCAAAATCCCGCTAAGTAGCCAATTTAGCGGTGACGGGACTGAGCGGTACGCGGGAGTCTAGGCGGTAAGGGGTGGGGCGTACGAAACAATCGTACTCTCCCACTCGGTCACTCAGCGCGCTCCCTCTATCGATCTGTTAAGCAAAAGTTCGGTCAGTGCCTCACTCAAGTAACTCAGTGGTCAAGCCAAACACCGATTTTTAGTCGCAGTCCCGCTATTTTTTTATGTGAGGGCCGATTTTTTGAAAAACGTATCTGGCAACACTAGCTGGGAGTGTCATGTTTCCAAAGCCGTCACGCAGTGGGTGCTAGAAGACGGGCACGGGCGTCGTTGCAGTTAACGACTTAATGTCGTTTATGAGAGATTGGCCAGAGAGGGCAACACAGAAGGGTAAAAGGCTATGGGAAAGAACTTTGCCCAGGAGTTGCAGTGAATCAAAACAGGTAAAAAGACGGTACTTTACTAGTTTTACTACGATATCACTACACGGCAACTTAAAATAGGACACACCCCCGACGCGACGCTTCATACTTACGAACTCACACAATTGCCCACTACTACTATAGAAGAATCAGCTTGTCTACATACATATCGTGTGTTTCAAAAATAATCACACCCTAGCTAGGTCGTGCTTAGCCAATCACAGAACATCAGTACTACCAGTCATACTGCTACGTTGTGGGTGTCAATAAATTAGCGGGTGAATTGTGGGCGTCGCTATTCTTTGTCAAGGTGTCGGATTTGACCTCACACTCTGTAGTCGCAGCATGACCACGAGACTTGACGAGACGTACGAGGCAGTAACACGGGCTTGTTTCCAAAAGAAATTTATTTTGTTAGTTTTTAGTGTACAGTCAACAGCAAAAGTAGATGATTAAAATCAGAAATTCAATACTAATGAACGGAGTTCGCGTCAGAACTGTTTGGCGTCAAAGTTATTCAAAAGTATGTGTGTGACAATGACATACTTTTAATAAATAAACTAGTAATAAATTATATAAATTAGTGTTAGTAAATTAGTATTGAATTTCTGATTTTGATCATCTACTTTTGCGGTTGACTGTACCCACACACCAGGTTTTTCCGTCAGAAAAACTATTTGCTGGTGCGCTATACTCGTACTTACAGTTTATTACACAGTTAGTTTGCCAATCGATTCTTATACATTATGTTTAGCACAATAAGGGTTATTTTCAGTGTACAAACTGTGATCTTACCCGTGATCATGAGTATCCAGTGCAGGTCATCAAACAGGGAGATAAGTGAAGGGGGGCACCCTCCACCGACTGGTATTTTGCCCATATGCATCAACTGCAATTGACTTTCAAGCCTACAAATATAACAAGAAGCAAGAAATTGATTACCATAAACGAAATGTACCAAAGAATTGTAAAGCATTTTTTTCTATGATTATTTATTGACCATTTTAGGATGAGAAATCATCAAACTAGGGCCTAAAATGGTCAAAATTAAACGCTAAAGGCCCACTTGCACCAAAAATGTTAACTGGAGAGTTACTTGCTAACAAATGAGGTTAAATTAAGGGCATGCATATCCGGATAATTGAATGCCCCAGTTAAATTACAAAATGTCATACATAATTGGCATGTATTAGCAGTTTAACTCCTAGGTAGTGAGTTAAAAGATAATCCTGGTTAGGCAAGCAGGCCTTAGTATGCCAAAAACTTTTATTTTCAGTCCATACCTACTTATTTCTTTTTTATCAGAGAAACTGGTACAAATAGTGAAATCTTTACATAGTATAAAACAAGTCGCTCCCGTCGTATATACGCTTAGATCTTTTAAACTACACAACGGATTTTAATTCTTGATGCGATAACTCGACGTCAAGCCGGAATCGGGTGATAGGTCAAGTCCTAATAGTTAACAGAAAAATATAAAAAAAAATCATTACTATGTATTTGAAAAAATACGGGCATTTTTATTTTTTTTCCCCAACCAAGTACATAGTCAATATTAATACTAAGTCCTTGTACTGAAAAAATAAACTTTTTTAATATTTTTCTGTTATATTATGACTCGACCTATCACCCGATTCCGGCTTGACGTCGAGTTACGGGACACCCTGTATTGCCTGTATATGTGACGGAAAGTCAACTTACCGTTTACTCCTATCCTGTAGTAAAGTGAACAGCACATGGCAGCAGTGTGCGGGCGCCTTTCGCGCGATTGCACCAATCGTAAGCAAAACATTGCTATGAAGCTTACGTTCATCCTCTTCCAATTCATCCTTTATATCCGCCTCTGTATGATCCGTGGCCCTGTTTAAGTTTTATTAAGCTCGTAAACGTCATATTTTGATTAAATAGGCACATGATGATTTTAATTATTATAATTCTGTTAATGCGTGTTTGTACTGTCGCGAATATTTTTTATATTACAATACAACCTGATACTGACCTGCAAATTGCAAAAAACGTAAGAAAATGTGAATTATGCGGCCACATTCGGGCACCTCGAGCCATCATAATCTACTACTCAAGCAGTCATTGTCAACTGTACTTCAACTTCAACACTTAGTTGTAATATGAATATTGAGGAGCATAATTGCATTAGAGTAGTCAGCGTAAGTATACTAAATATGTCTTGCAAGTGCTCGACCCTAGAGGGGTCTATTGAACAATGAAGGACAGGAATGAGTGACAGGAAAATTGTATATTTCCTATAGTCGACAGTCATGACACTTCAAAGCTGCCCTTATATGGCATGTAGTTAATTTGTGCAAAGATTGAACCGAACTTTACATTTTGCAGGTGTACTGTTTCGTCAGAGCTCGACATAAGGTACATTACGTGCCTTTCTGAGAAATATTGATACAGTATTATGATCGATGCTGCATAGAATTAAGCAAGGGCAAAAGTTCAACCGAGATTAAGAAGGCAGTAGGCAATACAAATATATGGACAAGAACAGCAAAGGACCGAACAAGGTGGAGAGAGCTGGAGGAGGCCTTTGCCAAAAGGCAAACAGACAGTGAAACTGAAATAGATTAATATAAACTAGTACTTTGTAACCACTATTGTCTGAATAAAAGGCTATTTTATTTATTTTTTATTATAAAAGTTTAACCAGGATTATTGTTTTACTAAACTGAGGGACTCAAACAACGACTCAAAACAATATCTTGGTTTCGGGTAGGCCCATGCGAAAACAGTTATATACAGCTATAGATATTTTGATATTTGAGATATTTTGTTTTGTCAAAAACTAGCTGTTTATATTCCCAACGTTTATATTTTTTTTCTCCTTTTTTAAGGACCACCATGGCGTGCTTACGCTAAACTACCCACCAAAGTTGCAAACAATCAGATTAGGTGGTTTAAGAACGCATAGAAGACAAAAATACAACATTTATTTTTATTTACCTATACATACAACATTTTATTTTATGTTAATACCTTGTTCCATCAGGGGGTGCCAGTCTGCACTGAAGGTAAGTGTTGAATATCTCTATACATGGATTCATGAGTGTTTCATTGGTGTACCCATCCGTTTCATGTACTAATGAACTCCAACTATGAAGAAACTTGTTCAGCGCCTCTCTCCATACTGTGTCGTCGTTTACCTGCAATAAAAAAAATATTCAACAAAATAAAATAATACGAAAGAAAGTGTTACTTTCGCAATATTCGTACAGTCAGTGTTCTGGATTACCTGACCACTCTTAAAGTCAAAGTCTTAATCATTTATTTCAACTAGACCATTTAATAATTAATGGCCCTTTTAAACGCCATTTACGAGAAAAAAATAATTGAAACAAGTTGCCCCTTTCAAAAGGTAGTTTTATAAATGGAGAAGAATAAAAAAAATAACAGAAGAAGAGATAGGTACAAGGCACTGAATGTACCTTTTCATGAGTTGGCCATGATTTATTGATTTTGATGTAAAATAAACACTACTATAACGACCATGATAAAATATATTTGCAACATTCATACTCACTCCTTCCTCAATAACTGATCCCCTGATGCAATGACACGTCAGCGAAGTCAGGTTTTGCAGAAAAGCCGGCGGCGTCGCAGCAATCATTGCCGGCGAAAAGAACTGGATTAATCTGCGGTATATATCGGAGATACCAAGCATCTCCCTCTCAACCGGCTGAATGTACGCCATCATATTCAACAAACTATTCACGTAATTCTCCAAATACTGCTGTTTAAGGTTACTTGCAGACACAACCACACCGCTAAGACTTGCTAGTTGCACCAAGCACGTGAGGGACGGACTAGCCAAGTCAGGATTGGACCTAACATACATGTGTATCTCAAAGAACAACGCCAGAAGTTCGGGTTGCATTATCGTATCCCGCCAGCTCAGGCTTAACCGCAACGCCGGGGCGGTATCGCTCTCGTAAATAGCTTCAAACGCACCAATCAACCTTTTGGACAACAGTGGAGATACATGGCTCCAACATAATACTGTTTCTACTATTGTTAATAATTGCTTCGTCAGTAAAGCTTGATCCCCTTCCGGGCGATGACCAGAACGCACTATCTGTTCCAGCACTCCTACAGTAAACCTAAATATTCTCTTCAAATCTAGAGCTTCGAAGGATTTCTTCAGTCGAAAGTGGACCTCCCATATCAAACCAACGTCAGCTGATTTGACTGTTATAGCAAATTCTTGCATAATAGCCAGTATGAGTGAGCAGGCTAACTTTTGCTGACTTATTGGTGAGCTAAGAATTATCTTTTCTAATTCAGCAACCAAATTCTTCCTTTCTCTTCCCCCATCGTCGATGCTACCTCTTTTGATAATAATAGCAATAGTCTGAAACATAATTATAATTAAAAAGTAAAATACTTTGCCTTGATGACACATGCAGTAGAATAATTAAAACTGTGCATCTAGGTAAAGCAAAGCAACTCTCCATTAAAACATAATTTTAAAAGAGAAGTTGATCATATCTGAGTCTTTTTTTTGACAATTCTTGTATAAAAAAAAAGGAAAATTAAGCTAAAAGTAAGTAAAGTTACCTGCAAAAGCTTTTCCCTCAGAAACGGAGGAGCTTCTTTCCTCAACAGATAATTGAGCAAGTATTCTCGTAGGGATGAAATATCGTTTTCAGATAATAAGGTCCATTCTCTGATAAGAGCTGCTTTCAACAAACCAGCTGCTTCAAACAGTACATAGTCTGATGAAGATTTTTCTAAAATTTCTCTACACAACTGATAAGGATTCTTGGTGCTTCGAAATTCTAGAAATACACTCTCAGCTTGGTGACGCTGCTCCGATGTCACCATTTGTGGTGGTGCCTAAAGAATGTAAATATTGCATTGTTTATTTAATTTCTTCTTCATAGAACTGAAATCTTAATGTGCAGTTAGCAAAGGCAATGTCTTGATACTTTATTGTACCTAAAGGGAGGGTCCCATATATGCATATATAAGTATATATAGGCACAGGAGGGTCCCATATATGCAATAAGTATATATAGGCACCCATTAGGTACAATAAAGTATCAAGACATTGCCTTTGCTAACTGCACATTAAGATTGATACAGACATACAGTAGTCTTAGTATTCCCTATTAAAGGTTATCCCTATTATTTACTGTATGTCTTGTCTGTCATGGGGCTGTATATTTTCAAGGGCAATTGGTAGACACTTGAATATAGCATCAAATAAAATTAAGTTAGAATTAAAAGGGGGTTCTATATCGTGTTTTTTGTATGTAGTGTTCTCGCACTTGGCCAGTTTTATATTATTATTTTCAGCCAGATAAAAGAGGATGCAATCAAACGACAGCCCATGATGGCATCACCCAACGACAGAACCCTGAAAATACACTCTTGAGCAGTGTCCAGTGATGGTCCCCGCCACCAGTCGCAAGCAATCTCTGTCCAGGTGCAGAAGGCGCAGAAACAAACACTTTCACACCTTAGGTATCACTGATAGTCCTCTGTGCAGAGCCTGCATGGAAGAGGAAGAAACGGTGGCGCATGAACTCCTTGAGTGCACTGGCGTTAGCCAGATCCACAGGGATACTCTTGGAACACCAAACTCCCTTGCGGATGCCCTAAATAGACTGGGAAGTCTGATCTGCTTCTGGAGGGAGGTAAGCTGGTCGGCGTAACGGCTGCCATACCTCACGTACAATGGTCATTATTTCAAGAACTAAGTGTGGAACCCAAACCCCCCTAACAGAGAACATACTAGGGACTATTTGGGACCAGTCTTTGTCAAAGGAGTCCAGATCATTCCCCCGTCTCGGCCTGGGCCCGCCGCGATGTCGCTTGCCATGTAGAGAGACCCATTGGATCAGCATTACAGATTGAACGTTCATGGTAAAGCTATGATTGCCATGTGGATGGGGGATCATACATTTTAAACCGAGACCCTTTTGTGCCTCTGAAACATTAGCAGGCATGTAAAGCTGTTGGTCCCAGTTGTCATGTGTACAGTCAGCAAAAGAGATAGGTATGCAGGTCATCGGAAATGGTTGAAGATTACTCAAAAAGCGATGGACGTTTTCGAATGAAATTTAATTAAATCATTGAAATGTTTATTCTCTATCAATTTTATTTTATTTTATTCAAAAACGTCTATCGGTTTCTAAGTAAACTTTTACCATATCTGACGACCCTGCATACCTATCTCCTTTGCTGACTGTACATCATTGACAGACGTTAAGGGTAGGTCCGACAGTCTGACAACCAGTCTTGCCAAGGGGTAACTTGTAACCCAGTAACTGGGCTGTGGAGGTTGAATAGACAGTTGTTCCATGTAAAACACTGGTATTAGGCTGTATCCGGTTCAATCGCAAGCCAGCTCCAACATTAGTTAGGCAAAAGAAAAAGCAGTTTGTTTGTTTAGACATAGTCAGGTATTTATACCTGGGAATAAACCAGTAGTACCTATGTCTTTACCTTCCCTTTCGGACTGTTACTAATTGACCAGGTATGTTCTTCAGATCAGCTTCCCTTGTGAAATTTTTTGGTGACAAAATAAAATAGGATTTTAATAAAGACTAACTGACCAAAAATAACATGCGTCTGATGCGCCTTTGTCACGGAATAAGTTTTTAATTCAGTGCGTTATTTTATTTATGTACCCAATTAATTAAGTAAGTTAATTTGCTGAAATCATGAAAAGACTTTGTTCATAATTGACTATGAACAAAGTCTTTTCATGATTTCAGCAAATTGCAATTATTATGAGCTGTTGTAGAAATTCTTTTTTTAATTTTGTTTACATTATTTCCACACAAAGTAGGTAATATTTTCTCACCATCAGCATCTGAGCAGCCGCCTCCAATGTTTGTATAGCTGAATTATCCATTGTAACACTTAATTTTAAAGATTAAATTATGAGAAGAGATGAATGAGAGACAATACTTAAAACACTTGGGAGACGTGCTATTAAGTAAATTAGCCGAAAAGTCACATAATTATTGAGAAAAAACAGTCAAAATATTACGAATTTATTTCGTAAATTTTATTACATGTCAATTGTCAACCATTACAATGACATCCACCCACAGATTATGCTCTGTGGCCAATGGCAATAAACGATAATAGAGATCTATCAACATTTTGAACAATGAGTTTTCATAAAAATAGAACCTTACGAGACATGAAATAGAGTAGAAATTCTCATGTAAAAGTATAAGGTGAAGACATTTGTTGGGTGACGTATATTGGTTTGGGTTGCAAGAAGCAATATTGTTTTGATGTGATCGTAAAAAAGAGATACACTGGGGCGGTCCTGTGATAGTGTCATACATTTACTTCGTGATGTCAGCACAGCACTCGGCAACTCAGACTGTCTTTCTTTACAATAATGATTTGAAAATACTGTTATGCTAGAGCGCACCTGCATCTATCGTCATAATGAAGGTCGCACTATAATAAATGCTGCTGATCTCTAGTACGTTGGTGATACTATACTGCCTAAGGGTGTGTGCGAGAAGCGAGTAGGAGATTACACCCCTACAGTGAATCTTTGCCCTTGCTTAGCAAAGGATAAGTTGGTACTTCGAATTTTATTAAAAACTAGCACTTTACCCGCGACTTCGTCCGCGTGAGTTTTCTCAAGGATCCCTAATTTTTCAATTTATTTTAAATATATTATGCCTCTGTTACTCAGGGTCGGGGATAACGTAGCTTTTGATTTTGTGAAAGAATTTTTTAAATCGGACCAGTAGTTTTTGAGTTAAAATCGTAACAAACAAATATTTCCTCTTAATAATATTTGTTTAGATAAACATAATAAATACATAGGTACCTAAGTTTATTATTTTTTATTATGCTGTCTGTATCTGTACCATAAAGTCTAAGTAATAAAAAAAATCATACTTACTCATTGAACTAATAATAACTCAGCTCAGTGTACTTACTTTACTCTTTGCAGTTTGCACATAGCCTATGAATATTATTCAAACCTCTTGTGTAGTACCAATTATGAAGATCCGAAGAAGTCAGTAAAGAAGTAAAAAAATTATAATTCTATCATTACCCTACTAAGTATAAGTATAACAATTCACACCCCAACAGCTGAAGTTTCATTTTCTAGTTTACATCTTTTCTGATATCCATTGATATATATGTACTGTAAGATATATTTCTATGTACGTACCACTCTATAGATACAGAGGCCAGCACAAGCTATAACAATCTGTCAAATTTCTTTGGTGGATTTTCAACTTTATTGCAAAGGGATAAGGTTCATATTCAATTGGGAAAATTTTACAGTTTGGTGTGGCTTGATGTGCTGGCGTCTCTACCTCTAATTTTGCAGTGAGGGATGATAGTGTTGGGAACCGGGCATATTATTATACAGAGTGGTGTTCTTTTGCAAGAAAGATCAAATTTGGTCTAGTTTAGCCAGAAATCAATTTAATATTTGACCACTTTGCTCTTGTACCATGGTTTCGATTTTACCCCGAAATCTTATGTCTAAAAACCATAAAAGTTAAGTATAAAGAAGAAATACTCAATATCAAATTGTCAAACATTGTTTGTACATGTCTAAAAATAATTTCAACTTGTCCTTCACATGCATTGGAGTTATGTCCATTACTCCATTATGTACATAATCATATTCATGTATGCATGACAATACCTACTAAGTATGTAGGTACCAGGTAAAACCAGTTATTACTGTTCAAAAAAAAAAAGTTGATTTTCCAGACTACTGACCTTCGTTTTAAGAGGTTTTATTTTACCTACACAATAATATCCATCCTCAATCATATATTGTTTAGTAAATATGATGGTTGTTTAGGTTTAATGGCAAAAATTTGCAATTTAAAAAAATATGAGGCCTTGATAGATTCTGGTATATTATGTGTGTGTTGAGCATTCATGGCGCACGGCAGTCCATTACATTATTATAATCATACACATGTGCATATATCTTTGTGCTAGCAGCCAGTAACCAGCCACAGATAACCCAATGGTTGAATTTAAAAAAAATCTATTAGAAATTGCTATAAACTATAAGTATTTTAATGAAAATTTTGTTCGTCAATCATTTGCAGTCTTTTGTCGAGTAAATGTTTGTTTAACTTGTGCATGCACAAAAACTGACCATTAAGAAATAATACTGGAATATCATGTCTGTACAATCTCAGCCATCTTACATTCTCTTTTTCAGTGATATCTACTTTTTGGATGACTATTCTATTTTTATAGGGCTCTAATTCTTCCATGACTATATCACATAGTCCACATGGGTCTTTAGTGTAAAAGGTCAAAACTGGTGGTCCATCTGTAGTGTGTGCTCTGGAATAGCAAACCAAAGCAGTAATTTAATACAAAAAATCATTCATAAAATATATTTTATTGACTTTCAATCTGCCATAGAATACAACCATTTAACACTTTTCCATATTTATGTACAAGAGATATGGATATAAAAATTACATATTTTCTCAACAATATAATAAAAATCTTTTTACTCTTAAAGCTATCTAGCAAACACACAAACCATTCATTAACAGCAAATAATTCCTAAAAGGCACAGTAGATAATAAAACAAAGTGGTCAGAATATGATGAAACTTACAATTTTTCAATCATGATAGATGATGCACCACCTCCACCATTACAGATAGCAGCTACGCCCTTTTCTCCTTTCTTAAGAGCATGGCATAAGTGTACTACAATTCTACATCCAGACATGCCAATAGGATGACCAATGCTGACAGCTCCTCCATGAACATTGAGTTTAGCAGGGTCAATTCCTAGCAGCTTTATGTTAGCAACAGCAACTACACTGAAGGCTTCATTAATCTCCCACATAGCAATATCCTCTTTCTTAACACCTGTCTTTTCGAGAAGTTTGGGAATAGCTACGGCTGGTGCAATTGGGAAGTCAACTGGGTCACACTCTCCATCAGCATAACCAACAACACGAGCAAGGGGTTTTACATTCAACCTTTGAGCAGCTTCAGCAGTCATCAGGACCATAGCTGCAGCACCATCATTCAATGTTGACGCATTTCCAGCTGTTACTGTTCCATTCTCCTTCTGGAAAACAGTTGACAGTTTGTTGAACTTTTCAAAGTTGACCTTTTTGTACTCTTCATCTTCCGAGAAAATAACAGGTGGGGCTCCTCTCTTCTGAGGCACAGGAACTGGTACAAGTTCATCAGCAAAAGTTTTAGTTTCATATGCAGCTGCACTTCTCTTGTAACTAGAAATAGCATACTCATCCTGCTGTTCTCTGGATATGTTTAATTTTTTTGCTGTGTTTTCAGCACAATTCCCCATGTGAAATTTGTTGTAGACATCAGTGAGCCCATCAAACACAATACCGTCAAGTATCTGTGTACCTCCATATGGAACATCACCCCTTTTTAGATAGAAAGGAACATTTGACATAGATTCCATTCCTCCGGCTAATATTACATCTTGAGAACCAGTTTGTAAACCTTGTGTAGCTAACATAATGGACTTCATGCCAGATGAACAAACTTTGTTTACAGTTGTACAAATAGTGCTTTTAGGAAGACCTCCGAAAATTGTAGCTTGCCTTGCTGGAGCTTGCCCCATACTGGCAGAACAGACATTTCCCATATATACCTAGAAGCAAAATAAGATATTATAATTTTAAAGTTACACACACATGGTGGTGTACATTAAAAAAATGGCAGCACAAGTCTGTGATAAAGAAAACTTTCAAAGTTCAAAAATAAATATTTCTATTCACAACTATTAATTTACTATTAAGCAAGTACCTCAATAATGCTTAAGTATTATTGAATAAAAATTGTGTGGACAATTGGTAGATGGATTAATGTTGGATTAACTAATGATAAGAGTATAACAAAAATAATTAAATAATTGTAATTGAAGATTTGGGGTTTTTTAAATATTGAGACAACAATTATGTAACACATTAGATCAATGTTATTGAACCTAATAAAAGTAAAAAAACTTAATAATTGTCATTGATGAAAATTAATCAAAATCAGTTTATGTTATCATAATTGAATGTGTTGCTTGGTGAAACTAATCAGTTAGTTCTAATCTTGTCAAAATATGACAAATGGCTACACTGAATTTATTTACTCTAATGTGTAAGTTTAATGTTCATGGTCAAATAACTGTAAATCAATGATGGAAAATTTAAGAGAAAGTAGGGTGAATTAATTAACCTCTTTAATTTCCTCTCTAGGAATACCGGCTCTTTCCACTGCTGCTTTGACGGCAACTGCGCCAAGTTCCGGAGCTGAAAGGCTCGATAGGCTACCCCTGAAGGAGCCAATGGGAGTCCTCACCGCAGACGCTATAACCACATCGTTGAGGGAAACTTTTGAAGAATACGCTGCCATCGCTTTAAAAAGCTGTCGATCAAATAGTCAAATTATTAAAACTTATAAATCACTCGTAACAATTATGGAAATAAGAAAAAGGTTATTAATGTTGGAGACTAGTGACTAGCCAGGCAATCCATCTACGACTGAGTCGCAACGAAAAATAAACTTTGGTTGGAGGAACACGAACCTTATTTGTTGGGCTCATTTTGATGGTAATTATTCTACTTCCTTTTAGAAACAACATGATTTATTCTTTTAAAAAGCTATTGTACGTATTCACCACCAAAAGCTACTATTGCACTGATAGGAATTGATAATACTTATCGCTCGCAAAGAATATAAAAACATTTACATAAACTTATCTTTGAAATACCCCACGTACTTTTCGAGTTTCAATTTAAACGCTTGTTACTTAGTACATAAGGTTGATTATCGTAATAAAACTGTTGAATATGGTTTGCGAGAAAGATACTTTGACCCGTGAATTGTTCATTTCATGCGTTCAATAAGTAACAACATAAACATTCCATTATTAAATTCGAAGCTCTGTAGAATGGTGTAATATTAAGGTCCAACTATTATAAATTATTAATTAAAAAGAAGATTGTTGATGTGATGATTCATTTGTGGTGGAATAATATTTTTGTTTTCTTTTTGTAATAAAAGTCTAGAAATATGTGTTGCAAAATTATTTAATTAACGAACGTACGCACGCACCACTAGTAGGCCATATGTCAGTCACAGTTTGACACTTGACAGTTTGACTCAAAGAGGTTGACCCGTTGACAACTTTGACAATTAATGTCGTGACGTGATACTTAAATACACCCAGTGTGACCAAATTTAGCAGAATTCTGCGATTTTAGCAGAATTTGACCCCCAATTTTGGGCTTGGCATATTATGCCGCAGGTTAGAAAAAGTTGGCAGTTTCTAGCAAAATCTAATAAAACCTTAGCATTGCAGAATTCAATTTGTATAAATTTTCTTGTTGTACTGGCAACCCTTTAGTACTTACTCTATTTTAGGGGAACTCCCCGCTCATGTGTATTTTTCTCGAGTTGTATGTAGAGGGCAATATTTTCGTAGTCGTTGGTAGTCAGCTGTGCTGCTGTGTTGTGTTTGCAAGTGCAGTAAAAATGAAAAGAAAATATGAACAGAAGTATCGTTCTGAGTAGGAGGAGGATCCATTGTTTTCGTCCTGGTTATCGAGAGCCAAGGATGACTGCAATGCTGCATTTTGTAAAGCATGTAATATCAAATTAGTTTCGCGACTTTCTGTTTTAGAAGATCATGTAACCTCAGCGAAACACAAAAAAGTATTAGGTACTGGATATTCTGGACAGTCATTGGTAAGTGAATTTACCCAATCCTTACAAAATTTATGTACAGAGGCCAGCACATCAAGCTACTTCAATCTGTCAAATATCTTTGATAGATTTTCGACTTTATTACAAAAGCAAAAGGTTCATATTCAATTGGGAAAATTTTACAGTTTAGTATGGCTTGATATGCTGGCGTCATATTGTACATACACATAGGTATTCAAAATACTATGGTGTTTATTTAATTATGATTATTTTTATAAATTTATCAAAACCGCAAGTCCATAGCAAGACAGCGTTGCCATAGCTAGTTATTATTTCGTACAAAAATGTTGCACAGTTTCTGTATTTTAAAGTCGGTACATAGAATACATTTAATTAAGTAATATAATTTTTTTTTGAAGTTGCAACTCGAAGTGTTTTCAGTCACTGAAACTGTTTTACTTTATACAATTTCGTTCAAAATAGAATTTTATCAGTTTAAAAATATAGTTTAACAGAGTTTAGCAGATTTTAGCGGAGCTGATAGCATAATGACTAATTTAAATCTGGTCACACTGTACACCAATCATTGACTTGAGCAGAAGATAGCCAGATAATAGCCAGCGAATAAAGCCGTTTTTTTTAGTAATTAGTAAATTCTTTGTTAAAAATTACTAGCTTAGCGGGAAAATACCTACTTAGAGGATCCATAGGTACTCTACTACGGTAAAATATGACCAACCAGCTTAAAGGAACGCGTTCTTTGCTCGATTACCTGCATAGATAATACACTATACCTAGACTATACCCACAGAATACTTATTAGTACTACGTACTATACCCCAAATTATGACCTGCCTAAAACCGGCCATAGCGGCAGCCAACCAGCCACATGAACCAGAGGGCTACCGGATCTAAGACAAGCGGCAATTCACGGCAATTGCTCTGACTCCGTGTTCCGGTACGCTCAAGCATATGCTAAAGTACACTAGATCTATTTCAGATAGCATACTAAAGTAAAGAAAGCACGACAAATTAAATGCATGAGGTTTTATAGATGGTAGTAGAAATACATTGTTTTGATGCTTGACAAAAAACTATTTAATTATTGTTACAAGGGTCGATCTTTTAATTGTCAGACTACTTTCATCTGAAGAATAAGGGTCTGTTCACACAGACCGGCTCCAAGAGAAAAGCAGATTTTTTATCACTTTTAAAACAGACTTTTGAATCATTGTAATTATAATTGTAAAACTAAACCTTAATTTTTACATGTCACTTCTTTTATTACTGAGAATGCTTGAGAGCAAGCCTAACGCTCTTAGTGTGAAATAATAAGAGAAGCCGACCGGCTGCCTCTGATGACGTATTGTTCCCCGCTCGCGCAGCCGACCGGCTCCGATTGCGTGCTCTTTCACGCTCACGCGGCCGACCGGCTGCCAAATATTTTTAACCCATACCTATTTCTCTCCGCTTGCGTTTTTTCTACTTCAAATAATATTACTAACAAATATATTTCTTCATCGGAGCTATCTAAATCCATGACTCAATTTACAAGCACATGTTATAACACATCGAAAACAATACTTACCTACACCTGCGCGAAACTGGAGGTATACCGCCCTTGTAGAGCACCCCTGTATATATATTGTACTCTTTGGAGCACCCGCTCGGCTCCGAGCGCATCCGTCCGGCTCCGAGTGCATCCGTTCAAAAACAGTGCTCTTCCAGCCGGTCTATGTGAAACGGCTGTCGGCTCCAGCCAGTTCCAAGCGTATAACTCGCCCCGGTCTGTGTGAAAAGAAGAGCGCCGGCCGATGCTATCCGAGCCGGTCTGTGTGAACGGAATGTAAATTGTGTGGTTTGACATACTTTTATGCGCACAGTGTGTGCGCATAAAAATATGACCTGATAATTATTAGCTTCCGGCTTCGGACTGAATTAATAATCGTTAAAAATGGAACGAAAAGTAAATTAAAATAGCTCGAAAACCAATTAATTTATTTTTACAGGTCTTTTCGTGCCCTCAATGAAATTTTAAACCCGCAAGGTTCCTAAATATCAAGTTTTGTGGTGAAGGTGGGTGTAGTATTCAATGATTACAAATTACGAACGACCCAGAGTAAAGCAGATACAAAGACTCTTTCGCGCCAGAGAACGCTATATCTATCTGATAAGCGTTACCAGAAAAAGACGGTTTTCTCTGGTGCGAAAAAGAGACACGTCTCAAGATCTTTACAATGGGGTACATGATGACATGACACTGTGACATATTCACTATAGTTCTAGCGTAAGCTTCTTACGTGCAATTATTACTTTACATTAACTTTTGACGTGTGGGGCCGGTCGCGAGTAGCATTTCTTCCCGTGGGTGTCTTATAAGGCAACAGAGGGATATTGACCAGAGGATGGGCAACAGCGTCCTTCTGAGTACCATAACACCTACTGCGATCGCCAACATGTATCGCCCAAGCATGGCGATTACGGCTGAACCCCCATTGGGGAGACCTATGCCCAGCAGTGGGCGTCTAAAGATTGACATGATGATGATGAACCTTGACCTCCACGCAAAAAGGCAAAAGCGTGCCCTCGGCGCCAAGCTACAAATTCATCTTTTAAATACCTAATTGGTATTCATTATTCTTAAATGTTAATGTAGAAGAAATAAAAAGAATAAGTTCAACTAATTGAAATAAATTGAGTCAGAGGAACATAATCATCAAAGGAACTAAAATAAAAAGAGAGAGTCTGTCATGTAATTGTGACCGTGCGTGCTGGACACATTTTGGTTTGTCATCTATAAGACACCTGACTAAGTTAAAAACGTATCTTTAAAAATCGAATCAATATCAATGCTCTAAGATCTAAGATCGATTTCATTCTTATAATCGACTATGATAAAAAAAAACTAAATCAAGAAGCTTATAGATAAAAGTGGAGGCAACACTCTAAATACCTAAGTGAAGCCAACTGTGGGCAGACGCTCTCTTTCTAAATGCATACATAAGATAAAGAAAACACATATCACTGTCTCGTTCTTATGTATGCATTCAGAAAGAGAGCATCAGCCCACAGTTGGTTTCAAGCTTTTGTTCTAAGTGTTGGCTCCATTTGTACCTATATCTTCATGAACTAAATTAACCCTAGCTCTTAAATTTAGTTTATTTTAAATAGTAGTTACTTACTCTGTGGTTTATTTATGCGCCCGCCCGCCCGTGCCCGTCTCTTAGCGTACCTGCTTGGGGTATTAATAGTGTATTATCTATGTACCTGCTGGTGCAAACTGTAGTTGTATTGTAATGTAATCAATTTTCTCATTTACCATTAAAAACATCACAAGGATGTATTTATTAAGTTTTATGATTAAATTAGTAGCCTAATAATGAACAAGTTAGAGAAACAAATGAGTGTTATCTGATAATAATCTTTTTGTAGACAGCTGACGACTGATATGCTGAAGTGGTACAAATAAATCAGGTTAGTGTTTTATATTTACTAAACGGTAATTTGTATCAAATTATCAAAAGCTACTGTTGTGATTAGTTCTGTAAGCAATGTTTTTTTTCGCCTGATTTTAAATTACAAAGTGCCTACCTTGCAGTGCTGTTTTTGGTTGATTTCTACCTTGGGTAGGGATAGCCCACAAAAAGCCTACAAAATAATTTTATGGTAGCCTATGAACTATGTGATAATAATATGTTAATGGTACAAAAATAGTAAGAGTATGTTGGGTGGGGTACCTATTTTCATGCTGGTTTATACTAGGAGTGGTTTAGTTTATTACTTACAATGACTTTTTGGTCAGTGGGTAGTCTTATTTAATTGCATAGCCAGACCTATTTTGAACTTTACTTATTAATGAAGTATTTATCTTAGAGTGATTGTATACTCATGTATACAATCACTGTTTTATAAAATGTTTAAATTCAGGGCAGATATAATCATCATACTTTCAAAAAATAGAATGGAATACCTACCTACATTGATTTGCATACAATTCAGTTATTCTTCACCACATCTAACTTTTCCTTGCCTTTCTATTTATTCAGCCAATTATAAATTAAATATCTCAATTGAGTCCAAAACCCAATATATCTGGACACAAGCCTTCATTATTATGTTGCCTTTAATTTTAAAACTGCATTCAGTATGTAACAAGGCTGTAAAATACATATATAAGTCATTGAATGGTTTAAGGGTAAAGCTGTGATAGATGGGGCATGTACCACTTCCTAATAAAGTTTCTACGCCATAATGTTGAATACAATTCTCAAATTCCTAATACTTTTAGGGGGAAGGTTTCAATAAGTGAGTTTTATGTTACTGTGTGTACACTATGAATGTTACAAATTTTATCTATACAAATAATTTTTTAGAACCATACCAATCATAATTCTACAACTTTATTTGTTTTGGAATTGTGGATTTGAACTTAACCCAGTGTGGTAATAATAATTGTTTATTTAGTGCAAAGTGACATTTACAATATGGGTGATTATACAAAAGTTGGGTAACTCTTGAGGATATTTTGTTTACTATAGTTATTAAATCAAATTATTATAAATTCGGGTTTATATGATGGTTAATCTAATGAAAATTTGAAATATCTCACAATCTACTTAAAAAAGTGCCTGGCCCGATTTGGAACAATACCAAATCGGGCCAGGCACTTTTTTAAGTAGATTGTGAGATATTTCAAATTTTCTGAATTTGACTGCCAGAGGACTGACGAGGGTAACATAGTACTGATAAATTACACAATTTTGTAAGAATTATAATGAAATTTAATAGAAATTGGTACAAATCTCTTAGTTTTATTAATGGCAAATGTCTTTTAAGTCTTAAAATCACTTAGTGACAATTAAAAATAATTATTAATAAGTAATACTGGGAGAAAATATTATCTCAGTTTTCAATACAGCCTTTTGACATTTTAACGTAACATTATTCACTTATCTATTACTACTTTGACTTAGTTTTACTTAATATTTCTAAGTAAGTAATCATCAAATAATAGAAACAAAAATCTAACAATATTTATCTTAAAAATACTAATTATTAGTACTATATCTGACAAAGACTATAATTGACGGGCCTGTTGGTCTAGTGGTCACTGACCCTGACTGCTAAGCCGGAGGTCGTGGGTTCGATTCCCACCCAGGACAAACTTTGTGTGATGAGCATGATTGTTTGTTCTGTGTCTGGGTGTTTATCTATAATATGTATGTATTTATAAATTATATAAGTATGTATATCAGTTGTCTGGTTACCATAACACAAGCTCTGCTTAGCTTGGGACCAGATGACCGTGTGTGAGTTGTCCCAAGATATTTAAAGGACTGACGCCAACGGACTGACGAAAAGACATAATTTGAGGTTATAATCAAAACTAATGTTTTTTTTTGGTAATTTCGAATATCAACAAACTACATTTTAACAAATCATAGTTAACTATGTATAAATGACAATAAACCTCAGATTAACAAGAAAATAGCAACCCACCACGGGACTGAAATTTTGACTGACATCTAAGGTATCTCGTGTATAGATGACAAACACAACCCCAGCACTGGTACAGTTATGGCATGGCGGCCCTCAAATTGTGCGGTCCGCAACTAACTTCATTACCAACATTAAAACTTAAACAGGGGTTTGACCCTGAGCCGGTAATATTTGGCGCGAATTTCAAATTTGAAGAACACAACGGATTGACGAATAAAACAAACACAAAGTTTCTTATTTTTTTTCTAAATAAAGTGGAGAATATTGCATTATGAAAGTTGTAGTATATAATACTATATCACAGATTGTAGTAAATTAGTAAGTTTACTTAAATCAATGATAATGTTTCATGGAAAGTCTCTTGATTGTTGGTTTTCGGGATTGTGACATGCCAAAGGACTGCCGTTTTAAGTATTAAGTTTGTTTTTTTATTAACTTGTATTTAAAATGAAGAAGTGAAATTGGGTGACCAAATAAAGGACTATTCATTATTTTAAAATAAATTGTAATTTCAATAAAATATACTATGACTTTGTATATATTGGCTGATGACATTGAGTTACCCAATTTTTTTATATTCACCCATATATATCTTACAATTTAAAATAGATCACAATTGCATATTCGCCTGAACTAGGTTGATTGCTTCAGGCTAGTACTAGTAGTAGTATGACAGGCTGGTGTCTGCAACTCCACGTCTCAGTGCGTATTTTGCGTTTAGGTGGGAAGTAAATCATTCGATCCACCCCAGCTCCCTAAGAAAGATCAGCAGAGCCTTGCCGTCGTTGGTGATCTCCCGTAGGTTACCTGGGTTACCGAGTACTTTGCCCTGTATGAAGCGACCTCAGGGCAGTTCAGAAGCACATGGGCTGGCTGTCTCGTTTGCCCCCATGCAGGCTCTGCACAGTGGGCTGTCTGTAACTCCTATGACAAAAAGAGGTTTATTGAAAGACCCAGGCTTTTTTTTGCTTTAGTCTAGAAAGTGCTTACTATTTGTTAGAATAAATTAACGCTAAATTATAATCAAACTAGAAGTACCTATGTAGACACATAAAGTTACTGTGTGTTAGCATTTTTATTTACATATTACGAGTAAGTCTTCTGCTTGTTCATGAGAAGAAGATTTTAAATATTGAAGTCTTAATTTACAGCTATAGTTATTGTACAAAAATGGACCTAGAAATGTGAAAAATCTTTATGGAAAGGTGTGTTCCACCTTCTTCAATGTTTTCAGGTGGAATTTGAATTTATTGCGTACTATATGATTTTGTCTCATGTTAAAATCAATGTAAACAATCAATTCAAATTACTATACTAGAACTATTTAGTTAATACTACCACTGTGATTGTAAACAAAATGTCTCCAGTACAATATAATCATTATAGTATTACCTGAACTAGATTCAAAGATGTTCATGATGCATGGCCACGATGATGTTGGCGAGTGCAGTGCGCGGTGTGCGTTACCCCAGCAAAATAATGTCGAAAATAGTTATTTAAATGTTACAGGCAATTAGTTGTCCAGCTCCTGTAATAGGGTATTACACCCATTTTTGAAAAGTGTCTCAATGAAATTCTGTAGTGCTAATATGCCACCAAAAAAAAACACAAAATTTTTATTCAATCGCTAAGTGCCATAAAAATGCACCAAAATTTTAAATTTTCAAATTTCGCGCGTAGTTTGACGAAAACGCCTCTTACTGGACGCCATATTGCTCAGCGTAAATGACGTCAGTTCGTTTTGTATCAAATGAGCTCATATTAAATATGATAATTGTATATCATTAAAAAAATAATTAAAAGCATATTTTGTAGTAGGTGTAATAGTGAAAAAATTACGTTGGTTACGAAAATAATAAAAGTACAAAGCCTATATTACGCCAATCGGTTGACTGACAGTTGTCAATTTTTTGTTTACACAGCCTTATGGCGTAATAACATGGCCGCTACTATTTCTCGGTGTTTTAGAACAGATTAAAAATACTGAAAACTTTGAATTGAATTTAAAAATTTGTTTTGATATTTTATGAACTAAAACTTACATTTTCCGACTGCTTTATGCCTAAACTGTCTCAATAACATATTTATAGATTTTTCCTCGTTTAGAGTAAAATACCCTATTGTTGCGCACATTTTTAAATTTGTTGCACATATAGATTTTGAGTTATTCCACAAAAACATTTCCTGCTGGGGTATTGTTACCGCAGCCAGACATTTTCTTTTATAATGGGAATATTGAAATAAATATTAGCCATATAATTAGTAGACTAGACGAGGTAAATGTTGCAACTTATTTTGTATTTGTTCTACCTTCGACTACAATGTTATTCAAGATTTTGGAGTAACGTTTGTGGTTTTGCTGGATCTCTGAAACGGATGAGCAGATTCTTATCATCTTTTTTACATGACTTCTTAAGAATTAGTTTGAATTAGTTGGGTAATAAAAAAACTAAATTAATGCACCATTCAAAGGTTATTTAATTAAATATAAATACACTTCAATAGGTCTTAACACTTTGAATAAGAGCCCGAAAGACTTACTTTAAACGTTATTTTGTAGCTTGTATCTGTCTTCAAATGTATGTGAAGTTTCATTAGTATCCTGTTAGTAATAAACAAATTATGATGAAATTCAGTTCTCCACTTTGACGGTCATAATGCGCGCTTAGTTATTTGGCCTCCGATAACCCTGTATGTGAATATATAAATTAAATGATATATCAATAATTAGTTACTTAGTTCAGTTATATCCCTGTAAAATTTCAGCGTAGTACATCCAATATTAACGAGATATTAAAATAAATATCATCTAATTGCCTGTAACATTTAAATGACTATTTTCGACATTATTTTGCCGGGGTAATGCACACCAGTGCGCGCGTCATTATTATAAAACAAAGTCCCCAGCTGTGTGTAAACTAAAAACTACAAAGAGGATTTTCATGTGACTTTCACCAATAGACAGCGTGATTCATGAGGAAGGTTTAGGTGTATAATTTGTTAAGGTTTTATGTAAATTGGTAGAAATATGGCGATAATACCCATGCATAGTTGGGCTGAGGGCCTGGTAACGACTAACAGATTTTGTAAAAAAACTTTAGCACCAGTCTTCCACAAATTAAATTAGGGGTGGCTAAGTTAAAGCTGTAATCGATCGGTCATGGTTATGCTTTGCTTGCCGAGGTTGGCCCGTGGATGGCTGACCATCCATTTCATACTGAGACCCCTGCCTCAGAAAGTATATAAATCCGTTGGTCCCTACTGCCATTCATAGATCTTTAACAGTTGTTACATCTGTAACAACTAAGCCTCTGACTATCTAGTCAAAGGCCCAAAAGACTGCCACCCAGTCTTACCTATGGAAATTCTGTTACCCAGTTACTGGGTTGTGGAGATCAGATAGGCAGTCGCTCGATGTAAAACACTGATATTCAGCTACATCCGGTTAAACTGGAAGCTGATCCGAACATAGTTGGAAAAAGGCTAGACAGTTGGTTTTCTTCCACAAGTTATACAAAATTGGGATTGTTCCCACTAGTTCTACTAAACTGTTCTACAGTAGAACTAATGGGCCTTTATTTAAAAAAAAAAGTGACAGCATCTATATAAAGTCCTCATTAAACTAATGTTTGCTTTGTGCAATGCACTGTGAGGACCTCAGGACTTAACCAAACTAGGTGCTACAATCCTAGTCAAAATTAGGAAGAGACTATGGACTAGGATCTCAAGATATAACTAAACGAGGTGCTGAAATCCTAGTTCAAATTCGGAAGAGACTATAGATTATGATATCAGGACTTGTTTTATTAGGGTGTCCAATAATATTTAAGTTTACTTTAAACCTGATGTGAGGCAACTATGTTTGGCAATACATTTCTTAAAGTAGAGCTACTTAGAAGTAAAAGTTTCACTAGTTCTACTATTTGGGAATAAATCAAAAAGTAGTACTAGTGGTAACCAAAAGTCCCATTAGTTCTACCGTAGAACTGTGAAAGAACTAGTAGAACAAGTGGGAATAAAATGTCCCATTAGTTCTACCGTAGAACTGCGAAAGAACTAGTAGAACTAGTGGGAATAAAAAGTCCCATTAGTTCTACTATTTTGTTATACCTAACATCGTAGGACTATTGGGAAAAAAAAGTCTATAGAAAAACTGTTCCCAAAATTGTATCTGTAGACTAGTTTACTGTAATCTTTAGCAATAAAATAAAAATCAATTCTCCTATTCTATAATAATGACAAAATGATCACTCATATGAAAAACTATTATGTCATCATGAATTGAATAATCACTGCAAGTTGTATGAGATCAGATAATTATTCTTTTTACCTTATCTGTTATTCAGTTGAGAAACATCATCTGTTACCATATAATTTATCTATCATTATTATCATTTATGCATTGTGAAAGAACTGCAGTTTACTTAGTACTTGTTATTTTTCATGTTATCTCGGAATTCCAGATAAGTGATAGTTACAATGGTGTTACGGTACTGTTATATTAATTTGATACTAATATTTCGCTGTGAGTTTTAAGTATTCAAGTAATTATAGATAAATGGTCATTAGCAGCTAGCTGATTGCTTTATAAACAATGAATGGCAAACAAAACGTAATTAAGTTAGGTAAAGCATCATTCATTGTTTTCTTAAAACAGGTGTTAAGGTAGGTACTATACTAACATACTTACTGGTTTTTTGTCTTTTTATATTAAACCTTATAAACATTACAATAGCCTTCGAAAATATTAGTGTGTCTTATCATTAAACAAGAGAATGTATCATAATAAATTATTGTCACCATACTCCATATTTGCATTTATTTTATAAACAAGTTAGAGCGAATTTCACCAAACTTTTAGTTAATATTGCAATGTCAGTTTAGCATATTTTTGGGCTGCTTCAGATATTCAAAACGCTTAACGGGACATTTATGAAAAAATATGGGTATATTATTTAATTTTAGATTAAGATAAGATTAATCTATTTTTATTTTTACAAAAATTTGAAGTATGTACAGAGGCCAGTACATCCAGCTTCAACTATCAAATGTCTTTGATAGATTTTCAACTTTATTTCAAAATTGTAAGGTTCATATTCAATTGGAAACATTTGACAGTTTGATAAGGCTTAATGTGCTGGTGTCTGACTGTCTGTACATATTCCACCAGTTAGATTTATTTCTAGTGTCTCGAAGGAATAATAAACACTTAGAAACAACAAATTCGTAACCAGACACAAGCAAGTACCAATGTGACTTTCAATTTCACATGAAAATCGGCACAACGTCGGTTACCTATCATAAGGTCGAAAAATATTTGACCGAATTTCATTTCACCCAAAACTTTTCAACTTTTCTCGTTTCATATTTTTTTACTTCATCGAAGTCACGTCTGCCACTGTATCAGTTGACCTATTATCAATTCGGTTTTTTTCGTTGCTCCGACGTTTCATTTGGTCGAAAAAGTTTTTACCGAAGTTACACTTAGCCGAAATAACATTTGTTCGAACATTCGTTATACCACTGTTTTAATTACCATTATTTCACCAAACGCCTAGAAGTAAATATGTCTGATATTGAGTCAATGATAACCGGTACCGAACGAAAAATCAAAAACAATTGAAAATTAAAGACAATTTGAGTGAAATTAAATATTTGAAAGAGTTTTCGAAACTAATGTATTTATTACAGTGGCGTTATAGAGAGCTAATTTCAGATTAGTTTCCTACTATTTTGTTTTATAAATTATTTAACGCACTTAATAAAACAGTCCCAGTAAGAAGCTTGCAAACAAAGATTCTTGTTTCATACATGCAGCATGCAAGCAGGCATACAGCATGCAAGCAGGCATGCAGCATGCACGCAGGCATGCAGCATGCAAGCAGGCATGCAGCATGCAAGCAGGCATGCAGCATGCAAGCAGGCATACAGCATGCAAGCAGGTATGCAGCATGCAAACAAGCATGAAACATGCAAGCAGGCATGCAACATGCGCAAGCATTGTTTGCATTGTGCGGCTCCGGTGCTGCGGGGTCTGGGCGGCTCCACGCGAGCTTATCGTCGCAGATGGTTTTAACGCTCACCACCGCAGCTTCGGCTTGCTGGCCGCCTGCTCACAGCTCGCGGGCCGCCCCACCCCTCCGCGCCTACGCGTTCTTAAATTACACTCTAGGGGTAGGGCAGACAAGACTGCGTGAAGTCGGTTTTGCAGCGATTCGTTTCTGTCACTAAATTTTGTAACGTATTGACTTTTTATGCCACTATTTTAATTTAATGTTGAAAATGCTACCAAGTAACCGGCTATATACTTGTGATCAAATAATATTCCGAAATGTTGTTTTGACGGGGTGAAAATATGGTAAATAAATCATTTGGCAAATGAAAATAGTTCAAAAGAGACTTCGGCCAATAGGAAAAAGTTATTTTGTAAATCGGAGAAACATAGTTCGGTAAAATAATACCTATGACACATGATCTAAAAATATGTCAAATAGCGCATAAAGCAAATAAGACATCGGTCAATAGTTTTCGGTAAAATGAAAAAAATAATTCGGAAAAGTGATCGGCTCCCCACAACGTCATGTAGTTACTTTCTAAGTTTATCTTGGATATCACTGACATTGGTGAAGGAAACCATCATGAAGAAACCTGGACTTATCATTTATTAATATAAGTCTGAAATCGCCAATCCGCCTTCAGCAATCGTGGTGATCAATGCTCGTGCCTTCTCTGTATGAGAAGAGGCCTTTGCCCTGCAGTATTATTGGTTGAAAAACTAGGGATTATTTAGGAGAAATTTTCTACATCTACCCACAGAAATAACCTGCTAAAAATTAATAGAATAAGGCGCTAAAACTTTGGTATGTCAGTGGTAAAGTTCCACTTGCTAAATGAAATTTTGGCATCTTGAGAATAACACTGTTATCAATGTGTAACAAGAAGTAATCCTAAATGATTCATACTTGCGTAGGTAGTACTGTGCTGTAACAACTTACCTGACACTCTTGGCATTACTGTGTTAACATTAAGCCACATTCGACGTACTGCTACATACAATAATTAGGGTTATTAGCAAGTTAATTCATATGTAAATACGAACAACATTCTGCATTCACCAGCTAGCCATGTACAAGCTGTGGAAAATCATCACTACAAAATGTGCCTTCTTACGTTAATTTAATCTTTTTTTCAAATTTAGACCATGATAATTAGTGACGTCTTTGTTGCAGGGTCAACAAAGCGCGCGGGCTATGACTTAGGCCATGCAATAAAAATGGAAGTAGTCAATGTAGGCGAAGGTAGGTACGAACAAAGTGAAAATGTGCCGGGGAGCAGTATCGACAGCGATGCCTCCAGCAGCGCCTTCGAGAGCAACGATAGTGATCATTACAGCGAAGATTTGGACAAAATATCAGAAGATGGTGACTTGAAAGAGGATCTGCAAAAGACAATACCAGAATGTTACAAGTCCGACTCAAACTTTTCATCACACACAGCAAGCATCACAAATGACGAAGAGTTTCAGGCGACGGCATTGTGCCAGTTTATGGATATATTGAATGATTTAGACGAAGTTTTAGATAAGTCTTTGCTTGCATGTCTTGACGATGGAACGAAAAACTTCGACAGTGATGAAGAGGATCTCATTTGTAAGATTAAGGAATGCATTGGTGAGGCACAAGGAGAATCAAATCGTTCGGAAGCGCATAGTTCTATGGATGACAATACTCAAGTTATAACATGTTCCGACTTATATGCATCAGTTCCACCTACAGAGGTAATGGACGTCACACCAAGTCTATCTGAAAGGGCGAATCACACGAGCCTTGGTCGCTCAAAAAGTTTTTCAGAACTCACCGACAATGATCGGCAGGTTATAGTTTCATCATTAGAGAGAGCAAGCACGACGAACGATACATTGCGAAACTCAATGAGGAGATTAGACCCTATTGTTCTGCCGGCGATAACAGCGGAGTCGTCTTGCGAGCCTCTAACGTTACCGGTTATACTTTTTCTGGAGCATAACATTAACATGCGGCCGACGAGCGCTCCGATACAGTTGCAAGTGACGGCGGCGAACCTCAGTAGTGATGGTGCTTCGGGACCTTTAATCGTGGGGCGGCGTGCTTTGCTCATGAATCGTACGCTTTCGCTCCCGTCTCCAGGGGATAGTGACGTCACAACTGGGGACTGGACTGGGCGAAATACTGCTAGGAGTACCGCAAGGAGCACTAGTGCGTCAAGTTCGTCTTCCGAGTCGTTGGACGTTGCTCCCATCATCCAAAATGCTACAAGTGCCACTGAGGAGAGGTAATTGTATTTTTTTTCTATCAAAGTTAATTGCGTTATACTATTCAATTAACTTAAATGCATTGAGCAACCTTCGCGATTTCGGTAATACATTACTCATTTCATGCTCAAAAATGAGGTCATAGGATGTGATTTCATGATTCACGATTCTTTATCATCTTCTTAAAAAATCTGATGCAGAAATGTTACGATTATTTTTGCAGAAATGAAGAGACTGAAGAACCTCCTTTTGGAGTTTGGCCACATCGTATGAGTGCCATGCTGGCGTGCCTCAGTTGTACCGTGGGAATATTTAATATATCTAGATTTGCCATATTCAGTGTTCATTTTGGAGGTAATGAATGGACTTTTACGTAATTAATTGGATTCACCTAATTTCCTGGTATCTTTATAATGGATCTTTTTTTTATTGTTGCAGCGAGCTTCATAATACAGTTTTTTATACTGTCGTTTTTAATTGGAATACCGCTATTTACCTTACATTTGTGTTTGGGACAAGTATTAGAGTCTGGCCCGGTGGACATGTGGCGTATATCACCGATATTCCAAGGCGTAGGCGTCTCGTTGCTCATTACTCAAGCCGTGATTGGCATGTACAGTATAATAGGCTTGTCTTGGATATTTGTTTACTTTAGAGACTCTTTTATAACGTCCAATGACAAATATAAATGGGCATTACCACACGAATTCAATTTTGAAGGTGAGTCAACCATTACTTAATTAAATAGTTTATTGTTTGGACAATGTCAACAAATTTGGTGATATCAATCAACAAGTGAAGCAGGAAGTTTGAATGAAGGTCGTCAATTTACACAATTACTGTTTCCGTTGGTGGGACAAGGAAATAGGGTCAGACTGAGAAAGTTTTTTTTTAATGTTACAGATGCCGTTGCGAAGAATGGCACTTATAAAATACAGGAAACTTTGCCGCAGTATTTTCACGGCGAGGTTTTACAAAGGAATTTGGGGTCCAATAGTTCATATTTCGGCACGATAAAATTTCAAGTAGCATTCAACTTGGCCGTAGTGTGGATGATTGTGTTCGTCGCGCTGAGTAAAGGATTGAGGTCTTACGGCAAGGTAATAAACATTTCAGCGCGTCATTGTAACGTAAAGGTGATTTCCCACGAAAGTATAACACGTGATTGTAATTGCAGGCCGTATACATGCTGATATTTCTGCCGATCTGTGGAACATTAGTCTTATGTACCAAACTGCTCACTTTGATACCGTACGACACCGTTATCAATATATTCTCCGAGACTGAATGGAGCGAATTCTTCATTAATAGTAATGTATGAGTATTTCTTTTCTGTCTTTTGAATAATAAAATAAAGATCTTATCTCTCTAACGTTCTTGCTATTTACTAACCTCTAATTAAGCAAAACAAAAGAATAACTCAACAACAATTAAAACTCTTTTCAATCCATGGTCACAATTTCAATGTTCTGATTTCAAATTCTTTTCTTTTTTTTAGAGTTGGGCAGCTGCAGCTCAAGAAACGTTTCTAACATGGGGCCTCCTTGGAGCCTGTATAATGCAACTAACATCACACAAAAACGCTAAGAACAAAACTAATAAAATACTACAAAAGGAGAGTGCGTGTATAGTGGCATTTACATTCGCAGTTCTACTTTTGGGATCATTTTTGGCCAACACTTGCGTGCAAATATTGAAGAATTATGGCTACGTTTATATGCCGGGGAGTTTCGGTGAGTTTTTCATGTTTGTATTATGTTTTGTGGGTGTGGCATAGCATTCTATGTTCACGCGAATAACTACTAACTTAAGGCTGACTTTTCAATAGTCAGATAACTTTTATCTGAGGAATAAAAATGGCGGTTTGACAGCTTATATATAGAAAATATGTCAAACTGTTATTTTTATTCCTCAGATAAAAGTTATCTGACTCTTAAAAATCAGCCCTTAGTCTGATTAGCTTATATAGACATAGGTATAACCAAATTGTTTTATTATAGATTCAGAATATTTTAGATTTTCGAACTATTGAATCTTTTGTTTCATCTTATACTAGCACTTGTGCACTACGTGTGTAGCTGGCATTACTTACAAACCAATGTTACCTCTTCATAATATTAGTATAGATCAACATTTTCATGCGTTTTTTTTTATTTTTGTGAAACAATTTTAAAGCATGTAGACTATAAAATCCTATGTGTTAAGCTAAATCTATATGTGTCCCAAACAGCCAATTTATCAACCGTTTTAGCCTGAAAGAGTAACAAACATCCATCCATCCTCACAAACTTCATCATCATATCAGCCTATTGCTGTCCACTGCTGAACGTAGGCCTTGCCCAGGGTTCGCCAACCAACCCGGTCTTGGGTAGCCCGCACCCATCAGCTGCCAGCAATCTTCCAAACTTTTGCGTTTATCATATTAATAGGAAGTAGTAAGCTTTCAGGAGCCGGTTTAATTAGCATTTTTTTTTATTACAAGGTAGGTATTTATGTCAGAGGTAATCTCCAGAAGTACAAGTCCGATTTAAAAAAGGAAGCTAGTTTTAAAGGTACTCAAATTTTGCCACATTTGATGATAAATAGAAGCCTACGCTAACTAATATTAGTACTATGTATATTCAAGTACATAATGCATAGGAGAACGTTTTTCGCAAAGTACATTTTAGGCTTACATCTATCGCGAAGTTTAAGTGTGCTGTGTGCAATATCAATTTTGTGGTCAATTCTCTACGCTTCGTCTGTCAAACTAATATTTAGTAAAAAATGAAAGTTTGTTGTTTTCAAACCAGCAATTTTTTTTTTATGGACATTTTATAAATTGTTTATTTCTTTATGGTTTTAAAAAAGCTTTTTACAAAAAAGACAACCGCCTTCAAAAAGTGAAAAATAACTTTAGCACAGAACACACGTTGACTTTAGTTTCGAAATTCAGTGTTGTAAAAAGCTTTTTATTTTCCGCTTTTTAGTACCTCCTTCTCATCCAAATCTATTAAGAAGAGATTGAAAGTTTACTACTACAAAGATTGATGAAACTAAAACGTCGTCTATGTAAAATTTTTGGGTATTTGTTGATTTTTCAAAAAGTGCTGAATCAATTTCGATAAAATTTATATGGGACCACCCCTGAAGCATACCCTATCCATAAAAAAGAATTTTCAAAATCGGTTTACGTTTGCCGGACAAATCGCGTAACAAATCGCGCACATACTTAATGCAAATTTAAGACATATACGGTTTTCTCTTGGATGCCATTGTCAGAACGGGACCACACGGGAAGCACTAGCTTTCAAATAAAAAAGAATCATCATAATCGGTTCACCCAGTCCCAAGAAATCAAGTAACATTGATAACCTCCTCCTTTTTTGAAGTCGGTTGAAAATGAAATTACCTCCGCAATAAAGATGAGTATATTCATACTTAGGTACCTACTTTCACCATACGGTCTATTATTGTCCTCATCTCTATTATAATGTTCGATTTATAATAGGCTTCTTTCACACGTACCGCAATCATACGACGAGGGTGGGCGCATATTTTATATTGAAAAAGAATAGTAGAATTTACATGGACCACATTTGTCGTCCATATCGACCGCATGGGTGATACCGACTACATTGCAACCACAACGCAATCACCAACCACACCGCGAACTAGCGACCGCGGAGGCCGGCCGGCCGCATCGCGGGCACAACGTTGCGTCGATTCTGCGTTGTACTGATGTGCAGCGTGGTTGTGTGCAAAATGTCCGGCAGAGAGACTTTTGACTCAGATTTATTTATTGAAGAGATCGGATCTCCTTAATAAATAAATCTGTGTCAAAACTCTCGCTGTCAAACTGTCTGTCTGCACACGACGCAACCACATCGCAACTACTAGCGACAACGCAACCACACCCACATTTTCTCGTGTATTCCCGTTGTCCCCGTAATTTTGACCCTGTTACGGGGACAACGCCACGTCAAAAAATTTCATTACCTATGTCCCCTTAACGTTACAGTTAACGTAACATTCCTGCAACGGAGACAACGGACAAATACGATTTCACGTATCGTCTACTTTTTTTTTCTTTTTAAACATAGGTAATTTAGCTCGGCATGCCCAAAACTAAAATGAAGGATATTGTATATTTATGATAGATTTTAATTTAAAATATAGAATCAAAGGCCTGCGGGGACAACGGGAAGTAATTTTAATTATTTAATTAAATTCCCTTTGTCCCCTTTTACGGGGACAACGGAAATACACGCATTTTTTCGGTACCGCAACGCAACTGCGAAAAGCCGCAGCGACACTATTCATACGTAACCACTGCTTGACCACCTTTTATCGCTGCGATGTGAAAAGGCTAGGCAGATGACGGGGCATAATGCACCTTATAGCTATGAATTGATTGTTGAAATTTCAATGATAATGGTTGTAGCTAAAAAATCAAATGCTTAAAGATGTCGTGTCAGTTAGGGTTTGGAATTTCAACTGTAATATGATGACGTTAAGGTATAATGTTACGTCACATAAAAATCCCCTGCAGTGTCGTGCCGTCTCCGTAGCCTCTTTGAATCTATTGGTATATTGTAAACGTACAATGTGCATCTAATTGGCACCGTGTTTATTTGCTATGAAATTAACTGCACTACTCGCGCTAATTTCCTTGACGATGACATACGATACATTGTAGTAAGAGTTTTTTATGTTTTTTTTTTTTTCATTATGTACAGCCACTGACGTCATCAGAGTTAAAATGTACACTGAAATTATACCCTAACTAGCGACCCGCCCTGCTTTGCAGCCAGTACTAATTATAACCTACTAGCATTTTGCCCGCGACTTCGTCCGCGTGTATTGTCTCAAGGATCCTTATTTTTTTGGTAATGCAATTTAACCTATAGCACTCAGGCATAACGTAGCTTCCTATTGGTGAGAGAATTATTGAAACCGTATGAGTCGTTTCTGAGATTACCCCCTACACACAAACTTACAAGCTTACACAACTTAACAAACCAATTTTACCTAGTATAGATAACTTTCCTAGAGTCCTCTTTCTATTAGTGAAAATCATATAAAAATCCGTATAGCAGTTTCTGAGATTAGCCCAGACGAACACAAATTCAGCGCCCCGTGTTGGAATTTGTATCACGTCTATATTCATGAACTGAATTCATGGTCAATGTTTGTGATCACCTTCCTACCACCATGTATAACCCTATGTGCCGTCACATCCAAATTACCACTTCTACCCTAGGTCCGGGACGTCCGCAAAGTAAGAGACGAAAATTAAAAAAGAAATAACCCTCTTGGGCTCAGTCGGGTAAAAGTTTCTCTCATTAATTTTTTAAGTTAAAAACAATTGATTGGCACTTTCAAACATTATTTACAAAAACATAACCCTCCTTCTGGCGCAGTCGGGTAAAAACAAAAGAATTGAATTTAGTTGCCCCTTCCAAAAGGTTGGGTTCCTATGGAGAATAATGGTTTAGAAATTATATAATTACACGCGAATACTATATGCTCACACATTAACACCATATCCAGGTTACGCATACGCTGAACCGGGACTACCCGAGATCTGGGAATATGTGACCACTGTGCTTTATGATCACGTTATTTACAGTAGTAACGAACGTAGAACTTTCGCCCTTATAAAAGTAAGTATAAGGGCGAAAATACGTGAGGATGGATGGATGGATGTTTGATACTGTTACGACTGAACGGAATTAGCTGAAACATGGCAGACATAATAAATAGATCTACCATAACTCATAAAATATTTTTTATCTCGGTTATGTGTTCCCGTGGGATAATTTAGAACGTTGGCTTAAGTCTGAAGTAATACATAAATTATATTAATTCTAGAAACGGTAAAATCCACACAATTCTTATGGCCCATATCTGAACCCATGCCGGGTAACGTGGTCACCACGCCAGTCCGTTACATGGGCCACTATGGCAGTTTGGTCGGAGTAACGGTATGGAAGACTGGCAACACCGCGCGCACGTTAAGCGGCTGGCAACCCTTACAGCTGGCTACACAGATCGTGCCAGCTACTCTTGCTGTGTTGCCTGCTAATTTGGTAAGTTTAATCAAAAACTTCCTATTCTTTTGCCTACTCTTGGTTGACTCATATACTAAGCCTAGGGTAAGTATAAGTCCACCTATGGAACTTTGATGTTGCAAAAAGTTTAGTACCTAAATAAAAACTATTTTTAGGCTTTACTGGGCGTCAAGGATAGCAACACAATTTTTAATCGTTGAAAAAGTTAACAATATTTTTTTAATATCAAAATAGACACACTAATCATGTACAAATGTATAAAAGAAAATTTCATAAGAATAGAAAACTCTAAGCACCTCCACTGTTTTAATAAATTTTCGAATATTACATACAATTAATTCCAACCACACAATGTTTTCAACAATTACTCAATGACAAATTTAAAATAACTTTTTCATAATTCCATATTGATTCTTCAACCTGGCATGCATGCCAGAATTAACCAACAAATAACATTGTTATCTAACTCCAATTATTTCCTTGTTATTCTTTTATAATAGTTAGCACACTTCGCAGTGTTATACCTTTTTATTGCCAAGACTATGAAATATGGTATATGACCTTCATTCTTTGTGGCCTAGAATTTATTTTACAACTCTATAAAGTGTAATTGTTTGTTGAAACAGTCTAGTTTCGCGATTAACGTTGAAATTGTAGATTTGCTCTGTGAGTTATGGATCTAATTAGGCCCTCTTTTATTTTTCGCGGGAGCTATGAATTAGAACGATTGTATCGACTCATTGGGCCTTGAAAACTCCTACATGATAATGTTTCGAAAGATTCGCGGAACTCAGTCTGACATTGTTGTCAGGCATTGATTGTTTCATAAGATTGCAGCAATTATAAAGAAGATACTATACATATTGTATGGAATAAATTGTCACTGGGACATCAATGCACCCACCAAAAAGGGTTGAAATTCCATTACTGATCTATAATGTGCTAAAGGATCATTGTTCCACTATGAGATAGAGGAATTAGGTAGATGTCACCAACAATCAATTGACTTACTTTTTTATAAACTGTCAAAACGCGATTCCCCCATATAATTTGTATGGCAATTTATACTTATGACGTCACTTGTAGGTAGGTATTTACTAATTCAATTGACAAAATATTTATTGATAGCAAAGCAACTAAAAAACATTTTTTTAACTGACTTTACAAAAAGGAGGAGGTGCTTAATTTTTGTTTCATGTGTGACGCGTATTGATAGTGTAATCCGATTTCGATGATTTTTTTAAATGGATAGTCTTATCTCAAAGTTTGTTCCATATATTTTTTATGAAAATATGCACTAAAAAGCGAAATTAAAGTTATTGTTTATCTTTTAGTTTTTGAAGGCGGCTTTTTTTTAATTTTTACCGAAAATTTAAAATTAATCGGGTATTCGGAGCTAAAATTAAGAGAAGTTCTGTCTTGGAATTTTCGGTTAATCAACCCAATTTTAGGAAGAAAAATTAATAATTCGACTTTAAACTGTACTGTTTCTCCTTAGAACTGACTTCTGACCTACAGCTTATCTTCATTTATTTCCAGCTCTCCCCGGCTTGGGCAGTGATATTCTACTTCATCATAATAATGTTCGGCATCGCGCAACAGCTGGCGATATGGCACTGCGTCATTACTGGCATCATGGCTATCAACGCTGAAGCTCTTAAAGTGTGGGAGACTACCATCACGTTTCTGAGCTGTGTTTTTGGACTTGCTATGGGATTGCTGCTAAGTACTGATGTGAGTATAAAATACATGTTTTACAGACTTTTATTCTTATACTAACGCCCAGCCTGAACTTCGCACAGGTGCAATTTATTTTTCGAATTTCCGAAGTAAGTTTTCTTTCATACATACCTTGTCCTGGCAATACCTAACACAACAAAAAAGAATTATCCAATCTGGTGCAGTCATTCGGATGCTATGCGCATACTGACATTAAGGCATTTGTATATTCCATCTAAGTTCACATGTGAATGCAATCAATATATTGAGTATAGGCGACTTTGTTTTATACTATCTATGTAAGGAAAGGAAGTACATGTTACCCTCATTAAGTCAAATCTTTTTTTCATCTTTATTTATTTTGTTTTTTTTATCTATACAGATATATATTTAAGTAATTACACAACATCATCTCAAGTAACATACCGATCAGGTACATGAGTAACAAGACTACACTGACGCGTAGATTAAAGGTAGCTAAAAACGATTTAGCAACAGGGCCGAATTGAAACGTCTTTGACTTCCGCGCGGACGAATCCGCGGGCAAAAACTAGTCTTAAATAAACTGGCGGCATCTACTGATGACTTGTATTCGCTAGAACTGTAAATGTACAACATCCATCATATTTAGTACGTTACTTACATACATCAAATAGATTATTTTATTACACTAGTATGTATGTATCACAATGTGTGACTGACTGTTTTCATCTAAATTATGGAACTGACTTTGATGTATTTTGATAGAAGGTAGCTGGGTAGTAGGTACGTATTTTGATAACGAAATAGGGTACTTAAGATTATGCCGACTTCATTCACTAATATCTTAATATTGATGCATAATAATATGTCAAGTCAAGTACCTAAACTAAATCGTTAAAACTGGTTATTCTAGAATGCATGGAACTAGTTCGTTATGGTTAAATTATTACACTTAATGTGTTTTGTATTTAGCCTAGATTCTTGAATTAATTAATTAGGAATAATGGTACTTTGGACGACTTGTTTGACTTATGCTAATGTAGTTTTCCCCGATACCGGAGTAAACTGGATTTTGTATATTTGAAAGCAAAATACCTTTGACTTGTAGGAGCATACTCTACCAGATGTCTTTATTTCTCAAAGATTAAGCTAAACAAAATTGAGAAATAGCATCCGTCGGCTATTCGTTTACCGTCAAAACTTGAAATCATGCAGTTCTTAATAACTTCAAGGAAAACATCAGATACCTTTCTTTTTGGACTTTGCCACAGTCGGGTAAAAAGGCACAC
This sequence comes from Charanyca ferruginea, assembly GCA_947361185.1. Lineage (NCBI taxonomy): Eukaryota > Metazoa > Arthropoda > Insecta > Lepidoptera > Noctuidae > Charanyca > Charanyca ferruginea. The sequence continues at coordinate 17,602,451 of OX376068.1, read as the reverse complement.
ACTGCTCGTATTCGCGAAAAACCCTAACTAGTAGGTTTAAAATTTGGAACGTGTGTTTTATTAGCGTATAATTATCGTGATTGCGTGCGTAAATACCAGCAATATAGTTGCTGTTGAATGAAATAGGAGTGTTCTAATTAGGTTAATTTGACAATTACATTGTAATGGCTTGTTTCATCACATCAAGTTTTAATTTGTTTGGGAGACGATATCTGTATTTTTTTATGTGTTGAATAGTGACTGTCTACATTTAGATTTTAATAAAATAAATGAAAAAGAAAACTGACCCTGTCTGACCTTTTGGCTCTTACGTCGATATTGTGATGACAATACGAGATATTTTACTACAACTTCACGTGCCTTGATTATATACCGTAGTCGCATAACTAATTGTTTAGCTATGCTAATATTAGCTACACTGCAGTATCGTGTGAAATAAAGGTACGGCTATACCAACACGCGACGGCGTACACAATCAAAACAAAGGTTCATAATTTCAATACAAAGTGATCTAAAACTGTTGAAACAATGATAACAAACTTTAAATACATGTTAATATTTTAACACATGAGAGCCAAACCAGTATGTTAATTAACGCAAGGAGAAACTAAAAAAATAAAACGAGTGACCACACGACTGAAGTAAAACTTCTTAAACTCCATCTATGTAACTATGTATCCGTTTGCAACTGGCTATGAGAGAAAGAAAATATATGATCGCACCTCTCTCACTCGCCCCTACAGTAATGTACGAAACGTAACTCTCTCTCTTTCTATCTTCACTAACTTATATCTCCCTCTCAACTTCCGTTCGCCTCACCGGATCACACTTTTCCTAACGCTCTCGTCACGCATTCACTAGCTTACTCCCCAAGTCAAGCGTGCGTAAAGAAGTTTTACTACAAAAATATTCCAATCGAAAATAGAATAGAATAGAATTTTTCTTTATTCGAGTAACCAAGACTCAACAAAACTGTTAGTAAAACTTATGACTATGTTAGTAAGAACAGACACTAAACAAAAACAATGCAAACAAAACAAGAATTAACAACAATTGGTCACTGCTACGCTACTAAATAAAAAGGTTTTTATTTTTTTATTTTCTTACAAAGTCGGATACGTAAAAAAAATACTCCGTATATTTTTATATTTTTTCAGTACTTATTTTGTTATGCTATTAGTTAATTGACATACTGTTCAAGTACAAAGAGGCAGCAAGTATTAAATCATTTTATGCAATTAAAGTTTGCATAGCAATATGGACAAATTACTGCAAAGAGCAAATTCTACTAAACGCCCACGAGAGTACTTTCACCATTATATTTGTGACACCAAATAATTTGGTTTGTAGGATGATTGCGTGGCTCTGGTATTACAGATGTCTTTCAGTGGTAGTACGCGGGCGTTTATACCGTTGGGTATGGGTTGGGGGTAGACAGGAACTCAAAACCCACATAACCCATTTTGACTAAACCCACATATTATGTGAGTTTGGTCCAAATTCCTCTCTTTTTTCTTTCCTTTTATTTAAAACGTTGCCCCACACTATAAAATTCTCCTGTATTGTAGTTGCGTTAACAAACATATAAACTCACGTACACAAACAGCCAGACCCGGAACGGCTGTTTGTAGGCCGTGTTGTTCCGGGCGAGCCTCAAACCCGCGACACGCAGCAGTCAATCGTTCAACCACTGCGCCAACCGTCCAATTGTTGTTTTGTGTAATTGTAAAGACTTTGATTTATAAATCTATTCTAATTGTTATTGCTGGATAATGTACGACATTCGGCACAATGCATTAGTTTGACGTAGGTAATTAACCTTTTGAGCGTCACGCCAAATGGCAAAAGCGTTATACGGCACATTTTTAAGTACAAAATAAATATATACATATTATATATTTGTGTATGTATATCAGATGGCCGTGTGTGTCATCATAACATATTATTGTATTATATACTAAACTAGTTGACCCGACAGACGTTGTCCTGTCCCTAACTATCTACACTACCAAACTACCTCCCACCACTACCCACCACCTTCCTACCTTCCACTACTACCTCCTCGAGGGTAGGTGTAGGGTAGACGTAGGGTAGGTACCCTACACCTACCCTACCTAAAATTTTATTATACAAACCTTCTCCTGACAATAAAGAACACAAAAAAAAGAATTATCCAATTTGGTCCAGCCGTTCGGAAGTTATGCGCTTACATACTTTTCGGCGATTCATTTTTGTATATCGAGGAAAGAGACTGAAATCTTAATCTATTTAAGATTAAGATTTCAGTCTCTTTCCTCTTATTTAAAACTATATTCATGAAATATTTTAAAAAGGCACAAAGATATATCCATTCTTTATCTCCCTATTATTATTTGTAGATTTTGCGGTGCATTGTATCACCGCAAAAATATTGGTGTGGAGGGCACGCGCGCCTTTATGCTCTGGTCAAAGGTTCTGTCACGACACTGGTTCACAAGTGTAACTATTAAGATATTTTAGGTTAGCTCGTTTTGGGAGAACGAATTTCATGTACTGCCTGCCTCCCTAGCCATATTACCCAAATTGACAATCTACAATCGATAACGCTAATAGAAAACTCATCATCATGGGAAACGTATGGGAATGGCGTCATCTCAACGATAAGTCACGTGATCGAAAAACAAAATGGATTACGACGAAGCGTTAATTATTGTAGAAAGAGAAACGACACGAAACGTTTGTAAATTGGCTAGGGGGCTGGTGTGGCGCTAGCCTGTTTTTTTTTTTTCGGGGTGGAAAATCCTCATGGATGTCCTCTGCCCTGGGGCGGGCGGAGGGGTCTGTCAGACTCTTACTGACTAAAAACCACCCCGGTGTTCCATCTCACACCTACGTCGGGGGTCGCGGGAACTGGAGATACTTCCGCAACCCCCGACTGGTGCCGGCCCGCTAGCGAGCCGGCCACTTCTGGGGTCAAGGGGGGTGTGAGGTGTTAGACGCCCCCCGGACGTCTAAGAGGGGCGCGCGTGGAACACTACGCGCTGCCACCTCGGGTCCTGATGAGCCTGATATCTACTCCTCAGGCTGGCATCCGCATAGTCCACTTCATAGACTACGTGTGGGTTGGGTCGTGGTGGCAATGCGTCATACAAGTCGCGCTCGCGGTCGGCGTGTTCGTGGTGCGAGGTCGTCCGTACTCACCAGACGTGGTGGTAGCCGCGCTGTACTCGTCGCGCAGCCGGTTGTCGGCCACGTTGGCGGCTCTGCTGAGCTTCACTTGGACCGTGGTACTACCTGTGTTATTGTGTGTAAGTATACTACAGAAATAAATTGAAAGGACAAGTACATCCACATTTGTCTACACCCCTCACTCCCCACAAACACACTTTCACTCATACATAGGTACACATACGCGATGTATGTGTACTGTTATAATAATATTAATATTATGTGGGGACATTTCAAACACGGCCATTTGACCCCAACTACTACACTAGGGAGTCCCTGTACTATGGGTATCAGAGAGCTGATATACATACACAAATACATTTTAAATACATACATATAAAGATAATCAACAACCAGACTCAAGGCAAACACAAACAAATGCCTGCCAAAACACATGCCTATCAAACTAAGTAACATTGAGAAAAAAATATTGCTGGAAAATAACTACTATTTTTGGTGTGAAAAATCACTGTTTATGGTATTTTTATTTATTGTTAAGGCATTCAAACGACTTACTCACTAACACATACACAAACTGTATTTAATATTCATACTATTCCTAACCTCCATATATCAACTTACCCCCTAGGCCATCAGCTGGCGATGCTCTTGTTTTTGGACATCAATATTTCCATAACCAGAAGGGTTCGCAGGTATAGTCCAGAGCTAAAAACATATCGCAATGATGCGAAGAACATGTCGTTTTCGGCCTTATCTGTCTTCTAATACCCGTTACATTATAGCGCAGCAAGCCTATCTGACCCAGTTACGGCCAGCGGGTTGTCGGTGAACAAAAATATGATTAAAATAACTTTTATACAATTGTCATGTTTCAGGCAATTTGCGTGATGGATTTCCGAGTGGGGCTGCAGAAACAGATGTACAGTTGGAGGAAACCTGTCGGGTAATTTACTGGACATTTTGAAATAAAAATATCTAACCTGTCTGGAATACCGCAATGCGCAAGGATATGTTTAGGGCAAATTTCACAAAACATTTAAAACCTTTATGTCTTTACCTGTGAATTAAATTTTTGACTGCTTACCATACATAAACGTTCAGACGTCAATTTAATTCCACAGGAAAGTATAAGGGTGTTACTACACCAATCGATCGATCATCGATCGACGTTGGCGAGTTCCATCCATTCATTTGAAAAAAAAAAATTTAGATGGTTTAAAATATTTTCCATTGTGAACAATACATTAGTTACCAGGGTAGATTGATATACCTACTTACCACATTTTTAAAACCCCGCATAATAAAAATATTTCGAAATGAAAATAAAACACTTTTACGTTTCATTTCGATGCCCATTTTGTGTTTATAAAAAAAAGAAAGTGACATGCGACGTTAACGGATCTATCAAATTGGCAGACAAGTGATATGACAAGTGTGTGGAGAAATATAATCATTATTTGTGACATTACATACTTCCCATAAAACAATGCAATTTCCGTGTTAGGGTGTTACTACACCAATCGATCGATTAGTGTGGTAGCTTTGGCTGATGGACGGATACCGGTCGACTAACTAATCGATCGATTGCCAGTCGATGGCATCGGCATCGTCGATCGATTAACTTCGGCTATAATCCATTACTAATAATAATCAAGCAGCTCGATCGACGTCGACTAATCCATTCTACCATCGATCGACGACCGATCGATTGGTCTGGTAGAAACTATGGATCGACGTCGACTCATCCATTCTACCATCGATCGATACCGTCGATCGATTGGTCTGGTAACACCCTAACGCTTTATACTAGGTATCAAAAGTTGAATGAAATTCGCCCTTCTTGTCACTATAACAACTTATACGATGCACCACTAACCATAGTTCATGACGATGGATGCATGTCTCTATCTACTCTATCTATACATATAGTATAGGTCCAACGTCATGGATTCACGTTAAACAAAAAGGTAAAGTTTTCAACAACATTTTCTAATAGTATTTTTTTTTGTTCCAGTTACTGGCCAGTATGGAGTCGTCAGGTGGCAGTGTTCCTGCAACAAGGAGCACTGTTACTAGTGCCTATCGCTGCGTTCATACAAACGTGGCGCTACATGAATAAGGGGCCACCTGATATTCTTGATGTAAGTCTTAATTAATGTTTCGTTTTTCAAAAGGTTTTCTTTTGTTTTTCTTTGAGACGTGTTCTGATCAGTCAGGTCAGGTCAGTTAATCAGAAAGTTAAAACTAATCGAGCAGTGATATTCGGCAAAAACCTCCCTTTAGTGAATTAATGTGAGCTTGAGGCGAGCTGTCATATCATGAGGTAGGATGAAAAGTCACTTCACCTAAAATGAATTTAGGTGAAGTGACTTTTGCCTAATGAAGCCTAATGAAGGCTTGTTGTCTTTATTATGCGAAAGACTAGGTGCTTTGCTAAACGGACAATTTTTACTACAATATGTAGCTGCAATATTGTCAAGTATGGCCTGGCAATACTTAAAACATTGCTGAACATGTATTGCAGCCACACATTGCTGGGAAAATATGTTTTGTTTTCTTAAACAAGACATAGTTTCCCTACGCTTTTGCGCCAAAAAAATGGCGCGTGGATTGATCATATAAATAGAATTGCAGCAATACTTACCTGAGTGGCCAACCACATTGACAACAACAACAAAATTTGAGTAGAACCCGGCCAATATTGCTGGAAAAGTATGGCAGCCATACATTGCTAAAAACATATGACTCAATACAAATCAAAACCTTCGAAGCGACATTGAATTACATTAGCGAAGACACAACAATTAACAATTGTTGTGTCTTCGCTAACGTTGTTGTTTATTATAATTATATAGAGGCGTTGATTACTAACTAAGGTGTATTGTGTCTGAGGATGTTGAGATATTATATTATATTGTTTTCATTGCTAATGCTACAAAGGATTATGGAACAAACGATTGTATTGAAGAATTGGTAAGACAATTTTGTAACTTTTAAAATTTTGAAGGTATTAACAGCTATTTACATGTTTGTAGTTAAGTACCAGATAACGTCTTGTAACGTTATATTATAATGTAATGTTCTTTTTACTTTTAATTAGCAGAGGTAGTTTTACAAACTTTTAGGAATGTTTGCATTCAAATGCATGTCAGTCTCAATCTGCCAAATACACTTTTTTTTTGGCACTTACTCGCCATCCTATTCCCATATCACTGCAACACTACTACCACAGTATAAGTATTAGTACTATCGTACAGTAGCGACACGCTCCGCCCCTCACCGAAACACTGTTCCTCACGTCTACTCGCGCCGCATTGGCTCTGGCAACGTCTTCCAGTTCAAGGGCTGACTCGTGGCGCGTAGAAACGTGTATTAGCTCATTTGTGAAAAAGAAAATAGAAATATTTTATATCATACAAATTAAGTATTTTATATATAATATTTTATACGTACAAAGCTTAAAAATTAATTAAAAAATATATTTATATTATGTACAATGGCGGGCTCACAGGGCATCAAAAAACTCGTCCGCATCGCTCACAATGGGACAAGTGCCCAGAAGGCTAGCAGCGTTACCACGTTGAATAGCAATGCTAATTCTCCAGATTTATTGTATAAATTAAATATTTTATACTTAAAACAAATAATAATATATGAAATTATGTAATTTTTGTCAAATTAAACTATGACGTATACATGCACGTACCTGGATTAAATTAAATACCATGAAATACAATTTGGAAGTAATAAATAAAAAATCTAAAAGCATTGTACAATACTGTGTAAATCATTCCCTCATCAACCGTCATTCCCTCCTAAATGCAATGAGGAAATGACGAATTTTAACTAAAGCTAAAAACTTCTTGGTATTTTTTATCTACTTACCTATTTGGAAGATCGAATTTCACAAACCTTGAAAGAATCGAGTACCTACTTGAGAGAGAGAAACACTTGTGTTGAGACCGCTATCGCGCGCTCGCTCGCTCTCGCGTGCTCGCGGTGGCTGTGACAGCCCTAGTGATATTAACGCACACACACGCACGTGTATCGCACGTGCATCTGTACAGTCTGCTATTTTTGTAGTAGTGTAGGCTATTATATCGTTTCGTTGTATGAAGTGTCGCGGGTGTGCTACTACACTCCTGTAAGCTGGAATCGACCACCAGAAAAACGCCAAAGCAATGAAGCACACATTATATTTACCTACGTTTGATATTGATTGTCACTAAGATTATTTTTATACCAAATAGGCTTGCGTTTAGCCTAAAGTGGAGCACGCTTGTCTAGGATGAACCGGTGCACTCGTGCCTTGTAGATACTCATAAGATTAAGAAATAACATTGCAACTATATTTTAAACATTTTAAATTAGTAGAATTGGCTTTCAGATGTGTGATTTTATTTTTAATATATACAAATCGATAAATAGACTATACGAAAATTCTCCTTCGAAACATGTATCTTTTCAGGGTGTAATATAGACAGACATCAGCATATTCAGCATCACATAAGCAGCAAAGTCGTATGTATTTGCTAATTGATGACTCTTCCTGAGATAAAATCTTCACATGATGATAAGTAGAAAACAAAATAGGTATATCATATACTTGGTACCTATATTCGTGTTTTTATTGTGTTAGTTTCCACTAACAGTATTACGAAATTTGAACTCATACAAGGTCGCAAAAAGTTTTTAGTCTCAGTTCTGTGTATGAGAAAATAGAGTACAGTATTTAATAAAAAATAATTGCTGATAAGTAAATTTATTGGATTATTACTAGTTCACTTTATTACTAAAACAACTCTTTATTTGTGTTAAAATTACGTGTTTTGAATATTGTGTTACGTTGTTGCCATGGATAAGTACAATTAAAAACTGGAACTGTGATACACAATTGAACTTCAACATTGCCATTTGATTAGTCTTATAGTGTCTTTGTTACCTGGAATTACGGAATTTTACTATGTCCAGTACAGCAGTGGATTTTCAAAGGGTAATGATTTTTCCCTCCCAAACATTGTAAAACTGCAACGCCACATTTTCATGATCCCCTAATTCATAAACTTAAAACATTAACACACACACACAACACACTTTTTTACTGACCTGTTGTGTCCCACTGCTGGGCAAAGGCCTCACCAGAGTCTTTCCAGGTATTCCTTTCTTGCGCCGCCTCGAACCAGCCCTCGCAATACGCGTCAAGGTCATCTCGCCACCTCAAAGCAAAGGCACCCATTGCATGGACCACTTTTACTCATAAATATTTTGGAATAGTTATTTTTCGTCTGTTGAGATCACAGAACAGATAAATAAATAAATGTTACAAGTTGTTAAGTTATCAATGTCGTAGCTCATCTTATGTAAGTACGCACATTCGGCATGTTACAATACGCACCTCCATTAAGATTAATATCATGTATCTTCATAAAATTTCGATGGAAATTACAAATTATTGTATAATTTTTAATTCTTAATTTTTTTAAATATTGTTATAAGCTCACGTTTGACCGCAACTTACCTGATCTTAAGTGATGATGCGGCCTAAGGTGGAGTACGCTTGGCTAGGATAAACCGGTTCACTAGTGCCTTGAAGATAATTCTTATTTCTAACAATTTTTCCAGCGCATCCAGAACCTGTATCGGCCTCGCATGCTCTCTGCTAACGAGCCTATGGCCCGCCTCCCCGCGCGCGCCACCCCCGCCCCCGCACCTCCTGACCCGCCGCCCAAGTATACACCACCACCCTCGTATTCCACCGCCACTGGTGCCAGGCTGCTCAACACTATAAGGCGGAGCTTCAGAACTCTTCGAAGGTACGGGTTCCATTGTTTTTTCTTCATAAAAAAAGTGATAATGTGAACCAGCTTCTTCTTCCAATGATGATATGACTGAGACAAACGATATTCAGCCTGTACTTTGGCGTAGCTATGTTCCTGTCTTTGCCTGGCACTTGTAGATAGTTGTGAAAGAATGAAAGAAATTAAAAACCATTTATTCACGAGAAAGTGAAGCACATTGTTTGTATTTATAACAGAACCTAAACCTTAAACAAGTGGATATATTATATATTGTGCGGTAGTGACAGGAATAATACTTAGCCAAAGCATGTGCTTAATGTTTATTAATCTCAGACTTGCATCAATACCAGTCAATGAGTTGGTCAATTTTATTTTATAGGTTGTAGATACTATTTATTTTATAGGTTGTAGATACTATTTGTTTTATAGGTTGTGGATACTATTTCTATGACTTAAGCATCATCCGAGAGAAAGTACCAAGTCACTTGTTACATATTACCATAAGGCCTCCAACCCCATCAGACACTTGGTAACCATATTTTTTAGAGAGAAATGGAACATATTTAAAATTCCAATAAACCAACGCTGATGTCCCACAAATAGTCTGACGAGAGTGGAGGTCCTAAATAGTCTGGACTTAATCTTGATGCACTAATTGAAATGCATGATTTATTTATCCCTATTTTATTTACATTACAGAATCACAACCTCGCGTCCAGAGCAATCGCCCGCAGAAGACACAACGCAGCTCCCAATAACAGTAAGCGAAACTGTAGAACGAGACACCCTCGTATCCCTCGAATCACAACCGCCAGAATACAGCGGCGTTTTCACAACACCCTCAATAACCATCACAGACGAAACAGATTCCAGAACGACACGACCAAGGTCGTCTTCATCGAGAAACTCCTTATCCCTAACAAGAGACTACCTCCGCAGATCGTTCGTTCGTAAAAGCGATTCCGCGAAAAGCATTCGATCTAGTTTACGAAGGAGTTTCAAGTACGGCGGTGCCTTAACTAGTAGTCACGAACATTTGGTGCGCGGTGCTGAGCCGATATCTAGCACTGTTGCTATGTCGGCTGTCAGCACTTCACAAGACACACACAGCCGCGCGTCCGTCATATGATTTTTCTTAGTCCGCCTTAGAAAATGGCGTCAAGTAGGTACCTTGTTTATTGATCGCCTAAACCCGTTACAATGTATTTTAAGGAATGTGTTTTACAGTAATAGTACAAAGGAACACCTGCATTGATGCAGGCATCTGTACGTAATAATTTATTTATCACATTCCCGAGTAACTGTATATGTAATGGAAACGTTTTCAAAGTTTTTTTTTTTAATTTGTCACGACTGTATGTCGTTTGTTATTAATTCGTATTAGATGTTAGGTTTAGAATCGTAATTGTTAGTACTTAATCGACCCTAACATAATAAATAGTCATAATGAAGAGGAATCTCAGTTACTCCAATATTTTTTTAAACATTGTTGATCCTTTATTTTGTGTAAGCACAATAAATGAGCCATTTAGCTAGATGTATAAGTGTAGCATAAGTGTACTTACATTGTATACTTAAATTGATAATAACCTCAGAGCTTAGAGAAAATGTGTTTAACATTTGGAAAATATGAAGACAATTGTTAACAATTATTTTTAAAGGAAAATGTGAATCTAACAGACTAGAAATGTGTTCTCGTTAAATTATTATGAGCGTGTTTTTCTAAATTATGAGAGTGAGATGTTGGCAATGAATGCAGTTAAAGTGTTAAATTCGTTAGTGTGATAACTTGTAAAGAGCGATGCCTCTCGCCCATTGATAATATTTAGACATTTGTGCGGAAACCCCATTTTATTATAGAATATAATGTCGATTTTAAAACTCGATACATAAATATCGATATAGGTTGCAATTTTTTATATTCCATTTTATGGAAATAATAATCGTTACGTAAAAATACTAAGTGTACGAATAGTATGAAATCAGTGTTCGATGGTAACAATTCGGCAGCAATATCTGAGGAAATCGAGTCATATTTGATGTGAACAGCTAAGATATCGATACATACAATAAAACCAATAAAAAAAATCTGTTAGTAAGTGTTGAATGTGTCAAGTACAATGAATTTAGTTCATAGATAGCGAACCGGTTGTTCAATAGATAAGTATTAGATGATAATAACAGCTTTTTTAGTTCCTTTCTTGCATTTAAGTATAACCGGCTACTCACTATTAAAAGTTATTTTGTTTTATCATTTATTTCTAATTTACGGGCACGGTATTAATACATACGATACCAAACTTATTGAGGTCGAAAACTGACGACAGATTATGTTGTACAATTTTTATTGGTCAATATGCAAAAACACGTGCAGTCTGTAAAGACGCACCTTTTAGCTCTAGTCTGTCGTCCGTAAGTCTAATACGTTGAACTCCTTTCGGGTGAGTTCAATATGTTTTTCAAGAATATGAAATCTCAAAAACAAAATTTAGCCTTCGCGTCATACATTTTCAAGTCGAGATTAGAAGTTTGATCTCGATGTGTTGCGAACGGAAGCTAGATTATAATCAGTATTAATTTGGTTGTACACACGGCTACACATCAAGCTATAATTTCCAGTATAAGCTGACCTCGCATTGTACGGAAATTCTATACAATGCGAGATCAGCATTAACTGAAAATGTATAGCTTAATCTGTAGCCGTGTGTACTTCATTAAAGTAGTGCGTAGCTGGCTCAGTGCATTTTGTCTTCAAAATTTTTGTTTTTAGTTCTAGTCACCATGCTTCCACCTTGAAAGTTGTAAACATTTTTGTAAAGCATCACAATAAAGTAGCATATTATATTTATTATTACAGCACGTTTTTATTGCACTACTTTATAATTTTACCTTTTTTCTTTATAGTTTTGCGCGTTCTTTTACATTCCACATTGTTGCAATGTTTATAAATTAGATATTAAAACATTTTTACACTACCATGAAGAAATTGTTTTATTTAAGATTCCTTTTGATTTGATATCGATAATATGTATGTATATCTAAACAAAAGCGGGTCACCGCATTAAAGGATCATGGCAGGATTTGTACAAAAAAATTGAGATGTATAGAGAAGTTGAAATAGCAATTCTTCTCTTGGGTACCTAAAGAGTATCTTCAGGCATTTACAATGTTTTTAAAACCCCACAAGAAAAAGTGAATAGTTTAAGGAAAGGCTAATTATTTCAAAACGAAACGGCGACTGACAGCCGCCGTTTCGCAGTTCTAAGGGTGTTACCAGACCAATCGTCGATCGATGGTAGAATGGGTTAGTCGACGTCGATCGATAGTTTCTACCAGACCAATCGATCGATCGATGGTCGAATGGATTAGTCGACGTCGATCGAGCTGCTTGATTATTATTAGTGATGGATTATAGTCTGAGTTAATCGATCAACGTCGATCGATGCCATCGACCGTCAATCGATCGATTAGTTAGTCGAACGGTATACGTCGATCAGCCAAAGGCACTACACCAATCGATAGACCCACCGTGTTAGGGTGTTGTAGTAACACCCTAACACGGAAATTGCATTGTTTTATGGGAAGTATGTAATGTCACAAATAATGATTATATTTCTCGACACACTTGTCATATCACTTGTCTGCCAATTTGATTGATCCGTTAACGTCGCATGTCACTTTCTTTTTTTATAAACACAAAATGGGCATCGAAATGAAACGAAAAAGTGTTTTATTTTCATTTCGAAATATTTTTATTATGCGGGGGTTTAAAAATGTAAGTATATCAATCTACCCTGGTAATGTATTGTTCACAATGGAAAATATTTTAAACCCTCAAAACATTTTTTTTTCATTCAAATGAATATATGGAACTCGCCATGATTCTTTGGCATATTCAAAATAATGTAAGGGCGCTTTCATATTAGACGGTTGGTGCTGCAGACTGCTGCAGTCCGGTTATCGTACTGCATACGGGCGATTATGATTTTTCATACAAAAGGACTCTACGCAAGATCGTGCGGGAGCAGTACGATCACGGAATAATAAAAACAAGGGGAAGTGCCACGCAGCCATCGAAAGTGTGGCACAATTATGTGAAAATGATCAACATTGCTCCAGTGGAGATCAACTACTTGCAGCGACGTGACATATATCGCACGTAAGGAAAAAATATACAACCCAGGCAGGGTTGTTATTGTGCAATTTTTACATGCAAAAATGATAGCAGGGCAAAGAATATTTCTTGCAGAGGTATAACGTATCACCAAAAAGTATAAAACTTTCATACATTTCAATATAATCGATTTTTATTGACAATACCATATTTTTACTTTGATGCGAACTAAAAACTACCTTATGTCCATTCAGTCTAATTTAGCTTGCTCGCTGTCTTGACTGTAATCGTTTTACGTGCCATAAATTCTAGAAACTTCGACGCTACTCGTTTAGGGATGCGACACATTAATGCAATTAGTTCGTGTCGATAAAACAATAACATGTAGGTATGTTTAGTACCAAACTTTCTTTTTATATATAAAAGTACGAGTTTGAAAGAATGAGTTTTAAAAACCTTATACCTATATTCTGGCAAATAGCGATTAATTCGCGGTTAGACGTAGGCCTATAAATATTTTATTATATAGTTACATGTATATAGTTTATCTTCACAAAAATTCAGATGTCAATTTTATGTTTTTAAAAGACTGTCAATTATTTAAAAAAGATATTGTCATGTCTAAAATAATGCGTCATTTCATTGAGACGTCAATCAATTTTTTACATACAATCATATTACGGACTCATATTATCACAGAAAAATATGTCAATATACGCATACATAATTAATTAATCGTCATTTTTGATCCATTACGTACATTAAAAAGACCAATTTAAACACTAGGTAATTATATTTCTTACATAGTACAAATTATCGACAACTTGACCACATCTCTCATTGAATAGAAAAATAAATAACAATTGCATGCGAAAATGACATCTACAATAGATGTCATGTTAAGTAATTTGGTAACAGCGCTCTCTAGCGTCGAATAGCTGAACTCGTTGGACATTGCTCGAATTGGATTGTTAGATGGAAAAAATCTCTTTAGCGATTTTGACATGTAAAATAGTAGCAACGTTCGTCAGTTGTGATACGGTTTAATTTCAAACAACAATAAATAAGCTTTTCGCCGAAGTTGCGTTTCTAATTTGTAGCCAATTATATCATCGTTTTGTGTATTGCAAGTACATTTTAATTTGCAAATGTGTGAGTTTGGCGACACTGGATCCAGTATTAAGTAAGACTAAGGGCACTTCCAAGCGCGGATCCACCGTTGTGAGCACGGTGGGCATGCGGGCATGCCCACAACCCTAATTTTCACGATAAAGAAACGTTAGGTTGAATGTGTTATACCAGGTTATACCTCTCGAGTGTAGACACGAAGCTGTAGCTTTACCTATATCTTCATGAATACGTTCATAAGCAGTGGAAGTTTGAACTTCAACATTTTTGGCCTGACAGTCTTTCTAATTTTTGTAAGCTAATTGTTAATTTACTACTGTTCGCCCCACAGTTTTGCCCACCAATGGGCAAAACTGTGTACAATATACAGACGCCAGCACATCAAGCTACTACAATCTGTCATATTTCTTTAATAGATTTTCAACCTTATGTTTAAAGAATAAGGTACAAGATTGATTGGGAAAATGTGACAGTTTCGGGTAGGTTGACCTGCTGGCGTCTGTACATACAAAGTCTTGGCCGGACCGACATACAGCATCATCTGCCTAGCCTTTTCCCAACTATATTGGGGTCGGCAGTCTAACCGGATGCAGCTGAATACCAGTGTTTTACATGGAGCGACTGCCTGTCTGACCTCCACAACCCAGTTACTGGGTAAGATACCCCTTGGTAAGACTGGTTGTCAGACTTTCTGGCTTCCGACTACCCATAACGACATCCTAAGTTATACATTTTGTAAAATTCTCCTTTATAGGGATTCAATTGTTACCGTGCGTCCATAGTTCAACTCGCACTTTGCCGAATTTCAAGCAACAAAAAAGGTGCCCTCAAAAAAATCTTTGGTGACCACAACCTTTTTTGAGGACTAGATCCGCGCCTGGGCACTTCATCTGTTTTTATTATTCCGTGAGTACGACGCACGTCCGTTGGCGGGACGGCAACAATGCTTATACCTTCGTGCCTCAGTCGTTGTTCGTTGTTCGCTAGTGCGATGAACGCATCGTGTTCCTTCGTAACGTGGACGTTTTTATGCGTACCTACTTAATTATGGACGATTTAAATAGGTACAGAAGATTTTAAAATTAAATAGAGTTGCAGCCCGCTGTTTGGAATTCTAAATGTGACAAGTATTCAAATCGCAAATTTAGTTTCTTGACGTTGAATTCCATTTTTAACTAAGTCATAATTCTTGGAAACATTCTCTAGACATTCTAAAATACACTCGGCGTCACAAAAATCGCACCTTTTCGAAAATAAGTTTAAAACATGTCCCGCCAGTAACGAATACATTAAACCCAATTAATATTGGTATCAATTAAAAGTATGTTTAACGACCTTTAAATTAACAACAGTTAGAATTCTTAAACACAACAGATCTCATTAGCACGTAACGTTAAAAAAAATGTTGTCAAAATACGCATTACAACGGCCACTAATTGCACCTCCCTACAAGGGTATAAAACGGGCGACCCGGGTTAAATGTGGGTGCACACGTAAAGGCATACCGTCTTCACAGAATGCAAACCCTGCAAAACCGTTTCTTGCGAAAAATAACGGGCGCCCCGTTCTATGTTCGCAACGAGAACCTTCATCTCGATCTCAAACTCCCGACCATCCGTCAGTTCATGAAGCGCGCTTGCAAGCGCTTCTTCGATCAAGCGGAGAAACACCGCAACCCGCTCGTCGTAGCGGCCGCCCGATATACCCCTTCCCGTATTAGCAGGACCCGACGTCCACGTCATACCCTGTCCGATCCAGATGACGCTATTACCCTCCTTCAGGAAAGAAATAGGGCCACTAGCACATTAGTCAAACACAGACACAAAATACCGTCATTCCGACCTCGCCGCCGAGGTCCCTCGCGACGACCCCGTAAAGCCCCCCCCCCCCCCCCCGACCGTTGCTAGCGCCAGCCCGCGTCGCTGAGCCCTTAGCTTTAAAATAGCCCCTAATTAATGGAGACCCGATCCAGCCTGTCCCTTTGCTGCCCTCTCTCAGTGGCGACCTAAGCCGAGGCTCGTACCCCGCAGGGGGTGCCCTTAGCGTAGTCACTTAGTTTATAAGTTTTTGCCCTGGCTGGAGGCCCTAAAAGTCACTTTTAAGGCACCACAGGATTGTCCGGTTAAGCAGTAACCAACCCTCAGGTTGAACTGCGAGATGCCATACAGAAAAAACAAAAAAAAAAAAAAAAAAAAAAAAAAAAATGTGGGTCATTCGCTATTCAACCTTTGAAGTGAACACACGTGCACAGCTACAGCAAGAAAAATACCCCAGAAGATGGATACCACTGCAGATGAAGCCGCTCAAGTCATTGCACTACTGCAATCAGGGATGCGGCAATGTGATGTTGCTCGGCAACTGAACTTGAGTCGTTTTGCCGTTCGACGAGTGTTCCAACGTTTCCAAGAGACTGGTGGCTATATCCGAAGACGTGGATCTGGAAGACAACGGTGCACATCCGAAAGAGACGATCGCTTCATTGTTTCGACGTCTTTACGTAATCGGTTCTCCAATGCTGTTGAGCTGCAACAACAACTGCGATCAGCTCGCAGAACTTCTGTAAGCGTCTCCACGATTAGAAGAAGAATGCGGGAGAAGAAAATTGCAGCTCATAGGGCTGCTACAGGGCCCAAATTGACTGCACAGCATAGGAGAGACCGGTTGCAATTTGCCCGTGACCATGTGGATTGGACAATAGACCAATGGAGGGCTGTGCTCTTCTCGGATGAGACGAGGGTGTGTCTTTTCTGCAACGACAGGCGTCGAAGAGTGTATAGGAGGCAAGGGGAACGATTCGCACAAGCCTGTATTCAAGAGACAGTGGAATACCGGGGTGGCTCGTGCATGTTCTGGGGCGGCATGTCAATCGACGGTAAAATGAACCTTGTGTGTGTTTCTCGGACTGGAAGTGCTCGCGGGCAAGGGTCGCTGACTGCTGCTCGGTACATAACAGAGATCTTAGAGGAGCAGGTTGTCCCTTATGCGGGTTTTGTTGGCAGTGGGTTCACGTTAATGCACGATAACGCCCGTTGTCACACCGCTTTAATTGTAAGAGACTACCTGCAAGAAGTTGGCATCCCTGTTATGCGCTGGCCGGCGCGAAGTCCAGACCTGAACCCTATTGAGCACCTTTGGGATGAACTGAAACGGCGAGTACGGGCACGAAATCCTGCCCCTACCACTCTCCAAGACCTTCAAGATGCCGTCGTTGCAGAATGGGACAACATTCCACAAGAGACTGTTGTCACATTAATAAGGTCCATGAGAGAACGCATGGAAGCAGTCATCAGGGCTAGGGGGGGGTAACACTAGGTTTTAAGTTAGTTTTAAGGACTTTGTTGTAATTTTTGCTGATAAAATAAAATTTAACTTTTTAATCATTTGCATTAGCTTGCTTTTTTTATTCCCTGGTAAACAAAAAACCAAATCCATTGATTTATTCTGAAATTTAAATAAATTGCCTTTCCAATTATACCTTATAGTCATATGTATACCATTGATTAATAGGGTTAAAATGACTTTGAAGGGAATTCTTAAAGAGGTGCGATTTTTGTGACGCCGAGTGTAGTTAAAAAAACTTTATATGTTAAACAAAACATTGCCGACGATCTAGTACGGTGTCGTCGATTATATTTCGTCCGTAGCAAGAGCACTAACAACAACGCTTCCTCGTCACAGTCCATGAAGTCTTAGACTGAAGTCGGGTTAGATGGAAATCACTAAAATTCGACCGGACTGCAGCCGCTTACCTCTTCAAATAAGACGATTCGCTCACGGTCGTGGCGACCGTCCGGCGGCAGTGCGACATCAACAGTCTAATTTAAAAGCGCCCTTAAAGGTTGTATCAAAATGCCGACTCGCGTTTGTTTATAGCATCTCTTACTGCATATTTTCGTAGAATTTAAACCGATTGCCGTGTCGTGTAGCGAATTTGATAAAAAAATTTACAATGTTACGATTCTGAAGGTATTATCAAAGTTTTAACATTGGGAATGTAAATCTTTATTTTCTTACTGTGTAAAAATTACATACATATTAAAACATCTTAACATATACATACTCCAAGTCTTAAAAATAGTACAGTTAGCTATAGAGTTAGCTAAGCAATAATTAGTTGTACAGGCCATAAAACAAGGAAGCCGAGGCAATGAAATGGTGAATAAAGATTAGACACGGGAAATTAGAGTAGAGAGAAGGAAAAAGAATGGGAAATCAAAGAACAATTTAATACTAATATAAAGCCGCAACCACATTTTACGACCTCAACTTCTCTTGATTTGTCAAAAATCTAAAACGATTAACAAAGTACGATTTCCAATACCGCGAGCTATTAAGTGTTATTCGTTATATAACATATCGAGAATAAGTTCATTATAAAAAAATACTTTAAAATATATTTAAGTTTATAAGCATGCAATGCAAAGTAATGCAAATGTAAGTCAAAAAATCATGTGGAAACGAAAATTTTATAAAAATGTCAACAACGTAAACTAGTACAACACAGTTGTAATTAAACTAATTGTAAGATCACAATGTCAGTCAATTTAATTAAATATTTTGTACACGTAAACTCAAGTTATCTAATCAAAGAGTTTAGATTGAGTAACGATTTAGCTGCTTTCGAATCTGTTGGCTCTTTCTTCTTTGATGGGTCCAACATGAAGCATTTCCACAGCCTGGAGAAATATAAATTTGAATTAATGATAGTATAAAACAGATCGTTGATTGGCTGACCGCACGCGCCGATAGCACTGCTAACTATACTAATATTATAAAGCTGAAGAGTTTGTTTGGTTCGCTAATCTCCGGAATTACTCAAAAAATTCTGAAGGAATCTTTTGCTAATATGAAGCTACCCTTAAGTGATAGTCTATGTTTTAACATTAGAAAATAATTGAGATCTGGACGAAGTCACAGGCAAAATAATAGAAGATTTACTTCCAACTCCATGTGCACCATTGTGCCAATAGATTGCGAGATCGCAAGAATCGTGGCATCTAATTTGTTATACGTACACGAAAAATCACTAAACAGTCAATTCGATTTAGAATCACGAGAGGCTTAGACCTAGGCTTTATCTTTGAATCGAGTTGCAGTAATTAAAGAGGAGTAATGGGCAAATACTCAAACGCTACTCAATTTTAAGTCTGTCACAGTCTCTTTGACATAAAGTGATAAAGAAAGCAAGAAACTTAACAGAATCTTAAAAATGTGTAATGTTTGAGTATTTGGTCAATATTCTTTCTTCAGCGCTTTGGTAGCCTAACTTACCTCAGTGTCTCATCAGCCCCGGCAGACAGCACAGTGGTCCCGTCCGGCGACAGCGCGAGATGCAACACTCGCGCCATGTGACCGTTGAGTTCGGCCACGCGCGTCATCACCGGGTACTTCCAGATTACGAGCTGATTGTTAGCGTAGCCGTGGCCCGAGATCAGCTCCTTGTAGTGAGTGCTCCATGCGATTGAGCACACCTGGATTGGACGAATGGGAATCAGTTTGTATCATATTGACAGAAAATTACTCATTATCGTCTGCCTCGCTTTTCCCCAGCTATGTTGGGGTTGGCTTCTAGTCTAACCACATGCACCAGTGTTTTACAAGGATCGACTGCCTATCTGACCACCACAACCCAGTTACTGGTTAACACGATATCCCTTGGTAAGACTGGTTGTCAGATTTTTTGGCTGCTGACTACCCCTAATGACTGCCAAAGATCTACGAATGACAGCCGGGACCAACGGCTTTACGTGCTTTAAATTCATGGCCATCCACAGACCGACCGACCGCGGCAAGCGTAGGTTAACCTCTGACCGATCGATTTGTACGGCTAATACTTAATTTATTGATCAAATTAGAATAATACATCTTGTGAAAAACTTGACCTCTAAACTAAGTAAAACTTGTTCTATCGAGGACAAGGCACTCTCTTATTTTATTTTATTTTATTTTAATAGGATCTCCAACAAAGAATACACCTTACATGCTATATAATAAAGGACAAGAACATAAATCTATGTGCTTCCTCAATTAAAGGAGACCACATCATGCAATACAAAACAAACAATTAAGCTAAATAGGTAATGGATAATTTAGAATTTAAATGGAATAAAAATAAAGGTTAAAAAGCGAAGATAGCATACTATAACAAATTATGCTTACAGACAAATAATATATTACAGCTAAAAAAAAAAAATTGCTAGTCAGGCAGTCCAACACTTACATTACATTTAACTGTGTACGAATTAGTGACTTATACAATGACAAAAGATTCAATAATACGGTAAGCAAGCAGAGTATCTTGTGTGTGAAATTCGGTAAGTGTAGAGGTGTGTAGGAGTGTGGTTGATGTGCCTGACTAAGCCACAATCTCCTCCAGACATTGACAGAAAATTACTGTTATATAGTAATTGTTACGTTGGTAATTGAGTGGTATCTTAAATTGATATAATATTTTATTTTAACATGTTAAAAAAATCGTTTGATACTTTTGGATAGAACAAGTTCTACTCGAGCCTCATGCAACGGATATTGTATTGTCTGTGGAGTTACTAAATTGTGTTTCGCCATTGTAAAATTAAACATACCTACGGTTTCTTGATTCTTATTGAAACATGATAAACAAACACAATTTATTTAAAGCTGAATTATCTCTACCTGTGATTTGGTATCAACAGTATTAAGATTGGCCCCAGTCTTAATGTTCCAGATGCGTATAGTTCTGTCGGCCGTACCACCGCCACTAGCCAGGATGCCCGCGCTCCACGGACACCATGCAAGACCTTTCACTGCTGCCAAATGCTGGCTAGAAGTGGAAGAAACAGGTTATTAGAGGCATATTTGGATAGGACATTTTACATAACTTAATTTGCAAAAATTAAGCTTTGCTATATTGATTTGGCTTACTTAAATGAATACAGGTACTGTGATTGCGAGTAATGTTGTCCTTGAGCAATAGGCCAGATATTAAGTAAATTGTCGTTGCCGCCCGAAGCAAGACATTTACCATCAGGGGACCATTTCAACCCGCAAATCTGTAAATAAACAAATAATGATAGTTTTCATATCAGATTTTGCCCAGTTTTCGAAAGATGGTGTTCTAGAAACTTACTTTATGGGCTTTTCTTGTTCGAGTACCAAAAATGATCATAAGACAATAACTGCCACAGTCAGAGACGTCACATAATAATAATAAATAATTAACTTTAATTGACCAACATAACTTGGCACATGTCAACAACATTAAAATTTTCTCAATCTATCATATTTTTGACCGACATTTATGTTGGTGGATTATTGCCAGAAAACAAGTCGTCGACATTGCGCGTTGAACTAGCGCTGAAGTGGGCCAGCCACGTCTGCGGACGGACCGACGGTAGATGGAGCAGACACGCTCTAAAGTGGAGACCGCGTTTGGGCGAGCGTAGTGTGGGACGCCCTGCGGCACGATGGACCGACGATTTGAAGGTGGATGGCAGCGGATGGTTTCGAGCTGCCCAAGACTGGGTTGGTTGGCGATCTCTGGGGGGAGGCCTACGTTCAGCAGTGGACGGCAATAGGTTGATATGATGAGATTATTGCTGGTAATACATACCTCCTGTGTATGCGCATGTATGGTAGCTACAGCGTGGTCTCTCTGACGCACGTCGTGATGCACAATGTTACCGTCGCGCGCGCCGCTGCTAACGATGTACATGTTCCACGCGAGGGAACCTACTCGACCGGTGTGTCCGTCCATTACCTGTGTAAGTTATCATAGTCTTAGTTAAAAAGTCCTTCTTGTATTTGAAAGAGAATATTTGTTTAAAGTTTAAATTTTGCCACCCACACAAGCCATTTTTTACAGTGAATTTTGTCAAAGAGGTTCAGTTTGGATAGTATTTCGAGGACATACACACATTCATTTCTTTTACAGTTAAAATATCATTTATTTCTCAAAGGTTTACATAGGTAATCGTTTAGTGAGAAACAAAGATTAAATCTATACTAATATTATAAAGCTGAAGAGTTTGTTTGTTTAGTTGAACGCGCAAATCTCAGGATCTACTGGTTCAAATTGAAAAATTATTTTTGTGTTGGATAGTTCATTTATCGAGGAAGGCTATAGGCCCATGCGAAGCTGGGTCGGGTCGCTAGTAATATTATACAGATAATTATAGTCCAAAGTGCTTGTATAGTTAGCTAGTACGTAATTAGTTATTTAACAACATTCGAGCACAGTACAGTGAAAATATGCGTCATTTTAGGAATTGATGAACGTCAAGGGTAACATTTTTGTATTATAATAACTCTCTCTAGTAGTCTTTACCTACCCTCAATCTCTTAATCTTCTCGCAGTCCCATAGTTCAACAGTCGCCGAAGAAGTCCCCACAGCGAGGTGTGACCCACCTCCTTGCACCCATTGCACTGAACACACGGTCTCGGAGCCCTCTAGAGTCAATAGCTGCTCTATTTGCCCTGAACCAGCATTCCATAAGTACACGGAGCTGCCTAAAGCGACCGCGAGGATGTTTGAAGCACTCCAGTCAACTAGGTTGAGGTCTGTGAGGAAGGAATGTGGGGTAAAAAAAATGTTCTGTGACACGAATTGGGTTCTGGTTAACATATATTGCAGACCAGTGCTGAAATTATTAACGACGTATTGACAATGGCCTTTCATAACAGTGATTTGTGAACTTTTGAAAATACTGACACTTAAGAACATTTCAAGTAATGCCAAATATTGTTGAAGCCTTCAGGAAACTGTTTAGCTAATTAGCATTTCTCACTATTAATGGACATATATGTACTTACCAAAAGGATAAACTAAACAACACATTAATACAACTTCAGAAAACATTATGTTACAAAATGACTTTATGATCTGATTTTAGCTTTCTCCCAATATATTTTTTAATAACTTACAGTAGTCATCCAGAATATCAGGAGCATCCAGTATTCTATCAGGAGCTTGAGGAATGTATCTAGTTGTATTCTTAACTGAAGATGGAACTTTAGCCTGGAACATTAAAACAGTATTGTAGTGATAAAATAATACCAGCCTATTATTATCCTCTTCTCATACAGAGAAAGTAGGAAGGAAGGACGATCATAGATCACCACATTTGCTTAAGGAGGATTGGAGATTTCAGACTTATATTGACATGTTTTCTTTCACCAGTGCCAGTGAATTCTTAAACTCAAAAAGTGAATGATGAATTCAAAAAGTTACACTGGTCCTTGCCTAGTATCCAATCCACAACCTCATGCATGAGGGTACCTTAACCACCGGGCTATAATGACATTTTGTAATAAATCCTCTTTCTTGCAGTTTTGCAGAGAGCTATGCCATTATGACTACCCCTC
The DNA here is from genome assembly GCA_947361185.1 of Charanyca ferruginea. Classification (NCBI taxonomy): domain Eukaryota; kingdom Metazoa; phylum Arthropoda; class Insecta; order Lepidoptera; family Noctuidae; genus Charanyca; species Charanyca ferruginea. The sequence goes on along the minus strand of OX376068.1, from coordinate 17,578,900 downwards.
ACCTCTACATAAAAGAAAACATACAAAATGATATATTTTCTACAGAATTAAATTGCATAGCACAGAAGGATAAGATAAAAGCTGTAAGCTGTAATGATATTGTCTGATAATAATGATGTATTTATTTACAAGTTTTAATGAGCATTTATACCCCCAGGGTATCAAAATACAGTGTAAGCTCCCAGAAAATTGCCCACATATCAAATAAATAATTAACTAATTACTTGGTTGATTCAGTTTAAAAAAATAAAACAGTAAATAGCATACATTATTGCGCCGCATTTATTTTATTACTAGCAATTACACAATTTTCAACCCAACTTCTGTTTTTATTAATATCAATTTAGTTTCAACCAATGAAAACTGCTAGAGCAACTTGCTGCTACTGGCTGAGCGAACCGTAAGGAGTTTACACTGTACTTACAAGACTTGTTAGTGAATGGCATAATGTAAGTAAAAGCAAGCAGATATACCTGTGAATACACAACTCTAAGTCTGTTCTGGTAGCCTTCGGGAGCAGCAGGTGCTTTGCAGGTGTACTGCAGGAGTCTTCCAGGTTCCATGTCTGTGAGTGCTCGACCAATTGCTTCACCTGCTGCTGTTTGAGAAACTACTTCTTCATTCTTGTCTTCATCACGGCTCAACTAGTAGATTTTAGATAAGTATAAGAATTTGGCTTAGTACTTAAATGATTTGTTTTACTAGAAAGTGTATAAAAATCAGGGATGTTGCGGATGCAGATTTTTGCACATCCGCGGAAGCGGATGCGGATATTTGAAGGCTCACATCCGCGGATGCGGATCTTAAGATTTATTATAAGAAACTTTATGAATGGAGTTTATGAATGGGGAAATAAAATAATAAGAGAGCAATTATCTATTAATATTTTAATCAAAGATAATAATTAAAGTTAAAAATAGGAGCATTACCTATACTAATATCATAAAGCTAAAGAGTTTGTTTGTTTAGTTGAACGCGCTAATCTCAGGATCTACTGGTTCGAATTGAAAAATTATTTTTGTGTTGGATAGTCCATTTATCGAGGAAGGCTATAGGCCCATGCGAAGTCGGGCCGGTCTATCAATAAGAAATCTCGCTTAACACACAATGCTCAGAGTGAGCGAGTGAGTGCTCTGAGTGTATATTCACAATTTTACCATAGGTACCTCACACTCGAAAACTTAAATGTTTACACGATAAGCGCAACTAAACACCTTATGACTGATTTACCAAAAACAAATGATACACATACATACACCTGACAATAACAAATCCGTCGGGCGAAATCTTTGCTCTTATTGGCAAATGAGTAAGTACCTACTACGTAATGAGTAATACGACACGCGCCAGTCGCCGGCTACGTCTATTCTCTTTCTTGCCACGACCTGTGCTACATCTGCATCCGCATGAAAATCCGCAGTGATTATTACGGATGCGGATGCAGATCTCCAAATCGATGCGGAAGCTCCGCATTTGCGGATGCGGATGCGAATATTCGCAACATCCCTGATAAAAATCTGGACCTCACTACAAAAACAATTTGGCCATCTACCTATGTACCTGGGTCTAAATAGTTGTGGATAGAAAATGAAGAAGCTTGGTTACTAAAAGTGTTCAAAATAATTTTTATTTTGTATGTATTTTATTTTTAAAAAGTTTAGTTTCTGTTCAGTTTAAAAATAATTATTATTTAACAAACAAAGACATTACTTGAATTTTGTATGTTATGAATAAAAAAAATATATACAAAAATCTTAACTCTCTTGTAACTCTTGTGGAGGTACAGAGACCAGCACATCAAGCTAGTACAATCTGTCAAATTTCTTTGATAGATTTTTATCTTTATTACAAAAGCATAAGGTTCATATTTAATTGGGAAAATTTGACAGTTAGGTATGGCTTGATGTGCTGGCGTCTGTACATCAAAGGCTGACAATGACATTAATAGAATTAGGATTAGAATTTTAATTAAGTAATAATATTGACATTTGGATTATCAGGACATACCTACTTAGTTTCTTTTTTTTCTGACATTTTAATAATTTCTCATTCAGGTCTGACATAATAAGAATTCCAAAATAATATGTAATTGTTTAACTTATTTTCTAATGTATTGCCATAATTATGCATGATCTTAAAATATCTTTCAATTTGTCAGCTAGATTTGCACACCATATTTGTACGCCTCCTGGCATAACATAGCGCTCTTTTCATCTAACATAAGACCTGTATATCTTTACCTATGTTAACAAATAAATAAATAAATAGTATAGAAATGTCTCCGGCAGTGCTATTCTGTTACAATATCCCTTGGTGAACACCTAGGTGAAGAGAGCTGTCATCCGATTGTAGTTCTTTGTAAATCCCTAGCATCGGGACAGATGACCGCTCGCTTCACCTAGGTGTTCACCGAGGGAGATTGTAACTGAATAGACATACAGTATCAAGCAATTAAAGTTAAATACTTACAAAGATAATCCAGAACATTGCACTAAAACTTTAGATTATAAAAAAGCTTACCATATAGTGGCACAAGTCATAGTTAGAATTACTTCTAGACGGAATGAATCTATCGGCTTTGTTCGGAGTCTTCGATGCTTTGTTAGGAGTCGGAGTTGTTGAGCGACCTGCAAGGTATAGACGGATAACTTTTCCTTCAAGACTTTATGCTTACTTACTAAGGTAACATAGTAGGAATGGCAAAGGAAAAAGCAAGTACAGGCAAGATTTGGGGAGTTTTATAAGCTTCATAGCAGTCAGGGGGTCATCTAAGGGGCGGAGCTGATATAACTTCTCAAGAATTTACTTTAGACTACAAAAGCGAACACTAAGACTAAACGAACGGCTCAAAAACAAACTATGCTAAAGTTTAAATAGAAGTACTTCTAAAGTTTATTAAACAACTTTACCTGGAGACTTGTTCTTGGCCGGAGTTTTCTTGCCTTTTTTATTATCATTACGCGTCGGAGTCTTGTTACTTGAGAGCACGCTGTTGTTACAGCTCTGGTTCGCAGATAGAGACAACTTTTGCATCGATTGGTTACAGGCACTCAAATTCACATTCGAATGGTTCTTGAAAGAAGTACTCAATGGATTTATGTTTTCACTATTGGACTTCTTCGCCCAACGCTGTAGAGGTCCTCGAGTTATCGGTCCGTCCATTGTCGCCAAACTGTTTATTTCATTCAGATAGTTGAACTGAGCCATACTTCCACTAAACCACTAACTACGCTAGCAATCCTTAGAAATTAAACACCGTCAATAAAAACATAAGTTTTATCGTTCATAAACGTACGAGAAACACTCAATAGAGATAAATCAAATTATTCATCAAAAGAATAAAATCAAAATTCAATGACAGTCCTCGATTCCAAAATACGTTGGCTTAAAATGTTTGAATAGAAAATTCAAATCTATAATGTTGCCAGCTTAATCGAATTACCACTTTAAAGTGTTAACTAGAGTAAAACGTGGTAACGATTAATTCATTTGGAAACTAAATCCGACCCGAATTATAATGAAGAAAAAGCAGAAGATTCTCATAAATATCGAAACATATTTTAATTATGTGTTTTATTCATTTATATTGACAGATATTCAGATTATTAGTAGTGATCGAATTTAAAAGTAACGTGTAACAAATTAAAATTCTTTTGTCAGCCAATGATAATTATAAAAAAATAACTCTTCTCTATAAAAATATATTCAATACTTCAGTCTTAATTTGTAACAAATACGGCTGTTTTGAATTAATGGGAGGGCACACTGACAATGTTGCCATATAAAATATATTATTTTATAATTTTTGTTTCGGAGAAAAATAAATTGTTATACCCAACGCCATTATTACCGTAAGTATAGAATTTAGATGATCCATACAATGCTCTAAACCTGTATAGAAATACCTTAGATTAGACCAAAGATAAATACAGTTTTAGATTTGTTTCCCAAAATAGTACACCAGGTTTTTTAGCTTAGGCCGTATCTGCGTGTATCGTCACGATGCTTTGTGCCATGCATGACACGGTACACGCAGCTGTGACTGGCCAGTATCGGCTATCGTTGCGAACATTCGGGCTGCGTCTGTGATATCGCGCGGGTCGCGGTTATCGATCAGATCAGACCTGTGCTGTGTAAAAATGGAGCGGAGCGATGAAATGGTACTGGAATTCCTCCTTAATATAAAGCTGAGCCCATCATATCGGATCCAAAAAATATGAATTACAAAAAAAAAACAATTGGCGGTCGGCACAAATGTAGAAGACGTGTAGAAGTAAAGAAAGCTGTCGTATATAGTTAAACGTTTGGAAATGATTTCGGCCATCTTGGAATATTGCACGATAGTTCATGCAAAATATCGAAGCCACTAATGTGACCACTGCTTTAATCGCGACAATTTTTAATGTGAAAACGTACGAAACTTCGGCACACATTACTTCGGGACGATACACGCAGATGCGGCCAAAGCATAAAGATAAATATAATATAGATACTGGCTGGCCTCACTGCATGACATGTCAGGGTCTCAAGTCCCAAGTCCCAATGCAACCGTTTTATTGAAGAAAGCGCAATGACTGCAGCTAAATATCATTCGAGGGCACCACAGGGCCTTTTTATTCTATGGTACCCCACAGAATAGAAAAAATGAGCCGTCACGGGACGCCTGGCAGATGTGAAACATCGACATCATTTTGTAAAAGTAATATGCAGAAAAGAACAGATTGTGAGAGGAACTAAATATGTCATAATGATAAAATAAAATATTACGATTTTTTTTCTAGATATCGATGACTATATATTGAATAAACATTTATTTTCATTAAATACAAAAATTTACGAATTTATTTCAAATCGTGACTACTTAATTCGTTTAATCAGTGACTTCGGCAATCGCACAGTCGATTGCGCATGGCGACTCCTCGCCACACCGTACACACTACTGCATACAGACTGTATATATATACCATCATATAGCGTGACGACGCGTCGCCACGGCAGAAATCGGTTTTACGTGCGGCTATAGATGTTTCACATCAAAAAAGTGGTAGAAATTGCATAGCGCTCAGTGAACGGAAATAAAACATTCGTTCACTGATAGCGCTTTATTGGCACAAACCAAGAAGCTTATAGATAAAAGTGAAGGCAACACTCTAAATACCTAAGTGAAACCAACTGTGGGCTGATACTCTCTTTCTGAATGGATACATAAGAACGAGACAGTGATATGTGTTTTCTTTGGGTCCATATTGACTCACTTAAAGTTCTTTACCCGAAATTGTACTTCCTAAGGATTTGTAATCCAAATGATCACTCTTCCTAAAATTTTTCATCCTAAAGTTTTCATTCATACTATTTGTAGTGCTACTGGTGATGTTCATAACACTCATGTTTCCGAAAATTGTAATTAATAATATCATTAATGTAAATATAAGGTGCTATAAAAATATCTGCCACGGCTTTAATGGGAGGTAGTATTGTGTTTAAAGATTACAATAGTGAAGAACTTTCGTACCCCAGAATAGTTAATTTAATTTGAGAAAATAAAGTAGTTTAATAAACATTGACTCTACTCTGCATAACGCGTTTCACAAATTACGCGCGATGTGTCGCTTCGTCAATGAAAACAACTGCTATCTCTTTCTATCTGTTCTGTGAATGAAAACTGAAATCAGCTGATTAGTTCGTCACTATCTAACCTACTAGGTACACAATAATACGCAGGGAAAAAGTGTTTTAAAAGTGCAATTACTTACCAGCTACCGCATTCTTCCAAAAAACTGACGTAGGTAAATAAGATGATAAACTTCCCATCACACTTAAAACAGGCTTTGGACTGACAAGTTAGTGTAAGAATCGCAATTTTTTTCTTATTATTTTTAAACAGTAGGTGCTTAGATTAATACTTAGGTATCAAATACCGATAAATTACAGTAACTTGGCGTTGCCTTCGCCTTCGCGTTGCACACAAATGTACGGCACGCTTACGTACATGTCTCTTCACTTTATTTAATGAGTCCGTTTCACTTTTTACTTGCCTAAATGCGCGTTTGATGCGCCTTTTTAGTTCTTCCACACTTCTAATAATGTATGATGACTCACTCGCACACCAAACCTCTGCTGGTATAAGTTTACTGCATGCGCAGTTATGGAGTTACACTCGCGGTAGCACAACACCATTTCAAGATATGCTTGATTGGAATACCGTCGTCTGGGAGGCATTTTTAAAGGAAGCGCGAGCGATTATCCCGTCGCTAACCGCTAATTAAAACTAACTTCCGAGCGGGCGGAGGGCGACCGGGCGACTGGCGAGCGGGCGGTCGGCTGGCGCGTGCGACGAACGGGGTAGTGCGGGTCAGGGTGGGGGCGTACACTGTGGCCATTCTTATCATTAATAAGAATGGCAACAGTGTATGAACGGCGCCGGCGTTTTGCGAAACGATTGAATTGTACCTATTCAGCAAGTCTACGTGATGGTTTTATGCGAATAAATCAATTCAAATTTATACGTACAATTTTTTGTATGAAAATAAATATGACAAATGATCGATAATTTATCTTTACTATTGTAATCTATAAACACAATACTGTCTCCCATTGCAGCCGTGGCAGATATTTTTATAGCACAATTTAAACTCCTACTGTTTTTTATCATAACGCTTTTATCCCTAAACATAATTACTATAATGTTTTCACTCATACTCAGAAAGAAACATTTACCAAGTGTAATAAAAAATATATGACGGTAGAAGATGATATTTATATTTTTAATTTTTTACAAGCAAGCATGCAGCATACAAGCAAGCATGCAGCGCGCAAGCAACCATGCAGCATGCACGCAAGCATGCAGCGTACAAGCAAGCATGCAGCGTGCAAACAATCATGCATCATGCAAGTAAGCATGCAACATGCAAGCGATCATGCAACATGCAGCAGGCATGATTTCTGTCACGGCTCCGGCGTTGCGGGGCTCCGGCGGTCCCATGCGAGCTTATCGTCGCAGATGGTATTCACGCCCACCACCTGCTCCTCAGCTCGCGGGCCGCCTCGCCCCTCCGCACCTACGCGGATTTAAATTACACTCTAGGGGCCTACCCCTAGAGTGTAATAGCCTAGTGCGAAACCGACTCAACGTAGTCTTGTCTGCCCTAGCAGACAAGACTACGTTGAGTCGGTTTCGCAGCGATTCGTTTCTGTCATTAACTTTTGTAGCACAAAGTATTCACTTTTTAAGTCAATATTTTTGTTATTGTCTATTTATATACATTTTCGTTGAAATAAATTCCATGGAAAAATACACTGAACAAACAATATTCGTTACAAAATAATTCTACTGTTTGATAAGTTTGTTAACCAAAAAAATGTGAATAAAAATTCATTGAATTGTGTTTCTGTGAAATATGTTTCATTGAAGTAAATAGTCTTTGAAACAATAATAGTCGAAATAAAATTACAAGAACCAAATATTATATGAAACATTTTCTGGGAAACGAAACCCTATGAAATTTCTGTCTGCGAAACAAGGTGACACCGTTATAAATGTTATGTGAAAAACGCAAAATTAATGTATATAATACTGATTATTATGAATAAAAAGAAATCTAAACAAAAAAGATATGACTTTGAATAATAGTGTAAAAGATGGCTAAGTTGAGAAAATATAGGAAAACAAATAAAAGTATAGGTTATAGATGTTTATTGCTACTGACATTATGAAGTTGAATGCTTCGGAATTATTATGAACATTAGAGACAGAGTAGTTAGGAATTGTGATTGTTAGGATGAAAAATGTTAGGAAGAACATTTTCGGATTTCCAATTATCGGAGTTGAAAATTTAGGTGAACTTTGGCGCACCCGTTTTCTTTATCTCATGTATGCATTCAGAAAGAGAGCATCTGCCCACAGTTGGTTTCAAGCTTTTGTTCCAAGTGTTGGCTCCATTTATACCTATATCTTCATGTGTACAAACCAGCGACAGCGCCCTTTTTTTCTTTTTTTGGAATGGCATCTCGAAGGTCAACCTAGAAGGTTGTCCTGCTGCTCGGACTTTCCTGTGGTGCCTTAAAAAATATTATTTTTAGGGCCTCCGGCCAGGACAAAATAACTTACATACTAAGCGATTACACGCTTAGGGCACCCTCTGTGGGGTGCGAGCCTCGGCTTAGGGCGTCGCTGGGGGAGGACAGCAAATGGATGGACAGGCTGGATCGGATTTCAAGCAGCGTACACTCCACATATATATACAGAGAGCATCAACTCCACATATTATATATACAGAGAGATACTGAGTAATCGTATATCGTTACACTAGGAAATCCTTGGTCGAAAGTAATAATGTCAGTCGTCGCATATTTGAAAATAAACCATAGACTTAATAAGGATAAAGTTGTTTATTGCTGTTGTTTATATATTTATTATCTTTTCCGTTTATCATGAAGATATAGGTATAAACGGAGCCAACACTTAGAACAAAAGCTTGAAACCAACTGTGAGCTGATGCTCTCTTTCTGAATGCATACATAAGAACGAGACAGTGATATGTGTTTTCTTTAACTTATGTATGCATTCAGAAAGAGAGCGTCTGCCCACAGTTGGCTTCACTTAGGTATTTAGAGTGTTGCCTCCACTTTTATCTATAAGCTTCTTGCCGTTTATAGCTCAGATGGAATAATGTAATGCGCATGTTTCGCTACTCGCCGTTAGATGTCACTATTATAAAGGCATTTAATTGAAACCTGTATCTTGTTACCCAGAAGATCGATATTTCCGTAACACGGTCATTACTGTTCGTCCTTCTCTAGGGATGTACCACTATCGTTGCCTTATTTATCGAAGTTCGGTTTTATTTTCAAACAAAATACAGTCAATAGTTAATATTTTTAGTTATTATTTGAAGCCGTGTTTATATAAATTTAGCCGCTGTCGTGTGCGGTTCACTGTATCTGTGTCATAATTAAAGGAGTTGTTTCAAAATGTATGGAGCCTGGGCCCAGTCCTTGTACACCATATTTAAAAATAAGGAAACACATTTTAAATAGTTCTCAGTTGTCCTATTACTTTAAAATAGCTTTGTGAGCAGGTAAAATACAAGAAATTGCACTTGAAATTGCAACACACAACAAACACAGTCATGGCGGTAAGCTGTCATTTTGATTGATTAATGACGTTTGACATTTATAATTCTGATTTTCTGCGTCGATTTGTGGCTACCCAGGTAAACAGATGGGAAAGAAACGGTGTTAAATTCAAAAAACGAAAGGGAGGTTGTTATAAAGTACTCTAGAAACTAGGAACAAACCGAGACGAAAGTGACTGAAGTGACACTGTCAGCTGACAGTTCTCTTTCTATTATCAATGGTCGATCTATGGTTTATAGAGTAGCTTAAAATGAGTGACGCCATGTTGAAAATCCGTAAAAAATATTATTAAATTATCAATTTACTACCACAACAGTATACATTTAAATGAATTATCTGTATTTTTCCCGGATTCTACGGATTTTTCTCTTTTTTTTGAAGTGGTGTACATAGACTGGGCCCAGAATGAAACATGTCCTTTGTTTTGTAGTACCTACAATATTTCAAATTGAGTTCAGTCTTTTAAATTAATAGTAATTCTGTAAAATTTAAGTCATTTCATTTCACTCATGAAAGGTTTGAACAATTCATGGAAACGTGTTCTATTACTATTACTTACTATGAGCGGTTGTTTTGAACATAGAACATTGCGAGATATTAAAAATCGATAACTCGTTATCGATACCGGTAATCTCTAATTGAGTAGCTGACTGTGACATGACATCATGTATGTTGTACATGTGAAGCTTTCGCGAATAATATTGACCACCACTGTCATTTAAAGATGACAAATCAAAATGTGCCCAGCACGCCACGGTCACGACTACAAGACAGCGAAGAAGGCGCTGAAAGCGTTTTGCTTTTTTGACGTGACGGTCAATAGGTTAAAAGAAATTAGACCCTAACCACAGAATACTTAATAGTACTACGTACAGAAGGGACACTCCCTTCCCCGCGCTATATCAGATACCGCACCCTCACCCCGCACTTACACAGGCTAACCGCCGACTCTTTAGCCAGGGCGCTCAAAATCGTAAGAACTGCAGCGCTGTAGGTACTGCTGACACAAACACACAATATTGCGATTTGTTTTGTTTTAAGTTTTATTTATTAGTTTTAATCTCGATGATTCATTTATTTTCCCAAGTTTTCGTCGTTTTATAATAATACAATTAAAACTTCCGTAATAATAACATACCAACATTACCAGCTATTAATATTGCTCTCTCTCTTTATTGTCTTTGTTATGTACTTATGTCCTTTTCTTTCACGTTCTATTCATTCTTGGAATTGAAAAGTAGTAGGTACCTACCCTACGCACTAACTTTGTCGCGTCGCCCCATTGCGTTGCCGCGTAATGGTACGGGGCGATCGTGAATTCCATAATTATTTTGTAATTAGGTACCTTAATTTACCATTATTGATGAATAAATAAACCTCTTTACATAATAAATATTATAATATTACTTTTATGTCATTACAAATCCGAGTATTCATAATCAAATATCATTTATTTTATTTATTAGAAATAAATAATTGACCGCTCGGACAAGATCACTTCATGATAATGCTCGAAACGTTCGGGTAGTTCCGTCGTCGTTCGGTTCGCCCGACGCAAAGCGCTGCACTTTTATTTTGTACGCCACGACATCCAACTGATTCAACCCTACTAAAATTCACGCACACATTTGCACGTGTACAGACGTCATTTAGTTTTGTAGTAGTAATAGGTAATTATTTTGCAAGTTTTGTATGAAGTGTCCGAGGTGTGCCCTAACATGAACGTCATTAATTTAACATTTATTTGTCTTGTATAACCAAATGTTGCTTTTCTAATTTTTATCAAAATAAAATATGTAAAACCAACATTTGATATTTTTGTTTGGTTTTGATATCGTGTTTATATTCTAAAACAGCACAATAGGGCACACTTTGTACTTTTTTAAACAAAACTGATCGCGCGGGAGCAGACTTTTGTTGAACTGCGCAAAACTCGGGGTACGCATGCCCAGCCTATTTGCGACTTCTACTGTATTTTTCAGTTCTGTGGTTGCCCCCATCATAGTTTTAGTGCTGATGAACAAAGGACTTCAACTCATAGAGAAACCTTATTCAACATTTATATTTTTTTACTCTCTTCCTAGTTTCTTTTATGACTGTTTGGTATAAAGGAATCATAGGAATATTAGGAATTAAACAAAAAATAAAATAACGTATTATCAAAAAATATATTTAAAAATATTTTCCTTATTACAAAATTAATTACTATAATAACATTAAATTTCGATGTTAGCCAAAAAAATTGAGACGGTAGAGCATTTTTGATTGCATTGACATTTATAAATTATGCTGAATTTGATATCATTATAACATTAAAAAATAACATAGTATGTATTTGTAAAAACACGAATTGAGCATTATAATTGCGGTTCCGTAGTCCAAACAGGATTGTTGTTCAACCTGGATACAAAATTGCTGGAGTCATTCATTTCCCACTTCAAAGTGGTAACTTTAGTGTTATATTTTAGCTCCAGTACAAAGTACCACCAGTACCTAGGACATTTGTATACATTGTACAACATTCCTCTTTAGTTTTCCATCGATTTTGTACAGTAGGCGGATCTCGGATACATGATGATTTAGTTTTACGTATATCATATTAGGTAGTTACTACGGAACCCTATTTCATACGCGCACCGTCACCAAGAGATAAGTAACCGGAGCAGGGATGTAGTCAATCTTAGAAACCGATGGATACTTTTGGTTAAAATTAAAATAAATTAATAGAGAATTAACAGTTTATTATTCATATTAAATTTAATTCGAAAACATTCACGGGTTCCTACAACCTTCAACTATATCCGTCGACCCTAGTTACTTATCTCGTTTGGTGCCTGTACGCAATTGGGCGGTTATTTTTGATTAACCTTTCTGTGCAGTGGTAAAAAAATAAGATAAAGCTATAATTTTCTAGAAAAATAACAACATTTTGAATTTAACCACTGCAATAAAAGGTTAAAGTCTCATTTCATAATTATTATTCTTTGCAGTAAAAAAAATATTTTACTGTAAGTATAAAATTCCGACAACTTTAAAAATAAGATTTCTAATAATATTATTTACAAAATAAATCGTTGTTCATTTTTGTTCTAAGTTTTCTTCCATTCCAGTGGGTTCACGGAAAGGACGTTAAGACTGAAGCCATGCACCACAAGGAAAATCTTATATTCTACTCCTCTTCTCTCGTTTGTCTTCTTCTTCTTCTTCGCTTGTATTCGCTTTGTTGTCAACCCTAGAGCATTTACACAGGATACGGCATTTTTAATTTGGTCTCGTAAACACGATACCACTTTCTGGACGAGATTGTGCGTGGTTGCCTATTATAAAAAAAAACACATGTACTATGCCGTTTCTAGTTTACATGCTCTAGGTTCATAGTATAGATTACGCTCCATAAACTTGTAACGCATTCGCATTTCATAAGTTTTAATTATGTTAACAGAAAATAATCTCATATTTCTACACATTTCTAGTTGTCGGTAAATATAAACGTTTATAAACTACGTCTTAATGTTTAAGCACCATTATATTATTTAGTTATTAATTAAAAGTTATATTTATGTTTAACAGAGAGATCTATCATGGACTTAAAGATAATAACATATTTAATTTTAAGAATTGCCTACATAGAGAGTTGTTTTTGGAATTTTTGCCGTCATTATTACAGTTTTTTCTTCAAGTTTTAGCACAGTGGGCAAACAAGGATTGCCCAATATATTACGTAAGTATGTACTCTTAATGTCAAATTTCTTTAACATTTTTTATATTATTATTTTAATATTTTAATAAAGCCGAAAAATGGCACATATTTCGTACGTAACTATGATAAGACAAGTTAAGAGATGTACCGAATTTTATGTCACTTGACTAATCAGTACTTTTATATATAGTTATCAGTGAATAGTCAGTACTTCTCTTTTTTATCATAATTAATATTATTGCAAACATTTTTAGAATACCGATCGGGTCTAAAAACGAAACCCTTTGTATTCTTAAAAAATAAAATAATTGATTTTAATTATTACCTATTGAACAAAAATATTAAAATTAGAAATAACTATTTTGATCCAGGTAACCCAAATTCAGTATTTGTTTAATTGCTTCTACTTATTTAAAATATATAAATTTTCGACTAATGAAGAGATAGTTCACCCAAATCAAATAAAGCATACCACAACTGGTGGGATTAACATTACAATAATCTCATACTTAAGTGTATTATTCTAAAATAACAGTTTGTTCATGATTATAACAAAGTTACGAAAAGCAGTATCCATTTAAGTAATTTGTGGTTAACAAAATGCACCAGACTAGCACGGAGAAATGGAAATCTCAAATAATATTCTAGTTTAGTATGTTCTTGTCATTTACGCTTTCGAGACATTCGGTTAAAAATAGTATTCGAATAGCTTTCCTAATAGCTATAATAGTGAAATGCACCTTGCTCTCTCCCTAGCAAATACCTAGTAGAAAACGCAAGTCGTACCTTTGCATTTGTTCAAGATAAGACTACATTAGATTCTTTATTTAAACAAATTAACTTTTTCTTGCACAAATGAAAAGCGTGTATGCAGACAGTATTACAGTTCGATTCAAACTGAATGGCGGCTGTGAAGTGCGCTAATACCTGCGCAGTACCTCGCCCCTCACTTTCGCTGACACGTGAAATTGTTACTGCGCAGCCACTTGCATCCTGTTCAGAGCCGCCATTAAGTTTGAATCGTAATGTAAGCAAGCTGATATTTTTTAACTCAAAAAATATATCACCTTCTTTTTTAAACTTGAACTAAGAACAACCGCGAGTACTAAAGGAAATAAAAATTATGTCAGTAAAAGTTTATAAGTACTATTTAAATAAATGCATTCGGCAGTGGTTGGTCCTTAAGTATTTCATTGAGCAGTTTATAGCAACATAATTATTATTATACTGTCTTAATAATTGATACGTTATAATGTTTATGACCCTTTTACCGTCAACGACATTGATAGGAAAATAGTACAGACGGCAGCACATAAAGTCATGCCAAACTGTCAAATTTTCCCAATTGAATATGAACCTTATAGTTTGGAAATAAAGTTGAAAATCTATCAAAGAAATTTGACAGATGGTTGTAGTTTGATGTGCTGGCCTCTGTTCATTATGACACAAGAGAGCTAAGTTTGGTCATTACAGCCGGAGGAGAGGACTTAATGGAGCCGAGTATGTCATCATAAAATTCTCACGCGTTCCATACAACGTTCTTCAACACACTTGTGAGGTAAAATTAAATAAAATTTAGAATTCAGCATCGGGATGACGGTTCCTACACAGAAAAAATCCAGTAAATAATAAAGATAAAAAAAAATAGAACTTTGAAGAAAGATTATGCAGATTCTCTTTTGAGTGTGTTAAAAAATACAATTATATTTTGCTGTCTATTTCGCTCGGCTATTTCGAACGCACTAAATTGACACAAATAAATAAACGGCACGTTTTTAAATCGAGTATTATTCTACAATATTTTAAATAGTAAATGTCAACATCTTATATATAAAAAAACCGATTTTGATGAAATGTTTTGTGTGTGTTCCAGTGGATTCGAGAATGGTTTAGATTTACAATTGGACCCGGTAGGAGGCGTTGTAGTCGGGTTCTAGGACTCTTTTTATTTTCAGGCAAGACAACGTCTGTCGGGCCCGCTAGTTTTATATACTTTTGAATGATCTAGCAATATAATAACTAATACTACATAATACTATAATAATTAACATAATCGAATAGTACCTACATAACGCCGCGCGAAAACGGTAAAAGGGTACAAGCGTGGATAATGCTTCACGTAACCACAGATAAAATAATACTACGCATAAACAAGAAACTGGGCGTATTATACGTCAGGACCGAATTTGAACCATGAAGATATAGGTATAAATGGAGCCAACACTTAGAACAAAAGCTTGAAACCAACTGTGGGCTGATGCTCTCTTTCTGAATGCATACATAAGAACGAGACAGTGATATGTGTTTTCTTTATCTTATGTATACATTCAGAAAGAGAGCGTCTGCCCACAGTTGGCTTCACTTAGGTATTTGGAGTGTTGCCTCCACTTTTATTTATAAGCTTCTTGATTTGAACGCATACGGAGCGTATGACACGTTTAACCAATCAGAATTATTATCTGTATATATAATCCTGGCTGGTTGGAAATATCACACGTTCTAAAACATTTATAATAAGAACGCGATTTTTAACGCGTTCTCTTTATAAACTAGCGTAACATGTTTTGTAGCGGCAACATTATGCTATGTGTTGTTTGAACGCATGACGTTCATGATATGGATATGGCCAGGGTTGTCAACTGTGACAAAACATGAGAACTTGTCGTCGTGGCTTAGCCTCTTCGCGTTTATACCTGATAGTTTGATGCATGCAAGTATTTCTTTCCTTTTCGAACCCTGTTTGCACCTGTGAATGTAAAAGAAGAACGCTTTTAGTGTGTAATTTGTTAGTTTTATTGGAATGTGTTTCTTTCGGAAGACCTAATGGCCAAATACTGAAAAGCTACTCAATTTTATTAAGTCTAGTACTGTCTCTATCTGTTTATGTCAAAATGACTGTGACAGTACAAGATTTAAGGGCATCTTAAAATTGAGAAGCGTTTGAATATTTGGCCATTAGAGTTGCACAATGTGTGATTTTTATCAGCACGAACGATAAAACAATATTTCGTCCATTGTAATGGCTGAAAACTTGAATTGTGTTACGTGTTGAATATTTCTCCGCATCATATACCTAAGCCATTTCTCAAGTATACCTGGGCCAGCTTTCAGTCTTACCGGATGCAGCTGAATACCAGTGTTTTACACAGAGAGACTGCCTGTCTGACCTCTACAACCCAGTTACTGGGTAACACGATACCCCTAGGTAAGACTGGTTGTTATACTTTCTGGCTTCTGATTACCCATAACGACTGTCAAAGATCTTCGAATGACAGTCGGGACCAACAGTTTTACGTGCTTTCCGAGGCACGGAGGGGTATGAAATGGATGATCAGCTATCTACGGACCGACTGCGATCGACTGATCGATACGTACAGCATTTAAGCACAAGATTCTCTTAAATTAAGAATATTTCAATATTTCTCCTAATGATCTTTAAATATGACCAGGGTCTTTTTGGTACACGTTGTATAAGAGTAGCTCTAATAATTATAATCGCTGATGCAAGGCGGAGTCGACTATCAGTAAGATTCGCCAACCGAGACATGTCCTGACCGACCCCTATAACGTTATAATTCTTCCCCAGGAGAGTAATAAAGGTTCTAGCACGTTAAGGAAACACACAAACAGACTCTCTAAGCCGAGGTCAGTGCTCCACAGGGGGTGCCCTCTTAGCAAATAGTAGCTTGGTTTATACGCTTTTTGCTCTGGGTGGAGACCTTAAATTAAGGCACCAAAGGAAAGTCCGGTTAAGCAGCCGACAAAGTCCTGGGTTGATCTGAGAGATACCAATCCGAAAAGAAAACCTGAGTTAGGAGCCTTGGGTGTGCCGAGTTTTTGCTGTACTCGTAATTTACTAAATTAAACTAATTAATTACTACTTAATAATTAATTAATCCACACTGTCCATACTAATATTATAGATGCGAAAGTTACGCTTTCAAGACGTCTGAAACGATTTCGATGAAATTTGGTATAAAAATTGCTTAAACCCTGGGGAAGGACATAGGCGTAACTTATAACTCACGTTTTCCCTTTCCAAATAAGTTTCCAGCATTGCTGCGGTAGGTGGTAACCATCACCGAAGAAGAAATTGCAAGTCGACGATGTAGCGTTTGAGCTATTAGCGTTTGGTGTATCACATCTACTCTCTAATGGACTGCCGATTGGTGTCATGGCGTTGTAGGTTCTGAAAAGTAATTTTTATTATGTAATTTATATTATTCGTTGGCGAAAATAGAGCCAGGCGTAGATTCGTCAGTGACGGAATGACTAAATATTATTAAGTTAGCTTGTTTATTATATTTTGTCCAAACAATAGAAATACTGGTCCGTTTACAAAAGTTCTTTCTGTGATAATAAGTTACTTTATTGTCAATAGCCGTCGTCTTATTTTTATGATATACTTGGTTATCCCGCGGACGATGTCGCGGCTAAGGGACAAATAAAACAAAATATAAAGATATTACTGATATTGTGATGCTTCATACAAACTTAAATAAATATACATATCCTCCGCATACACACACGCACCCCTCTCACACACATACTGACGCACGCACCTCCACAACCAACCTCACACACACACACTCTGTCATACACACATTCACACACACCAACTTACACTTCTACAATTAATAATAATATAATAATAATATGTGGGGACATTTTTCACACACGGCCATCTGACCCCAAACTAGGGAGACCCTGTACTATGGGTGCCAGACAGCTGATATACATACACAAATACATTTTTTTTTGTAAATAATTACATATATAGATAAATAATTATAACTAAATAATTATAACGTACACATAAAATTGTAATCTATGTTTGTTCCAATAAATATTTGAATTTGTGATTTGTTGAGAAAAAGTCCTACCAGAGAACTTTTTAAAATTAAATCGACAGGTGAAATAAAGAACACAACCAACCTCTTCCCAATCTTATACTTCTGAGCCTTCATAACTTGCGTGATATTCCACCAAACAATCTCCGTTGCCATGGTGACCAGTACAAGTGGCGGTTGCTCGGCATCTACGTCATCTTCTTGTGGTGATGCTAAGTGATAGGGTGATTGGACCGGATGCGGTGATGACGTCATCGAGTTGCGGTTTGAACGCTCGGGGACGGGGGAGAATGAACACGAATGGACTTTGGTTTTGTGGTGCTTCAGTAAACACAGTTGACGTCGACCCCTGACGTTCCATACCTGTAAACAACAATGACATTTAAGATTTGGATTAAAAGAAAAGTTCATTAAATGTGAACCGTGCAGTCAAAAATAAGAATAGCATTTCTAATAAAGTAATACTCTTTCATTTATTTATTTTCTTTTTCTTTAAAAAAAACGTTGCCACAAGTAAGCAAATTCCTCCTGTAGCCAATACATGATTGACATGGTTCCTTATTATTTATCTGAAGGTCAGTTTTTCAAATGGATAAACTAAATGTTTCATTTTGTTAATATACTACTCAAAACAAAATAAGGGCCACGAGGTATTTTTTCATTTTGGTGTATTTATTTTTTTATGGTGCTCTTCACAGACGAATGCAAAGTTAATTTTTTTAACGACGATCGGCGTATTAGAGTATGGAGAAGACGCGGCGACAGATTTTCAGAAGCCTGCATACATGAAGTCGATCGTTTTGGTGGTCCAAATGTAATGATTTGGGGCGGGATAAGCTTACACGGTAAAACTGAGCTCGCTATTTAAAATGAGGGTACTGTTACTGCTCAGCGGTATATTGAGGAAGATGTCAGACCACATGTGATCCCATTTGCACAGCGAGCGGGTCCTGGATTCATCTTGATGCAAGACAATGTTCGTGCACACACGGCTCAAGCGACTCGGTTTGTACTGGAAGACTCTCAAATTCAAGTCTTGCCGTGGCCGGCGAACAGTCCGGACTTAAATCCAATAGAGCACATGGTGGGATCAGTTGAAACGAAGAGTTAGAGACGGTGATCAGGAAATCCACAACCAACAGTAACTCATCAACGCTGTGAAAAGGACCTGGGAAGAGATTCCAATGGAAAATGTCAGGCATTTGATTGAGAGCATGCACTCCAGGCTTCAGGAGTGCGTAGCTAAACGAGGGGGGCATACCCGTTACTAAAAGATGAACATGGAGTATTTTTTTTTTGTTTTCAGTAACTTTACGTTGTTTTTATTTTTAACCTAAAATGTGTTTTTTCTTTTAAAAGCAAATAAACTTTTTAATCATTATTATTTGAATAAATTTATTGGTCTACATGGTAAAAACAACATTAGTATTCGTTATGGAGACAAAAAATATATATTGGTTTTATTATTTTCATGGTACAGACAAAATACCTTGTGGCCCTTATTTTGTTTTGAGTAGTATACGTTGTCCCACTCTAGGAATGTCTCCAGTATCCTGGGTGCGTTTACAAACATATAAACACATACACAAACAAACAGACCCGGAACAACTATATGTAGGCCATACAAATATTTGTTCCAAATGAACCCACGACACAGCGCAGCAGTCAATCGGTCCGCCACTGCGTCAGCCGAGCCGTCAAAATTTTAAATGTCTCATCATCATCATATCAGCCTATTGCCGTTAATTGCTGAAAGTCGGCCTCCCCTAGAGACCACTAATCAAATGTTTGAATGTCTCATGAACAATAAATGTCTGTTTCTTATATAAATGAAATTATATATTACTAGATTTTGCCCGCGACTTCGTCCGCGTGAATGTCGGTTATAAGCGGATGCAGCCAAAATACCGCATTAAAAAGTAGCCTTCATTCTCATACCAAATTTCATTAAAATCGGGTCAGCCGTTTCATCGTGAAAGCGTAACAGAGTTACTTTCGCATTTATAATATTAGTATGGATTTTTTAATTCTTTTTATTATCAAAGAGGCTTGCGTTTGAACGCAATTCACCTGATCTTAAGTGATGATGCTGCCTAAGTTGGAACACGCTTGCCTAGGATGAACCGGTTCATTCGTGCCTTGAAGATACTCAGATTATACTTATCAGGGAACAGAGAGGCGGGCAGCGAATTCCACAGTATGGCAGTTCGCACAATAAATGTGGAATCAAAGCGCTTGGTTCGAGACCGTGGAACTTCAACCATATAGCGGTGACCATATTAGAGCTTCTGCTTCTTCTATTGTTGTATGCAATAACTTATAATGTTCTCACTATACGTTATTACGTATAACAATAAAAAAAATACGGTGGTAACTTTCATGCTAAGCTCAAAATATGTACAGTTCATCTCAAGCATACTTTTAAACTAAGCTACACGCATGAACTGGTGTTTAAAAACTTACCACAACATTTCCAGAGTCGAGTCCTAACGCCAGAACATTTCCGTCCGAAGTGAGATCACACGAGACAATCACGTTGTTCAGTCTGTATTCTTGAATAGTTTGAAGTTCTACTCCATCGTTTATTTTGAGCTCGAATGTCTGGAAACACAATATTAATAATTATTCATAGCACAAGGAGAAAATGTAATTTTTGATGCCGAAGGACGTAACTTCGAACGTTTGAAAAAAAAGCTAAACTTTCTTAATGAATACTTGAATTTTTGTCTTCTAACTTTTCTTGTATCATTATTATCATATCAGCTTATTGCCGTCCGAAGTCGTCGGAGGAGCTCGTGGCTAAGTTAAAGCCGTACAGATCTATCGGTCAAAGGTTAAGCTACGCTAGCCGCGGTCGGCCTGTGGATGGGTGACCATCGCTTTCATACCGAGTTCCCTCCGTGCCTCGGAAAGCACGTAAAGCCGTTGGTCCCGGCTGTCATTTCTAGATCTTTGCCAGTCGTTACGGGTAGTCAGAAGCCAGAAAGTATAACAACCAGTCTTACCAAGGGGTACCGTGTTACTAGTAACTGGGTTGTGGAGGTCCGATAGGCAGTCGCTCCGTATAAAACACTGGTATTCAGCTGCATCCGGTTAGACTGGAAGCCGACCTCAATATAGTTGGGAAAAGGCTAGGCAGATGATGCCGTCCACTGCTGAACGTAGGCCTCCCCCAGAGATCGCCAACCAACCCGGTCTTGGGTAGGTCATATCCATCCGCTGCCAACCACTTTCTTTAAATCGTCGGTCCATCGTGCCGCACGGCGTCCCACACTACGCTTGCTCAAACGCGGTCTCCACTTTAGAGTGTGTCTGCTCCATCTACCGTCTGTCCGTCTGCAGACATGGCCAGCCCACTTCCACTTCAGTGTGCTAATTCGATGTGCAACGTCGGTGACTTTAATTCTCTGGCGAATAATACATATGTATTTACAACTAGCTAGTGCAAGCGACTTCGTCTGCGTGATTGTCGGTTATCAGCGGTATTTTTTTTCTTTAGCATGAAATCCTATTATTTTTCTAAAATAATTTGTGACTATTTCTAAAATACCCTATGCTAATAAAATTTTAGTTTTTCCTAAATTCAAATATTAGTGTTTCAGTCGGCTTCTTTGATTACTCCTTATAACATCAGCATCTGCCAGTGAGTCTCGTCAAAATCGGTCTAGCGGTTTCAGAGATTAGCCGAAACAAACAGACCGACAAAAATTTTGAAAATAGTTTTATATACGTACCGTGTACACTTTCATAGTAAAAGCTATTATTTTGACATTATAAACAGACACTTTAGATTTATTTATTTTTATAGATTATTTTTTTCCTCTCAAAGTCACAATTGAATAGTTCTTTGGGCTAGTTTAACCATGCTTTACACAAAACACCTACCTGAAACGCCTTATTCTTCTTCTCACAAATAACAAGAACATTATTCTGCAACGCCGCCGAACTGATGAACACATCTGACTGCCTTCCATTCAGTATTGTCTGTAACTTTAGATTCAGGTCCCACAATTTGATGGTAGCATTGAACTCCACGGTGATAATACCCAAGTCTTTGACAAAGAAACAGTCGACGAGACCGCTGCCTTTGCAAAGACTTTTGTGTTCTCCGTTAGGGAAAGCTCGATCTCTTGAAGTGATGCTTGTCTCGCTACTTGAACTTGACAATCTCTCTAGATGGCCGTTCTTTTTTTTGACTCCTGTAAAAGAAACGTGGAAATAAAATTTGTAACTTTGTTAACGTGTATAAGGGCTTGTACGTCAGTTACCCCAATTAGTTGACCCACCTTTGCATAAATGGTTGGGATTTTCTAGAAAACGAATCGACAGAATTTTATAATTCTTTTATATTTTATTTAGGTACTTTGCTCAAATGGTAGAAAAATATAAAAGGATTATAAAATTCTGTCGATTCGTTTTCTAGAAAATCCCAACCATTTCTGCAAAGGTGCGTCAGCTAATTGGGGTAACTGACTGTACAGTCACGAACATAAACATGTATACAGATTGCAAAATTCAAAAGCAATTTTCTGGTGAAATACCTATTTCAACTTATAGAGAATATCTAATTTATAGCAGTTTGGGATCAAAGATACCATATTCGTAACCCCATAACATTTTGATCAATAGTCTAGGAGAAAATCAGTTTAGAATGAAACCAACTGTTTACATGTTTTTTCTCGTGACTGTACACAAAACTGTGATGCGACGTCGCATGGCAGAAATCTGCTGAGTTAAAGTATGGTACGACAGGCTACTCTGTACGAGCCCTCTCTGTCTGATGTGTGCGATGCGTCGTCGCATCGCAGTTTTGTGTACAAGCCCTAACATCTTTGTACTTGTTTCCATAAATATCTGGAGTCACCCTCAGGAAAAAGATGTACTTATAAGTAAACAAGTTCTATAAAAATGTCTACATCAATTGCACCAGAATATTACATTCATCTATAGACATTCAGTAGTAGTACATCTGTATGTCTTGAAGGCACGAGTGAACCGGTTCATCCTAGGCAGGCTCCACCTTAGGCCGCATCATCACTTAAGATCAGGTGAGTTGCGGTCAGCCTATTGGTTGGTATAAAAGAAGAATAGTGACCAAACAGGCTATTTATTATACTCAATCTCATCGAAAATGAATGTCAAAAACTAGTCAAAAACATAGGTAATATTGACGTATTTTTTACAGGTTGATATAAGAATGTGCATGTGTGTGTGTATATGTGTGGTGTGTCATTACGTCCATATTCAAATTCAAAAATTGGCCATTAATAGGAGTCTTTGCATTTACTAAGCCTGGAAGTTTATATTTAAAAAAGTCTAGCCTAGTTACGCTAATTTTTAACATCCAAAAACATAACACTTCTTGTTTGTGGCAGTCGTGTAAAAGAAACTCACCCTGAATATCATTCAGTATCTCCTGAGAGCCAAGGTTATTATTGCCCCTCTGCATCATTTCTGGCTTCCAGTCCCCGACCACCGTCAGCCGATAAGCCATTAAACAAGTATTTTTCCCAGCAACAATCAGTAAATTAGGATTAACAAAGTTTAAATATTGCACTGGGCTATTAACATCCATTATGGCGTCATTCTCTTTTGTACGGAGCGTGTATTTCTTAACCGCACCGGATTTTAGTCCGTAAATGATGTATTGATTACAAGGAGAGACCTTTACTCTGGTAATGTATTCGTCGGATTTTTCAATAATTTCTGTTAGGACTTTTCTTCCGCGCATTACCTGGAAAGTATGAAATAATGGTAAAATATGCTATCGTCGTCGATAGTCTAATTCCGCGTTACTAACTGTTTATACCGCGACAATGACATGAAACACTGTCGCTGATGTTAAATAAGGTCGAAGTTAGGCCCGGCGCCCATTGGCGGTACCGGCATGGCAAGGTATTTTTAAGCGACGAATAAAAATGGAACTTAACAGTATGAAAATAAAATTGAAATTTCAATACATACCGCGGTATTGTCTTTGTACTTATGACCGTTAATATCGAAATTTCAATTTTATTTCCATACCTCTAAGTAATACTATTATTCGTCGCCTAAAAATACCTTAGCATGCCGTGCCGACAAAGGGCGTCGTGCCTTACGCGGAATTGGAGATACGACGCTATGTAATAATATAATAATTTTCCCTAGTTTGCTGCTAGTCCCACATTTTTGCGGGGATCGGTCGGGTAGTACAAATAGAGTTGAAAATTGTATGCGAGACATAATTCCGCGCAGCATTTATGATCGTGAACACAATTACACAATTTTAAACTCTATTTTAGTAGTATTTTAATTCTATATCAAATAATAAATGAATTGTTTTTTTTTGTTCCAGAAACTGGGGGTTACATAATATTGGTGTACTAAATGTAAAACATACCTGAATATTATTCTTATCATCAACCACAGCTAACAAAGGTTGGAGTACTCCATCATTGTTATTGCAAATTCCTTTCAAATTCAGCGGTTTTAACGAACTCCTGTCTAAACTCATCGAGTTCTTTAGCAGTGTCTTTGGTACTTCTCTATGGTTAAACGATTGATGCCTTCTTGGTGTATTAATAGCACTTTCTGTTGCACTGTTTGATGATAAAGAGTTTGGCGTATGTGGTGATAGCGGGTTCACAAAGCTGACGTCGAATTTTGTTGTCAGACGTACTCGCCTAGAATGTTGAAGAGGTAGAGTTCAATTAAAACGAGATTACTTTTTAAATAAAGAGGTTAAGTTTTTGTAGTAAGACGTCTATTGACAGTGGAAGCCTGGTAAATGGTTTTGGTAATGATCTAATTTCGCATGGTATTTTTTCGTAGCTCTCAGCAATCTAATTTGGGCTACATTTCCGAGCTCAAACAGCTAGAAATCATGACTGACGGACACACGCGCAGTAACCTATTATTTGCAATGCGCAAGCGAATTACAAAATATTACCTTTATATGACGTCATAATGTGTTTAGGTGAGATTTGTTTGCCGAAAAAAAGATAGATGCGTGTCCTGAATGTTTGAGATTTTATGAGATGATGGACGAAACATACATTTTTGTGTTAATTTTATATAACTCCTAACTTTTATTGTCTTCACATTGTATATGGTTTTCATTATAATAATATCAATTTAATGCAATTATTTGGACACTATGTCTGTAATATGGTACATGTTTCTTGTAATAAATTAATTAAAACTGATTATATCACTTACCCATTCCGTTGTGCTGTCTGTGAAATATAAGAGGGGTCTAAGTACCACACTTTGGCAGAGTCCTCGACACAGCCGGTGCCTGTCAAGAGCACATCAGAGCCGGGCTCGAATTCATCCCACATCATCTCGCTAACTGCCATTGCTACCACGTTTCTGAAATGAGACGAAGACTCAATATTAAATGTAAAAAAAAGGAGTTTTTTGTTGTACAAGGCTAAGATGAAAAGCTTGATCTCCATTCCCTCTAGTTTTGCAGACGAAGTTTATTCAAAAGTTTATTACATTTAAGACTTATATTTAAATTTAAAAGATTTATTTTCATCAAATAAATCTTATTATAAGAGCGGTAGATAAAAGTTGGGAAAATTACATGCACGAATACTACACCGCCATTGTTGGACAAATAAAAAAATGAGCGGACAATTCTGTGATTTTCTTCTAAATTAGTTATTTTGTCTAATTCGAACCATCCACGATGACACTTTATTGCGATATTTGTAAGGAGCCTGTGTGTGCATCGAGGTTTTTTGTACATCAATGTGCATCACACATTTTTTTTTTTAATGTCTTACAATTAAATAATAACCGATAACTATAGATAGTGCAATCCACGAAGACGCGCCCCACCAATTTTGGTTTACGGGATTTTCGGATTTTCGTGTCGCTCTGTCCTGATTAGTCTATTCATTGTAGTGTGCGCGTGCACTCATAGGTAATTAGTGTGTACCGATAACACTCAAACATTGACGGAAGCTTGCACACATATACTATAAACGGTTAGGAGGTATAGTGGGGCGCGTCTTGGTGGATTGCACTATCTGTAACTAGCATAAAAACTCACCCTCTCCGATTCTCCAAATCTCCAAAGCATCTTGTATAAGTCTTCAAGTCAATGCACACAATCCGACTATCATCAGTTGAAACAAACAACAGTGTGCCAGTCTTATTCACAGCGATGCTCAGGAATGACAAATTCTCCTTAATGTCATCACTAACGATGACTCGTCTACATCTGCACGTGTTTGGTTTTAGTGCGTTGGAGTTCACTCTGATTTCGTGCTCCATAATTTCGTTGGGTTTCAAGGTGATAATTTTGTTACTACCTGTAATAAAATGTTAAATTTTTCTTTAAGATACGTGAAATTTTATTTGGTAGTTTTTATGGTTCCGTGACATAGTCGTATCACTGTTTAGTTAACACTAGCAGTTTGCCCGCGAATTCGTCCGCGTAAATTTTCTCAAGGACTACTATTTTTTTTCAAAATACATACACCCATTGTATATGAATAGTAGAGGAGAAAGAAACTATCGAGCAGTTTTCAATGATTAGTTCATCAACCTACATCTAGCCTTTTCCCAACTATCTTGGAGTCGACTTCCAGTCTAACCGGATGCAGCTGAATACTAGTATATTAAATAGAGCGACTGCCTACCTCCACAACCTAGTTCCTGGGTAACACGATACCCCTTGGTAAGACATCATCATCACATCTTTCTTTTGCTGTGCCCGACAGGGTCTATGATTGTTTGTTTTGGCAAATGTTTACCACCTAAGCCTACATTGTGTAATGCAATAAAGAATTGAGTATTACGACTGGTTGTTAAGACTTTCTGGCTTCTGACTATCAATGACGATTGTCACAAATGACAGCCGGAACCAATGACTTTGCGTGCTTTACGAGACACGTAGGGGTCTCAGTATGAAATGGATGGGCACCCATCCACGGACTGACCGCGGCAAGCGTAGCTTAACATGTCCGATCGATTCGTACACCTTTTACTTAGCCACGAGCCCGTCATTGATTAATTGATCAGGAATAAAAAGCCAAGACATTAGAGTTGAAAATTGCGAGTAAATGTTAAATCCGCGCTGCATTAATTTCTTGCAAACAGTTACGTTAGTTTCAACTATATTTCTGTTCTATTATAGTTTATTATCAGATAATTAATGAAAAAGATTCGCGCGTGTTCTGTGTGCTGATGCGCTATCTTGACAGGAGAGATTATCGCGGCGATAGTCTAGCTGGCGATGACGTCGTGCCATCAAATTATCGTCGCGATGACGTGATATGATGCGCATCAGTAGATTAATTTGTAATACCACATTTTGATATTTGCCATCATCAGCAGTCTCTATGGTTGCATTATAAAACATATGGAAAAATTGTACCGGGAATGTTAACAGATAAGAGTGAGATAAAAGAGTCAGTGGAGCTTCTTGCTCGTTCTTCAAAAGAGACCTACCTACGTTTTAATAATAATAAAAAATAAAACCATTTATTTTCAGATAACAAAGACCCATAGAAAAATACCATAATTTAAGTATACATATAACAATTGTGTTAGAAAATAAAACTATGTTAGCATCACTTAGTTGCACTAAGTCTTTGTGTGTTCCGGTGGCACTAGTCCGGGAAAGCGGCGGAATACCACATCCTGTGGCCAAAAGCTTTCTTCCAACACCTGATGTAGGTAGCAAGTTGGTATGCCCACCAGAAACGCCTTAAAGTTGACGTTACGTTATGTGCTTTTGTTTTGGAACGAGCAGCTAGCTTAACTATCTGACTAACTTACAGACTAATCACAATTCAAAACTGCCGGTAAATCGGTAAATGGTTTAACGGTTTTGTAGGAAAAAGGAGCCTTGGCAAATCACCAACCCGATGAACAGATGTGATGAAAGTGGTTTGCAAAGGGAATGTCCGAAAGGCCAAAACCCAGTCATCATGGAGAGCATGGCAATACAACGAGCTCATGTGGTCACGACCCTCAGTCATGAGGAAGAAGAAGTGGAAGAAGTAAATAGTTTAATTGTAATACATACTTTGATGAAGACTTTCACGATAAATATACAAATAAATAGTTATCACTCGATTCATTAATAGTGGCGTTGGTTTTTAATTTGTAATGTAGTTTGTACCATGGCCATGGTACAAACCAGATTACAAATTACCCATGCATGGGTAGCTTCACGTTCACAAGTATTAGTCACCACCAACACAATATAATGCCACCGAAAACTGTTTCTGGGAATACGTATAAAACATACCTAAACTAAGCAAATACGCCACACGTCGCCTTAGCAGTAACGTCGATAAATAATTCCAGTTAACCTAAACAGACCTTTATTACAAGGGCTTTAGGGTTATTTTCGTAGTGCAAGTGTCCCACTGCAGCTTTTGCCCGCGACTTCGTCTGCATGAATTTTCTTACGGATCTCAATCTTTTTTTTTAATAATAAAATGTAGCTTCTTAAAGACCTCGGGGATAACATACCTACCATAGATATAGATATATCTATATCTGTGATACCTACCTATTGGCGGAAGAATATTTGAGATCAGATATGAAATACCAGAGCTTACCTGCTACTTTCAAAGTTATAAATTTTACCTATTTATAATATTTATAGTATCCTGTGCATTGGCTTCAGAGTTAAACCAGTCCTAAACTATCCAACGGGAACACACAACACGATAAAAATCCTATATGTTAAGGTAGATCAAAATCTGTGTGTAAAAGAATCATGGCGAGATCATTTGTATCAAAAATAAAAATCATTTAGCGAGTTCAAAATATTTTCCTGTGTGGATACATTACCAGGAGTAGATTGATATACTCACCATATTTTTAAACTATATTTGAAATATTTCGAAATGAAAATAAAACTTTTTCGTTTCATTTCGTTCCCCATTTTTTGTTTATAAAAAAAAGAAAGTGACAAGTGACATTAACGGATCTATCAAATTAGCAGACAAGTGTGTGGAAAAAATGTTAATTTTTTGTGACTTTATTTCCCATAAAACGATGCAATTGCAGAGTAAGAACTGCGAAACGGCGCTGTCAGTATATGTCAGTGTCAGTGTTACTGTCAGCCACCGTTTCGTTCTGAAATAATGAGCTTTTCGTTAAACTATTCACCTTTAACATCCATTTTCATTGCGGGGGTTTAAAAATATTGTAAATGCCTGAAGATACTCTTTAGGTACCCAAGAGTATAAGGATTAGAATTTCAACTTCTCTAAACATCTTTATTTTTTTGTACAATTTCTGATATGATCTTTTCAGGTACAGTAGAACCTCAATTATCCGAACGCTCAATTACCTGAACGTTGGCGCGAATTTGTTGCTCGCTGCCGCTGCGCATATGTAGGTAATGAGCGTTTCATATTTCAATGTTAATATGTATGTCTAATTTAAATATCCTGTACTGTTTTTATGTAAACATTTGTTGTTTTTGTTTGATATTGGTGCCGATTCCTATTTTCACAAACTAAACTAAAATTAGACAATTGACATCTCTTACTACGAGGCAGCTGAAGAAAAGGACGGCGGTATAAAAGAACTAAATTGAGATGTCAAATTAGTTTTTTCCTTGAACTTCACCGTGTTTTTAATCAATACGTTCTGAAATGACAACTATAATTTATTGTATGAACATTTTAGATCAACTTAAATTGACAGCTCTTATTAATCTCGGTTTCTTTCTGTTTTTACTGGAGAGAGAGGTATAAATAGCTTAAAATAAGTTTAGCTTGTGCACTACAGAATTGGCACCATTGTCCCAAAAACTCACATTTCGATTATGCGGACTAATCTCGGTCCCAATTAGTTCGGATAATTGAGCTTCTACTATAATTCATAAAAAGGGTTGTTGACACCATTAACCAATAATTCCTAAATACAACTTATCTTAAAATACTTTTTATTTTAGCCCCGAAAACACGATTAATTTTCAATTAACTGTAAAATTCGATTTTAAGTTGCTTTGAAATCAATTAATAGTTAGTCAATTGAATTGGTAAATAAGTGACGTCACAGGCCGCTATTTTTTTTTTTTTTCGGATTGGCATCTCGCAGGTCAACCTAGGAGGTTGTCGGCTGCTTAACCGGACTTTCCTGTGGTGCCTTAAAAATTATTATTTTTAGGGCCTCCAGCCAGGGCATAAAGCTTACAAACTAAGCGACTACACGCTAAGGGCACCCCCTGTGGGGTACGAGCCTCGGCTTAGGGCGTCGCTGGGAGAGGACAGCAAAGGGACAGGCTGGATCGGATTTCCATTATTTAGGGACGAATTTAAAACTACAGGCTCAGCGGCACGGGCTGGCAAGAGCAAGGGTCGGGGAGGAGACAGGCCGCTATTGTCATACAAAATCTATGGAGGAATCTCGATTTGACAGCTCATAAAAAGTATGTCAATTGATTGGCGGTGTCAAGTACCCAATTATAAAGCAGAATAGGAAGTATAGTTTCAATTACTTACGAGGAACTGTAACCATATCTAGAACTATATCAGTCTCTTCAAACGTGATGATCCTCTCCTTCGTCTTCAAGTCGATCACCTCCACAAACTTAGCATTACCATCAGTAGCCACAATGACATTCTTATCATAGTTGCAAGGGATACAGCACAGAATCTCCCGGTCCCTTTCAAAGTCTTGAATAGTTGTGAAGATTTTGTTCTTCTCATTTCGAGAAGGGTTGTAGAAGATGATCTTTTTGTTGGTGTGCATGATCAGGTATTTTTCAGTGTTTGACCATCTACAGTTTAGGTATGAGCCTTGAATTTGTTCTGTGTCAGCGTAAGTGTTATTGTAGGCTTCTTCTGGTTCTGGAAAGGATAAATGATAAAAAAAAATTGAGTAAAGAAAAAAAAGAGCGAGTAAAGTTATATTTTTTTTTTTAACTTAGAAATCACTGACATCGGTGAAGGAAAACATCGTGAAAAAGCTGGAAAATTATAATAAATTATAAGTAATCAATCCGCCTTTTCAATATTCGTGCCTTCTCTTTACGAGAAGAGGATTTTGTCCTGCAGTGAGACAATAATAGGCTGTTATTATTATTACAGCTTTAAGCCCGACACAGACCTAGCTATAATATACAGGGTGGGTACGACGATACGACAAAAAAATAAAATACTGGTAATACTAGTTCAGAAGAATATTTTGAAACTATAAAATAAATCCTAAAAACGAAATTAAAAAAAAAATTCAGATTTACTAAAGAGCATATAAATGTAGGTAACCAAAATAAAATACCATATGAAATATTGGTTTTCTAACTTGTCAGAAGAGCAGCAACTTGTGGCGTCATAATTTAATATTATGAATGCTCAATAAAAAAAATTACACCAAATTACCAAATCCTACCATGATCATTTTTTGTGCTATTGCCATCCCCACCTGTATTATAATCTAATTCATAGCAAGGCATATTACGATATATTTTCTATAGTAATCTGCGAGTTGGAAGGAGAGTGGAGAGGCCTTTGCCCTGCAGTGGGAAAATCCAGACTGAAATAATAATAATAATTTGCGGGTGAGAGCACAGACCCAGCTATAATATATATCTTTATTACGTCACCAAAACATGTGGGCAGATATAGCAAGACATATTAACATATATTTAAAAAACGTGCAGCAAATAACGGCCGCAGACTAAATAAGGGCAAAAATATATTATAATATTATAACTACCGTCTGGTGGCTAGCTATAATATAATATATAGCATAGTATATTAATATATATTATAGCTACGTATGTGACGGGCTTGATCCAGTAAAATGTTGATCATCCATTGTGCCAACTCTTGAATGAATCGATTTTTTATTTCAAACTGCAGTTACATAAACAACATTATTAAATTACAACAAAGTCAGATTAAAAGAATTTCAGTTGTTTTATTTAAAATCAATTACTTATGTCTGCGAAGCTCATAAGATTCCACATTCGAAAAGAATAAATAAAAAAAATAGCATGCCAAAAATACCTTCTTCAATAATATCATCAGTCTCTTCACTATCTACGTCATCCACATACCACAGCTTGATAATGCCATCATAAGCTAGCGCGGCTACGATTGGTGGATTTATAGCACACGACACACCGATCCATTTGATTGGTGAGCCCGTGCCGCGAAGTTCCTTTCTCAGTTTGTTGGTGAAGATATGGAAGAACTGAATAGAAGAAAATGGTTTATTTAGTTAAACAAAATTGAATATGACTAGTCTAGACGGGTGCGTCTCATATCATATAAAGTTATTTGGTATATTTTCAGTTTACTAACGTTCACAAGATATAATAAACGTGAGATATCCCAACTGTTGGTATAATTTCTTTACATATAACATTTTATATACTCTAAAACTTATTTCGTATAACGTTATTGGATATAACGTTTATTTAATCGAAAATCATTAAGTCTATCGTTTTAAATATATACTTTGGCATAACCAGTTTGGCAATTAGTTTTGCCATTATAATACTTTGCCATATATTTTTTTGGCAAAATTATCTTGAAAGCTAATTTATTTTGGCATAAATTGAATTCGCATAATGTTACTAGGCATGATCTGCAAATCTACTGCGCCACGTTAAAGTATTGTCTTAAAAATTCAATATGTTGTTCCTCAAAAGTTAGTGACAGAAACGAATCGCTGCAAAACCGACTCCACGCAGTCTTGTCTGCCTACCCCTAGAGTATAATCTAAGCCCGCGACATTTTTGTTGATTTTATAATTTACAAAAATTATGTAATCATCTTGATCATCAAGATGATTACATAATTTTTTTTAAGGCACCACAGGAAAGTCCGGTTAAGCAGCCGACAACCTCCTAGGCTGACCTGCGAGATGCCAATCCGAAAAAAAAAGAGCGCTGCTGTCGCGCGACTAATTTGAAGGCGCCCTAAGAAGCTGCGTTTTCCCTGACAGCTTTAGAAAATATTTTATTTAAAAAAAAATGGATCATAGGATTGGGAAATCTATAAAATAAAAATTAATCGTTGTTCGCTAGTCTCGTTAAACTAGAAAACGGCTGGACCGATTTGGCTAATTTTGGTCTTGAAATATTCGTGGAAGTCCAGGGAAGGTTTAAGCGGTAAGAAAATTGAAAAATCTATTGATATTACAACTTCTGTCGGGTCAACTAGTCTTCTTATATATAAAAATCTTCTGTGCGTGTGTATGTAAGTGAACTCCTACGAAACGGGCCGGCCGGACCGATATTGATGAAATGTTTTGTGTGTGTTCCAGTGGATTCGAGAATGGTTTAGATTCACAATTGGACGCTGGCGCTGCAGTCGAGTTGTAGGACTTTTTTATTTTAAGGGCAGGACAACTTTTGCCAGGCCCGCTAGTTTAATATAAGTCTGAAGTCGCGAATCCACACTGAGCGAGCGAGATGATCAATGATCGTGCCCTCTCTGTATGAGAAGAGGCCTTTGCCCTATCTATGGTGCGATAATAGGCTGGTATTAGTTTCACTAATAATATACTTAAAGCTAGACTTTTTTTTTTGTTTGAATGCGAATATCTCCGAAACTACTAAACCCATCCTGAAAAATCTTTTGCTAATAGGAAGCTACGTTATCCAAATCTGCTATAAGCTATAAAAAATAGGGATGCGTAAGAGAATTTACTCAGATGAAGTCACGGGCAAAAGCAAGTATAATTATGTAAACAAAATAACGTACCTTGATAACACCGGAGTTAGTACCAACAAGTACATAATCTCTCAGAAAGCATACTGCTGTGATCTTTTCCTTCACATCAATGGTCGAGTGCTTGATCTCATCCACATTCTGTTCATGCCTGTTGTTAACAATTATGAAGTATTGAGTAAATTATTCGTCTTAACTGTTTGAAATAAATCGTCGAATATAAAGTACAACGTACAGACGTCATCAAATCAAGCCGTAACAAACTGTCAAATTTTTCCAATTGAATATGATCCATAAACTATTGTAATAAAGTTGAAAATCTATCAAAGGAATTTGACAGATTGTTGTAGCTGGATGTCCTGGCCTCTGTACAAAAGCAGTAATAGTAGTAGTAGTTTAAAATGCAACATTTAATTTAATAATTTTTAAATTCTAGCCTCTTTTGCTCGTGAAATCTGAAAAATGGCCCAGCATTAAAACTAGCAAGTCCACATATCTTATTAACTACATATTCCTTTGTCTATTTTCAAAATTTTAGTAGTAAGTAAAAGGTAAAGGTTCCCAACAATAGGGTAGACGACAATTTGCTGACACTACATCCTCTTACTAGGATCTCAGTCGGTTAAACGAAAGCCCGATCGCTTAACTGAGACTATTTCTAAGGTAACTGCGCAGTGCGGGAGTGCGCGTGGTGACGTGATGCGAATGCTCACTGATACGTCAACCTGTGACAACTGTCACCCCTTCCGCACAGCGCGGCAACATCAGGAACGGTCTCACTTAAGCGGTCGGGCTATTCGTCATATTTATTTTTTAATCCATTTTTAAAATAATAGCTTCACTGTGCAATTAGCAGATACATTAGTTAATATAATAATAATATGTGGGGACATTTCACACACGGCCATCTGACCCCAAACTAGGGAGACCCTGTACTATGGGTGTCAGACAGCTGATATACATACACAAATACATTTTTAAATACATACATATATAGATAAACAACACCCAGACACAAGGTAAACACAAGTGCTCATCACACAAATATTTACCCTGGGCGGGAATCGAACCCGCAACACGCTGCGCAGCAGTCGATCGCTCAGCCACTGCGCCAACCGTGTCGTCTAGTTAAACAATAGCAACTGATTCAGTCAATTCCACGGTTGGGTGATTATGCTAAACGAATTAGGGAGCATTCATGTGCAGTATTAAACTTCCATTTAATGAAATCATGATGTAGGTACCATTATTCATATAGGTAGTATAGGTACCTATTGATGTAGTAGGTATTATACGTCAGGTGCATAACAAAAGATGTCTGGGATTGATACCACTACAAGTTTAGTAATTAGATTGATATCAAACCATCAGAGGTTTGTATAGACCAACCATAATAATTTATTGTTATTACCCTTATTGTCTAGACCCAAGTATATTGTGTATAAAATATTTGTACTTATTTACATTAGAATGGTTGGTAAAAAAATGGCGAACTTAGTAGTTTGTTTGTCATTAATAACTAACAGTAAAACATGAGATGAGTGAAACATAACAGAAAAATACAAAAAAAAAGCTATTTGGAAAACGGTAAAAATAATAAGAAAAGACGACACAATAAAAAAGCAAAAAATACTTACAGAAAATCAAAATACAGCTCATTGTTATTACAATTCTCTTGAGCGATTTGCGATGCTTTCGAATAGAGAATGCCTTTAGATTCATTTTGCAGGATGCTTTGAATAATGTCAGTGCAGGGGTAATGAAATAAGTCAGTTCCATGGGTGCTTAGGAATGCTTTGATGTTGCTAATCAGTTCCTTGTCTAACTCCTACGAAAATAAAGCATGATTAGACGAAAAATAATTGGAAATTAAATAGACGTGGATAAAAGCAGTGTTTTATATGCGAGTAGCTTAGTGTAGCGAGAAATTTATCGATATTACGCGGGGGAAAGACCAGCGTGTCTACGGTTGCAATGCTTTTTGAATTTCCTGTGATTACACATCAGAGTCCATGAGTCCGCCAACGTTTTCGAATTGGAAAATACTATTCTATTGCATATTGCTTGAATTGTATACGACAAGCAGTTAGCCTCACCCATTGATATGAGTAATGCCTTTAAAGTTTTTTTAGAAATCGGTCGAATTTATGTTCGACCAGAGAGATCCACAAACAAAAATTAAGTCGCGTAAATTTCGCAGAAAATATAGAATTCACAACGCGTAATTTAGGTGAATGTGTAGCTACGCTTCCAGACAATAAGCAAGCTCTTTAAAAATTAAACACAGATTTGATTATAGCCTTTAAATAATCATAAGTGTAAGATCAGATCTGCAAAATACTTGCATTGAGGAAAGTCTTATATAAAGTCTTGCCATAAATATTGTCAAGAAGAAAAACATTGTTTTTTATTGCAAATAATATTTATTACTTTTGCAGTGTGTTAGTTTTATACATAAATATAAAACAATTTAAAATATAAAAAGCTTATTCGAAGTGGTCTCCATTGGCTGCAATACAGTCCTTTAAACGTTGAGGCCAGTTATCAATAGAAGCTCGCACTCTTTCCATGGGAAAATTCTTCACTGGGAAGCTTCCTTAGAGCTTTGAGCATAAATACGGTCATATTGTTTGTTAAAATGATGCTCAATTGTAAAGATTTTCAAATCCGTAAACAAAATTTTTCTGTGACCTCCCTTTGCGTACCGCTTCAGTAGTCGTTTCGATTTTACCACCCTATTCTTTTTTAAATTATCAGTTAAAAAATGACCAGTGCGTCTCTTATAGGCTGAAGTCCTAAGTCATCTTTTAAAATACGCGACATGGTTCTGGGTGCTATCTTCATCTCCCGAGATAAAATCTTTTGCTTTCGGACAGGATTTCTTCGAATTCTTTCCCTTACTGCTTTGACCACCTTTGTCGTACGAACACTACGTGGACGGCCAGATCTTTTTCTGTCACAAACAGAGGAGGCCTCATTGTACCTATTAATAGCCCGGTACACAAACATTTGACTAATACATACATTTGGCTCCATACCAACTTTGTGTAATGCCATCACAGCGATTCGGTTCTCTTTCTCACCCCACTCCATTTTAATATTGCAAAATATTGTACAATCGTATAAAAATGACAGATTCCAAATTCAAATGTAATATCTTTCTTATTTTTAATTGTAACAGTATTTATGGCCAGACTAAGTACATGTAAACTCTACATAATGTAAAACTTCCTTAAAAGCCAGCCTTAAATTGATACACTCTTTACAGCGTAACAGACATCTAGATAGATGTCAGTAAATATATTTTATTAGTATTACTGTTTATGTTACCAGTTTACAAAAGGCTCCGACTTAATCTTTAATGTGCCGAAAATTCTAAGAAAGCCACTTGAGGTCGTAAACAGCCTTGCTTGTGTTATGGTGGCATATAACCAGCTTAATTACGAAAACGACCTTGTGTTATAAATATTACTATTTTGTGATGGCAAATAGCAGCAAATTAGTTTATCAAGTTGACATAGATGTTGTCAACTTGATAAACTGGTAAATGACAAATCGTCACTAGTACTTGAAAACGATGGAGATTTTGGTGTGCGTTAACCGTTTCGTACGGAAACCAATTATTACTGTCTTTTCCTGTTATGCAGGTGTCATCAAAATATTGAACATCTATACTAATATTATAAACCTGAAAGAGTTTGTTTGTTTGGTTGAACGCGTTAATCTCAGGATCTACTGGTCCGAATTGAATAATTATTTTTGTGTTGGATAGTCCATTTATCGAGGAAGGCTATAGACCCATGCGAAGCTGGGTCGGGTCGCTAGTGCATAATCGTCAGCATTTTATTTTAAAAATACTAACTGCGCTGATGTGACGTATTATCGCGCCGCGTGCGGTTGACCGCACGCCAGTAGTCCATTTGAACTACGAAAACCGCCCTTACAGCTAAGGAATAAAAGTGCTGTTAAATACTAATTGTTACCAAGGACGGGGCAAAGATCTCGATCTATTTTCCCACTCTGATGAGGCAGCATAAGCAAATTGTTCAATTCTCAAAGCTCGGTCGTGCGCAGAGAGTTGAAAATCCAACAATGCTAATCTATTTAATTCGATGTCGCCTAGTGTTAGTGAAAACGGGTATAAGTATAAAAACATATTAATACTTACATATTTGACGATATTATTTTCATAGTTCTGAAGATCCGACATCACATCAGCTGGTCCCGTTAATCTCACTTTGTTGCCCAAAAACTTCAAATTCAGAAACAATTTGTTGAACAATCCCCATTTATCATTGAAGTTGTCAGTGTGTTTGATGTGGTAGCCGATGTAAAATGCGATGTAGCCGTCATCAATGATATCAAGGGGTGGGGAAGTATTATTATATTGATAACTGTTTAGGAATTCTGAATGTAACTTTTTGCTATCGTCTTCCCCCGTACTTTTTAAGTACTTCATAATTAGATCATGTATTTCGTACATGTAGTTTCTCTGTTCTCGATCGTAGAACTCAATGATGAGTGACTTGCTTCGTAGTTCTTTCATGATTGATTCTACTTGTGAAGCTTCTTTGTTCCAGAGTTTGCTCAAGACTTGGGCAGATACTTTGACATTATCTGGGAGGATTTTGAGCTTTTTGAATAATGGTAGTACTGAATCATTTAGAGAGTTGATACATACTTCAATTGTTTTCATCGGATTGTAGGTTTGATTTATTGGAATGCTGAAAAATTTAAGTGATTTAATTTTGTTACTAAACAGTTTTTAAAATGGATTTCAAGGTCTAGCTTCGCATATTTTTTAAAGAAGTAATTTGGTATTGCGCAATGTTGCAACACATATTGTTGATTGACATTGCGCAATTTCTAACTAAAAGTATTGTCATAGTATTATTATAAGAGTCATCATCACCGTCTCTATTAGCAGGGAGACATACACTGTTACATAAAGGCCTCTCCCAAAGGGGGGGGGGGAGGGAATGAGTTTGCTATAATCCACATACTTGGCAGGCGTCTTGAAGATCGCAGTGAGATTGTTAAGTACATGGAAGCCGTTAAGTTAAGAGTACCTACTGATAATAAATTACACTAAACAAACAAAACCACACTTACAACGGGAAATGATTCTTTTTCCTCAACTCTTTGACGTAGTAATTCCAGCGTTTAGGATCATCAATCAGTCTCTCTCGGTTTTCTGCCAACTGCGCTCCAATCAAGCCGATGTTGAACGGACTGCCTTTGCAAATCTCATGTAGTTTCTTAGCCTGCCACGGCAATGAAGAGACAGGCACTTCCAGTGACAACGCAAAGATTTCCAAGGATTCTTTCTCTTCCAAATTGTTTTCTATCTGTGGATTGTATATTAGGTAAAAACATATCCTGCCTAGTTTTTGTTGATAATATGTGGGGGCAATGACCGAAGGTGATGTAATGATTCACTTTGATTAATACATTCATTTACAAGAAGGTACTTAGTCGATTTTTGGATTAGAAACCTTAACATCGAGTATACCTAGATCGAATTCAATTGCAATTTGAATTGTTTATAATAGCCTTATCATGTGTAAATTAACTTTATTACAATAGTTTTTAGATGATTTGCAAAATTTTATTTAAGTTCTTTTTATATATATTTTTTTTTTTTTTTAACTATTAAATACGCTGCGGCTTGCGTTTGACCGCAATTCACCTGATCAATTCACCGCAATTCATATATTTGTATGATACCAGAAAAAATACATGCGGACTTCGCTATATCCGGTACGGATTCCTGTTAGGCAGAGATATCCAGTGTTATATAAATAGTTAATTTATGTAATAAGAATACCGTTTCCTTTTGTGTCTCATATAACAAATTATAGAAATACAATGGCATAAATCACACATTATTGCCACAAATTATAAAATTATAAATCACATATTATTGATCTACAATGACCAATATGAATAAACATAATAGGGAAAGATACACGCGGCTTGTAGTGTGATATGACGTCACGCAATGTTGCTTTTCGTATATTGTTTAGTTATCATAATAAATAAGCAATATGTATATGAAAGATAGAGGCTAATAGTTTATCGAACACGGAAGTGTTAAGTTCAATGTACAGTCATTAAAAGAGATAAGTAACCTGGGTAGTAGTATGTATTTAAAATGTATTTGTGTATGTATATCAGCTGTCTGACACCCATAGTACAGGGACTGCCTAGTTTAGGGTCAGATGGCCGTGTGTGAAATGTCCCCACATTTTATTATATTATATTATTCTTATATAGTTGAACCGATGGATGTTTTTGAATGAAATAATATAAAATTTAAAATAAGAATTGAAAATTTTCCGTATGGTGTCGGGCGTCAAGGATAGCACCATCCCATATCTTCCCGTGGGTGTCGTAAGAGGCGACTAAGGGACTCACCAGAGAATGGGCAGCAGCGTTCTCTCTGCCTTTGTACTGCGATCGCCAACCCGCCTGGCAAGCGTGGCGATTATGGCAAAACCCCCCTTTGGGGGAGGCCTATGTCCAGCAGTGGAGTGTCTTTCGGTTGAAATTATGAATGATGATGAATATAAAATTAATAGAGAATAAACAGTTCCTTAATTACAATAAATGACATTCGAAAACATCCATCGGTTTCAATTATTTCCGACGACCTGGTTACTTATCTCTCTCGGTGACTGTACGTTTTTTTTAAAGGGTTTATCACTACATTTAGAATTTAATTCTTCTTTTTCCTGCCCTTATCCCATGTTACTTGGGGTCGGCGCAACATGTTTTCTTCTTCTATTCCGTCCTGTCCAACGTTATGCTTTCACTGACTCCCTTTTCATTCATATCATTCTTCACACAATTCACCCATCTTTTTTTTGGCTTTCCTCTCCCTCTCCATCCATCCAAACTAATATTCATAGCTCTTTTGGTCACATGAGTTTCGTCTCTTCTCTTCACATGCCCATACCAAGACAAACGATTCCCTTTCAACTTTTCTGTCACTGGCGCCACTTTCAAACTTCCTCTAATATATTCATTTCTCACCTTATCCATTCTGGTAACTCCACACATCCATCTCTACATTCTCATCTCCGCTACGTGCAATCTTTTTTCATCCATCTTTTTCACGGCCCAACATTCCGATCCATACAGTACGACAGGTCTTATCACGGACTTGTAGATTTTCCCCTTTAACTTGAGGGGCATCCGTGGGTAACAAGTTGTTCCAGTGACCTGTCACCATTTCATCCATCCTGCGTTGATCCGGTGCGTTACGTCTCGGTCTACATCGCCATCCCCTTGGACCAGCGACCCGAGGTACCGAAAGTCGGAGCAGGTCGGTATGGGCGTTCCGTCTAGAGACATGGGCACAGGACTAGAGAGACCGCCGAAATTGCAAAATTTCAGGCCAACACTCTCTAGTCTTTGCCACCACACCTCCAATCTGCTCCGGACCTCTAGGTCACTTTCGGTTATAAGCACAAAGTCATCGCGAACAGCATACACCAGGGTGCCGCTTCCTGGATGTCCGACGTCAAAGCGTCCATTATAACCAGAAAGAGGTAAGGGCTGAGAGCCGACCCTTGGTGCAAGCCGACGGCCACATTGAAGCTGCCAGTAGTGCCCACAGTAGACCGGACTTGGGTACTGCATCGACTGTACATTGCTCGAATCAACCGCACATACTTCCCAGGCACACTTTTCTCCTGCAAGGCCCACCACAACACTTCCCGAGGCACCCGGTCGTATGCCTTTTCGAGGTCAACGAACACCATGTGCAAGTTCTTATGCACACTTCTGTATTTTTCACACAACTGGCGGATAGCAAAAATGGCGTCCGTTGTGCCTCGACCAGGCATAAAACCGAAACTTTCTCGCAAACTTTCATACTATGTGACATTAGCTTTATCCCTCTATAGTTGTTGCACTCCAGCACATCACCTTTGTTTTTAAAGATGGGCACCAGTGAACTGTTGCACCATTCATCGGGTATGGCTTCTTCCATCAACAACTTATTGAAGAATAAAGCTAACCACATCCATCCATCAACCCTCAATAACTTCCACACTTCCACTGGTATTCCATCTGGACCTAAAGCCTTGCCATTCTTCATTCCACTTACTGCTATTCTCACTTTATCCATACTCACCAGTCTCACTAACCCCTCATTTGCTGGTTTATTTTGAAGCACACCACTCCAGTTATTCTCCTCATTCATCAGTCTTTCAAAATAGCCCTTCCACCTATCCTTAATTTCCTCATCATTCGAAAGAACCATTCCAGCTTCATTTCTTATACATCGTATCCGACTTACATCCCTCGCTTTTTTCTCTCTAGCTCTAGCCAGCCGGTACAGGTCTTTTTGGCCTGCTGGACTATCCAGTGCCTCATACAATTTTTCATGGGCTTTTGCTCTCGCTATGGCCACAGCTTTCTTGGCTTTTTTCTTTAATACGTCATACTCTTTCTTCTTTTCAGCTTTCATACTAACATTCTCCTCTTCAACTCTCTGCCATTCCTTGAAACTCCCCTTTTTTTCCTAAAATACATTTTGAATTTCTTTCGACCACCACCACGTATCCCTATCTATCGTGCCCCTTCCCTTCGTCTTTCCCAACGGGGGGACGCTCTTTGTGCTTCAGACATTGTATCTTTAAAACTGCCACAATAACCAGGAGTCTGTGCTGTGGAATTAAATCTTCTCCTGGTAACACTTTGCAATCTCGGACGTACTTTATGTTACGGCGTCTGACGAGGAAGTAATCGATTTGCGTCTTGTGGTTGCGACTTTTATAAGTAATTAGGTGGCTGTCATTCTTTTCGAACCAAGTGTTCGCTACTGCTAGGTCAAATGCAATAGCGGACTGCAGCAGCGTCGTTCCCTCGTTGTTGTGATTTCCAAACCCCCACCCACCATGTACTCTTCCATAAACCCCTCTCATCCTTCCCACATGTCCGTTAAAATCACCCCCAACTATCCAAATTCCTCATGCACAGGGATGGTCATCAGTCCTATCAAAATCCTCCCAAAACTTTTCTTTTACTATCTCATCACATCCTACTTGGGGTGCATACACACTAACTACATATAACATCACATTTCCTAACATAACTTTTACAACTATCAATCTATCATTAATCCTTTTTACCTCCATCACGCTCTCTTTCAGGTTACTGTCTAATACTATACCTACACCATTTCCTTTTCCGTCACTTCCACAGTAGAAAAACTTGTATCCTTCACCAATTTCCCTCGCTTTTGTTCCCTTCCACTTAGTTTCTTGCAAACACGCTACATTTATTCGTCTTCTTTTGAGTACATCTGCTAACTCTCTGGCACTTCCAGTCATCGTCCCAACATTCCAACTTGCATACCTCAGTCTCATTTCCCGAGCTCGCTTCTTACGTTGCCCCCGCCCGGGGTGGTGCAACAACCCTAGTCCATTTCCCACAGGAGCCGGGTGCTGCCCCTGCGCGTCGCCTGTGGGGTACGCCCTATCGCGCATTCCATTTGTACCTATCATGTTGCTAAGGATTTGGCAAAAAGTTTTACAGTCGGCCGCCTGCCTGACACCAACCCTCCTTGGGAACGCTGTTCCTGATGGTTTACCCGCCACCACACGGTTGACCCAAGGTGCTTGATGGTCTGCACTAGGTCTCACGCTCCCTTAGTCGACTACTACGACACCCACGGGGTGAAACGGGGTGGCCACATTCTATATCCGGGACCACACGGACATCCGGGACCACACGGACAACATTTAGAATTTAATTGCGCTGAGTTTAAGTTCGTTTG
The DNA here is from genome assembly GCA_947361185.1 of Charanyca ferruginea. Lineage (NCBI taxonomy): Eukaryota > Metazoa > Arthropoda > Insecta > Lepidoptera > Noctuidae > Charanyca > Charanyca ferruginea. The sequence continues at coordinate 17,535,787 of OX376068.1, read as the reverse complement.
GGCTAATCTGCAGAACTGCTGATTCGATTATGAAAATTATTTCGCTAATAGGAAGCTAAGTTATCCTTTAGTGCTTTAGGCTATATTTAATTATCGAAAAGTTAGGGATCTTTAAAAAAAATCACGCGGACGAAGTCGGCAGACAAAACCTAGTAATCAATTAAGACTTTGCAAAGCGGGGTTCCCCACCAATGTGGCGAAATAGTAAGATTTTTTGAAGTTTATAACCGCGATAAAAATATTCTATAATAAAAGCCTCTTCTCGTACAGAGAAGTCACGAGCATTGATCACCACGCTTGCCCAAGGCGGATTGTCGATTTCAGACTTATAGGGTCCAGGTTTTCTCACGATGTATGTACAGACCTGCGTCATCAACTGCTTACCCCCCACGCATCAAAATTTCTTCGGATAGGGGGTAAGCAGTTGATGCCGCTGTCTGTACATAGGTGAAGGAAAAACACCGATGTTAGTGATGTCCAAGATAAACTTAGAAAGTAGATAGAGGTAAATTTTTTTATAGATTTTCAACTTTATTACAAAACGATAAACTTCTTATTCAATTGGGAAAATTTTACAGTTTGGTATGGCTTGATGTGCTGGCGTCTGTACATATGAAATTAAAAAGTCTCATTGGTAAATGTTAGGATCAGCTAATTTTTTATCAAGTTTTTAGGATTGAGTATCATTATGAACAAATTTTAATCCCTTATTCCCGTACAATGACCTCAGGTATCTGGTAGGCAAAAAATCTTGTATAAGTACTTACTTTAATAATCTGCGGATGATAACTAGCAACCACATTGGTGTCCCTTGTCGTCACCAAGATCTTGCATCCAATATCGAAAGCTTCTAAACACTTCTTATCGTTTACTTCGTCCAATACAAGAAGACATTCTTTCAAAGTTGGCTCGGAGAACTGGGCTTTTAGTTTGTCTTTGAGATTAATCATGTTCCACTCATAGTTCGAGGATGAGTGACTATCGCCATTGGAGCCGATACTTGACATAGACATTGATGAGTTCATATACGAATTTGGCGTGTACATCGAAGATGCCTTTCTTAACAATCTGTGGAGGGGAGAAGGTAGTTAAGTACTGGAAAGGTTGCATGCATTTAGCATACTCGTCGGAACCATTGACTACATGGCTTCGTGTAAACACTCTGCATTCTTCTAGAAAAGTTTTAAAAATAGAACGTTAGTATTATTTTTATACGTCAGGCAGATTGTCTAGCCAGCAGCCGTTACATGCACACGTATTATTCTATTACAGAGTGATTATAAAGCGAAGTGATCTTTCATTGAAATTTTCCTCCGACATCCTCCCATAGTATACAAAGTCACTGTACCGTAAGGGTTCAGCTAGTGAGTTCTTACAGTAACTACGTGCTAGTAAAAAAAAAAACATATATGCTTAGTTGATTTATTGTGTCAAAGACAAAGCATTTATTTCAATTAAACTATTGTCAGGCACTTTTAGGGTGTTACCAGACCAATCGATCGATTGTCGAACGACGGCATCGATCGATGGTAGAATGGATTAGTCGACGTCGATCGATAGTTTCTACCAGACCAATTGATCGATTGTCGATCGACGATCGATCGATAGTAGAATGGATTAGTCGACGTCGATCGAGCTGCTTGATTATTTTTAGTGATGGATTATAGCTGGAGTTAATCGATCAACGTCGACCGATGCCATCGATCGGCAATCTATCGATTAGTTATTCGAACGGTAAGTATCCGTCGATCAGCCAAACCTACCACACCTATCGATCAACGTCGATCAATGTCGACCGATGGCATCGATCGATGATCAATCAATTGGTGTAGTAACACCCTTAAATTGTCAAGGAGTCGGTTAGTTAGTCAGAAAGTTGAAGCTAGTTGCTCGTTCCAAAACGTAGGTAAGTCTCTATGGAGAAGAACGAGCGAGAAAGTTCACGGTGTGAAGTACAATAATTAAGAATTAAAGAATAATTTTAATCCCCGATTTCTTGAACCAAAATTAATCGTAAGTCGCTGTTATTGGTTGACTTATCAACAACCAACCACAGCGGGATAAGCACACACTTGACAATATGTCATATAATTCTTATTTTGGTAAAACCAGGGGGTAAATATACTAGATATTTCGACCGCATAGTAAATAGGATTAAGAGAACTGCTAAGTAGCTAGAACTTTGACATGTAGTTGAAACATGTCACCACAACACATTACAGAGTACTTATACATAATAGAACAATGCTTTTCCGTCAAAGTTTGCGCTTTGGCCACCCCAAAGACACACTGCAGCCTACACAATATAAAAGTGTTGCAGCCAACGTCGCATTGCAAAATTCAGCGATGACAACCGAGTTTTCCATTGCGATGTCGCATCATTTTAAAGAGTGTCGCGACTAAGCCAAAACTTCCGCATAGCGTGAGCGTTAGAAAAAAAAAGCTTTATCATTACTCGGAATTAAAAAACAACAAGGAAAAAGAATACTCACTTGCTTTGTTGAAAAATAATGTCATCGTCAGTCTTACAGTTGCCAAAGTTGACCCAGAACATGACGCCGTTGAAGTTGTTAGTGACCAAATCAGGGTTGTCTCTTAAAGCGCTGACTACGACACATGTCTTCCCCGAACCGGACATACCGTGAAGCACGAGAACTTTGTGTCGTGTCAGCAGCTTCAGGCTATCTGCTACAGTTTGTTCCTACAAGATGCATTCAGTATTATTAATTGGCTCACCGATTTGGTCACAATAGGGTATTTTACTCTATATGAGAAAAAATCTATAAATATATTATTGAGATAGTTTAGGCAAAAAGAAGTCTGAAAATGTTAGTTTTAGCTCATAAGGTAACAAAATATTTTTTTAAATTCAATTCATATTTTTCAGTTTTTTTTTAATCTGTTTTATAACACCACGAAATAATAGCCGCTAAGTTACTACGCCGTACGGCTGTGTAAACAAAAATTTGTCAACTGTCAGTCAACTGATTGGCGTTAATAGGCCGATTGAGGTTGGTGGTTGGGTTGGGAGGGGGGAGGGGGGGGGGGGGTTGGTTGGTTGTACTTTTATTATTTTCGTAACCAACGTATTTTTTTAAATATTACACCTATTATATAATATTATTTTAATTATAAAGGTTGCGGGGATCCGCTGGATGCGAGTCGCACGGGATCGGTCAATGTGGCGACACTTGGGGGAGGCCTATGTCCAGCTACGTCTTTCGGCTGAAATGATGATGATGATGACGATTTTAATTATATCAGCTCATTTGATAAACAGCGAACTGACGTCATTTCCGCAAAGCAATATGGCGTCGACTACGAGGCGTTTTCGTCAAAATACGCGCGAAAATTGAAAATTTAGATGCATTTTTATGACACTTATCGATTGAATAAAAATTTTGTGATTGTTTGGTGGCATATTAGCACTACAGAATTTAATTGGGACACTTTTAAAAAATGAGTGTAATACCCTATTGTATTACCTACTCTTGACTAAGGTTGCGTTTCCACCAGAGATGTGCGAGAGATCTGTAGCAAGGGATGTGTGTGAAAGCCAATTACAGAGCTAGCTTAGTACAAGTTATGAGAATGGAGCGTTATCATTGGTCACACACACACATCCCTCGCAACGCATCCTCGCACATCTCTGGTGGAAACGCAGCCTAATACAAGTTTTATCCCTGTATGCTTTGTTAAAGTAGGTACACCCAAGGACTGCCCCCCCTTGGTGGAGAAATGGTACAGAATATGGATACAAAGTAGATTGGGGTATGGGTGGTTAAAGTGTACTGGTCACTTGGGACTATGGAAGGACTATGACCTCTGCTTGACCAATGTTTGTGTACATGGATAAAGGTCAACGGGAACTTAAGTTACATATATTGGTTATGGATAAGGATGACTATAAGAATAGGGAAAAACCAAAGAAATAATGAATGGACTGTGTGCGACGCGGGCGACGCATACGGAGATGTACAGTCAACAGCAAAAGTAGATGATCAAAATCAGAAATTCAATACTAATGAACAGAGTTCGCGTCAGAACTGTGTGGCGTCGAAGTGATTCTAAAGTATGTGTGTGACAATCACATACTTTTAATAAATTAGTTTGGTTTTGTATAAGAGTTTACAAAAATAATTTACAAATTTTTAGTTTTCATTTCGTTACTCATTCCTCATTCCCTTGCAATATAGTATACATTATTCTACTAGTCAAGGCCTTTCATTTGATACCCATATATTGAGGGAGTTGTGAAAATAGAATGTAATTCCCTAAGATCCCTACCGCAGCTAACAAAAGAGCCGATAACTTTAAAACTGCTGAACCGATTTTGATGAAACATGTCTAAGAACCATCGCTAGAGAATCTGCTTTCAAATAAAAAAAACCGCATTCAAATCGGTTCACCCGTTAAAGAGCTACAGTGCCACAGACAGACACACAGACACACAGACACACAGACACGTCAAACTTATAACACCCCTCTTTTTCGTCGGGGGTTAATAAACTAGTAATAAATTATATAAATTAGTGTAAGTAAATTAGTATTGAATTTCTGATTTTGATCATCTACTTTTGCTGTTGACTGTACGTAAAGAAGTGCTGTGTTTCCAAATAAACAGGGAAAATGGCAAGAGGTTTAGAAGTTTAGAAGGAAACGGTAAACGTATGGGACGCCCCTAGTTAGTTGAACTGAACATGTAAGAACCGAAGGCCGAAGGGATGCGACGAAAAGCAAAGTACTGGATCTAATGCACAAGGATTATGTTCCGCAGTGGACTGCGAGCGATAGGCTATACGCTGAGTATCTTTGTTACTCTGTGTATAGTGATAAGACAAAGTATATCAAAGACAGGTCATTATACTGACTACTATAATAACATGTATAGGGATAACACAAAATTGACTTTATTTCACTTCTATGATGCTTTATTGTGTTGGCTTTTATTTTATAAGCATTGGGTACATTTTGTATTATCCAAATAAGGTGAATATTTGCACAAATACACCATGTGAAGTGCCGGCATTAAATAAAATAGTCAGACAGCAAGATATAACCGAAGGAGTGTCCATTACCCAAGGGTCTGCATTTAATACAAAGTCCTTGGTATTGTAATGGATTCGTCAGCTTTTGCTCGCAAGATGTGTTCGATGCTTTATTTAGGGAATTCCATAACGCTTGAAATTCGATCATGTCATATTTATTTGACGGGGTAAAACGTAACAGAAAAGTACTGTAGTTGGTACGTTACTGTAGATGGGGACTTTTTTTTCATACTGTATACAATTAAGGAATGATAAAAGTTCAGTCATGGGGTCTGTCCAGTCCAGCCGAATGCAAGTGAATTACCAGTACTTTGCATGGAGCGACTGGATATCTGTCATCCAAAACCTAGTTTCAGGGTGACATCCCGCGATAAGACTTAGGGCGGGTTGTTTCAAACAGTCGGTTAACGTTATATACGGACGGTTAAAAAATTACTATGACGTGCGATGTTTAACGTACGTTAAATGTAACGGGTTGTTTCATGACACAAAAATCCGTCAGTTAAAGTTATTCAAAAAGAGATTCCATAATATTTTGATGTTTGTAGTAGCTGTTTGACAACACAAAATTACGATGACTGGTCGGTTATGTTAATAGTAACTTTTTGACGAATGATTTTCTGAAACAACCCATTTTTTTGATTTGACGATAGTTAGCGCCATTTTTGACTATTACCGGTCAGTAATGGTTAGTTGAAGCAACCCGCCCTTAGTCATTATTTGTTGAAATAGTATCAAGATTCTTTTTATACTCGGCTTTATGACAAAAAGAGACGAAAATCTAAACACACTACTAATTCTACCCACATGCGATAGTTTTTATTATATTAAGTAGGTATTTCATAGGTTAATTCTGTATTAAGTATGCAATCTTTATTTTATCATTGTAATACATTTGTCACACGCGCAGCTTATCAAATCTTATCTACCAATAACGGTTTATTCATCGCAATTATATCTAAATTACATATTATAAATAAATACTAATACTATATTGTCCGTATGGTGTCGGACGTAAAGAATAGCACCGTCCCATATCTTCCCGTGGGTGTCGTAAGAGGCGACTCAGGGACTCCCCAGAGAATGGGCAGCAGCGTTCTCTGTGCCTTTGTAACAACCATACTGCGATCGAAAACCCGCCTGCCAAGCGTGGCGATTATGGCAAAACCCCCCATTTCTTGGGGGAGGCCTATGTCCAGCTGCTGTAGCAGTGGACGTCGTTCGGCAGAAATGATGATGATGAATGATGAATAATACTAGTCTATTGTCCCACTGCAGGGCAAAGGCCTCTTCCTTCTCATAAAGAGAAGGCGGATTGGCGATTACTGACTTATATTAACTAGCTTTTGCCCGCGACTTCGTCCGCGTGAATGTCGGTTATCGCGGATTAAAAAGTAGCCTATGTACTTCCCGAGTTCAAGCTTTCATATTAAATTTCATCATTATCGGTTCAGCCGTTTAATCGTGAAAGCGTAACAGACAGAGTTACTTTCGCATTTATAATATTAATAAAGTATGGATTAGTAAAAAAGAGAACCGCCTTCAAAATAAAACTAAATGCTTTGTTTTGAATGTTGGTTTGTATTGCCACAATACAAACCAACAAATAAAACAAAGCCACCGACATCCGAAACAAAAGTCATGTGTGTTCTGTGCTAAAGTTATTTATAATTTTTTGTTTTTTTATGAAAGCGGTTCTCTTTTTTCAAAAAAGTTTTTATTTTCCACTTTTCAGTGCCTCATTATCACCCAAATCCATTAAGGAACGGCAACACAGTTAAAACAGAGATTAAAAAAAAATCCAAAGATGGAAAGATGGAAGGAACGAAAACGATCTCACGGTTTTTGTTGTTTTTTTTCAAAAAGCGCTGAATTAATTTCGGTTTGTGGTATACTAAAACCTTCTCCAGAATGTAACAAAGACTTTTCTGAAAACCGCATCAAAATCGGTTCAGCCAAACGGGAGATAATCGAGGCCATACATACATACATACAAACATACGGGTCGAACTGATAACCTCCTTTTTTTTTTTAAGTCGGTAAAAAATACAACGTCCTTCGTTATCTCAGTCATTGATTGAATTGTCTTTGTAAAACGATCGTGTATTGACGCATGACTCACGAGTTAACATGCTTGAGATTGAAATGCTAGTTATTACATTAGATAACGCAAGCTAAGTGAATGCCAATGGTGTACAAAAAGTATTAGGTATTTGTAAAGCTTTTCACTGATAATTACTGTTTTAGATCTATATAAATATTATCTGGAAATACTAATCTGATGACAAAAAATGTTTTATTGATAAGTAGCTATAGGTACTGTTGCCAAATGCCATAAGGCTTTGTTTTGGTATACTTGACAGAAGCTATTAGAAGCCACTTTACTATAAAATAATAATATGTCTTTAGCTATCTCTACCTGGATAGCTAAAGATTAATATATTTTTCAAGTGGGCCCTTGAGCACAGATTAACCTCCTTACGGCTTTGAGTTTTTAAATAATTACTAGCTGAACCGGAAAACGTTGTTTATCCATATAAATAAAAAAAATTGCCTACGAATTATTCTTAGACCTACCAAATTTACACAAATGATTTTATGAAAATCAGTCAAACCGTTTTGGAGGAGTTCGATAACAAACACACGAGATTTTTTTATATTAGATAATAATATACATAATAATAATAATCCATTTATTTTCAGGTTACAAAGACCCAGAGATAAATACCTTAACCTAAGTATACATAGCAATTGTGTTAGTAAATAAGACTTAAAACACGAAATACTACATCTAACAATAAACTTATGTTGCTATGTTATGTATTTAATTATGTTTACAGTTTTTAGTGGACAATGCGCAAGCGCATAAAACAAGACTTCATGCTGGCACTTCACATGCATACACTTTAATAAAAATAGGGTAAATTTTGTAATATCCACATAAATATTCGCCTCATGTGAATATTACAAAATTTACCCTATTTTTATTAGAATAAAATCCATTTTGTATTATTCAAATAAGGCGAATATTTGTACAAATACGTCATGTGAAGTGCCGGCATCAGTCACAGTGTTCGGCGTCAATGGTTTTATAAAGCTTAAAGTATAGTTTGATTTCTTACCACTTTAGTCCTCCTCACATGATGGCTCGGTAGTCTGGGCACATCGCCCTTACTAAGGCTGTCTTCAAAACTATCATTAGGCATCGGATTATTATTCTCTACTGCCAGTTTCTCCCAAAGCCACTTGTAATCTTTATGTAGGCTGTCTACAAACCCTTCATAGGACCCGTTGCTACCATTTCGAATCAACGAGTCTAGCAAGAACCGAGCTTTTTCTACGCGGGATGTCTGTAAAAAAGTTATTTTAAATTTAATATTACAAAAGTAGACAAAACAGACTAATGTCGTCACGTTTTGTTATTTCGCGACACGACGTCCTTCAACAGAAGTTGTAAACTGACTGACACTGTTTTATTTCGTTTATAATTATAACGATTAACAATTTTCATTCATTATTTTGCATTTTCCCTCTTCTGTAGGTCTTTAGGGTTTCGTGCTTCAAAAAGAAAAAAGGAAAACTTGTAGGATCATCTCGTTAAATTGTCTGTCTGTCTGTCAAAACCCTTTTTTCGGATCGGATTTCAAGGATCGCGTGGACCTCCACGCAAGTTCAAGTTGAAATTAACACCAAAAACTAAGGTCTGCAGACCCTTGAAGCTGTAAAAATCAAGCTTCTAAGTCAATGCAATCAAACAAAAGATACGGTCATTTAACCCTTATATGGACATTTTGTGGGTAAATCAAAACCTGTAACCTAGATAAAGGGTACTACTACCATAGACCTAGAAATTTTACGAAAAGCAAGGTCTCATAGCACAAGTATAGTACAGAATTGTTAATTTGTTGTTAAATCACATAAAAAAATACGATATGCGATTACAAACTTAATGTGAACGTAAAATTGACTATCGATGTATGAGGGAGATTCTTACAACAGCAAAGTTAAGTTTGTCTTTCATTCCGACTTATTTTCCGTGCTTTCATAGATTTTTTGTATTGTATGTACTGTTAAATATTGTACGGTGGTATGGAACCTTTCATGTGAGTTTGTCTCGAATTTCACCGCTTTTATAGAACTTGGAAAAAAAAAACTTGAAAAAAGACTTGACTAAATATTTTTTTTATTTAATAAAAACTAAGAAAATCTATTATTTAACTGCCAATTAATTAACTACAAGTACCTATGTTTACAGTCAATTAATTGGCAATAAGTACTTATCTAAATTAAAATTAAACTTACTAAAACCCAATCGATACAAGTTATGGCTATAAAAGTAATCGGTCAATGATTCTCTTGCCTAATCAATAAATGTACCTATATAGGTAGGAAGATTGCAAATGATTAATTTTAGCAAAAGGACAATTTCACTTGTTTAATTTTCTTGGTAAAACTGCGTTGTAAGTACCTAGGTAGGTAATTGGTGCAGAAACAAATTACCTATATGACCTTACTAGTTTTTGATATAAAAATAAACTTAAAATTATTCAAATCTGGTGATAAAAAGCAGATTCCGCGCGTGGGTTTTCACAGCAATAAATGCTTATTGAATCAAAAACATTGCTGTTATATTAAATCATAAAAGTACTTACAAGATTCAGAATATGATCAAACTCCTCTGCAGAGATAACCCGTTTTGTGAACAGTTCATCATAGATGTAATCCACTTCTAAATCATCGATAATGTCCTGCTGGTGCTTCTGCAGCAGCAGTCTCTTGTTTGTGTCCATTTTCCCGGCTCGCTTTTCATCTGAAAGCACACGCGAAGTGAGAAAACTCACAGAAAACTCGATGACTCGACACGCTATGACTCAACACACCTTCACAGTAAAAATAGAGAAAATAAAATAATGAACTTTTGAAAAGTAAAACAGTGTGAAGACGATATCTACAATCAATCCGAGGCACAAGTACACGTATGTAAATTAAGTTTCACACTGAGAATAACCAATGATTTAAACATACGACCTTGCCGATAGAAGCCACCACCTACGTAACAAGATAGATAAACAAGTAAGCACATATTTTTAAATTCGAGAACAAGTCGTTGACCGCACTATGATTGTACGATTGCCAAGGCTGAATGTAAACCAACCCGAAAACATTATTATACATACAGTCTTCACTAGGCAACATGTCAATGTTGCGGGGTTACCTAGGTAGGTACAGAAGTTTACAGAACTACAGACAGCGTCATAAACTGGTTACCCCTCACGCATTAAATTCCTTCGAAAAGGGGGGATAACTAGTTGATGACGTTGTCCGTACCTGTCCATGATAATTTGTCACCTAAGGACAATAATAATTGCACTTCTGGCTGGGTTGGCTAACCGCAAAACTTAGGAACAACTGTTGATAATATTATTTTAGTTATTAATTCACTGATGACTCATAGAGAGTTTATCTCCAATAACGTTGTGACAATTGTAATTTAATAGTTATGTTTAGTATGGAATCAGGTTACATAAATGGCGAAAGTTGGGTCATAAGTCTTTATCAAGCCGAAGATTGTAGTTGTGGCCTCTCAGATTTCACCTTTGCCAAGGGCAAGAAGTTCTTGATACATAAAACATTTTTTTTCTGGCAACTTTGTTCTTTTGGCAGGAAAATCCTAAATAAAATGTATGTACGTATATAAACTTTCTCTTTTTATACATGAAACAATTTTCTCACGGGCAAAACCCAATTCGTGTAAGCAATGTGGTTTGTACTAGGATGGTATGTTATTTGGAGTAGGTACGAAAACTTACTTGAATTACGCCATTTGATGAAACAAATACATATAAGACTAATTATAATTAGCTAACACGAAAGCTCAGCAAAAGTAAACAAATAATCTACTGATAATGATGAACCATTCGGGAGGAAAAGTCATTGACCGCTGGGTGGTGATAAAGCTGTTAACAAAATACGCACAACACAAAATCATATTTAGATCTGAATAGATAATAAAATATTAACTACTTTGATAATATTTTAAGGGTATAAATATAATGATCACCAAAAAATACTTTAGGATCTTAAGCTCCCTTACCAAAAAAATATACTAAATTATACCAAATGTACTAAATGGTCACCAAATCTTAGTGTGCAAAATAATCAAAATCTTTTTGAACCCCCTGCCTTGGGCGGATCCGACATGGTTAGGTTAGAAACTGTGAATCAAATCGCTTTTTACAGTCAAACTCATACATTTCTACAATACTTTAGGAAACACCATTTTGGTGACCATTTACTATTTTTGGTTTTATTTTATTTACTATTATTGGTGATCATTTAGTAGATCTGGAGGTTCGTTAAACATAAGCCATATTTGAATGGTTACTCGAATCCTAATCTGATACGCAGAGAATTCTCATAGGTGGTGAAATCCAGTTTTACAATTCGTGGTACTTGTTGACTTCTTAGTCATAAGCTCAGCCGATCGCATAACGGGACATAAGTGCAGTGTTGCTCGTTAATGCGCAGTATTTAACTTCGCAATTTTCGGCGTAGATCATCATCATCATATCAACCTTTAGACGCCCACTGCTGAGCATAGGTCTCCCCCAAGGGCGTCGGCGTGGATATAACACATTAACTGTCAGAATAGCTTGTTAGCTTCTTAATTTCGATTTCGAAGATCATTTGATTTTCTTTAAACTATATCTCTGATTTTTCCTTAGGGCTAAAGGGCATACAGTTTATACTGAATCACAGACCTGGCCATCTCGTAGACCACAACTACCGGTCCTGATTGAATCATCATCATTTATCATTGATTTGGTTCTTGCTGTATCTGCTCTGGTGATTATTGCAGAAGATGAGTATTGCTTCACATCTTCTTGAATGATGTAGGTAGATAATAAGCGAACCCTATCGACACATAAGTTGCGCATGTACCTAGAGATGACCAAGACCGACTCTTTGGGTCATGGATTATTATAGTAGAAGCTCATTACTTCATTAGCGAACATTTTGGAGTGAGATGCTAATTTCTGGAGATAGTCTCCATATCACCCAAGATCTGGTTTCATTTTCAATGGTGAGCAAATGACAATGCCAGATCCTGCCCCACCCATGTACAGAAAAAGTAACCGATGTATAGAAAAGTAGATTAATGAAAATAATTGTAATGAATATACAAGGTGTAACGTCAAATACGCAAAACCTGAAAATAGTTTGATTAGAATAACGAGCAGAATCAATTGAACCACTTTTTAAGATAGGTCACATTTTTCAAAAAATCTTCATTATACATGTTGCCCTGTCTATTTATTAATAAGTCAAGCCATCACGTGCGCAAACCTGCCAAAATAGGTAAACAAACACAAATGGTTGCCGTCCAATTTAAATTTTCTCATACGCGTGATAATAATAGTTCTTATTTCAATGCAAATACGAGTCTTGGTAAAACTAAAACAGCACATAAAACCTTTAAATTTTTTTTTATGATTTCTTTTCTTTCAGAATTATGTTAATGGAATTAAAAATCATTTGGGGTGTCTGAGGTTTTGCGTGTTTAACGTTACACCTTGTAGAACCTTTCTATAGTAAATTGTTTTTCTTTAGAACTTGTGGATTACGAAATACCTACCCACAAAATACAAACTCATTTTACCTAAAATACAATTTAACCTATAATCAATGTCATTATTGTTTTTAGATTTAAACGGAAACCGCAAGTTCTACAGTCACTAAGACTAATGTTTAGTTTTCAGCAATAAATAAACAGTAAGATGCTACTTATTGCACATGACTTTTATAGAGTGGGGCAAAGTTCTATAGAGTTTCTGGCATTGTACTTTGCCAGATTACAAAGTCTTCCTGTCAAAACGCCAGCATAGTTCAATTGTTCGTATCTAATTAACAGTATGTACCTAACTATAAGGGTCCGTTCACACAGACCGGCTCGGAGAGCATCGGCCGGCGCTTTTCACACAGACCGGTGCGAGGTATACGCTTGGTACTGGCCGGAGCCGACAGCCGTTTCACATAGATCGGCTTGAAAAGCACTGTTTTTGAGCGGATGCACTCGGAGCAGGACGGATGCGCTCGGAGCTGAGCGGGTGCTCTACAAGGGCGGTATACCTCCAGTTCCGCGTAGTCCAAGTGTTGTTTTCGATGTGTTACTTATAACGTGTGCTTTTAAATTGAGTCATGGATTAAGATAGCTCCGACGAAGAAATATATTTGCTCGTAAGATTATTTTAAGCAGAACAAAACAAACGTGTTGTGATTATTGGTTTTCAATATGGCATGATTTTGCATGTGTGTGTTTCCTTAGTATGAATGGTTAAAAAACTGTCTGTACAGATTAGTAGCAATAAATCCTCAGCCGAATCAACACGTATTTCATTCATATTCCCTGCAGACCAAATTGAACTTTATGTCCACACCAAAACGAAAAGGCAAGCGGAGAGAAATATGGGTTAAAAATATTTGGCGGCCGGTCGGCCGTCCGAGCGTGAAAGAGCACGCAATCGGAGCCGTTCGGCCGCGCGACCGCGAAAGAGCATGCAAACGGAGCCACTGGGCTGCGCGAGCGGGGAATATTACGTCATCAGAGGCAGCCGGTCGGCTCCTCTTATTATTTCACACTAAGCGAGTTAGGTTTGCTCTAAAGCATTCTCAGAGAAAAGAAGTGACATGTAAAAATAAACCTTATTACAATGGTTCAAAACTCTGTTTTAAACGTGATAAAAAATCTGCTCTCCTCTCCGAGCCGGTCTGTCTGAACGGACCCTAATGGATGACTGACGAACTTAGAATATCTAAGGCTGTTCGATTGTCCATATTGATTACACAGCAACCAGGCTTAAAATTTGATCGACACTCCCTCTCCACGTAAAATATTATTTAATATTGCACTTGATTTTAGTAAGTAATTTTGTGAGAAATTAAGGTAACCGGACAACAAATCGTACTTAAAATCACGATTCTCTAAGACAGGTCTGCCGTTTTAATGAGTGCCACCTTGAAACGACGTTTGGCATAATTGACAAACAAAATTATGCTTCTATGCCAAGGTCACCTTATCTTGTACTAGTCAATAGTAAATTAGTGTCATTTGAACGGAAACTGGTCAAGTAGACTGATAACGAGCACTTATGGAACATCTATTATTGGTTAATATTTCAACCGCGCGGCCAACTCATAAAATTTGATGAAACTTTGCCAGGAATTAGTGGTAATTTGTTACTATACACCCCTCTTTTCTTGAATTTGTTGCAAATAAAACTAAGACGCTATGACCAAAAATTGTTGGCCGCTAGAACCGCCACTTGCCGTAGTCATAACCTGTGATTACACAGAAACTAAATAATGCAGACAGGCGAATGATACATCAAAAGAAAGATCTTAATTTGTTATATTTGTAGCAAAAGTAAGTCAAATCTCATTGCAAATCCATGAGTTCGCTATTTTACCTATTTAGCTATTGCTGACTTAGCGGTACCCCGCCGCGACATTATAGCGCCATTTCAACGAACAAACATTTGATGGCTCAACAAAAGATATTATTTTTTACTTTTTAAATAATTGCGTTGGGGGTTTTTTAAATTTTTAATTTAATTTTTATTTGAAAGTTTTTAAATGTAATTTAGTCTGGTTTTGAGAAGTTGTAGATACGTCTAAAGTTGTATTTCGTCACATGGATCTTTTTTGATATTAAAGATATCACCCTGAGAATGCGTTTGGTATATATAATTCGCCATTTTGTGGTGCGGTCATCTTGGCTTTGAAATGTATCATAGTCTAAAGTATTCTACTAGTGAAGCCCTTTCATTTGATACCCATATTGATGAAGTTGTGAAAAAATATGTGATTAGCTATTTTGTAGCGGCGGCCATCTTGGACCGATTTTCATCAAACATAGCTAAGAACACTCCCGACTAATTCACCTTTCAAATAAAAAAAACAAAAACAAAATCGGTTCATCCGTTCGGGAGCTACGATGCCACAGACAGACACACACACACACACACACACACACAGACACGTCAAACTTATAACACCCCGTCGTTTTTACGTCGGGGGTTAAAAATAAAAAACGACAAAACGTTAATAAATAAGAAGTTATACAATATTTAGTTTCCAGGTTATGGGTAGGTAGGTATCTCACCATAAATGTCCAATTAATAGAGGTTTATGTGTATGGACAATTAGTTGCTAATTTGTTGCAGTGAATAAACAAGAAAAATACTAGAAAATAGATTCAATATTTTGGAAAACTTAATATTACATAATTTTTTATTTATTTATGTTTTGACGTTTTTCATTTTTGCAACAAATATAACAAACAAAGACCTTTCTTTTGATGCATCATTCGCTTATCTGCATTATTTAGTTTCTGTGTAATCACAGGCGATGACTACGGCAAGTGGCGGTTCTAGCGGCCAACTATTTTTGTTTATACCGTCTTAGTTTTTTATGCAACAAATTCAAGAAAAGAGGTGAGTATAGTAACAAATTACCACTAATTCCTGGCAAAGTTTCATCAAATTTTATAAGTTGGCCGCGCGGTTGAAATGTACATTATTATTGTGCATTATCTATCAGTGATTCACTGTTTTTACCGAGTCCTGACCATAAAACAGGTGGCAACAAGTTGTAGTCCCACCAGCCATACCGTATTTGCAGAATAAACACGTAGTTTCGGTCAATAAATTGTAATTAGTTTGTGATTCGACGAAATTATGACTAAGTTTAGAGTCATTGAAATCAAGGAAGCTTAAATGTATCGTGGTTAAAGATGGTTGGTAATAAATCACCGAGTGAAATTCCAGAATTCTTTGTAGTTAATTCGGAATTTTGAAATTAAATTAATCATAATTTCAAGGGTCGGCGCAGACTTGTGTTTACATTTCGCTGCCAAACTAATTTCAACATTAAACAAATTAAAATAAATACGATAATTCATTAGTGCGCGAGAGCATCAAAAAGGCTAGAGGCAGTCGGTAGTTTCATTTTATTTTCGACTTTAATGCAACGTGTCAATGTTAAATTAATTTGGCAGGAAAATCCGCGCAGCGTTGGGTTTTGCCAGGTCTACACGGTATTTGTAATCCTTTCAGTGTTCCTTTACTATTCTAAAAATGAAAATAAATGTATGCTTATTCATAAAACACTGACAATAAAAAAAGAATAGAAAAAAGGAATAAACCACACAAACCAAATCATAAAAGGAGTATGCCTAGTTGTTTTAAGTTCTACATAAAAACAGTTACAAATACATAATAGTGTAGGGATATTTGCCTTATAAAATAAACAGCGTCTATGAATAAATGAGAATAAAATAAAACATACCCATGTATAGCTGCTGTAAGTTTTGTAACAGGCAGAAACACTTTTAGCTAGCTATAATAAATAAATATTCAACCTATTGGAATGCATGTATATACGATACTGAATGAAAAAATTAAGATATCACAGGACTGATAGAAGAAGCATAGATAGCATAGCACATTGAAATTGTTGTGAAACTTCATGTTGAAGAAACATATTGTAAATATGCGAAATACATTGCAATAGTTGTGATGGCCAAGCTTACCAGGAGTAGATAATAAATTAACAAACCTAATCTATGTGATAAGGTGCATTTTCGCATGCTTCACGTCATTATGTAGGTGATACAGCAGGCAGCTTTTTTAAGTACCTACAAAGTGTAACTTCTCCGTTTATTATGAATTATGATAATATGATTGTTTTCTGCTTACAAGTAAATTATTAGAAATATGTTATTTTTATGTAGCAAGTAATGAAGGAGGTTGGTTGGATTATATGAAAAGCAACTTTTGGCACACAAATATATGAAAATCAGGGTAGTTTGTTGCGATCACCCACTAAGGTAGCACGCACCTCGCTCGTTCACTGCGCTAGTTTACCTACGCACCTCTCGGACAACCGGTTTTGTGTTCAGTGGCTCTAAACATTTTACCTGTCATATATTAATATCGCTCGGACTCTCGGTCAAGTATGATGAAGTGTGCCAGCTGTGATATTGACTTCAATGACGGTGTTCAATGTACCTCATGTTTAAGACACCTTGATTTTGGCTGCGCTAGCATCACTGAGGCTGGATGGAGGAAGCTGGGTAATGACAGAAGAGCTGTTTGGAGATGTCCGAAGTGCCGGATTTCTTCACCGTCACTGACTCCGTCCCCGTCTCCAGCTCCAGCACCTGAAGGAACCGTATCTCTGGATACTGTTCTTTCCGAGATCCGTGAGATCAAAGCTCAAATTGCTGGCCTACCGTCGCTTACTAGGGACGTTAAGTGCATTAAGGAGGAACTCAAAGAGCTTAGGACTTCCAATGAATTCGAGAGTAAACGGCTGGATGACTTCTCTGTCAAAATTGCGGGCATTGAGTCCAGAGTTGTTGGGTTGGAGCAGCTTCAGGAATCTGTTTGCTCTCTTCAATCTGACGTTGACTTTATTAAGTCAGAGTTGTCCGCTAGTGACCAGAGAACGAGGCTTAATAATGTTGAGATCAAGGGCATTCCTATAAAAAAGGATGAAAACCTGTTCACTGTTTTGGATAAGATCAGCCAGAAGGTTAATTTTACTTTTCCCAAAACCCAAATTAACTACATATCGAGAATCCCGCTATTTAACACCAAGGATAAGGCAATTGTGGTTAGCTTTCTGAACAGATATGTCAAAGAGGACTTTGTTGCTGCTGCGCGCTCCGTCAAGACGCTATCTACTCTTGAGCTTGGTTTCGAAGGCCAAAGTAACCGGGTCTACGTCAATGATCACCTAAACGCCGACTCCAAGAAGTTGCTCAATAAAACCCGAGCATTAGCAAAAGATAGGGAGTTTAAGTACGTCTGGGTTAAACACGGAAAGATCCATGTCCGTAAGCAGGAAGGGTCGGCTGTCCTCGTAATATCCAATGAAAAGGATTTAAACAAACTAAATTAGAGTATTGCATTTTTTGTTTACTATTTTATAATCATCACACTATCTTAAAACACAAGTCTATAAGTGAACTTCATAGTTATTTTGTCACACTAACCTCAACTGTTTATTACTTGTTTTCTTTAGTAAAAGGTTTAGCATCGCTGCCGTACTGGAAGCTTCGACACCTCGCTATTGTACTCGCTAATGAGCCTTTTGTTCCTCTTATCGCGCTGTTCTATTCACTAGAAAAATTTAACTTATGCTTATCTCGCTCGCACTCATCGGTGACTCTGATTATTGCCTATCTCCTCGCACAGCTACCTGCAATTTTGCTACTAGTTGCCGTCAGTTTTGTGTTGATTAATATAATATATCTATGTGTATTTACCTTGCCAGCTGTTTTGTTATTTGGTAATATGATATTTTTTAATGTTTATGACTATTGTTCGCGTATTGTAACATTGTCACTGCAATCGTTGATTGTCTGTTTTAAGGCTGAATGGACGGTTGATACCCTGCTATGTATTTTGCTACTATATCTTATTTTAATTATCAATGGCTTCAAGTAGCAATAATAAACTGAATGTCTATTATCAGAATGTCCGTGGGCTTCGTACCAAAACAGTAACTTTTTATCGCGAATTATGCCTGTCATCTTACGATGTTATTGTATTGACGGAAACCTGGTTAGTGGACGGCATCTCTAATTCGGAGCTATTCGGTGATCAGTATTTTGTGTGGCGTCGCGACCGGGATTACGGTCTTACGGCTCAAACTCGCGGTGGTGGTGTTTTGATAGCTGTCCGTAAATGTATAGCTGCGGTCCCGCAACCGTTATTTCAATCCTCGGCTGAGGACTTATGGGTAACATTGACTGTGCGTCAACCTATCTCTAAAAACTGCGTTAAGTTAAATATCTGCACCGTTTACCTATGTAATCAAAACCGTGGTTTCACATTTTCTGAGCAATTGTCTAATTTTCTCGGAAGTTTGAACAACTCCGTGCTAAATAATCCAACTGATTATTATCTCATTATTGGCGACTTTAATTTGAGTGGGATCTCGTGGCAATCAAAGGACAACACATTACTACCTGTAAATATTTCTAGTAGTGATGAGTACATGCTTACGGATGATCTGCGTGTGTTGGGGCTCGTTCAATATAATGGAATATTAAATAATTACGGTAAGATATTAGATTTGGTGTTGTGTAATGAGCCTGTCTTAGTGTATGAATGTTTATCTCCTCTAACACCTGCTGACAAATATCACCCTGCCCTTTGTATCGAAGTCAACTTTTTTGAGTACAGTCACTTAACTCCCGCGCCTTATACTCGGTATCTTTACGACAAAGGTAATTTTGCGGAAATCAATAAGGAAATATCAGCCATTGACTGGACGAACCTACTTCTTGAAATGTCGCTGGATGACGCTGTGAATTATTTTTATTCTACCATAGCTAACATTCAAAATAAATTCGTTCCTACTGTGACAGTTTTTCCTAGCACGTACCCATCTTGGTATACCCCTTCACTTAAACGTCTCATAAAGGAGAAATCCAAATATCTCCGTAAATATAAGTCGTACGGTAGGCTTTCTGATGGATCAACTTTTAAACATTTACGGGATAGAGTTAAAAAACTCGAAGTGGATTGTTACGCCAACTATTTAGCAACTACAGAAGCTTCTATTGAAATCAACCCTAAGCGTTTCTGGAGCTTTGTGAAGCAGCGGTCTAAATCAAATATAATGCCAAGCTACCTCAAGTATGGTGATGTAACACTTTCCTCCCCGGATTCCATTTGTAACGCGTTTTCTTCCCACTTTTATTCCACATTTCTTAACCCTAGTGTTGTATCGTCTAATAATCCCCGTCCTCCGCAAACGGTGGTTAATCTAAATATACCTTCAGATATTCATACGATTGAAATTGATCCAAATGTTATAGCTAAGTTAATTAATAATTTGGATCCATTTAAATCAGGTGGCCCGGACCACTTATCACCTAAATTTCTGATTGGATGTGCTAAATCAATAGCCTTGCCAGTATCTCTACTATTTAAAAAATCACTCTCTTCATGTACTGTTCCCCATATCTGGAAGTCAGCTTTTATAACTCCAGTGCATAAAAAAGGGCATAAAAATGAAGTGGTTAACTATAGGCCAATTTCCAAATTGTGCCTATTAGCTAAGGTTTTTGAGAGAGTGGTTTATGATCAAGTTTATGCAGCGCTCAGGCAGTCTTTTAGTCCTTCGCAGCATGGGTTCCTTAAAGGCCGTTCAACTGTTTCCAACTTGGCTCTGCTTAATGACTTTCTAACTGAAAGGATGGATGATGGGGCACAAGTCGATGTCGTTTACACGGACTATAGCAAAGCTTTTGATAGAATCGATCATGACATCCTCAAAACGAAGCTTTTTAACAACGGCATTAGAGGTGACTTGCTACGCTGGTTTTCCTCTTATTTAGAAAACAGGTCCCAAGCTGTCGTTATCAGTAATTACATCTCAAGTTGGGTTTCGGCTCCTAGTGGTGTCCCTCAGGGTTCGCTGATGGGTCCTTTACTTTTTATCATTTATGTGAGCGACATCGACTCGTGTTTCCATTACTCAAACTTGCTATGTTTTGCTGATGATATGAAGATATTTTCTTCAATATCATCATTGGATGACATGGATGCTCTCCAATCTGATCTAGCACGTTTGGACGAGTACTGCCAGATCAATAAATTGGATTTAAACCCATCAAAATGCTCCGTGATATCATTTAGTAGAAAACGCGTGCCACTCCCTACTACTTATATGCTCAAAGGACAGCTATTACAGCGATGTGATGGAGTGCGTGACTTAGGTGTATATCACGATTCTAAGCTTTTATTTAACACTCACATTGAGCATATAGTGGCTAAAGCCTCGAGGTCGCTCGGCTTTGTTATGAGACTTGCAGGTTGTTTTAAGAAAGCTAAAACCCTCAAAATTTTGTATTGCTCATTCGTGCGAAGTCACCTCGAATATGCGGCACAAATTTGGAACCCATGCTATAATAAATACATTGATCAAATTGAAAATATCCAAAAAAGATTCATTCGTTTTCTATGTTTCCGCCTCCGCATTCAATACCACTCCGTGAACTATTTAGATCTATGCAAAAAATTCCATTTGCAGCCACTTATAAATCGTCGAAGGGTGGCGGATTGTACATATCTCTTAAAAATTATAGCAAATGAGATTGATTGTCCTGATATTTTGCGTAAACTGCATTTCAATGTCCCCCAGAGATCAGTAAGATTTAACCCACCTATCTCCATACCCTCCTCTTCTTCTAATTATAGGCGTAATTCTTACCTAGTGCGAGCGAGCAAAGACCTTAACTCATTGTGTAAGCGATTCTCATTTGACGTGTTTACCACCAAAAGCTTTTCAGTGCGGAATCAGCTAAACCTTGACTTTTTCAAAAGTGAATAGTTTTACTGTTGTCCATTAGTGTTAGTGATTTAATAATCCTTTAACTCTTAAAATTTTCTGATTGTTGTGCGTGTTTCCCGTGATCCTTAAGATCTCTATAGATTAATATATTTCTAGCCGTGAGAACCTATAATTGGCTTTATGTAACATATTCAACTTCTGTATTCCAATCTTTGTATAGCTGTTGGTTTTCCATGTAAATAAATAAATAAATAAATAAATAAATATAGTACTGTAGAGCTTTGCCCAACGAGGCAGGCTGTATGTAATGAAGCCATAACTATTTAGTCTATGGTTAGAACCTTCTGGATACCTTAGAATTATATTTGAATAATGTAGAAGGATAGTTTTGATATACTATGACATGTGATGTCAGAGAGACCCAGCTAAGCTCAGAGCTGTGGCCTTATAAAGTTTTCCTCTCGCTAATCTGAATAATATAGTCTTCTACAAGTCGATAATATCTTTCATTCAACGTAGCTTAGACTCTCAGTAATTCGTACATAGTTACAAGTGTAGCTCAGGTGCTACAGTACCTACAGTATCTGCAGTAGTCTCTGTGTAGTAGTGTGCTACTCTTATACCTTACTTGCAGTCTAAGTAATATTCAGCATCATTTACCCCGCAACTTGTATTATTGTAATGTAATTGGTTCTGGTTGATATGGTTTTGAACCTCAAAAAGAAAATGGAATCCTATAACACAGATTATCAACAAAAGGCAGATAGACCGTGCAGAAACGGTCACTGAATTTGTATTAGCTTTTGTGGCTTCACTCGCAGTGTTCCGCATGTCTATCTGCCTTTTGTTTGATAATTTGAGCCCTATAAAATCACTTTTTATCAATCTGTCACAAAGGGATTTTTCTAACATCTATGCAACATGAGAATTAGAATTTATAATTGACATTCACCTTTGTCTTTGTATTATTAACCACTAACTTACTTATTCTTGTAACTGAAAATGGTTACTCAAATGTTGGCAACTAAGGAAAACTTGATAACTGGCAAGCATGTCTATTGTACTGTTTCTTGTTCTGCATTATTTTTCCATTCCATTATGCAGATATTGAATATACCAATAAGGAAATATGATACCATTTTGTGTTAGCATTTTGCTTTCACACACATTGGTAGTTCTTATGCTGGCACTTCACATGGCGTATTTGTTCAAACATTCGCCTTATTTGGATAATACAAAATTTACCCTTTAGTTATTGAAATAAAGTCGATTTTGTATTATCCAAATATGGTAAATATTTGAAATACGCCATGTGAAATGCCAGCATTACACTGACACTGGACAGCACCAGTTTTTTTTAAATTGATGTTTATCTATACCATCCGAAATTCGTGAGACTTGTTTATTAGCTTTAGAACCAAGGTTATTATCATTGAGCGGGCATAAAAATAGAACAAAACTGATGTCTGGAAGTTAGTGTAATTATAAAATAAAGAAAAAATAAAGTACAATGCATGATAATTATAATGCAAGCTAGCTAACTTAGAAAGATAACCTTTAGATAATCAGGGGCATACATTTACACGCAGTTGATGATGGTTTCTGGAAAATTTTTAGATTTCTATTATTTTATATGTCTATCATCTGATCAAACTTTTTTGAGGATGGCTTCCAGTATAACTGGATGCAGCTGAATACTGCCTATCTGACTTCCATAGCCCAGTTGCTGGTTCAGGACCAATGGCTTTATGTGCTTTCTGAGGCACAGAAAGAAAAATTATATAATAATAAAAATAATAATAATATGTGGGGACATTTTCACACACGGCCATCTGACCCCAAACTAGGGAGACCCTGTACTATGGGTGTCAGACAGCTGATATACATACACAAATACATTTTTTTTTGTAAATACATACCTACATATATAGATAAACAACACCCAGACACAAGGCAAACACAAGTGCTCATCACACAAATGTTTACCCTGGGCGGGAATCGAAACTGCAACACGCTGCGCAGCAGTCGATCGCTCAGCCACTGCGCCAACCGTGTCGTCAATATGGATGGTACCCAAACTGACTGCAAGTGTACCATAACCATTGTGACCGGTCAATCTGTACGGCTTTTACTTAAAGCAACATGACCATGACTACATATAAACTTAATAGGTAGAAAAAAACTGACTGCTTGGCTTAGCTTTTCCAAGCAGTTTATAAAAAAACTGGAGAGAACACATAAAAGGGTATAGTGAAACTCGTTTTGGAGACCTCAAAACAGTTTGTCTCTTTCACGGGAGAAATGTTGTCTCTTTCTGGCGGCTATTGCATGTACTCGCAAAATAGTTCAGCAAAAAGAAAACCCATAGGAGCAAAAAGTTTTCTTATAAGCAGTATATTAAAGTCGGGCCTAATTCTATCCGAATCTGTACCTAGTATGCGATCTCTTAAAATTACCATTTTGGATGATTAAAAATTTATAACACACTAGAGGGCCTGGCAGACGTTGTCCTGCCCTTAAAATAAAAAAGTCCTACAACTCGACTGCAGCTCTGCCTATCAGTTCCAATTGTGACTCTAAACCATTCTCAAATCCACTGGAACACTCACAAAAAATTTCATCAAAATCGGTACAGCCGTTTAGGAGTTCACTTTTATACACACGCACAGAAGATTTTTATATATATGATTATTATAGGATTACACATCACAAATAAATCAAAGTAGGTCTATGTGTAATCTCTGTAAACTTATTGTTTAGAATTGCATCTAGTTGCAGCTTTCATGTTGTTGCTGCTGGTACATTTCTCCACCCCTAAGACAACCCACTGACCCTTCTTTCTTACTAGCTAAATTGAACTTCTTTAAAAGCATTCTAATCATGAGCAAACATAACAATGCATTGTAGAAGAACAGATTTGTATAATAAATTAATATATTGTTCCATTACTACCATATTCTTTACATAATGAAGGTACAAAGAAGTACATGAAGGATTTTTTTTTGATACCAGAAACTGCAGAAATTAAACATTTTTCAATTATTTTATGAACACAGAACACAGGCAACAGGCAACATGCAATCATTTTCGTGATCAATCACCTGTAGTTCCTAGTGAAATGTTTGATGATGCAACTAATCATGTAATTTGATAGCAAATATTTTTTTTAACAATATAGTTCCGGTTAAAAGAATTCTGCTGACACATAATGGCACATTCCACTTATAATTTATTGTTTCTCAACATCGGAAAACGTTGCTTGTTTGCGCTAAAAGATGTTGTTTTTGTCTAACCCAAAGCTTTTGGCTCATATTGCTAAATTTCTACACTTCAAGTGTGTCTAAACGTGTTAAACGTAATAAAAGCTATAGTTACACCTCTATTGTTATCACACACAGAAGCTTTGATTTTATTATATAGAAACTATGCTCCTATGTTCAGTTTTATCTTATTCAGATTAATTGCATAGAAAATAACCGTTCAAAAAGTTTAAACAAAAAGTTGCCACTCACTCTTTTAGTCACAAACGTGTATCCATATTTCAATGCAGGTTTAATTTTTCATTATATTATGTTAGGATTGTATTTTAACACAGCACAGTCAAAAACTTGTTGAGCACTACGTTCAAAACAAAGCAAACAAAGTGAATGCAACTGCAATGGCTCGCGATGTTCCCTGTCAAACTCAAACAAAATGTATTTTGGAGTTATAGGTTTTTATTACTAAACAAGTACAATATTGCAGCATAACCAAAATTGAGCTTTTCTGTTAGTCTTTAGTGTAGACAAGGAAAGCCATGCCAAAGATCCTGATATCGACGACTGACGTTTGTCAAATGCATTTTCTATTGCCAGTATGTTACCAGATTGTAAAATCCATTTGTTTTAGTTGATGTTGGCATTGTTCAAAATGTTAGATAGAAATTGAATCATGAAAATCGAAATTTACTCGTGGTTTTTATAAATAATTTTATATATTGTAATAAAACATCGAACACTTTGGTAACGAATGCCTTTTATTTGACGAAGTTCCAATCCAAAGGTTGGCAATGCCATCGGCCATTTGGAATTCGGAATCCCCACGAAGACAGAAAAACGACTAAAGGTTTTTATTCTTATACAAATATATTTCGGTTTTAATATTGTTCTTTAGCTACATATTTTGATGATTCTAATACCTATAGCGAAGCCAAAACAACGCTACGAATGATACGAGTAACGCCATCTGTAGGATTTATTCCTAATCACTAACTCACCAATCACCTTGAGTTTCAAGAAGTTTCCGCGATATCGTATGCGACTCGACTTTAAACTGTCCTTCGTGGTCCAGCTAGGGTTGCCACCCGTACTTTATAATAAAGTATTGTACGTTATTTCTAGTAAACGTACTTTATACTTTATGAGCGGAATAAAGTACGTGAAAATACTTTATTTTACCTAATTGGACTTTTCGAAGGTTTTATTCAATAAAAGAAACAATTAAGTTAACGGTTTTATTATCTAACTTCCAAAAAAGAAGAGGTGGAGAACCTTTTCTTTCTAACAAGTGAAACATATTTGTTGTCTTATTGTAAAAAAATATTTTTTACAAAAAGACAATTCATAAACTCAAAAGTTTTTTGATTGTCTAACGCATCGATAAGTCTTGCTTGCTCCATAAATACTTAATACTTTATTCGCAGATGATGTACTTTATTTTTTTACCTTAGATAGTAAATATACTTTATTTGCTTCAAAAAAAGGTGGCAACCCTAGGTCCAGCCTACCTATACCTACTTACTTTGTGGTCCAGCTTAAGCCGAACTAATTGAAGTTATGGTAGGTACGGTTTATGGTGGAACCATTAAAACCACCTAAGGGTCATTATTTCAATCGTTTGGTAACTTTTACCCGCAGAATTAAAATGACAGACCTACATATCAATCATACCTAAACTTTATCATTTATTATAATTTTGCCTGCCTTGTTCCAGCCACTGTTGAGAATGGGCTTCGTCCATTGCTTATGTGCTATGCTTCCCGCCCGGGTCTGTGCGAGTCTCGGTCTTACCCGCAGTCCCGCGATCTTCTGAACATGTCATCATCCACATCCACCGTCGGATATCTGTCATTTATTTATTTTTTTTTTTTTTTTTTTTTTTTTTTTTTTTTTTTTTTTTTTTTTTAAAAACGTTGCCCCACACTAGGAATAAAAAACACAAGCAACATAAGCTGACAGTGCTGTGTGTGTGTCATGTGACATCCACACATCTAGCTTCTTCTGCCAATACTCCTCCTGCCGTCTCTCCAACCAGGAACCAGTTAAGATTTTCCCCAGTTTTCCCCAATGAAATACTACATAATTATTACAATTATGTATTTTTATTAGTAAGTAAGTACTTTACATAACTCGCGACCCCAGTGTTCCAGGCCTTTGGAGGGCTTAAGTATCAGGGGCCGAAGCCAACTCGCAGAGGCACGTTAGACACTTTAAAATGAAATGAGATGACCCACCAACTGACGATTATTCCTGCATGCACTAATTAATATATCAATAATCATGTAAAATTATCATACACTCTTGCAAGATCTGATACTAGCTACTTATAAATACTCTTACCCTCTTACGTGCCTTCAGGTAGGTAGAGCAGATGTACCCCACGACAAAGGCTTTTAGCAATATCTGTAAACAAACCATTCTTTTGAGGTCGGATCAAGGCCGCCCATGAATGGCGTTGTGGCGGTCCTAACTTTTAATAAGATTTATTGTAACCGATCTTGTTTTGACAATCACAATAGTGTGATTCTTGGCGGTAAACGGACATCTTTGTGTGGTCTCGGGGTTTATTGAAAAGGTTTTAGTAAAGTCAAAACTAACTTTGCACCTGGTGTAGAAAAAGTGTAATTAAGTAACGATTTCTTGGGCGTTTTGCATGAACTTGGATATTTTTGTGTTAATAGCTCTTTTTGAAAACTTTCTTAACTAGGAAAGTTTGGTTTGGACGCTTAATTATTATGTCTAATTGATGATAAAACATCTTATGTATTCATTACCAAAGAAAAGAAAAGAACGAAAAGAAGGATAAAAGAGAGAGAGGGCGAGGGAGGTTAAAGATATTTGTTTCAGGCAAATAAATGAATCTTCCTATCACACATAATTCTTTAACATACTTATATAAGAGTTCTTCAACATTTTTATAATTACTTTTTACATTCAGCATATCAAAGGTATTGTTATGCGCAAAAGCAATCCTCACGACCACCATCACCATCCTTATCTATGGAGCTTCATTTCGAACAAGTTTAAAACTTACGGGTTGCTATAACAACTCACAAATGCTCCATAACAACGATAGCGTTGAAACTCACCTGAGTTATGGTAATGGGTCCAGAGATACCTCTAGAGGTCCCTTCACTCCCTTGCCGGACCCAACATTCGAAACGTACGTACAGTTAATCTTAACGACATATAAACATAAAGATGTCTACTTCCACGTCACTAAAAGGCAATTGTTGTTAAATTTAATGGCACATAAAATAAAATAGTCTGACTCACGATATAATTATTGACGGATAAAAGTGAAGTATTTGGTATATCAGGTCTTGTTAGTGTTGCTTAGATTAATGACAATAACAGTTTAACATACCTAATAATGATAGGTAACTCTCAGGCCAAGACCATACATACCGCAGAAGTATTGTAAAAATTTAGACGAAGTTTTCTAAAAAAGTCGAAGACAAAGTCACTAGCTTCATCCTGGTAATGTTTCTTGCAAGAAACGTGCTGGTCAGCTACGAGATTCCTGCTGAAAATGTCATAAGAGGTCTCCCACCTTAAAGTCCCTTTTTCTATAGACTATAATAAAAACTACTTAGATATCAAAATAAGTACCTATATAATTATTAAGAGTAAATACTATTAAATACCTTTTATCAACACGATTAAACCTGAAATTATCCAGCAATTTGCAAAGCCCTATATTTCTCTATGATACTCTCATGTCACTGTTGTCCTACACTAACAATCTCGACACAAATAAATTAAGTAGATGGTATAATGTTAATGAGCCAATTAACGTTAATTTCAAGAATGAGAGGTAATTACAGGAATCGTCTAATTATGTTTGAATTTATCGTTGACAGTATAATTTCCGCTATTCATCGTTTTTTTTAGGTTGTTAAACTCTGTTTATGAAAACTTTAAGTGGCATTTGGGTGGCAGTGATTAGAAGTCCCCTAGAAGAAATTGGCTCACTTATGTACTTAGACAGTACGTACGTAGCATTGTCATGCATATCCTGACTAATATTATAAAGCTGAAGAGTTTGTTTGTTTGGTTGAACGCGCTAATCTCAGGATCTACTGGTTCGAATTGAAAAAATATTTTTGTGTTGGATAGTCCATTTATCGAGCAAGGCTATAGGCCCATGCGAAGCCAGGTCGGATAGTTAGTCCTGTATGGATGGCTTGGGAAGAATCGCACGACAAAAGGGAAAATTATAGAGAAATAAAGGGATAATAGCCTCTCTGTGCGAGATTTGTTTACACAGAGTGATCTCATCGTTTTATAAACTAGAGCCCTGGGAGTAGCCAATTTATCAATACTAACTTCTTGCTTCTAGGGTCACTAGCACGCTTGACAGTGGGGTAGATGACACCACTAATCAACTGACATACTTTTTGAGCTGTAAAAACGCGATTTCCTCATAGATTTTGTGTCAAAATATACTTATGACGTTACTTGTAAGTAGTCATTGGTGCCGATTCCCTTGTTCACAAACTAAACTAAAATAAGGCATTTGGCATCTCTTACTACCAGGCAGCTGAAGAATAGGACGGCGACAGACAAGGACTAAGTTAGAGATGTCAAATTCGTTTTTCCCTTGAATTTCGCAGTGTTTTTAATCAATACGTTCTGTAATGACAACTATAATAAAATTGTATGAGCATTTTAGATCAACTTAAATTGACAGCTCTTATTAATTTCTCTTTCTTGTTTTATTGGAGAGAAAGAGATATAAATAGCTTAAAATTAATTTAGTTCGTGCACAACACAATATTGGCACCATTTGCCATTTTTTATTGATTTCAAAGCATCTAAAAATCTAACTTCATAGTAAATTCAAAATTTAATCAGGTTTTAAGGGCTAAAATCAAGTGCTTTCTTAAAGAAGTTCTGTCATGGAATCAAGGGCGCCGCCAAGGGGGGGGGGGGGGGGAAGGGAGGAGCAGTTGCCCCCCCCCGCTCTACCCAATTTGTCGCATAAATTTTTCGTTCAAGAAACCAGAGGAGAAGGGTCTCCTAGTGTAGATTATGTTGTAGTGTTACATTTACCATACAGTGTATGTAGGCATATAGATAAGATAATAAAAACATTTGAAATTCTGAATCGAGAACACTCGTACATTTGAGGCTCCACCTACATAGGTACTATAGAACCTTTTACCAACGGGATAAGACCGTTAGATAAGTACCAACATGCTTTTCTAACATCTAAAAGAAATCACATTAAACTAATGGACATAAAAATAGTCGATTTCGGAGCAAATGTAACTATCGTATCGAACTTCAGTGTTCGTGGATTCTTACACCGAAATTCTTTTGCGAACAATCTCTTATCTTGTATCGACAAAAAGATACATTCTAGGTATTCTTCGTGTTCACAAAAGTTCTGGGCTTAGATTATATGATAGACCTATCAATAAACTAAGGTTTTGTCCATGTGCTACTTTTGTTTATAAATCTGAAAAGTTGCGCAAGATTTCATTTTATCGGTAATATTTGTATCCAGTGTTATTTCAAATTTCTCTTATTTTTTATAATTACAAAAACATAAACGTCACTCAAGCACATAATTATAATTGTTGGTAAACATCATCATTTAAGACTAATTATTATTATAATTATAACAAGCTCAAAGGACATGGTTGTTTTCTGGTTCATTACCGATTATGAGCATTAAATACGCACATCAGTACCAATATTTGGATAGGACAATATTCATTCAAGACAATCATCGTGATAAGCTCAGGTATCATTTGTTTAGGAAAACGACAATAGCCATCTAAGGCGAGTTGTACAAGGGTAAGAGCTATAAATTGGCTTCATAAATATTGCTAATATACTAACAAGTCGGTGTGACAACAATGGTAAGGCTGAAGTAAACATCACAGTTCGATATTCCACGCACGTCCATGATTGGTCATTTCAGTATATCTCTGTTAGACGCAAAGCGAATCTGGAATGAATTACGGGAATTGTTTACAACGATACACGCCGATTTGGTCAAGATTTTCGATAAAAAGTTGAATAATAAAGGGTGCGCCTGTTGTCGTTTAAATAGCAAATTTTCGGATCAGATATTTAGGAGCCGACCTTAAAATGAGCGGAGCATGATCAAGCGCGCCTCGAGAACATGTTTTTATTTTGTTAAACTTTGAATGAAATGATTAATTAGTATAATACCGACCTATTTCTTAATTATTATTATGTTATTTTTCATATAGAAATCGCTAATTGCAAAGAAAGTTTCAAATACATACATTCAAAACTTTGAAAACATTTGTGGGTGTTCAATATAGTTATTTATTACGTTCCATGATTTTATTTAATTACCGTAATTTATCATTACGTATTGATGTCATTGTACACCCGCCATTAACTGGGCTTAAACGATTTAATTTTCGACTTTCCCTCAAAACATTGATGGCACCTAATCACGGCCCACGGACAATCCACGGATAATCCTAAAATTTATTGGCCATAACAACAGACGGTCGTCAATCGAATTGATATTGTGGTCATACAGATTTATAAACAGTTTGGTGCTAATGAAATTACATTGAATTGCTATAAATTAGAGGCGACAATGTTCGGGACTGGGGTGACCACAATGATGGCTATTTACAATGCGACGTATTTGGGTTAAATAGTGGTCACAAAATAAGACCACCCTAAATTTCGTTTGTGGTACACAGTCACAATAGTGTCGGGAGCAAGATGTTTGGACTACTACAAGAAATGAATGATGTAATTTATTAAGGCAGCAGTTGGCCAATGAGAAGAAAGACGTTGAGGTCACGCAACTCGCATTCAATAAAATAAACTATAGGTAATTTAAACAATGAAAGATCTGTGAATACGTTGAGTCAAATTAAAATATTAAAACACGTATTAGCTCAAATTACTGACTGTTATGGCTTCAGCTAACTACTTTTTTTCAACTTTATTTTAGACTTCTATAATAATATATTATAACAAAGAGACACATAGCGTGCTCTGCCACAATGTTGAGAAAATGAGTAGGTAGGTATACAAATAACTGGTATCTCGCGGGTATAATTAAAGAATTATTTTTATATAATATCGCGGTTATTCTCACGAGCTTCCATTTGGTTCATGACGTGTCTAAAATTCTTGTGGACAAAGGGCTGGGGCCGGTAGGCCAGCCAGGAGCGTAGGTAGCTTCGTCCGCGCGGCCTTCCGTCAATATCGTGGACAGCGGGGCACCATTGTCACTGGGCCCATTGTACCCGCTGACGCTGCGGAGCACAGACCAAAAATCATTAATTTTGTATCACAAAGCAAGAACCCACAAATCGAAGGCCTGAAAAAAATTAGGGCCCATTCAGGAGCGGTCACTGACACACGATGGGATGCGCACTCGCGTAGCTACGTTGATATTTTCGATTTGAGTTTTAATTATACTATTTTATACGACGATGCGCCCGACAAAGGTATGATGAGGCGTCGTTCTGTTATTGAAACCTTGTGTGGACTATGGATAACGATTACGTTTTTCTTCTTACATCACTCGAAATCTTAGTAGGCCAATAACTAATATTTCTTCTAAAACAAAGTTTTTGTTCTTATAAAGTACATAGTCATAATTTTATTTACAGCCACGCGTCGAGCATTTGTAAAAGTAATAAAATGCATAACGACGCTTTTGTTGTTCTTCAATGTGAAGTATACTTCTAAACTCTAGTTCGAACTGTAAACGGATCCGTGCTGTAGCATAGTTACATAAATCATAGAGTTTTTGTGATTAATGTCACAGTTAAACATAAAGATTCATATTTAGTGCAGTCGGACTGGTACTAAAAGGCTCCGTGACAAACGTAACCGGATTAGCTAGAACTATAAAATCTCTACGTTAAAAAATAAAACATTTCAGCTTACTGTTTACAGATCACGTCTATAATTATTTATTAAAATCCCCCACATAAATTAAAATTTTTGTGTCACTATATAAAGACCTTTTTAGAGTTCCTTATTGAAAAAGGTGTAAAATTAAATCCATGGCATTATATTTTATATATCCAAATATTCACAGAAACACAAAGAACAGAACAAAACTATTGTATTGCACGTGTATTTAATAATTTTCTTTTCAGGATTTTTATTGCGCAATACATTTGTTGAAATTGAAAGTCGTTTCATAAATAATGTACATTTAATTAATGTATTTTGCTGTAGATTTTAAAATTCTACTCAAAGATCTTCCTACGCATACTTTAAATACATAGAATCAAAAATCTT
Source organism: Charanyca ferruginea (assembly GCA_947361185.1). Taxonomy (NCBI): domain Eukaryota; kingdom Metazoa; phylum Arthropoda; class Insecta; order Lepidoptera; family Noctuidae; genus Charanyca; species Charanyca ferruginea. Next base: position 17,502,852 of record OX376068.1, on the reverse strand, counting down.
CGAGAAAATCCCGTTTGAATTTTGTATTAGGTATCCTCATTTTTTTACACGTCAATTGATGTTCATTCTCAATTTTCTTTCGACTCTGCAGAACCCAGTCAAATATATTCACAGCCGTATATTCCTTGTATCCTATCACCAAAATATTTAAACAAACCATTCAACTATCAATAACGTGTGGCGCAACAAATGCGATTAAAGCCGCTATAGAGTCCCAGCCACCACAGATGTTTAGGAGGGGAATTAAAAAGCATGTCAGAAAAAAAACTTCTTTGTGACGACGAATTTCGCTTTATCCAGTAAACCGGAATCCGCGACCCTCCCAACAAAATAATGCTAATCATAATGGCATTACATTCATTCGTCGGATTTTGTCAAGTATCTCGAGATAGGTCTCGAATTCTCATCATTTTTTTCTCTCCTTGTGCTTTTTCTCATTATAAAACGTTAATGTAAGCGGCGGCTGCGATTGTGGAGGCTAATCAGAAATGTGATTTGTTAATTGTGTTAAATACGTTAAATGGAGCCAGATTTATGAGTTCATTTTGGGTATGAATTAATTCTTAACTCGGTATAAGTCGATGTGGCCTTTAGCAAAAATAATCCGTTCCAGTTTGAATACAGTTCTCTACATGTAATGATAAATGGATCAGCGAAAGTTATCACATTATAATTCATATAAAAAGATAAGACGTTTTATACTTACATACCTACCACAGATTTCCAAATAATACTTATATTATGATTGAAACGGATTCTCGTTTATCAAAAAACTTCCTCGATTTGAAAGGAATATGATTTAGCAGAATAACGCACATTTGGCCACAATATCCCCGAATAAAATAACAATATGACCTTAATGCCGACTTTACAAACCATTAGCACAACTGATACAAAATATTTTGACATTTACTACCACCAAATATGTATGGCTCTTTAGGGATCGGCCATTAGATCCCTGGAAACACGGGAACAAAGTGAATGGCAGACAGCTAGGAAGATCGATTCGATTTATGCGTTTTTTGCCAAATCACACAATGAACCCTATTCATTGACAGATAGATAATAGATTTCAGAAACCATAGGGAACAGTTGGCGGGAATCGATGTAATGTGGTTAGTTATGGTGATCAAAATCACATGTTGATTTCATTCGATGTCATTAAGATAATGTGGTATGTCTAGCTGCCAAACGTATAAATTATAGTGTAGTACATCAAACACCTGTGTTCGAAGAAAAACCTTTTGTACCCACAGTTTTATATTACACATTTTTAAGCCCACTTACGAAAGAGTTGTCACCGTTATTTTAATATTTATAGTCACGGAAGAGAGTTATTATAAACCATTTTTCAGAATATCAAGGTCTACTGAGTAATGATATGAATTTATCATCGGTGACATTCTGTGGTGCTGATTCATTAGGAATATGAACTACGACCAGCGACAAATGATTATTATTTTTTTCTTTTCACGCAGTCACGCAGGATGCATACGTAATAAAAAGTAGACTCTACATTTTCAGTGGTTTGTCTAAATCTCGACCAGGTTATCAAGACCGTCGGTGGTGCAAGAAAATTTAAATTTGTCGCCTCTTTAGTTAGAGTTTCGGGGGGTAGAGAAGATCAATTTAAGTTGGTAAGAAGAGCAGTTGAGATTTACAACTTCCTGAGTGAACAAGTCGCACGTTAGCACTGTACTTGATAGGACAGGGATACGTAATCCTAACAAGTATTGCGCATTTTTTCTATTCCTATTTTAAGTACACCTAGTTACCTGCAACAAAAAAGTTAAAGATCATTTCATCATTATCGATGATCACTTTCGATAAAGATCACAATATTTTATTAAAATTGCTTTTTTTCGAGCTGAATAAATATTTAAATTTTAAACTATGATTTCCGTATTATCCGTATTCCGTATATTGTCCGTATGGTGTCGGACGTAAAGAATAGCACCATCCAATATCTTCCCGTGGGGGTCGTAAGAGGCGACTAAGGGACTCACCAGAGAATGGGCAGCCGCGTTCTCTGTGCTTTTGTAACAACCATACTGCGATCGCCAACCCGCCTGCCAAGCGTGGTGACTATGGCACCCCCCCCCCCCTTGGGGGAGGCCTATGTCCAGCAGTGGACGTCTTTCGGCTGAAATGATGATGATGAAACTATGATTTTGCCTTTTTGTTTTATGCAATGTAGTCTCTACTAATTTAAGCATTGTTGTTGGGGTTCTGTAGAAAATAAAAAAAATATTTTCAATTTAAGAGTCCAGTTCCGATGTTGGTTAATTCTTTTGTTGTTGGCATACCGGTGAGTGAGTGATTTTTTTTACTTTTAATTTAAGTTCGATACATCTTTGTTGATTTTTTGTTTCATGCCTATGGCCAGGATTCCTTTATTTAGATCTCCTTTTAATTTATCTAAATAAAGGAGCATGTTGGTAGCGACTTTCAATTTTGTTGTACCTATTCTTTATTTAATTTGCTATCCAAGTGGTTTTTAATTTACTGGCCACAAAAAAGAACTTTTATTAAATAGCACCTAAAAATATTTGTATGGTCTACAAGTTGTTTGTGTATGTAGGTATTTGAGTTTGTACTTATGTTTTGAATGTTGTGATAAAAATACGTTTTGACAAAAAAAAAAAAAATATGTCTCACCAGCTCTAGCAACAAGGATTACATTAAATAATTCAACATCATTTTGTTGCTAAAGGGAGGTTTACTTAGGGTTTTGACTCTATATTCTGAACTAGGCGAGGCCTGTATCTCAGAAGGTAGCGTTCAGTTGACAATTCATTATTGATTGATAACCTAAAAACATTGTGTGCTGCTAATTTAATTTATTAATAACATAAAAAGAGACTAAGTACTGAATAAAAGTGTGTGTGTGTACAAAAAATAATAGTAAAAAAAAAATAAAAACACGCTTTTTATAGAAAACTAAACTAAAAAATAGAAAATAAATTTAATAAATTATTTTATTTAAAAAAAAGCTTGGGGTGCTTTTTAAGATATTATCAAAATGATAATCACTCTACTCATATCTGTCAATAAAATATTTATAACTATTGACACCATGCACCCCACGCTTTTTTTAAAATAAAATAATTTATTAAAATTTATTTTCTATTTTTTAGTTTGGTTTTCTATAGAAAGCGTGTTTTTAGTTTCTTTAAACTATTTTTTTTTTAAATGTTAAATGTACACTAAAACACGATCAAAATATATTAAACAGCTGTTTCTTTTTGTATATATCAGGGTTGATTCCATAGTAGGTAAGATTTGTTTGTATTTGTTTATTCGTGCTTAAATTTTGTAACCCTACTTGTAATTATTATGGCCACTGAAATAAAGGTTTTATTATTATTACAACTACTTTCACCCCTGAAATCAACATCATCATCAGCCAGAAGACGTCCACTGTTAAACAAAGGCCTTCCCCATAGGAGGGGGAGGGGGGGTTGCCATAATCACCACTCTTGGCAGGCGTCTTGGGGATCACAGTGAAGTTGTTGAGTACACGGAAGCCGCTGCTGCCCGACTTCCTGAATTTCCCTTAGTCGCTTTCTGCGACACCCTCGGGATGACATGGGGGGGTGCTATTCTAGCCCGAACACCCCACGGGACCCCTGAAATATGGTCAGTAAAATAAAATTATGCCCGTATATTAATAAAAAAATAAACGACACAGTTTTGTGGTTATCAATTATATTATCTATGCCATGATGTTGAATACTTATTATCATTATGCTGATTCGTTTTCAATGTATTTTAAATATAGGGGATTTCCATTAAACTGTTATTTCTGAATAGTCTTACAACACATTTCGCATTTTTAATAACTTTGACGAAATTAATTTCATTCATGCAATTATATTATCTATGCCATGATGTTGAATACTTATTATCATTATGCTGATTCGTTTTCAATGTATTTTAAATATAGGGGATTTCCATTAAACTGTTATTTCTGAATAGTCTTACAACACATTTCGCATTTTTAATAACTTTGACGAAATTAATTTCATTCATGCAATTGTGGAGATGGTCTGGTGTGCGATTGTGGTTATGGTGAGCTTGTCAAGGTTGAGCTACGTTTGCTGCGGTGGATCTGTGGATGGGTGACCATCCATTTCATACCGAGTTCCGTTGTGCCAACGTAAAGTCGTTGGTCCCGGCCATAGATAATTTCTGTGGGCCCGGCTGTCATTCGTAGATCTTTGGCAGTCGTTATGTCAGAAGCCAGAGAGTGTGACAACCAGTCTTACCAAGGAGGCAAGGAGTATCGTGTTACCCAGTAACTGGGTTGTGGAGGTCTGATAGGCAGTCGCTCCATGTAAAACATTGGTATTCAGCTGCATCCGGTTAGAATGGAAGCCGACCCCAATGTAATTGAGAAAAGGTTAGGCAGACGATGAATGTGCAGTTGTTTATTTTACTAGATTTGGTAGAACTAAAGTTTTTTTTACACGCTTTTTATTAGCTTCACCTGTATGTTTGTATGTTTGTTTGTAACCGACTTCTTTGGGCGCGATTTTGACCCACTTTAAACGGCCAGATTTCGTTCAAACTTTGTAGATTTATCGAGGACCGATGACAATACACTAATTTGATAAAATTATTCCATTTTTCAAACTAAAAAGTAAAAAATAAATAAAAGTTTAAAAAAACTAAAAACACGCTTTTTATAGAAAACCAAACTAAAAAATAGAAAATAAATTTTAATAAATTTAAATTAAGAAAAGTGTTAAAAATTTCACTTCACAATAATAGTGTGAATAAAAAAAAAATATTTTATTTAAATAAAAGCGTGAGGTGCTTTTTAAGATATTATCAAAATGATAATCACTCTACTCATATCTGTCAATAAAATATTTATAACTATTGAAACCATGCACCCCACGCTTTTTTTAAAATAAAATATTTTTTTTTATTCACACTATTATTAATTTATATTTATTGAAATTTTTAACACTTTTCTTAATTTAAATTTATTTTCTATTTTTTAGTTTGGTTTTCTATAAAAAGCGTGTTTTTAGTTTTTTTAAACTATTATTTATTTTACCTCCATTTCTGTCGTCTCCTGGGCAAAGGCCTGCCCCAATCCCCAACCCTACGGAAATACAAACTATAACAGACAGTTATAGTAAATAAAATTACTAAGGCGAATTACAAGTTTTCATAGTATGTTAAAATAAAGTAAGTAATAGGTACTAAAAATCAGGTACCTATCCATAAATCCACGTTATGCCACCGGCACACGTCATGTTGCTCAGAGTGCACTCGTTTAGATCAGTTAACTCCGCGGTACAATTTTTGTGTTTCGCCGCCGAGAATGCCAATAAAGCCCTTTTCATGTTCCCCGACGCCTTTTGTTTGTACAACTGAATTGCGTGTTCGCTTTTACATTTGATTCTGTGATAAAATACCAAAGAAACCGAAGTATTGAACACATTGCCGTTCAGTAGTTCAGGTATTTTTTTGAACTGATTGTGTGAACGTTATTTTTATGCGGCATTTTTTAATTAAGGTTCAACAGTTAGTTTCTGTACATTTTTAAACTTTTTCAAATAGCTTCTGTTAAAATAATGCGGATGTGATAAGAAAAGTTTTAATTGAGACTCGACATTTTGGTTTTGAACATATACAGGATGGTATTAAAATTTAAACGTTAATAATTTATGCGTTGATATTTATTCATAGGTTTTAAAATTAATTTGTTTCTCATTATATGGTAAATTGTCAACAGTGTGTGTTGCCAGCGATGACTTATGGTACAGAAACGTGGTCCTTAACTGCTGGCCTCCTACAGAAGCTCAAAGTCCCGCAGCGAGCAATGGAGTTTCTATCCGGAACGAGGAAATCTGCCTAAGAACTAAGGTCACCGACATAGCTATCAGAATTTGCAAGTTGAAGTGGCAATGGGCAGGCCACATCGCTCGAAGAACGATAACCGATGGGGAAGAAAGGATCTCGAGTGGCGACCACGAACCCGAAGACGCAACGTCGGTAGGCCGCCCACCAGATGGACCGACGATGTCGTCAAGGTTGCGGGTAACCGGTGGATGCAAGCAGCAGGTTTCTGCTCGTTGTGGAGTTCTATAGGAGAGGCCTTTGTTCAACAGTGGATGTCTTCCGGCTGAGGATGATGGTCACCACTACAGACATTTGAAATAACTCGCACATGCGTTACCATCTCAGAAACAAAGTTGTCTCATGTCCCTGTAATTACACAGACATCCATAGGTACCCATTAGTTTCCATAAAATTACAAAACCAACAAGTACAGTATGGACTGATAAAGCCAAGTTACCTACCTTCACACTTTAATCCCTAAGTACCCGATAATAGGCGTCCAAAAGTTTTCAAAGGGGTTTTAGGAAGATTGGAACTCGTTACTGATGACGTCATCGTGAGTAAGTTGACAGGTGAGCTAGATAAGACGAGATATCGCAAAATGCGTCACCCTCATAACCCAGGTAGGCCCCGAATTGTAGAACAAAAGCAAATTTTCAGAAATGACAGTGTAATCGTACTGCATTATCAGTGATCATGTGAAAATATGCACGTTCTCAAGTGATAAGAGGTGATAAATAACGTAGGTATTTACTATATCTTGTGGTATTGGGATTCCAGTAAGATTATGTACTTTATTGCATTTCTTTTTTGAATTATCTGTGCGGATTAGGATATAATAATTAATTATTGAGCAATAAGCATGTTATTGTAAGTCTGCATATATTATATTAATAACTTTTCTACGTCTATTTCTTTATTATTTTTGTATAGATCCTGGTGCAGTAAAAAATTTTATTCTTCAGTTAAGTAGTTGTTAGTTTCAATAAAAACTTATATATTCTTTTTAGTTCGCACGCTTCAGTCGGAGCTCTATTGAAATTTTATGATTAGACAAAACAAACAAAGTAAGCACCGCCATGTTTATAAAAGCTCGCAAAGCGCGCTTCTGTTCATGCCAATCTTGCGGCGAGCAACTTGTTGCCGTTGTGAACTTTTTAACAGGCAGAGACAGGCATATCGGAGCTCTCTGTCGGGGGAGGAGCAACCGTGCGCGGGGAGCGTGCCGCTACCGGCCGGTCGCTCAACTTGCCTTGCGCTACACTCAGTCGCTTCTCACGAGTCTTCGAGAGAGGCGCTTGCTGCTCCTCAGCTCGCCAACTCGTGCCGTTATGTGTCGCACTTCGAAACAAGTTTGACGGGAAATTCGTGAAGTTTTCCGAGCGCGTCCGGACTAACGTAGCGATGTGCGCGATAATATCAACTCAAACGGTGACAATTTAAATAAAGTGACAGTTTAAAGTGAGTTATTCGAGATGTTATCGATGGGATTATTGGCTGTGTGGTATGCCGCATGGAGTTGGTTATACTTGGGTGTCGGCGCTGCTTCGCTGACAAGCCGCGTCGCGGAGGCGCCTCAGGAGTGCGAGTGGCAGCGAGTGTCGGGTGATGCCAGTGAGTCCACTCGCGTCCAGCTCGCGTGCTCACTCCGTACTGCTGCCGGCGCTACAGACCTACTGGCCGGTCTAAGCTCGTCACAAGCTCAGCGCATCACTGTCCTAGACCTACATTGCACAGATGTTCTCTTTTTCGAGAGCTCACTCGACTTTGGAAGGAGAAAAGAAGAAGGAACACAGCTCCTGTCCCGGTTCCACAACCTTAGAGAACTGAGGATAGAGTCTTGTAAGATTCGATATGTTCCCTCGGCGGTGTTGTCACCGCTCAGTGGTTTGAGAAGTTTGACTCTACGAACACACAACACGGATTGGTCAGCGATGTCAATGGAATTTCATAGAGACACGTTTCGAGGCCTTACCGATTTACGAACTTTGGATTTGGGTGATAACAACATTTGGAACCTGCCCCCTGAAATATTCTGTCTTTTGTACAATTTAAAAGAGCTGAATATAACACAAAACAGATTACAAGACATATCAAATCTTGGATTCTCCGACTGGGGCGATGGACCAACTGCACCCGGTAAATCATGTAACACTGTGTTAGAAACATTAGATATGTCATACAATGAAATAAGGACTCTACCAGATAACGGATTATCAAGTTTACGCGCACTTCAAAAGTTATTCTTACAAAACAATAGGATATCAGCTGTAGCGGATAGAGCTTTTGTGGGGCTTAGTGATTTGCAAATTCTTAATCTGTCAACAAATGCTTTGACTGCCTTACCACCTGAAATGTTCCAGTCTTCGAGAGATATCAAACACATATATTTGAACAACAACTCGTTAAGTGTACTAGCTCCAGGACTATTGGAAGGATTGGACCAACTGCAAATATTGGATTTATCGGTGAATGAATTGACTAGTGAATGGGTAAATAGAGACACATTTTCAGGACTAGTTCGATTGATTGTTCTCAATTTGTCGCACAATAGAATCACAAAAATAGATGCACTGTTATTTCAAGATTTAAATAACCTTCAGTTTTTAAGTTTAGAGCACAACAACGTAGCACGCGTAGCGGATGGTGCATTTTCTAATTTGAAAAACCTTCACTCGCTTTCTCTGTCGCATAATAACATATTAGAAGTTGACAGCGGACATTTTTCAAATCTTTATGTACTAAATCAGTTGTTCCTCGATGGTAACAGAATAACGAAAGTTGATCTACGTTCTTTTGAGAATATAACGAAACTTCACGACTTGGGTCTCAGCGGTAATCAGTTATCGGAGGTACCAGAGGCTATCAAAACACTGAGATTTTTAACATCCTTGGACTTAGGCATGAACAGGATAACAAAAGTCACAACTGCACAGTTTGAAGGATTGGACGATTTGTATGGCTTACGTCTTGTTGGAAACAAAATTGAAAAGATATCAAAGGATACATTTGCTGCCTTACCCTCGATGCAAATATTGAACTTAGCTTCAAACAACATAGATCAAATAGACGACGGAGCTTTTGCTTCAAACCAACAGTTAAAAGCAATCGGACTGGACGGCAACAAACTAGTGGACTTGAAAGGCATATTTACTAACACACAACCGCTTGTTTGGTTAAACGTGTCTAACAACGAGTTGCTTTGGTTTGATTATAGCCATATTCCTACCAATCTTGAATGGCTGGATATGCACGAGAATAAAATTGAAAAACTTGAAGACACATACGGACTAAAGGAATCCTGTTCAGTAAAAATGCTAGATATTAGTTACAATAAACTGAGGAGCATTGATGAGTTCTCTTTTCCAAGTAGTATAGAGACAGTTGTTTTAAATAATAACAACATTGACAAAATAAGCCCAGGGACTTTCCTACAAAAATATAACCTGAACAAAGTAATACTATATGCAAACAAAATCAGAACACTGGAGCTCGGCGCATTTGCGATATCAGCTGTTCCTGATGACAAAGATTTACCCGAGTTTTATATTAGCGAAAATCCATTTGAGTGTGACTGCACAATGGAATGGCTGCAGACAATTAACCAATTAAGTGACCTCCGGCAGCGCCCGAGAGTAATGGATTTAGAAAGTGTAAGGTGCTCTTTAACCCATTCACGAACCAGATCGGATATGCTTTTGCTTGAAGTAAAATCTTCAGAATTTCTGTGCGAGTACGAGTCACATTGTTTCGCGGTGTGCCATTGTTGTGACTTTGACGCCTGTGATTGTAAGATGACTTGCCCAGATAAATGCTCGTGTTATCATGATCAAACCTGGACCACCACTAACGTGGTCGATTGTTCGGGCGCTGGCTACGATCACGTGCCGGACAGAATACCGATGGACGCGACCGAAATATACTTAGATGGAAATGACTTGAAAGAGTTAGGGAATCACGTTTTCATCGGCAAAAAAAAGTTACAAGTCTTGTATCTCAATAACAGCAATATCAACACAATACAAAATAGAACATTTAACGGTATTGAGTCATTGAGGATTCTTCATTTAGAGAACAATAAATTGGAGGTATTAAGGAATACCCAATTTACGAGACTACCAAATTTAAATGAGCTTTATCTCAGTGACAATAAGATCAAGGTTATAGAAAACGACACGTTTAATTACCTGCCTTCCCTGGAGTACTTGGGCCTAGACAATAACGGGTACGTTGATTACATGCCATGGAGAGTCATTACAGACAACGATCCCCGCACTCGTGTCTCAGTAGATGGGAATAACTGGATTTGCGATTGTAAAGACGTCAACCAGCTGAATCAGTGGCTAATAAAAAAGTCAAAAGACACGGAGAGTATGATGTGCTACTTTGCTCATGGTCAAGCAATGAATAAAACCATCGCAACAGTAGCTAAGGAATGTAAAACAGAGACCACAACTGAGGAGACCGGCACCGAGACACTGAAGCGATTATTCATTGAATCGCATGACGGTGTTGAAAATTACATCCCATATATCGCTGCGGTGCTGATAATAACAATTATTCTCTTACTAATGTGTGCTTTGGTCTTCATGTTCCGGGAAGATTTTAAATTATGGATGCATTCGAAATACGGTGTAAGAGTCTTCACTTCGACTCCAAAAGATATGAACGACAATAAAAACAAACGATTCGATGCTTTTTTTGTGTACAATCCACGAGATGAAGACTTCGTGACCCGCGCCGTGAGTTCCGAACTAGAAAATCTGGGACATACGTTATGTTTACAACACAGAGACCTGCCCTTGGTTGAAAGACGTTCAGGTGACAGTTTAGTGAGTGCCTCGGAAAGTTCTAAAAGACTCGTAATAGTGTTATCGATAACATTCTTGCAGCAAGAATGGTACGCGGCAGAATCGAATGCAGCTTTGCAAAGTGCAATCAATTCAGTGAACGTTAGGCATAGACGTCAAAAGATAATATTCCTTGTGACGACGGACTTGAGTGCCATAAACATTGATCCGGACTTAAAAGTGTTACTTAAAACGTGTACAGTGATCGTGTGGGGTGAGAGAAACTGTTGGGAAAAGCTAAATTTTCGGTTACCGGATGTGGACGTGACTCTACCAAATCGGACGCTTCATAATGCGAATAACATGAAAAGTGGTAGCAACAGGGAGGCTATTGGTCGACATGGGAATTTGAGGTATACGGCGCCGCCGACGTCTCATGATCCATGGTATAAGTACGGGATGAATCCACCTGGTTTGATGATGTCGAGCCCTATGCATTCGACAAGCGCAAGTGCAGAGGTGTCAGCGCGCAGCACGGAAGACGAAACGTGTTCTGTGGCAAGTAGCGAAGGTCGTCCTGACGATCGTTTACCTCACCATCACAGTTACGTCTCCATTGACAATCACCAGTGTGAGGAGCGTCCTCTAAGGCCCGCCCAACAAATTCCTATGTCGAGCACAACGCATCCCAGAAAGACATACTTTGTATAAACGAAAGATCATTGTGATTTAATCTGTTATCTGTAAATATCATTGTATAGAAAATATTATTAAATAACTGGCATATATACGCAAATTGTGTTTGTAAGCTTATCTTTGTTGGTGCTGTCTAAATATTAAATTGTATTATGTAACAGTAATCGGCCTTATATGCCAGACTTGAAAAATCTTATTTTTTTCGTACTGTAAGTACTATTGGTGTCTATTACGAATTCTGAACGTATTTTGTACTATCTTTTGTACCTGTATAAATAGCATTCATTGTCCACTTCTTTTTTATGAGTTCTCTGTAGATGAATGAAGTTTTGTAAATCCATACATTCCTTTTTGCATTATGTACATGCATAGGTGGTAATGTAAATGAGTATTGATACATACACTGGTACTTAAGGTTCCTGATTAATTTTAAGTCCTGACATGACGAGTATTTGTGATAATGTTAGGTACTTATATTGAATTTATCATGTGAAGTGAGAACTGTGTGAAAATAATGTACTGTAAATAGTAAAAGGTATCGCAGAACTGAAATGTACCCTAGTCAATTGTAAATAGCTTAATTGTAAGGAGTATACGTAAGTAAATAATTTTGTGATGTAATTTTTAGCTAGGATATGAAATTTTTTCGTATTTATTACGCTTCCAAACGCAGAGTATGAATAAAATAATATTTTTATCTACTATTATTGTCTTTTAATGACTTTATAATATACAATACAACCCACCACACTTCACACACATACACATGCCAAATTACATAAGATACAATCAACTGTTCACGAGGATTTTCAAATATAAGTCATATTATTGGGTAGTCAAGAGACTAAATTAGTATGGCCTCTCTGAAGCACACTATAATGGTAAAAGCTTAAGCAAAGTTCGAGCGCAACCATCTGTCAAAGCTGTCAATGAATAGTAAATATTATTTAAAGTGTTGTCCATTTATATAAAATGTTTAGGCTTACTCCATAAGTTGGACTCAGACAGGTGTAGGCTCACAAAAGCTTCGGCCGAACCTATTGAACTGTTTGCTTTAGTCATAAACATTATCTATTAGACCTGTCTCGTTTTCAAAATACATTTTCTCTCTGAGCTTTGCCCCTAAAACTTCACATTCTAAAGTGACAGATATCGTTACAAAAAAAATGTTTGAATTTAAATCACTCGTAAGAACCACGTAACATTTATAAATGCATATCTTAAATCGGAACAGGTGATAGAATAGGGGCAAACGTCGGAACGTCAAATAAGTTTTTCATTGACATAATCAATTTACCGAACGCTTTGTTCGACCATCCAGAGTCAAATGTATAAATATTTATTTTATCTAAATTGATCGAGCCGGATAAGATCACGCCGGAGTCCGTACGATTTTAATTTAAAAAGCGACCGCGACAGAGCGCGTGCGCCGATGGCCCGCTGCGAAATTATAAATCATCTGCCGACCGGGCCAATGATGAATAAACAGCATTTTAATTGACTTTTGATTACGACTATGTCTCTTCATTGTTAAGTAGCGGTGTGAGCAAGTGGAGCAATCGATTACGCGTTAAGTGCGCAGACGCATGTGTCAGGTTTCATTTGATATTTTAACAATGTGTTTGTGTTTCTTTCTAAGGTTTAGTGGTCGAGTCTAGAGTTTTTTGTACAGATATTTGACACGTTAAAGATTTTATATACAAAAATATCACTACATATTACAAATTGCAAATCTGCGCAGCGCTTACTTTATGTTTCTTAGAGTTCATCTCCAGAACTAGGTACTGGTCCGATTCAGTAAACTCTTTCGCTACTAGCAAGCTACATTATCCCTGATAAGCTATAATTTTATTATCAAAAAAATAGGGATCCGTATAAAATTCACGGGGATATAGTCGCGGGCACAAGCTAGTGTATGTATTTAAACTTAAAATATTAGTACGATTAGGTATTTACTCATTATTAAAAAAAAAGAATTTATTGCGTTATAACCTAAGCATTAAGGACTTAAGACTTTTTACAAGCTTTTATTAGATGAAACGATTACTCCTCAAGTCGTAAAAGTAATTTTCTCACATTAGGTGCATTTGCCATTTATTAAAACTAAAACTGTGGTATGAAAAAAAATACCGGTCAAGTGCGAGTCGGACTCGCTCACACAGGGTTCCGTACAAATTTGTAGGTACATATACTAATATTATAAATGAGAAAGTAACTCTGTCTGTTATGCTTCCACGATGAAACGGCTAAACCGATTTTGATGAAATTTGTTATGAAAACAGCTTGAACCCTGGGAAAGCATATAGGGTATTTTTAATCCGGGACTTTGTCTGCATCCGCGATAACCGACATCCACACGGACCAAATCGCGCACAAAAGCTCATTATAAATAAAGAATATATTTTTTATGATTTAATTACAAATGTGTAGTTTCAGACTTTTTCTTGTATTTATAATATAAGACGATATTACTTGCCAAATTTCATAGTTCTAGGTCAACGGAAAGTACCCTATAAACTTTGATTAACTTGAGAGTGTCGAAATGTACGTTTATTGCGACATAAACGGCCGTATCTTTTTTCAAATTTACTTAGAAGTTTGATTTATTAACAGTTTTAAGGGACCGTGGACCTAAGTATATGGTTTTAATTTTAACTCGATACCTCTACGCGTTCCCGAGATAAAGGGTCTTGGCAGACAGACGGACAGACAGACAGAAAGACAACAAAGTGATCCGTTTTTTCCTTTTGAGGTACGGACCCCTAAAAACAAGTGAACACCAAGCTAAAACGAGTCACTTACGTAATATTATACTGATAAAAATTTAAACTTCGAATATCGTTAAGGATTTAAATGATGGTCATCAAGAGGTCCCATGTCTATGACATACAGGCCATTCATTCAAGCGCCAAGACCAAGACATCGGCCACTCATCACCTTTTTTCCTCATGCAATACGATATCCTATCGTTTATTGTCCACGGACGATTCTAAACCCGTTCCAATAATGGATCTTAGACATCTTAAACTTAGGTGGGAAATATCTAAACCCGAAGTGACAATTGATTATGTCCCTTGTAAAGACAAAAAGCGGAATCGTTCGATTAGTTATGTCGTCGAGGAGCGTAGGCCGACTGGAAACAATAGATTGGCTCTGCTTTATGATTCTATAAACGTTTATGTCCCTATAAACGACCTTTTAGCTTTTGGTGGAGTTGAGATTGTGATGTTATCTGTGTTCCGACAGGTTTATTACAAAAGTATTAATGGCACTTCTTATGAAAATGCTGCAATAAATTTCGGTTGACATTTTTAGGTCTTTTGCAAGCCCAATAGTGAATATGTAAATCATCATCGGTATCTCCAACATTTGAGTGCAGACATTCATTCTATTTCTTTTTTTTTCTTTGCGTTATTATATTTATGAGTGAATTGTAACCTCTCAATTTCAATACACGTGGGTGGGTAAATGAAGGCTGTCTTATTAGTTACAAGTTAAACTTAACGTATCCTCATTAAATGATACTTCTATAACCGTAAACGTGACCGCCCATAGCTATCCAAAATCGTAAATATCCCAAGCCTAGCTAATGAAATGTTCAAAGACATGGTTAAGCTCGTGAGATTCGCGTAGGACGTTCAGATGTCATAATAAATAGTTCGGTTATGGCTTTATAAAAACAAATAAAATACTTGACAGCTGAATTAAAATTTTAAACCGAATCATTGATATTGAATTTTCGGCGGTAATCGATAATGTTATAATTAAGTTCATATTTTCTACTAACGCGATTGACACTAAATTGTAGGTAGAGGAAGCTAATTACCAGGCCTAAGCCTTGTAATTAATAAAAGCTAGTGATTAAACATTAACAAGTTGTGTCTTCGATGCCAGCTGGTAAATTAATAACAGTTTTCTATAGATGATTAACAATAACTATAGTTTATCTATAGCATTGCCCAATGCTCAAGAGTCCATGTTTGTAATAATTAGGGTTGCAGCTGCTTCCGTCGGTAGGAGGAGTCACAGGCTTTTTTAATAAATGTTTCGCTGTTATTGGTAGGAGCGAAGGAAGGAATTACAAATTTAAATTCGCCAGGGAATAGTCCGTGACAGTGTTGAAAGCCGGGAATGTAACGCATATGCTGTTGTTCCAAATTACCTATCCGTTTTTAATGTTATGGAACAAAATTTGCAAAACATAGTCTATTTATACATATAAGTGGTTTGATTTTGAACATAAAACCAGTTACAAATAATGTTAAAACATCGCTGAATTGAATCATTTACGACTTAACGACATAGATAAAAGAGTTTTTAATTGTCAGAATCAAATTGATAGAATCTAAACTTTGCCGTAGGTACATAACTTATTTGGTTCTCTTTTAATTATAATTTGCAAACGTTAAGATATAGACGCAATAAAACTAACGTTAGCAATAATCGCTGATAACATAGCCAAAAAGCTTTGCGTCATAAAAATGATATAAAATCTTCCGATGTGTTAATGAAACTAATGTTTGATATAATACATTTATTTATTTATGTAAAACACCGTAGCGTTACTTGGGTGGCTTGCAAGATTTGAAGCTGATAAAATTTTAATTTTAATTATTATCATTGATCGAGGGCGGGCGTGTAACCCCTAATTTCTATTTTTGATATACGTCTACGTTTGTTTGGGAAACATCTGTAGGCCATTAGTCATATGAAGCCATAGTCAAGCTACGGTATTAAGTTGAAAGTTTTTACCGGTAGTTAAAGAAATGCATGATTTTGAGGGTAAATAGTGCGGGACTAAGATCTGCGGATAATTCCCCGAACGTGCTGTAGACGGATGCAGTGAGATAACGTGCATTTATCTAAGTAAACACAGACGTAATAAATGCTTCTGGGTCGAAAATGAGTCACTATGTAGCAAAGAAACAATTATCATTCATAAGTATCTATTATTTGCATAATCTTTGCAAATGTTCTCAAGTATTATAGAACATGTTGAAGGTATTTTTTAACCGAAAAAAAAAGGTAGTTCTCTGTATGACCCGTTTAAATGTAAGCTTGTTCGTTCTTTTCTCAAAGAACTACTGATTCTATTTGGGTGGGGTTTTAGCTATTCGACTGCATATTTTTCTGTGAAGATTTTTTTTTGTATAACTCCGTCCAAAGTGAAAAATATTTCGGAAAAGTTATTTCATAAATCGATGAAAGTGGTAATACAATGCAATAAACAGAACCGAAACCTTGCAAAATTACTTTTTCGAATTATTTTTCACTTTGCAGTTTTAGAAGGCGGTTATCTTTTTTAAATATTTTTTTTTATCTCGGAGACAGGGAATAGGCGAATATAGATTTTTGTGTTTACTCCCACAGGGTACCTCAAATTTTACTTTAGTCTAAGCCACAAAGGGCTATTTAAAACTTGTATCTACCTGATCTAACTACTTCATGGTAAGTATTGTTTTGATATTTATAACCAAAGACCCAATATTTTTCACTTCTAACTTCATTTGCTTTCTTTATTGATGTTCAAATAAATTCTTATTCTTCGATTTTATTTATATTACTTATTTAATCTGTTTAATTATTAGTCATTATTATGAATGGTCTTGAATAAAACACGTTTTTAGAAGGCAATAATTTAATGTGCACACGATTCATTATAATCTCATAAGGATAAAAAGATAAAAAGGTAAATCGAATAATAAACTAAAATAACACAATGTGGTTAGCGAAAAACTGGCATATGCGAATAAATTGGGGGGTGTGTCATAGAAAAATAATAAGTAGATGAAATTGAATACATTGATTAGGAGACAGACTGGGGCACGCCCCGGCACAATACGTGGTTCGTTAAAAAGTACCCCCGCAGTTACAAGTGTAGGGTTGAAAAAGGAATGCAAATGATAGTGTTACACGTCTTAGTCTTTTTGCAAAAAGGAACCCTTGTTTTTAAGGTTTTGTTTAGACCTATGTTTTTTTATTCGGTTTACGAGTGTTTGGACTACAGAAATAAATTTGAAAGTCCAGACATGCCTACCACAACAGTGCCCAATGTAAGCATTGGGCACTGTTGTGGTAGGCATGTCTCGAGAATATAATTAGTCATGATACAATTTCAGGACTGTAGACATTATATCAATCCTGTTTTGTTTTTTTTTAATTATCAAATAGGCCTGCGTTTGACCGCAATTCACCTGATCTTAAGTGATAATGCGCCCTAAGTTGGAACACGCTTGCCTAGGATGAACCGGTTCACTCGTGCCTTGAAGATACCCAGATTTTATACTTATCAGGGAACAGAGAGGCGGGCAGCGAATTCCACAGTCTGGCAGTTCGCACAATATTATTTGGTTAGTGTATTACCATTATTATCTTTTCTAACATCTTCTTTATTTCTGACATCTACTGTTCTAGACGTTTAATAATGTCTACTTAACTAACTGATGCCCGCGGCTTCGCCCGCTTGACAAATTATATATATTATATAATTAAATTATTATATTATATTGATAATGAATTTAATTATTTCAAGTTTTTAATTTAATTATTTCAAGAGTGTAATCAATTATTATTATTTATGTGCACCGATGTGACGTGATCATTTACCAAAAAATTTGATGTGTAATTTTTTCTTACCAATAAATGTGTTTACCTGTTTATATTAAAACCTTCATCTTGAATCACTCTATCGTAGTTTTAAAAATCTAAGCATACATAGGGACAGACACGCGGCGGGGTACTTTATTTTATAATATGTAGTAATAATTACTTAACTTACTGAGTTTTTACTTAACTTTCTTATTAATTTGAATTTAATAAACATACTTAAAAACTAAAGATGACAAATTTAAAATTTACTAGCAACCCGCCCCGGCTTCGAACGGGTGCAATGTAATGTAACTATACGTGTCCTTCGTTCCTTCCTCTTGAATCACTCTATCTACTGATTAAAACCGCATTACAATAAGATCTAAACGTGCAGTCGGTGAAAGCGACTTTCTTTTATACTATGTAAAGAGATGTACTTCTTTGTATTAAATATGGGTCTTTCCATGAAATAAATTAATTTTATTTATTTATTTAATTAATAAATGAAGAGTCGTAAATATTGCTCACAAACGCTACGATACTCTCTTGTATTTTAACTCTAATTGTAAATCAGTGTAGCCTTCAAACTTTGCAGTCTTTAAGGATAAAATTATCCTGCGACAATGACCAAGGGATTCGTCGCAGCTAATTCACTTTATTCCTTCCATCCTAGATCGTCCAAAAAAAAGGCACTAAACTACTCGGCTTCACAGAATGTGACGTTCGTCCCCGCGTCTCCCCGGATCCACATTCCCTTTACATTTGCCGCCACAATGCTCGAGTTATTCTAGCTTTTTTATTTCGGTCACGGTGCTTGAATTACGTAATTAGCAGCGGCTTATTGGAACTTTGGGGATGTCCTGTAGCTTCCAAATCTGATTATGTACTGTGCTTATTAATTTTGTACCTGACGCCAATTAATTTGAAACTTGTTGTATTTGCTCGCAGGTCCTTTGTCCGCGGACGAGCCACGCAAATGTCAGTGTAATTTCACGCACTTGTTTGTTATTGTTAATAAATAATTCAATTAGCGACAAGTGGTCACAAGTGCGACCTCTATCATTCATTTTATTGTATATCCGACTGTGGTACCCCAATACATTTTCCATTGTAACGGACCCCTATAAATAAAAAATGCACATTTGGTGTACGACTCGATACAAAAGATTAAAAAGCGGGATCGCATAAAAAACATCAGTGGTTATCTATTAGTATCTAGTTAGAGTTACTCGTACAGATGTTACTAAAATAATAATCCCTCGTCGTGGCGTTTCGACACGAATGCGGGGAGATCGTGCGTTGAAAAAAATATTATCTTTACCTGAACGGTAAGTTAGTTAGTTAGCGATGGGTCCCGTTATCCAAATGTGTGCACACGAACAGACGAGGTGTTTTTTAAAGATTTGACAGGAATAAACGTCTACCAGTGTTCGTTTGAATAATTTAGCGTCTCTACTTTGTCGTAAGTTAAAGATAATCCTAAAGATTCCGTGGACGTTCCACTCAAGATTAAGATGAAACAGTTCTGGTAATTCATTAAACAAAACTATAAATTAAACCGTCTTTACTTCTATCTAATAAATTGCATAGACAGTTGCACTTGTGCAACATAGTTTACAGTAGGTTTAAAATTTACAAAACACAATCGCAACAACAGATGGTGTTTATATGCGAAATTCAATACTCCCCAGTCCCCTACTACGGCAAGCATAAATATAATAGCTACGTATACAAGTAGTCATGTTTCAATGGAAGAAACTCCAAGACACGTGGTTTGTTAACAAAACGAACACAACGACGCAGGCAGATCAGTCAGTGGCAACAAGTTCGAAATTATTTCCTGTTTCGAGACACACCCATCTGCTATTGCCAACAAATCGCTTAAGAAAATATCGCATTACAGTTTATACACCGAGCGCATTGAATGCACGGATGTTGAAGCTTTGGGAGATTTCGGGGTGTCTTTTTGTGTTTTTTTCGAACCCATTACGAGATATTAAATGACTGCGGCTGAGGCCAATTAATGTGGATCTCACAATGGCTTACGATGGGCGTACAACCCAGTTCCGACCGGAAAAGTTCGATCGCAATTCGCGATACACAATCGAACGAAATACGATGCCGTGTGAGGTAGGAGCCACCTGTACCGAGTGGTCCTCAGCAGTTCGCAATGAAAGCGAATTTGCACGGATTGCATTGGAAGTTATAATTTCACGTTTGACTAAACCTGTTCAGTTGCCCCGTTGGCCTTGTAGAGGTACTATTTTGGGGAACGGACGTCAAGTTCAAAACTCAGCGGGGATGAATAATTTGTCGCGGTGTGTTTAGGACACAGTAGGAGGCGTCTATCTAATTAGTGAAACAGGTTAAGATTTATAAAATACGTAGGCAGTTGTTGGCATTAATGATCTTGATAGTGTTTGCAGGCAGCACGAAGCTATGATGTGAAAAATAGGTGACACTTGGTGATTAATATTAATGGGACAAATATTTTTAACGCTGATCTAATGATAATGTAGAACTCGGAATATATCAGACCAGCGTGTCATTAGATTGAGACTCAAATAATGTTTCGAACTTGAAAAAGAGCTTAGCTACATAGATTAATATTGTTCATAATAATGATAGATGCATTAGCGCACCAAATGAATACAAAGAGAAGATCTTGATTACAAATTAAATGAGAATAGCAAGGCACTGCAATAATCTAGAAAGTTTTATTTCTACAAATTTGGAACTATACACTAGAAAACCGACCGACGTACTGTTAGAGGTAGCTAGCGACCTGCTAGTTCAAGGTAACGAACTGGACATCGAGAAAAGCAGATGCTGAAATGATATAGGTAAACCAAGTAGACTGTAATATTAAATACTTACTAGCTCGTTCATCTCCATTGACACCTACCTACATTTGGGAACGGGCAACTAACTTCCAACTTTCCGACTGACTAGTCAATTCCTTGACGATTCAAAAGTGCCTGTAAATGGTTTCAAAAATTGAAATTATTTGACTATACTGACATAGGTCAATACAATTCTCAACGATAACATGATTTGAGAGTGACACTTCGACTGAATGTTGAATAAATTCACAGATTCTTAACTCAAACATTGGTCGCGGTTATGTGCGTAGCGCTACTGAAAACAGTCCGACAGTGCGAGTTTAAATACGAACCTTTCAGTTTTCAGCTGACCAGTTTGTGTGGCGAGGAAACGCGAGAGGGCGCTACGTCATCTGCTTTTGTAACTGTCTACATTATTCAGGATTTTTGTTCTAGTTCACAGGTAGGTATATTTTATCTACGTTTAATTTTGCTGAAGTTTTTACAATAATGCTGTCTGTATATAAACAAAATGTTGGTAACTAAAAGCAAGTTAAGAAACATTTGAGGGACAATTCTACTAACCTTTAGGAACGTTCGCGTTCAAAACTGACTCAATCTGTCAAAACGCCTCTAATTACCTACCTATATTTTTGACAATATTTTGACATTGATTGTCGCAGAGACAAGAATGCGACTAGATTTTTGACGTTTTTAATTAATACAATTAACCTTCAGTGATCCGTGAACATTAATAAGGTCTGAAAGTCCGGGTAAGCAGCCGATAACTTCCTAGGTTGACCTGAGAGATGCCATTCAGAAAAAATAGGTATGTTATAACAAAACTCGACGATTTATTTGTGGAGGTTTGTAATATTGCACTAGTAGTAGTATGTTGCCTAAAAGCAGCATAAGTAAAGCTCATATTGGCATTATACCAACTAACGGATAGGATGTTACACGCAAATAACAAATGATACCAATTACTCCCGGGACTATACACGAAACTTACTAATAACTAGATGAAGTCGATTAAGTACCGAAGAAGGCAATTAGAAATTAATAATTCCAATTAAACTAGGTACAAAATCACTTGTGCGGGAATCGTGCCAATACCTCGGTTTACAGACAGTAATTTATATGTGGGATGACATTTAATATCCAAGTGATAAATTTTAAATACAGTCTGTGTAGTGCGTGGTGGACGCCTGTGGGGGGTTAAGCGAATAATTGTGTTGCCGTGGCCGCCGACTATATTTCACGCTTTAATAGCTACCCTTAAAAGAACATCTTTTTAATTACCTAATCTTAATCCAGATGCTAGGAGGTCTATTTATGATATATTGATTGTAATTTCCGTTTCTATCTATGAATCTGTTTCTGTATAAAGTTAATATGAATTGATTCGGCGTTCTGTTGGTGATAGGTATCGAAGAAGGTACGTAAACACTTTTGTTTTTTAATCCAGAATAGTAAATTAATTCAATTTGTATAATACAGATTGCTTTCAATTTTATGGCTGTTTAGGCGGATTATCCAATAAAATAATACGCGGCATATAATTAATAAAATTTTATCGTAAAAAAGAATAAGCTCGCATTATAAACTGTTACCGAATAGATATAGAAGGAATTATACGAGTTGTAGAGGTGAAATTCATTAAAATTCACTCCGGGTGACTGAGACAAGTGGGTCCATACCAATAATAAACAGGATTTGGTTGTCATGTGACAGCATGATTATACTTTTAGGAGTTTTTAGTTCCTTAACATTAAAATTTATACTTTTAATTTGTCCTAAGCTAATAAATATTTGGATACCACATCGGTCGTAAACGTCATCTTTGCCGGCAAGGTGTTACGAATACATTCGCATTATAATTTATAAGTGTAACCATAAATAATAAAGTCGACCAATTTGGAACTTTGTCTAATTATAATATGGCTATAATTTACTTAAGTAACAACATAAATAACAGCGACAGTATTTCCCTGGTTCCATTCCTTAAGAAAAATATTCACAAATCCTGATAAGTCCGATTCTAACATTATAGAGCCACTATTCAATATCAAGTTACATTGAGACGATTATAATATTTAGTCATAAATAAAGCGGGTCACTCACTAAGATCGTGATAAATAACATGTAAAACGTTTATGGGGATATAAAGAGTTGTATCGAGCAACCGTTTTGTACCGGGGTACTGCGCGAGCGCTTCGGCCAGATAACTCTGGCGCGAACGCGATAAAACGAAGCTTGCGACTTTCGCGCTGCGTTTTGATGGACCGAAACGGGTCGGGTGCGACCGTACGTGCGGGTTGCTTACTGCGAATACGTAAAAAATGTTTTTTTTTACCATAAAATATCAGAACATTAAAGAGTTACTCGGAATGTTGCATTGTGACAGTTGACAGTCAGAAGTAGTTAACAAATAGTAGGTTTATACCTACTATTTGTTACTTATCTTTTTTTTTTAACAATATAAATACACTATTAGAATAGCTTACCATTTCTTGTAAAAATATAAGTCAGTCTACCAATTGATAAAGCCGCTAAGGATTTCATCACAATTAAATATTGTAGACTAAAAAAAAAAATAATGACCTGTAACTTGAGCAACTTTAACGCAAAATATTTTTCCAAACGTAAAGCGTAAACATTCCATAATCTATTACGGAATGTTTTAGTCAGGTTACGCTGAATGCTGCACCTTAATTAGATTTTGGTTGTCAGGCAGTCATAGAAAATGTACCTATACCCACAAAGTCGCAGTGCCAATCACTTCCTAATTGATATCATTGATTGTAACATTCGTGAGAGAGAAGCCGCACGCGTCAGTTCCCGCGCTATCGAGCTCAAAGCGCCCGCCATGTTTGCATTTCGATTCGCAAGGAACCTGTGTTTAAGTTGACTCGGGAATTATATCGCTGCGATTAGTGTAATAACTGGTTGGCTCGCGAGGCTTTTTCTTGTATCAGCGCATGCGCTTTCACTTCAACATCCCTTCGCATTGCATCGACGATTTCGATTGTTCGAATCGAGCGCATTGTTTTCCGCACCATAAAATTTATCCGTTTATTTTATGATTGCCTTTATTCTGTCTTGTCGGTGCAATTAATTCCCTTTTTACCTTTATTATGTGAACACCCATGAATTCAAGCTTTAATCGATATTGATTGATAACAAAAACAATCATTTTTCTCTCTCATCTTATTAATCCGCTGAAGGCCCATTTGTTCCTGATATCGATGTGAAAAACGAAATGAGCGATTTCAAATGACTGAAATGATAATGCATCGCAATATCATTAACTTGGAAGATTGCACGGTGGGTTATTTATGCACGGACACGAACTCTGCAGGCCGGCCAGTGTGCGTCCACCCTTACATAAATCGCTACGCTTGTAACGTGAACAAAATTTCGAGTCGGGAATTGATTGCCGGCTTCACAAACATGGCGTTTTCGTGGTCTGAAGCCAGCGCAGTAATGTAGTAGTGTGTCCTGTATTGTCTCGTAAGGGAATAAATATTGATTGTACCGCAAAGAGGCGCTTGTAATTGCGTGTGCGGCCGAACGGAGCTTTTATAAAACTCGTTGGAAACCGCACGGAATGTAAACCAGAATGCTCCAGGACATTAATGTGTATTTATTGAGAGCGTCGAGTAATGTTTTTATCGGTTGCATTTAAAGGCCTGAACGTGGCGATTCGCCCGGATATGCGTTAGTATCGATGTCCTTTTGTTATTTAAACGTTACAGATATCGTTATTTTACTGCGACATTTATATTTTTGTCCAACGTTTGAGTCGTCCATAAATATATAGGTAGATAACGATGCATCAATAGAATTCGTAATAACGTTATCTTAATAAAAACGATTAATATATTAAACAAAGCAGGTTGTTTATTTTAAACGGATGTTAAGTTGGCACTTACTCTCTGTGGATTGATATGTGAGCAATTACTGCGCATGCGCATAGCAGCTGTAGCGGGCACAGGTACGACGATTAGAGCCTCGGGGGTATTAAAAAGCAACGAGAAGCAGAGTGCCAGTGAATAAGCTGTTACTCTGTCGTGAAATGTTTGTTATGAAACGATTCAATGAGAAAGAAATGCTTACGTTTTTTGAGCTCTGACATTGACTTTTAAAAATATCTTTTCAGATGTGTGAGTCATTCGGATGCGTTGATAAAAGCTGTCTTTTGTTTTTCTTGCGTCATTCAAGTGTGCGCGCGCGCTCGTTTGTGTGTGAGTGTTATTTTTGGCCTCACATAGGCATGAATAACGTTGTGGTGACATAATCGCATAATTAGTTGCATATTTCTGTTGTTGTTGTCTGGCTTTCGTATAAAGGGTCGTTAACATGTACGTATCATGTATCGCAAGATTAGATAACCTATTAAATGCATCCGTGACCAAAAAACATTAATAAATATTTGGAAAAAGAATTCGTTCGTAATTCTGTCTGTGAACCCATTTCGCTTCTTCAACCTGTATTCACTCGATGCTGAGGGTCTCCTCCGAGCTTATTTTGTATTCAAATGAAATAATTGATTTGCTTGAATATTGCTACATGTATGGTAATAATATGACAATGGAACATAAAACCATATCATGCCTTAATAGGTATGCAAATTAATATCGATTAAAAATTAAAATATTCATTAGGTATTAGAATTACAACAATTATGAACGAATAAATTATGACGTTACTAATTCATTTAATTACAATTGTCATTTAAATATTCATTCATTGAATAATAGGCTTTATTAATTAGATACATCTTTAATATATTTTGAAACGAAGTATAAGTCTTATTTCGGCTTCGCCAGTCAATTTTTGTACTCACACTCAACAGCTGCCTCACATTACTAAAAAGCTCCTTGGAAAGTTAAATACTTCATCATCATCAGTCGAAAGACGTCCACTGTTGAACAAAGGCCTCCCCCATAGAACGCCACAACGAGCGACAACCTGCCGCTTGCATCCACCGGTTACCCGCGACCTTGACGATGTCGGCGGTCCGTCTGGTGTAGACTATTCTCTTTGGTCTGGTGCCTACCAACGCTGCGTCTTCCGTGGTCGCCACACGAGAACTTTTAGGTATAGGTTCTTCGAGCGATGTGGCCTGCCCATTGTCACTTCAACTTGCATATTCTGAGAGCTATGTCAGTCACCTTAGTTCTTCGGCGAATTTCCTCGAGCAAGTTAATTGCTTATTTATTATTTATTTATTAAAACTTTACTTTACTTTTTTTTTCTTTAACCTATAAACTTGTTTTGTCAGACCTTTACATTGACTAAGCAACTATAAATCGCAGAGTATGTAGTCGACTAACCGCTGGTAACTGCCATCGATTGTTTCAATTTAATTCAATTAAATCAAGTGGCCACATCGTATGATGCCGCCTGTCCTGACTTGCCAGTCTTGCCACTGCCGCAGTATTAACTGCTTTGAGTATGAATAAAACAAGCACTATGTGTATAAGTTCTTACCCGCTTACTTAATAAATATGTGTATGTGGTTTCAAACGCGACTGCTGAGCGTGGGTTTTGTGATTAAGGTCGGGCAAAGTAATATTGGGTTTTTCGATTAGGATTTATTTTTTGATCAATGTGATGAGTTGCGGCCAAACGCAAGCCGCGTTTGGTCGCAACTCACCTGCACGCGTAGCATGACCACGCTATGTCTACGGAAGAATAGACATACTGATAGGAAGAATAGACAAACTGTACTGACTTGTCTATTCTTCCTGTCAGTAGGGTGGTCATACTACGCATGCTGATCTCAAGTTTGCCTAATTTCTAATCTAATTCTAATGGTAGCAACCCGGAGTTTAGAAGTTCCATTGAGATAGGCCGCCGTGACAAAATATGGTTTGGTGAATAAGTTATGTTTTTTTTTGCTACCCAAGTTTGAAAGTTCTAATATTTAATAAGTTGTATTTAGGGACATTTCGTGAAGTCGTAGCAAGTAGCAAAGCAAATTAGTATATTAATATGTCTTATTTAATACTAGCTTTTGCCCGCGACTTCGTCCGCGTGAATGTCGATTGTCAAGGATTAAAAAGTACCCTATGTCCTTCCTCAGAATTCGAGCTATCTTCATGCCAAATTTCATAAAAATAGGTAGAGCCGTTTCATCGTGAAAGCGTAACAGACAGAGTAACTTTAGTATTTAAAATACTATAAAATATAGTAATTCTAGCTTTTGCCCGCGACTTCGTCCGCGTGAATGTCGGATAAAAAGTAGCCTATGTTCTTCCCCAAGGTTTGAGAAATCTTCATACCCAATTACTTTCACATTTATAATATTACTAGCTTTTGCCCGCGACTTCGTCCGCGTGAATATCGGTTATAATGGATGCAGACGAAGTCGCGGAAAAAAAGTAGCCTATGTCCTTCCCCGGGGTTAAATCTATCTTCATGCTAAATTTCATCAAAATCGGTATAATACAATAATATAAAGTAATAAAGTATAAAGTATATAAAGTATGGATATTATGGATATGGAAGTATGGATGTGGCAACAAGTGCCAGTAATATCTTTTATTACATATGGAAGGAATAATTATTGTCAATAGGGGATATTACTGCAATGTTCTGGTACCAGAGTGCAGCACTAGCATAATCCGTAAACAGTTTATCGACGAGTCGTTCAAAGCGTGAAATTCTGCCTTTAATTGAGTTCAAAATTGGGAAGTGTGTTATATTATACACAAATGTATCAGTGCTGTGTATTTCGATGAAGAAATGAAGGGAATTATTCATTTCTAAAAGAAGAAAATGTTCGAAAACTTTGGGAAGCAGCTAAAAATCACTCTAAAATATGTTCAGGTTAAGTATTCAGGTGAGATAGTCGCATTTACAGAATAACGTTCACATTTATCATGTAAGACAACCAAATATGATTTTATTCTGAGCATAACCTAGAATCCACTTTCAAATGGTTAAAGTACAGTTAGGTAAGTAAGATTAATTAAAACTTTGATATACTTTCACTAAATACCTAGTTATTACAATTAATAACATAATATAACAAGAATACGAGGTTATGATTTACGGAATGTGCTAGTGGCGCCCTCTGCGCCGAGTTTCGCGTAATGTTCCCTATTGACAAGACTTGTAAAATGTTCAAAGAAGTACTGATAGCTGCCAGAATACGTAACTTTTTAACGATTAGCTTTTGACAGCTTGTATTATTCGTACTTTGACTATAAGGCTTGTTCACATAAGAAAATGTACTGTAATCGTTGCAGATTCGATATGCAATTTTTGTTTAATCGTTTTCACGGATATTTATTTGTGATAGGAACCTCTTTGATAATTGGTGACGCAGTTATGTGGTTGTACCTAACTGGTTTTGACGCAACCTTTGATGTTATTGTGTCTGGCATTTCTTATGAGGAAGAGTTTCGAATGAAGATTAAACGAGCTAACATCAAATAAATTTTCCCTATTGGCTATGTTCACTGACAGCTGTAATTGCCATTACTTAATCTGCTAGCATCTGTTGCTGATTCTTCTATCTGACTTTAATCTTTCCAAATAAAAATTTATTCTCGTAAAGAACTTTAAAAGATATTGGGAGTATTGAGACTTTCTTTTCTTTACTTACGTTATCTGCTGAATTTTTAAACCGACTTCAAAAAAAAGTTCTCAATTTTTTTTATGTTTTACTACGCCTAACATTTTTCAGTATAGTGTAGTGTGTAGTGTTATTATTGTTATGATTGTTGCTGTATATGGGTTAAACTTGCCTGAAATAAATCAAATTGAATTTAATTTTTATTTATAGTTCGATTTCGGTTATTCTTTTTTTAAATGATAGTGTAGTTTACCTCAAATTTAGTCCCATATAACCACCAATATAACTAAAAATACTCCACCCCTAAGGGTGAAAAATTAAGGGTTGACTTACATTTTTGGTGTCACCGTTTCATAATTATATATTAATTACGAAACGGTGATACCAAAAATGTGGTACAGTATGATAATATAATATAATAGGCATATAATAGGCGGTAATATAATATAATAGGCACTAAACTGCAAACAAGTCGGTGGCAAGACAAAACATCAAACTAAACTAAAGCCATCGACTTGCGAAATTAGTTATTTATTACTTTTTGAAGGCGGTTGTCTTTTTTTATATAAAATTTTTCAGTTTCAATGAAATTTTTTTGTAAGTGTGTGTGTGTGTAGCATATAACGGGACACACATCAGAGATCGAAGCAGTGAACAAGTCCGTTTAAACAAGCCACGAGAATGACAATTGCCTTCGTCTAATTGATCTGATTGATCCCGAATAAATCCCGGACACAACAAGGCCTAGTCACCAATTGAATTAAAATCCATTAAGATCACGTAGGTAGGTACTGTCAATTTATTTGATATACGTCGTAACGTCTTCAGTCAAGATAGCTAAATTAATTTGTTTTAAAATGTTGTTTCGCCTCGGGCGTGATACAAAAAAGTCTGGTATTTCTCAATCACAGTCGCTTAGTGGCTATTAGCAAATTAATACTAAATATTTGATAATTCGCTGCATAAACTGGCTATTAGATGAGTCATAAAATTGATATATATTCTGACTACGCAATCTATGTATCAGTTATGATGGTCTAATAGATATGAATGGCGGAAAGTTCATATATTTTGTTACCCTTAGTTTTTGGTAGACCACTAACAATAAGGAAAATCGTGACACGACCCAGGAACAATTTATTTATTTACAAGAAACAATGTGAATATCGAAACTTTAAAATTTACAATGTGTATATCGTTTAGAATTCTGTTTAAGTGTCATGAAAAATGTTATCATCATCCTTTTCAGCTTAGTAAAAGCCAGACAGTTGGAACGGTCTTGGGTAAGCTGTGCTTGCCGCGGTCGGTCTGTGGATTAACCATCCATTTCGTACTGATACCCGTCTGTGCCTCGGAAAACACTTAAAGCCGTTGGTAACAGCTGTTATCCATAGATCTTTGACAGTCGTTATGTGTAATCAGAAGTCAGAAAGTCTGACAACCAGTCCTACCAAGAGGTTTCGTGTTACCCAGTAACTGGGTTGGGAAGGTCAAACAGGCAGTCGTAGGAGTAAAACACTGGTATTCAGCTGCATTGGGTTAGACTGGAAGCTGACCCCAACAGAGTTGGCAAAAGGCCTAGGCAGATTATGATGATCGTTTTTAGCTTCAGCTCATGTATATTTTGAGGTTACCTTTACAAGTGTCAATTATACACGGTGGAACATACACCGTCACACACACTTTTCATCATCATCATCAGCTGAAAGACGTCCACTGTTGAACATAGGCCTGCCTCATAGAACGCCACAATGAGCAGCCACCTGCTGCTTCCATCCACCGGTTACCCGCGACCTTGACGATGTCATCGGTCTATCTGGTGGGAGGACTGCCAACGCTGCGTCTTCCGGTTCGTGGTCGCCACTCGAAAACTATTCTTCCTCACCGGTTATCGGTTCTGCGAGCGATGCGGCCTGCCCATTGCCACTTCAACTTGCATATTCTGAGAGCTATGTCGGTAACACAAACTTTTAACATGGATTGAATACATGATTCTAGATGCACTAGCGTTAATATTTTTGTAGCAACATAGTACATATTATGTAGTTACTGCTAAATATTCCTGTCAATATAATGGTTCCCTTAATATGCGTACGGCGTAAAACAATTAAAAAACTCAAAAAACGTGTAGAATTTACGACGGATTCCTCCACATTCTACTAGCTTTGTTTGTCCACTTGAAGTCCGCATTCCCATCAAGGATTCCTCGTCTTAAATGAATTAAACGAAGTTACACTGAATAAAATGTTCATAATTCAACTAGCCAAGGAATCGTTTTAGAATTGTTATCAAACCAAGTTACAAGTATGATTAAAGTTTTAAGACAAATCGTCGTAAAGTACCAAGACAAGTTGTCGTAATGCCTGTGTAGGTAATTGCTCAGGAAGTGATTATCTTGCTATTCAAAGGTGTCTTAGAGAGCAGTTTTAAATCCATTACCCCTTAGATGTCACACGGCAATTTTCCAGTAGCTGCTCTTTAGAATTTGCCCACACGCAGTCGGGTTCACAATCAAAATGAGCTAATAACTATCATCTAAAATAGTTGAGCAGGCGTCAGTGAAAATTATGATTAATATCTGTTTAGGTAACGGTGTACGGCGCGAGATGCCGTAGTGATGGGAATGTAGTACGTTGGGAGCTCAGCCGTGAGGCTTCTAAACAAGCGTGCTTATAAAACAATGTCAGATAACGGTACAGGAGTTTTCTAAATGGAGCCTTACTTCCCCCTTCGCTGGTGGCTTAGCGTTAGTTTGTGAATGATGTAGTTTTCCTGTGTGAAACGGTTGTTGGTTTTTCACGTGGACCGTACGAAGTTTCCGCTGACTTTGAAGCTCTATCCACTGTTTCACAAGCTCATTCATTGTTTGTGGTGTGGTGGCGTGCAGTAACTTTTATTGAATTCGAAATATTTGAAGGGCGTCAACTAGTTGATGTCCGAACGAGCGGTTACTTATAGCTGTTGATATCCGTAATAGTACTTTCTATCATTCACACGTTCTCGCAATTTCTTTGTTCCGTGAAATTCCAACTTTTTGTACAGCAATAAAACAGATTTGTAATGGGTTACCGGCTGATGGAGTCACGCTTTATCGCGTCTATGAGTGTCCGTTTTATAGTTGTTTCTACCACCCATTACCTGACTTCAATGTATCCGTGCAATTGTTTGTTCTATTTTAAACTTTTTAAACGATTGGCGTTGAAATTCTTCATATGTTGTACCACACAGCTCAAAATCGATAACATTAAGATAGATATGTTCGATCAGATCGAAATCTCATTGATTTACGTATATCGTAACAAGATTACCTACTTATCTTTTATCTTGTGTGTCGACAACTAAAACAGCGACTTTTAGTTTATAAATCTAAAATCTAGATCCTAGTGTTGATTAATGTACACCAAATTCCCATGTACTAATACATTTTGTACGCATTGTATCGTTAATCAAGTGTTTAAAATACGAATGTTCCGCTGTTCGATGTTGCCTGTGTGGCTGTGTTACAGGTTGGACATAACATCGCTGGATCGCGCTAGGAGGCGGCCTGCCGTTTCACTGACAGCCCCCTATTTAATAATAGTCCTCGCGTGGAAGATTATCTGTGGTCGCTAGTCGGTGCGTCCGCCCAGAGCGCTAGCTAGCAGGCCTAGTAGCCCTGTCCGCCGTCATTATGCAATTGAAACTTAGTGAATTATTACGCACGATAATAATCTCCATAAATAAATAAATGGAGCGGTTGGCTCAGCGGCGGGAGATTATGTTGTGTTGTATTCTCGAGAGGCTTCCCTTTTCCGTGACGCTACTAGGTAGTACGTGCTGTTGTGTTTTGTTTATTTTGCTTACTGTTCATTTTGATGACTTCGGCTTTCATTAAGAAAATATTTAAACTGCACTTTTCAGCATGTGTTTTGACCAATGTGTTTCATTGCGTAATCGGAACATATCGTGATTGGCAAGTTTCTATTGATGGTCAATTAAAAAAGAAATAAAGACATAGGTATTGCGTAATACAAGGAAGGTTTTTACGGAAGACATTAAATACAAAATAATAATAACTTTGGTGCACGAATTCTTATAGGTCTGCCTGCTTCCACAACGTTAGCGTATCTACTTCCTCTTTCAGATATCTTGCTTTACTTTATAGAACAGTGGGTACATAGATATCTACCTAATTATATAAGTATAACGTACATCTATATGCATTTATTTATTTATTTATTTACACTTCATGCACAAAGGTACAAAGGCGGACTTAATGCCTTAGGCATTCTCTACCAGTCAACCCAATTATCTTTCTTAAAAATTGTTCCTGTACTTTTTTATGTCTCTTTTACTTTAATTTTATAGTTGCTTACTGTGCTAACTGCATAATATTGTACACTTAGTCTAAATCTTTGTGACTTGTATAATTTTTTGAATGGATCAGTGTGTGGTCCGTATGGTGTTGGACGTAAAGAATAGCACCATTCCATATCTTCCCGCGGGTGTCGTAAGAGGCGACTAAGGGACTCACCAGATAATGGGCAGCAGCGTTCTCAGTGCCTTTGTAACAACCATACCGCGATCGTAACCCGCCTGCCAAGCGTGGCGATTATGGCAAAACCCCCCATTACTTGGGGGAGGTCTATGTCCAGCAGTGGACGTCTTTCGACTGAAATGATGATGATGATCAGTGTAACAATTGTAGGGAAACCAAAAAGTAAAAAGTCTTGCATTAAGTACTAGTTTTCTTAACTTACCACTTACAAGACATCAAACTTTATTTACAGAAGCCAGTCATGGAACGTTCAGATTATTGACGAAACGGTTAGCGCAGTGGCTGAGCGATTGACTGCTGCACAGCGTGCTGTGGGTTCGAATCCTGCCCAGGGTAAACATTCGTGAGATGTCCACTTGTGTTTGCCTTCCGTCTGGTTGTTGTTTATCTATATTCATATGTATATTTTAAGTATTTGTGTATGTATATCAGCTGTCTAACACCCATAGTAGGTACGGGTCTGCCTAGCTTGGGGTCAGATGGCACACGGCCATGTGAAATGTCAAATGTCCCCATATATTATATTTATATTATAATTATTAATTATCGATATATCGCTCAATAATCGCGGATGGCATCAAACATTCCATATATTCCTTCTTTTAGTTGCGTTATGAACATAATAAGTATAATCGTGATCATGGTATACGTATGTATATTATTTTCAAATTCAGGCAATGGAAGGCCGTTTGGAGTGGGTGTATACCTCAATTTCAATAGTAAATTCTGCAACAAAATTATTAATACTTACACTAAAAATTTATTGAGAGGGATATACGGAAATCTTGACGGAAATGAATCTTATTCCACTCCTCAACCTTCATTGGTCATAAAATTGACCGCCTTAAGATTTTACCTCGCGGAAGTTCCTGTGTCGTAATCTGTGGTCGGAATATTTCAAAACAGTTTACACCTTTGTACCAATTTATTTTTAAGACCCTTTTATTACGATCTGAGTATATCTGACTTGAGTGTGATTAGTTTTCTAAATAGAATTGGTATCTATTCAGGTGAGTGTTAATTTTCCAGTGTGACCAAGTTGGTCTCGAAATATTTGTAAATGGTTTTCCGGCAATTCAATTGAGTTTTGAACCTCATTAAAAGATTTTTCCAACGGCCAACGGTAAACGAACTAGCAGAAAGTAAGGACTAGCAGAAAGTTAGTTTTATTTGCAAATCTAATTCTTGGTTGGACGTAAGAAATTTAATTTGAATTGCCCTCCGTGCGGGGAAAGCATGTAAAGGCGTTGGTCCCGGCTGTCATTTGTACATCTTTGGCAGTCGTTAATTGACAGAAGACCCTTAAGTCAGAAGCCAGAAAGTCTTATCGAGGGGTATCGTGTTATCCAGTAATGTGGAGGTCCGATAGGCATTCGCTCCATGTAGGTAAAACACTGGTATACAGCTGCATCCGGTTAGACTAGAAGTCGACATCAACATAGTTGAAAAAAGGCTAGGCAGATGATAATTATATGTAAGGAATTTCTTCAGTTTGAGCTATTAATCCTCTCTCTTCAGGATAAGCCCCATCCAGAAGATGTGTACCGAACTGGGCCTCAAGTCTGCTATTACAATAGTGTCAGAATGGTCTGTCATTGATTTCATAATTGTTGATTTTGACAAGTTTGGTAATCTACTAATATAATGGCGTCATTATGACTTTCCAATGGTCAACCAATGACACTCCATTGAAAGAAATGATATAGAATGGTAATCTCGTACATAATGACAAATTAATGACTGACTTAGTTTACGAACTTCTTACTATTTCAGATTGCTTATGACACTTATAAATAATATGTAAAGATATATATGAAATCTGGCATGAATAAATGTTCAAATTTGTTGACAATGTCATTAACACAACTCTATCACGAGACCATTGACCGACCAATGATCGATCATTATGGATTTAGCAGATTACGCACTTCTAGCAAAATGACAATGGGATCGTGTTTGAATGACGAAATTACAAAAATAGCAGACTTGGCCCCCTGAGAGTGTGCCGTAGTTTACTTTAGAATTATTAATTTTAAGACGCAGCATAAGTTGACCCCTTAAAGTCAAAATACAGAGATAGTACTTTACAGAAAGAGAAAGTACATTAAAAACAGTACAACATCCTTCCGATGACGTCACCTCTTCTAAGGAAAAATCAAAGGAAATCCTAGTGCAATGCAATACGTCCAATGAATACTATATTACCATGTGTTATCAGCGAATCTGATTAATGCAATGCGTGTGCTTGCGGCGCGTGCGATCCTGTAATGTTCATGAGCACACGACTTGGGCAATACTTTGATCTTTGATTCGAATGTAGGTAGTATAAATGCAATAAAATTGTATACTTACGTGTATGGAATAGTGTTTAATAACATGTGAATGTAGATCACTACTTCCAGAATCCTTGTAGTTTAGTAGAGGAAGAAGAAAGTAGAGAAGCTAAAAGAAGACATAACATGTTCTAAAAACCACAGACAAAGTAACGACAGGATAAGTCTGATCATGATATTAATCCATATTCCATCCATACTGTCCATACTTATTTTACTTATAATTTTAAAAATATGCGAAAGTAACTCTGTCTGTTACGCTTTCACGATGAAACGGCTTAACGAATTTTTATGAAATTTAAAAATTAAAATTGGTATGAAAATAGCTTCCCTAGGGGGAAGGACATAGGCTACTTTTGAGTCCGCGACTTCGTCTCCATCCGCGATAATTGACATTCACGCGGATGACGTCACGGGCAAAAGGTAGTAATATATATAGAGAACAAATGAATATGATATCGATTGCAAAAAGACTGTTCTAGGATATTTCCAAGGTATATGAATTAACTGATGTCATATCAGCAACAGCTCCTTGTGTAGAACTAACATTAAACCTAGCAGCAGACTGTATTTTGCTGAACTGATCGTTATAACAGTTTATGGGTGGGCTAGTTCAACAATAGATATTTACGACCTGATGTGATGATAGACTAACCCGAGACTTTACTGCACACTTCCTCAATGTAAAACAGGTCACCATTCGATTTCAATAAACCATATCAATAAGCCATAACACTACTGCGTCAGGCAAACTGGCGATGGATCATAAACCCGATAATTTACTGCAAATAAATATACTCATATCACGCGCAAGAGACAATAATTTCCGATATCAATTCCTAAAGGGTTTCCCGGGTTTCATCGACGACCGATCAATTATTCCATATAGTTATGTCTCGAAAGGCAGTGGGAATTGTGGACGGCACCGAGGTTGCTCTAATTGAATTTATGCAGGATTGCGACCGCCCTACGACGAAATGGTTTATTGCTAATTGATCGAATATTGAAACTGGGATATGTTATGTGTTCCGTAATATTGTTGAATATGAAATATGCATGGTTATGTGCGGGTATCGCTTCTTTTACAACGTTTTGATTTCCTGTCGATCTATCACGACTTGGAGCATGTAGAGTGGGTGTTTTTGTTAAAGGTGGTTGTTTATTGACGATGTCATCGCCCAGATGAGATGGAGTAGCCTAAGGCAGAAGGTAAGGAACTTTAGGAGAAGTCCAAAGTAGAGACATCCTTAGCAGACGTTGGAGAAGTCTGCTTTTATGTAAAAGAAACTGATCCATATTATTGTTGTAATAGAAACGTGACTTCTTCTTCACCGTTGCACATTCTTGGTTCTGTTAATTTTGCGAGTCGATTCTTTTCCTTGACTTCGTTTTGCAGAAAGCTTTATAGCTTAGCTGCTCGGCCTTGTTGCATATCAGGCTTACCTTACCGTCTTGATTAGAATGCATCGATGCATCATACAATTACAAACCTTGTACCATTTTTTCTAGTAATATTGCAATATTTGTGTTAATGACGATATCTTTTATCTGATATCAGACTTACTCATCTACCGTTTAGCTCAGGAAGTGATTAGGTTATCTGAACTGAAGTAGGTACTCGAAGTATGTTATCAATGTTTATGTATAATGGTACCTTTGAATATATTTATGTTCGAATTTCATCCATCAGCCTAGAATATTCATATGTTTCCCTAAAAGTCTATTGCAATCTTGATGAGTATTGAGTCATCAATCAAGTGTTTCATGAGTCATATCAAATTTGTTTATTGTTATTATGGTAGGCTAAAAGTTTCTGTATACATTAGACTTTAGAGGAATAAATTAGTCTTGGACTTAAATAGTCGCCAATTACAGGCCAAAAATGTTTTGAAGTTAGATAACATATTGAAAAATAAAATGATTCTGAAACTAGAATTATTCTAGAATTTAAATTAAGAACATAGTTTAAACGTAGTTCGAATTGATGATTTATATTTTTGGTAATAAAAACTCCTTTTTTCACTGGATACAGGATGCAGGTCCATCAGGTCAGGTCTTTCTGCTGACTGAAGTAATGCTGATAAAGAACTAGGTGTGTTTGGAAGAGCCCTCTACTACTTTCTATCATTCACATTAAGCAATCAAACAAAGAACGCTGTTGCATCAAATAGTGAAATAATTAATATCGTAGATATGATGCGATGCGTATAAAAATTACTTAGGTGTCGCAGTAAATTTATTGATCATCTTTCATGCCACGAATGGTGAGTAATTTTAATACTTGAGTAGCAGAACGTTCTGTAATTACGACAAAAACAAACAAAGCCTGGTTTAAATTAATACCCCGAGTACAAAATTGAGTTGCGCACTATAAACAAAACAAAATCAGCACCAATAAGATCAATGTGGTCGTGCTCGGGTTCTTATACTTCTTATAAAAAACTTAAAAGTTAATTACTAATCACTATAAAGCAAACATTCAATTTACAAGGCGGGTTAATTGCGTTGGCCCGTAAGATGCTTTGTAAAAAGTCAGCTAAAAACCGTATCTCAACTTATTTCTTAATTATAGACCAATTCGTGGCGGCGACGCAGGCTACGTGCCAGCACTGTCTTGACGGACCGTGGAACTCTGCAATGTACCTTTCAACTCTGAATACAAAGCTCTAAAGTCCATTTTCCATTGCCACCACACGTTTGTACTTAAACATTAGTAGTCTCGGCAAATGGTATCTCCAATAATTATACGGTTTGAATAAAGGTTATCAGCCTCTTAATGTCATGTATATGTTCTTTATCTGCCAAGATCTGCACTAATTTATTATGGTTATGTTGACTTTACTAAGGTGTACGTTACACAAGAAAAATGTTTATACAAAGTAAGTGGATATAAATTGAGGAAAGGATATAAAATGGATAGTGACGAAATAAGGAAATAGATTTAGGTTGGAAGTCTCATGAATTAAACACCATATTATATATAATAATAATATCATTTATTTCAGGTAACAAAAGATCCATAACATATATACCTTACAGACTATCATACATATTTTATAAAAACACAAAATATTACTAAACTATTGTACACGAAGAGACGGCGTCGTGTTGCGCTGCGTGGTGTCGCGTAGCCTTTCGCGGAATCGCCGATACACGACACCTTTCGGCCAAAACTCTTCCTTGAGGAAGGTCTCAATATAACGCGTCGGGACTCGCACTACAAATGACTTGCAATTCGTATTGCGCGACTCCAACTTCTCGACCCTTAAAGTCCAGCTGGTCTTGGCTCGAACATACTCCACGATCTCCTCATCCTTCGTAGAGTGATGCAGCCGGGACACAGAGCTGCGTCGTAGGTGTTGCCGGACGCAGCATATTTGGTCCTGCCAGCGCGGTTCCGCACTGGTTTCGACTAGGAGGCTTCTTCTTCTTCTCCACCTTCACGAAGCCATCCTTGTCACAGGGGCCCGTTGGGCCTTGCTGTTTCGAACCCTTGTCGGCAGGTTCACAAGAGCTCTTCTTATCCCCCTTCCTGGTCTGCGACACACATTTTAAAGTGGTACAGTTAGGTGGGGTCGCGGCAGAAGGTGGGGTCGCGGCAGACCTAGTAGAAGATGGCGTTACGCCTTGGATGACTTCCTCAAAAATTGGCGTGATGGGGCACAAAATCGGGAGAAATGGAAGGAAGGCCTTTACCTTAAGCAGTGGGACAGGAACAGCTAGCAACAAAAAAAAAAAAAATATTAGCTTTTGCCCGCGACTTCGTCCGCGTGAATGTCGGTTATCGCGGAAGCAGACGAACATACGGTATAATTTATTTATATTCTTTATTTCAAACAACTAAGACCAATAAAACAATACATAATTATAAGAATAAAAACAATAACTATAAACTATATTTTAAACAATAGACTTAAAAACTACTGCACACGAAGTGACGGCGTCGTGTTACGCTGTGAGGTGTCGCGTAGCTGACCGCGAAAACGGCGATACAGCACACCTTATGGCCTAAACTCTTCCTTGAGGAAGGTCACTAAATGTTGTATCGGAACGCACACTACAAACGACTTAAAATTGGTGTTATGGCGCCCCTCCACACTCCATAAAAAGTAGCCTATGTCCTTTTTTAGGGTTCAAGCTATTTCCATACCAAATTTCATTAAAATCGTAACAGCGTAACAGACAGAGTTACTTTCGATTTATAATATTAAGTATGTATAGTATGGATTACTAATACTATTACTAATAAGTATGAAGTCTCCCGACCGAATTTCGGTTGCGGCGGCTAATGTTAATGGAGACTAGACAAGTACACAGGAGATTCTATAGGTTGCTACTGAGAAATTCTTAATAGAAAAACCCAATAACATTTTACCCGACCTGGAAATCAAACCCAGAACCCCACGCTTAGCAGTCGCGTATCTGACTACGAGACCAACGCAACGGGGCAGACAAGTGATTCTACAACACGAAAGATACGGTCATATCATATTTTGAATTGCAAATAAAAAAAATCAAAGGTACTTACTGATCCATTCATAATTTTAACTTACATTTCACATTCAGTGATAAGAAGGATGAGTGCCATTCAAAAGCGTTCACACACTTTACGCAAAAAGTCAGCTACAAATAATTCTGCGAAGACTGTGTTCAAAGTTAGCCAGTCTACTTAAGCCTTACTAGCTAAAGGTAAAGTCCTATTGTTAGGATAGCCTTGGGTTAGGCGACGAATGGAATGGCTGCTAGTCTTCAGTGGCATTGAGCCCAGAGAGCTCTAATTTGAAAAAGCCAGACATATAAATTTTACTCTAATCCTACAATTGTGTGAGAGGGGAAAATTGGACGCAATTTCGTACGCACTCGTTTGCCCTTTAGGTTGCAAATCGTCACTGTTTATTGCATAATGAGTGTAGGGTGACACGAAAAAGGCCATTCCGAATACATAAAATGTTTAGCGTAGACATTAATAGCAACGGTAGCAATTACCTACCTACATGATTTCACTTGAACATAGCAATATTCTCGTTCCAAACATTATAATGATGAGCTCTTTGCAATTTGATACACTTTTACGTTCGCGGTTCAGTTTTGACGGGCGAACGTGTTTTGTTCACTTTCGAATACATAAACAAAGTTGTCGGAATATAATGATCATTAGCAATACACATGTTGATTGTAAGAACGAAAGTTTCCACCTACACGTTTTTTTATCCGCCGTTCATTAAAGTATCCACAATGAACTATTCTGCTGCCGTTCAAGATGAACAAACGTATAGGATGAAGTCGTACAAGCAGTCATTTAGAAAATTGCCTTTATAACTAGCTCACTAAACTCTTATTAAGTTGGAGTTGTTTTAATTTTATACGAGAGGCATTGTGCTGTGGCGTGTTTATCCTGGATCTCTGAAGCCATTTGTCGCCGTGAAATCCGACT
Source organism: Charanyca ferruginea (assembly GCA_947361185.1). Lineage (NCBI taxonomy): Eukaryota > Metazoa > Arthropoda > Insecta > Lepidoptera > Noctuidae > Charanyca > Charanyca ferruginea. Next base: position 17,462,208 of record OX376068.1, on the reverse strand, counting down.
GAGTGACAAACAATACGGGATGCGGGACATAATGCTGTGCCCCGGCTCTGCCTCGACACGGACTCTTGTGTTCCTCGTCTGCTTCTGCGATCCGGTTAGCTGGTTAGCTCGGCCCTAAAAGGTCTCAGGCGAATATAATGGATTGTAATTGTGTTCTCATAAGCGGCGCACCATGTCGCTTGTTCGATTCCGCATGTGGCTACGATTGAGTCAGCGATACAAGAGTAATGCTGTAATTGACGTTTACTATGTTCTTGTGCATTGTTGTCGGATGATATGTGTCAAGGCTTGGCTTGGGAACGGAGGCGGTGATCTAAGCCTCTAGCTGCATTGATTAACTAGGCAAAATAATGTTAGGAATTCTATGAAAGGCGAATGTAATGCGTAATGTCTATTAAGTTAGAATTATTTAAATATGAGCTTGGATTCCTTTTATGTGGGCAGATTTCCAAAACGTTCGTTATGTGGTCTTGGAAGTACAGCTAAGTAAAAAGTAGCAAAGTAATAAGGGCAAAGATCGCAGATTCACGGAGGTAATGATAAGTTGCACATGCCCTTCAAGCATCATGCTGGTTCGTCGCGTTCTCTTTACTTGACCCGTACCATTTGACCTGAAAGTTGGTGACCTAAGTGAGTGGAGCTTTTAAGTAATATTAGTTTAGCAGTGTAAGGCCTATTATTGCTTTCATTTGCATACACTACAGAGTTTGTAAATTATTTTCATGTTTAGAACCTTTAAATCACAATGAGTAGGTACTGCCACCATAACCTGGGAGACTTATTTATAAAATGTGCGCTCTTTTAATAAATGCAAGACCGTATATTTATTGAAAAACCCATAGAATTTAAACATTTCCGTCGCATATCAACTATTTTTAACGCTACCGGAATACAAACTTCGAAAAAAGCTCCTAAGAACCTGATACAGTTACACATGCGAGCCGTTGCGTGTCTTGGATCGATTTACATACTTTTTTTTTGACAGCTTCTAATACAGGCTACTGTCTTGTTACTCGTGACGTTTTTTGTCGCTAACAAGGAGGCTCGTGATGAAATTCTTGACATTAGGGGCAATTTTGAGAATATGATAATTGTGGAAAATTGTCGGTTTCGGTTTCTTCCTGTTGTCGCTTATTATAACTTAAGCATTTTGAGTGTAATACATTGTTACTTTGTAAATAGCATAACTGTTCAATTGAATGTATTATTATTTCAATGTTGTTTACATATTAGACAGTGCAGGAATGTGCGATACCTAAGTATATGTTTATTCATGAAATGCTATCCGTACCACAAGAATAACAATTTCGATTCGTTTTTTAAATTTTGTTACCATATCCATAAAATGAACAACATTTCTATTGGTTTTCTTTAGTTAAACAAAATATTTAGACCATTTATTTAAACTATCTTTACTTTACGACGTAAAAAAACCCGTTACCGATAGATATGTTAATGAGTAGTTATATTGTGCATTAGTTGTCTACAATACGGAACACGGTTCTAAGAATTTATAACGTGAAGTGTATGGGAATATAGCGCTACCTTTATTGTTAGTAGAATAGTAAACTGTAATTCTATCACTGTCACCTGGTTTCTAGAAAGAAATCGTAAGCTGATTTTTAATTGCATGATGTCATGCGTCTCGGTTAGGTCGTCCATCTGCATGCCGTTCTACTTCTCTCGACTGGTTTCGCTATGGATATATATTTATTTGGCTATGATTCTTTAGTTTCGTATATTGTCTGCTGCGAATTTTCAAAAATACCCGTCAAGGGCACTGGCTATGCTTGGAATTCTCTGCGGGATCGATCAAAACTGAAATGAAGCTAGGCTGACGGACGAGTGAGGTGACGGACGATGCAGTATAAATGTCCTAGAGTGGCGGTCGTGCACCGGAATACGTAGGTTTCGTAGGTCCCCTAGTACAAATTGGGCCGATGACTTAGTCAGAGTCGCGGGAAGTCGCTGGACGACGAAACCTTGGGGGAGACCTATGCCTAGCAGTGGGCGTCTTCCGGTTGATATGATAATGATGATGGCTCTTAAATCTGTTGGTATGAGAAATAGAAAACATCTTTTCGCATTCTCGTCACAACGTAGGTTCTCCGATCATTCAAACATGTAGCATTGTCTCTTTAGTTTAGCGACTTACATAAGATAACAAAATTATATCATAATTAATCAGACTGCCTGCTGATCAGCCAGATTAACGAAAATCATTATCGTTTTTTTGGTTCTCATAAATCTGTTCGCATGGCAAGAGTGCATTGAAGCGTTAATTGAATTAAATCGATATTATTGTGGACGCAAAGCAGAACGATTAAAACGAGTGATGGCACGCAGCGATTTGTCACAGTTGAGGATCGTGGGGCCCCGTGGCTTACGTCCTACTCCAGCCACGCTCGCACTTCCGCCGCCATTCACTAATCGATCGAGTATCGAATATCACCCACCATTCATCACGAAATCGATCGAAGAATCAAACGTTTGAGATATCGATTTCACGGACACGTTCCCCACCATTTGTTAGGTTATCACCGTTAAGTTTAGTTTTGTTTAGCGGATGTATGTTTTTTACGGTATTCGATTATATTGGATCTGGTCAATACAAATATTTTTCGATTCGGTTATGTACTTAATTGCTTACATTCGATGACTCAAGAACCTGGTCGCCCGGTTGGCAGCAACAATATTTTTATATTCACTTATTTATTTGTAGAAGAGAACGTTGCTCCGTCTAAATGAATAAAATTGATTGCTTATACAAACTGAGCGCCCAAATACTCAGCCATCACAATAAATAAGGGCTTTTGAAGAAAAAAAGTATAAAAGTGGACTGTGGATGGACGGCGCGGCGGGTCGGTCTCGGGCGCAGGCAGGCCAGCCCGACCTTGGCGCGCTCTGTAAGACAAGTCGATTTTGTTATTTGTTTATACACAACACTACCTGTTCCCGACACCGCCGCGCGCCGTTCGCCGAGGTGTGGTGCTCGCACGCACACTGCCTCACTCGCTAGCCGCCCGCACAGCCCTCGCATCGATGTCGAATCGCTCAGGTATTTTACGGCGATTTCTGTAATGAACATCGATTTATTGTAGCCACGGTATGCCGCTCAAAAACTGACTTTGTAGATAAAACATACGAGTGCGATTACGATAAATTTTATTGAAACGAGACACGCAGAGTATAAAAGGAGCGCACACTCTACTCCAATTAAAAATAAATCCGTAACGGAATTTATATTCGACATCGTTCAATTTAAAACAAATATTTATGGATCCTTAAACTGTAGAGCGGCTCGAGCCATCGCGGTACGTCGTCAAGATATTGTGAAATGTAGTTGATGTAATGTTTCTATGAGATATGAGCTATAAAACATCGTAATAGGAACATGTAACTAGATCCGACGGGACAGTTTGAAAGACACGGAAGCCGCCTGCATCTAAACGCTATAAAAATATTTCACCGCGGGCATCGGCGCTACCTGATAAGGATACGCAGTCATTTGTAGTAGCCTCGTGATCCAGAGCGCGACTCAAACCCGAGACTCGGCTCACCATACTATTTATGTGTAAACCACTGTCAGTATTATCTTCTTAATGTGTTTTTAGACACGTCGCTTAGATACCAAACTTCCCCGTCTGAAAGGACGCCGAGCTTTTTTCGTTTATCCTTTTATTCGTAAGTCGACCGGGCCATATTCGGATGAAACCTTCATATATCGATCGATCGGAATCGGTACAAAAACAAACGGAGATGCTGTACAGAAATTTGGTGTTTGACGTGACAGTATAATTGACAAAAAAGTGCTCCGTGATAAATGGCATCCAGAGAGGCCAAACTTTTTTGTCTTCATAAATATTGTCCAATAGGAGTGCTTCGTGACCTCTGTTTAAAATCACTGTTGCGATTACGTCCAGTGATTTAGTTGGCCATTACTGGGTCGCCTCCACAGATGGGTGGTTGAATTACAGTCTTCCCGTTTGCTTTGTTGGTTTTGTACCGACGTTAGCTCGCCAGTAATTATGAGATCATGTTTCATAGTTATCTATTGATTTAGAACTGTTCGAAGTCTCAATTATGAATCATCGATTATCGTTCAAATCGAGAGTTATGTGCGACGTTCCTCTATCATCATCGTTTTCCTTGGTCCGGAGAGTTTGTTAACCTCTCATCAGTATGGTTGGAACTATAACGTTGTGTTTTATTAATGTTTTGTGTACTAACCTTTGCAATAAAGGTTCGTGTTGTTCATTGATTGCTTAATGTTCTGTGTTTTATCAGAACTACGCCATGTTTGTCGTGGGTCGTAGGTCGTCTATAAAACTTACCGCGCTGTAGTAAACGGGGCCAGGCTTCTATTTACTTTGGAGCTACTTAGGGTCTTGATTAACTGCTTTGTTTTAGAGGTTTATAAACATTAAGAAAGCAATAATCAGTCTTGAGTTATTCGCAGCCGATTATATCGTAGACTATTTTATTTTCACTTCATGCCTATGGAGGAATTTGACACCATCATCCGAAATTCCTTTCAAGACATATTTTGAAATGTGGCAGTACAAACATTGGGAATTAAGAAAGTTAGGAGATAACACCAAGATTTAAAATCGTTTGCGTTCAGTTGGTGATTTTCAGAGAGATAAACCTATTTTAAAAATTATTTAAAATAATCTCAGTTCATAAATCTACAATGTTTGACGGATGCTTTTTATTTGAACTTGAAATACCATAAGAACCTTCAATCTCCCTGAGGCGAAAATTCTTATTTCGCAAACAGTGCAGAGTAAAAGGAGCGTACTGGTACAAGTGTAGCGTTCGCGTGACCGGTCCGACACGATGCGCCTGCGCCATCATACGCCTCGTAACGTTCTCACGACATATTTTGACATTTCACTGAACAAATATAGAAGCCATTTTTGATTGGAACGACAAACACGCAAAGAATGCGAATGTATCGCTCCTACACGTTACGTGAGGTACGTTTTGACAATAGTCCCATATGTGTGGAGTTAAAAGGTCGCATACCTATGGAGATTTTATAGAGATTGAGGTGAATATTTCGACTCTATGTTGCCTATTTCTTGATGGACCAGCAATGTTGCGGATCGATTACCATCATCAAAGAATATACGCAATACGAGACGCTCGTAAAACTGGCCAGAGTGCGACCGCATCTGATTTTAATACAGCTACTGGAGAACGCTTCGTCTGTTTTTCGAGCCTGATTCCGGACCAGTCTATACACCGAAAACTCAATCAGTGCCCATGAAATTTACAAGGCAGATAAAATTTAATTTAATGTTTTATCGATAGGTGTGCGGTCAGTGGCTTGTGTGTGTGTGTGTCTGTACACAGTAATTATGCGGCGGATCGGGCGGCGCGGGCGCAGCGCTGGTGGTCCGGCCCCCCTCTCATGCCGCGCTGTGCTATAGAAAAGCTCACTACATCTGGGAACTCACGGCCGGACATTTAGTATGGTATTAGTATAGGCTTTCGACTCAGAAACTGTGAAGTATTGTTCATTGTTACACGCCAGACTTGTTTCAAGAGTGATTTAATGAAGCTCGCATGTATACCTGATTTAATTTTTTAGTTCGTTCTTATTGGACTAGGGAAAGTGTGAGAATCGCTCGGAGGATGTTTCCAGTGTGACTCAAGAGCGACGTCCACGGTCCACGTCGACGGCGCGCGATCGTCCCTTTGTCTACTTTTATTTGCCTGTCACTCAGAGCGCCTCACTTGGACGTGCTTTAAGCGCATGACAATGTACTTCATTGTCAAAGGCTTTAGCGATCTTTACAACAGTAAATTTCGTTGTCATGCATAAAACCATGTGTTTATATGGAACAAGAGAGTTTATTCTGTTCGAAATAGTTCGCTCTCGGTACGTGGTACAATGCATTATCGACGTTTATACTTGTATATTGATATTGAATACTTTGAATTCTTATTTTGCGTCAAATTATACAAGAATACTGTAAGTCATGCAGAGGAAAAAATATTATTTATCATGTATGAAACCTAAAAAATAATATTGAATAAAATCTTATTTTTATATCTCCATAGGAATAAAATTACAAACAATTAATTCTAAAAATTCTAAAAATCAGTTTGATAATTGCTTCTGCAAACGCCATAACAGCTTGTAAAGCTTCATAAAATATATTGAGTTCATCAAAGCGAATATACTTGATAATAAAACAGATGTCGTAAAAAGCGAAGTGGTGTGTGATTATTGACTTTATGACGACTGGCTTGATGATAATTATATCAAATAAATACTGGCGATTCTTTCAGAAGAAATTAATAGCGAGAGAGGTGCAATTTAAAATTAGGTATGTATATACGTACATTTCATCTTAAGTGAATACGTACAATTTAGCTTGAATAAAATTGATAATTATGCGAATATAAAAAGTTATGATTGAATACTGCGCCTGGGTTTTTCTTACGGTAAATTTATTGCTGGGTAATTTTGCATCTTGCCGGTTGATTGTCAAAGACAATCAACAAGAACATGTATTTAACTCTTTGGCTCCCGTATGCCTGCAACAGAACTTTAATCCTTTCAAAGCAGTAAACATTTCTTTGTCAAACTACATTTGCCGACAGTCCGTTACAACCTTTGTCTTAAGTTTGCAAAATCTCAGTTTTTAGAAGGACATTGCTTACAATTTATTTGCTGCAATAAAATTAAATAAGCCCTTTACTTGGACTAACGGTTTTCCGTGTCACAACAAATGTTAGGATTGCAGATTCGAAAGTATTCTTTGTGTTTATTGTTTTATTTGCAACTCTTTTATTTTGCGAACCCTTCAGTACCGTTGATTTTTAGTTTTATGTTAACGGTCCCCAATAAAAGTCGGCGCATTGGGAACGCATAAAAACTGCATTGTGCAATGAAAGTAGTAAAAAGTGGGAAATCTAAAAAACAAATATTAGCAAATGGAATGTTTTAACGCCTGTGTGAATCACCTATTTGTGTTTGCCGACTATGGTGTAGAAAGTACATTAGACCCACGAGATTACAGTAACGGGAATTTGTTTCATAGTTGCGACATCCGTGCAATTTGTCTAAATTGACACTTTAGATGTTGTCAAACATTGTCATCCTGCATTACAGTCAGCGCAAACGATCGACTAACTGTTTTTGTGTGTCAACAATGATACAACTGTTGTTTTAAGGGGAAATTACAGTTTGGTTAACTGCGCATGTGACACTGGTCGATGACTTTGTAAATGCATCGATCTACATGCATCTAAATATCTAGTTGGAATCAGAAATCTAGTATCACTTTTTACCTTATTACAGCAAAGCCAAAGGGGGGTTATGATTTGAGTCTATGTATGTTTATCTCTGTGAGCATATCTCCTACATTATTCATCGTATATTAACCAATGACGTTGGAAGCGTATGTGATGTTCCCGTGGTTATTAACTATCAGCGAAAACATCAGAGGAAATAGCAATTCTAAGAAAGAGTTCTTAAAAAATGTAACTGCTTAATAACGCAGAACCAGACAAACAATAACATTTAAATCTAAAAGATAGTACAGAACTTCATATTTAAATTGCGGTCTCTTAACTGCAGGTTCGTATCGCCGGCGATCAGATATGTGGCGTTTCAGATCTAGCTGATAAAGTGCGCTGGAGTTCGACTCGAGGAGATTCATTGCGAATTGACAACGCAAGGAACAGAGGTGCTAACGTAAGTATGTAACTTACGCTGGAGGAAACATGCGCAGATGTGAAGATTAGATACAGAACGCTACAATTCCTGTTTAGAACAGGATCAGGTGATATGCCGGCTTTATTGTGATGTATGTGTGGTTGAATAACATGTTTTTGGCGTGTATTTTGAAGATTTGATAAAATCTGCTGAATATTTCTTTTAACTATTTGCGTCATCATCATTACTGATTTCACCCACGAACACCAACTTATATTATTGGAACAGATATTCTGTAATATGTAACATTATTAAACTCTCATAATATATCTTCAGTTCTATGGGTATAATATTTGTCATCATGAAAAGGTACACTTGATTAAAATGGTTTCCAATTAAATTATTTTATTGTGAAGGAAATATATCAAGTGCAAATTGCCTTTAAATAAGACTTAGTTCTGAGGTCAAATATAAAAGTATTAACGACAAACGTGGATATTTTCCCGACTGCGTGACTGTTTCCAAGAACACATATCTTACAGTTAGCCTCACTTGATCCTATTTTTAAGCCCCTAAGCTTTCAGCACGTAGTCAAACAGTATGGTTCGTAAGAAAAATAGAAAAGAGCCTAAGTCCTATTATCATAAAGATGTTTTCCAAATATTACCCAAGTTTACTTTCCCTGTTGACTTTCGACGCTTCATTAAGTTTATTCCAAACCTTTGTTTGTATATGAGAACGACAGTGCTTCTGCACACATTCAGATTCCATATATCGGTATAAGAGTCCTCATATTTGCATGTTAAACAACTGCATAATCACATAATGGGTAGCTTTCATTGATTTTTTACACGAGTTATGCAATGTTTGTATTATTTATTAAAGGTACGTTTAATAATTTCTTACATGAGTCATTTGCGTCGGCTTCGCATGCATTAGCATCTCAAGCTGAATACGTTAAGTGGTCCAGGTCGGGGGGTGTAATTACGCAAACAATATAATAGCACGGTGTCAGCCCAGTACTGATGGCCATGCCAGCTTGTTTACTGCTACACATCGCCTCGAAGAAAAGAAATGTCAAGACATCCTCTTGTGTTGCGATTATCGTGTCGGAATCGCTTGGAGCTGTGCTCGTCGGACCGGGACGCTCATGCATAAACTCATAAAATATGCTTCGCTACAGGGAGAAGACAGTAAACAGCCATTATGCTTCATGTATCTTTTGAAGCGTCTAAGGTAGCAGTTTCATCGTGGTGGTAATGGTTCACGTAAATGAATATAATCTACTTGAGGACCACACGTCTCGCAGTAAGATTTAAGGGAACAAGTTTTGTGATTCCAAAGCCCAGATTGAATAGAAGCTTTTGTAAATCTCACCAGAATCAAAAATTTTTTCCACTTAAGTCCGTTATTCACCTACTTCAGTGAATGACGGCCGCTGTCTATTGTTTCTCGTAGCGTTAGCAAGAAATGAATCATGTTCATGATGACATTCACAGAGATGAATGGCGTCCAGTCTGGTCACGCCAAATTTTGTGATTCTTAAGGCCAAAACCCAAACAGGTTTCGATTTTTATGAAACATTACCATTTCCAAGGAGGCCGACTGTTTAGCTTCTTGTCAAGTGCATTTTTTCTAAATTTTAGCGTATCACGAAGACAAATCTCACCGCGGAGCCTAGAGCCCGCTCACACCGGCTTCTTTATCCTTTCCACAAAGGACGTAATAACCATATCAAACAGCGTGTCCCTTTGCTGTGTTGCATACATATCGCCGGGTACGAGGTACGCGACGAAGCCTTTACGGCCTTTATTCTATATTAAAATAAAGAAATGCGTTTTGTTTCCGCTGGGGCAAGGTTTCCATATCTAATGCTTAACAGAACACGGTGTTTGAATACCTGACACGTTTCCAGGTAAGACCGTGGTTAGGTATGATGACTTCACCTATTCGACTCCATAATTGGGACACCTCCGACATTTAAGTATTTGTTTAGTTTATCTTTAGCTTGTTTCCTTAGCTCGCAGAATTTCTTTATCAATATGATAATCTAATCTTAACAAAAACTATTTTCCGTATTTTAGTCGCATATTTATATAGTTCTTTATCATTTTCATATCTGGTCATAAAACTAATGGGTTTCTATGAAAGGCTCATTATTTTTGTGTTGATAATATTTATATGTGACGTGGGGGCAGGTAAACGTCACAGAGCACGCTCCGGTTCGCCGTGGTTACGTGAGGGGCATGAGAACCATACAGACCGACCCCGCACATAATTTTAGTGGTCTCGTCCTTTGTACCCGGTCGTCATTGTTATTAAAGTAATCACGGCCGCCCTCCATCATACTCCAATCGAAACATTATGGGATATAAACAAAAGAAAGCAAGAAGAATTCAATGAAAAGCCATTATGTCGCCGCGGAGGGCACTCGACGAGCCTGTTGTCTCAATATTTTTCTTGGTGGATGGAGTTGACGCGTCATTCTCTCGCGTTCGTTCAAAAACACCGCGTGGAATTTTGAAGGGCCCTCGATAATGGCCGATATTTACTGCCTTTAGATAATGTTATTTAAGCGACGGTCGATTGAATTATGGTAAATAAAACGTGAATAATTGTCACGTGGCTCTCTATATGGACTCTTTGTGTGATGCTTCATTCATTGATGGGTGTTTGGGTTTCTACACACCAGATTAAGGTTAAGTGTTTTAATATGATAATAAACACAATATTGCGTAAAAAATCTACAATCCCTCGAGCTATAACAACACGGTGGAAGGTACATCTCCGCGCAAAAGTTTTACAATAGATTTCAGTAAGTGCATAATTCTAGAACCATAGACGACAGCCACAGTAACCTATCCTAAGTCCTTTATTTAAAAAAAAAAACAAGTCTAATACGTGGTAAGACCACAATTAATTAAATAGCTATATTTTTAAAGGATAAACATTCATCATCATCATCATCATTTCAGCTGAAAGACGTCCACTGCTGGACATAGGCCTCCCCCAAGTGTAAACATTGTAGTGTTTAAAATCACGTACTGAATCTATAATAACAACAGGTTGCGCGTCGAAGTCCTTTTCATCATGTATTTCCAAGAGTACTTGGCACATGGTCTACAGAAATCCTTTTATCATCGAGTAGTCATTCTATCCATTTGCTCGTCTAGTGACATCAATAATAGTTTTATTCGAAAAAAAAAAGTTATATTTATAATCAGCTCTCTTTCGGAGATTTGGATATTATTATGTGACACATTATTTTGACGGAGACGCGTGATCCGACAGATGGCTAATAATGCGTTTAGTGTCGGCACTTTTGAGTTGCCATTAGGAGCCTGCAACAATGTCGGATTAAAACTCCTAAAGATCCATTAAAGGTGTTGTTCAATATTGATAGCATTTCGATGCGGGTTGGAAGAAAAATTAAAACTCGTTGATCTGTTGAATGATCATCTAAAATTCTTAATTGACAACATCATTCACCGGTCTCAGGCAAGTATACAAATAAATATGTAAATGATAATAAAATTAATAGGGTATCATTTATAAACCCAACCGACATTGTTGGAAATTCAACATCCTTCATGGCTTCATAACATTTTTAATTCATTTAAGTTTGTGATAGATTTTTATTAAACAGTAATTTCTTCAGCATTTGTTTTGTATGTTTTAAGATTTAAAACATCCATTGTAATGTTAAAACATCATATCAGCACTGCTATTCTGTTACATCTCTCTCGGTGAACACCTAGGTGAAGTAAACTGTCATACGATTGTAGAGCTTTGTAAATCTCTAGCATTGGGACAGATCACAACTCACCTCACCCAGATGTTTACCGGGGGAGATTGTAACAGAATATAGATACTGCTCTTGGACATCAACAAACATAAAAATACTTATAACCTTGCCATTGTTTAATTAAAAGCAGCAAATCACGCTATAAGATGAAGTTTTATGAACACAAGAAACAATTAAGTTAATCAAAATATTTTTAATAGCAATAACACCTAATTTAGTGTGCCTGTTGATACTTATCTAGATTTTACGGCAGACTATTTTAAATGTTCAAAATTATTCTAAATACCGTCTATAAAGAATAATAGGGCAATAAAATCTTAAGCATATTCACAGACGAGGCTCGGATTTAAATGGAATGGTCATGTTTAGAAACTCATAAGAATATTGTGCTCGACAAAAATGCCAACCGTTCCTCTGCACGGAGAATGCTTTGAGGCACCTAATCGTAAATTGGGAACGTAGCAGTTCCAGATTGTATCGTTTGTAGACAATTTAGGCTTTGAACGAATGTTTTATAGCTTTATGTGGAAAGTCGAAACTAAATTAATAGTCTCAAACATGCTTTAAGAAACCGACTCGAATGTCTAACGACATGAATACTTAGAGAATTCAATGACAAAATATCAAAGGCTTGATGTATGATATATGTAAATATTATGAAAGTACTCCAGTTTGATACGTAATTTGACAGTAGCTAGAGTAACTGTAAATATTTAGATATCTCTCAAACTGTTCCACAGTTAATAGGTTACTGAGTCATCTGTCATTGCGAAAGCTCCCAAAGGGTTTGCAAGTAACAAAGACTTTGTGCTAGTTTGTGAAAGATCTGCAAGTATTTATGTTATTGTTTACGAGGTTCGCGACAACCCTTTGTTTTGTGATGTGGAACAATGAAGTTTTAACTGGTAAATGTTTATTGCTGTTGAATTGCGAATTGCTGTCTCGAATGGGTTTGTCTCCATCGAAAAGTATTGTCGAGTAATAGAGTGGTCCCGTTACTTTTATGTAACTACGTGATTTATGTTCCAGTTACCAAGATGTGAATATTATGGGTTTTTTATTGGTGTCGTTTAAAGTGTCAAAAGAGAGGCAGTCTACCTATAAATGGTAAGATTCGTATAAAAAGTAATCAGATACTACTTTAAATTTTCCGCTTTGTAATTTGATGATGTGTGAAACATTTGCAAAGTTATGTGCTACCTTAAAATTAATTATACAACCTATGTGCATTAAATTATACGTATAATTAAGAAGAAGAACGTAGTTTTGTAAATTAAAACGGAGTATTTTAATTAATTAGAATTGTTGGTATTATTTTAATATAAATCGTTATTAATGGTCTCTCTTGAATTTTTATATGTACTTAAGAAGTAGTTATGGTAATTTTTTAAATGGCTGATACTGTGTGTATTGCTATAACCATATTTATTATATCTACGTAGTAGTAAAGAATCTATTTTTTTAAACAAAAGAGGAAGAGCATTTTAAAACGATGATTTTGTTTTTTTTTATAGGTTGACATGTTTAGGCCTCATCTAGAGGCAGGAAAATATTTTTTGAAGCTTTAAAATGGTTCAAATTTTTATTTTATAGTGACTTAAAACCATAAGTACTAGAAGAGGTACCTAGGAATCATCCGCAGCAGATAGGTACTTAATCATTATTTTCCTATGTTAACATAATTGACTCTAGTTCGATGCAAACTTTTATCAACAACAATTATATAAGTGAAACATTTATATTTAGATCTTTATCAAAATTAAATATAAGTATACAAAACTTTTTAATAAAAATAATAATGTTATGTAAATGTCATCAAAAAACTCACGTGAAGAGTCGACCGGCCGCTTGGCAATGTCCCGAAAAACAAGATGAACAATCTGACCCCATGGCCTTAGTGTTTTCATCCCAAACGAATCAAACATATAACTTCCAAGAAGGAAGTATATAAGCACATTCTTATTACATTACACAATCAAAACCGTTTCTTGCGAAGAATCACAGGAGCCCCTTTTTACCTTCGCAACGAGAACCTCCATCTCGATTTAAAAATACCCACCATCCAGCAGTTCATGAAACGCTCCGCCAAGAGCTTCTTCGACACTGCTGAGAAACATTCTAACCCTTTGATCGTATCGGCGGCTCAGTACACTCCCTCTCATATTAGTAAGACTCGACGACCGAGACATACTCTGACCGACCCTGACGATGCTATTACTCTCCGCCAGGAGAGAAATAAGGCCACCAGTACAGTAATCAAACACAGACACAGACCGCCGTCATTCCGTCCTCGCCGCCGAGGCCCGCCGCGACTACTCCGTACGTCCCCTCCCCGTCCTTTGCTCGTGCCAGCCCGCGCCGCTGAGCCTGTAGCTTTAAATTCGTCCCTAAATAATGGAAATCCGATCCAGCCTGTCCCTTTGCTGTCCTCGCCCAGCGACGCCCTAAGCCGAGGCTCGTAACCCACAGGGGGTGTCCTTAGCGTGTAGTCGCTTAGTTTGTAAGTTATTTTGCCCTGGCTGGAGGCCCTAAAAATAATATTTTTTAAGGCACCACAGGAAAGTCCGGTTAAGCAGCCGACAACCTCCTAGGTTGACCTGCGAGATGCCAATCCGAAAAAAAAAACATTACACAATGATTGTTCAACATAATAGCATAACCAAACTTTATTATCTCATATTTTTTGTAAACCTTCGATTGTTTATCAGTTGGTACATTATTTGAATGCGATGTGAACATCTGAACATCTCGCGATATCGGCAGGCTGGCTGTCTCACCGTATCTAACGCTTTAATCAAAACATGTCATTTCAAATAAATATTCAAGCCGCTGTTACAAGCTAGACAGATGGAGCTCCCAAATGTAGATTGAAAATTATGTTCTATGTTTTAGTTTAAATTATGCTAACATTTTGTTGTTTTAGTTCATATTTCTTAAGGATCTCTAGTTTTTAATAATAATTTTCAAAACAATATTAATAATAATAATATGTGGGGACATTTTTCACACAGGGCCATCTGACCCCAAACTAGGAAAGAAGAAAGAAAGAAAGAAAAGCTATTTATTCACGCGAAAAGCGACGCACTTAATATATAACAGTATTAACTAGGGAGACCCTGTACTATGGGTGGCAGACAGCTGATGTACATATACAAATACATTTTTTTTTTGTAAATACATACATATTTAGATTTAAACAACACACAGACACAAGGCAAACACAAATGCTCATCACACAAATGTTTACCCTGGGCGGGAATCGAACCCGCAACACGCTGCGCAGCAGTCGATCGCTCAGCCACTGCGCCAACCGTGTCGTAATATAAATTATTATTTACGTCAAGCAACAAGACTCATAGTGTTAGTAACAAAGCTACGTTAGTTATACCACAGTATAAGTATTAGTACTATCGTGTTATACACTTACACAAAAACAGAAACAGAAGCAGTATGACATCATTGCTACAAGATGACAGACCCAGCCGAAACAGTGGTTCACAACGCTAAATCAAGCCTGCTCGCTGCTGCTACGGACCAAGGATGCACACCGCTTCCGTATCACCGAGTAAAAACTGGCCACAACATTCCCGATGCGCTGCAGTATCGGCGCAACCCCAACAACAGCCTGAAAGTGTTATTATATTGGATGCGTATATAGCCTATATAGCACTCAGGGGATAACGTATCTTCCTATTGCTGAAAGAATTTTCAAATTGGATGAGTAGTTTCGGAAATGACCCCCTACTACATACAAACAAAGGATCGTGGCAGGATTTGTACAAAAAATAAAGATGTTTAGAGAAGTTGAAATTCTAATTCTTATACTCTTGGATACCTAAAGAGTATCTTCAGGTATTTACAATATTTTTAAACCCCCGCAATAAAAATAGATGTTAAAAGCAAAAAGCTCATTATTTTAGAACGAAATGGCGGCTGATAGTAACAGTGACACTGACAGTCGCCGTTTCGCAATTCATACACTGAAATTGCATCGTTTTACGGGTAATAATGTCACAAATAATGATTATTTTTTTCCACCCACTTGTCCCATCACTTGTCTGCCAATTTGATAGATCCGTTAATGTCACTTGTCACTTTCTTTGTATTATATACACAAAACGGGCAACGAGATGAAACGAAAAGTGTTATTATCAGTTTAAAATATTATAACTATGCGGGGGTTTAAAAATATAGTTTAATAGTAATTATGATATAAGTTTATATCATACATATAAAAATATAGTTTAATAGTAACGTGTTATAGTTTTTATCTATAACATATAAAAATATAGTTTAATAGTAATTATGATATAAGTTTAGTCCTAGTAATGTATTCTCCACTTTGGAAAATATTTTAAACTCTCTAAATGTTTTTATTTTTTCATACAAATGAATGTATTTATCTCGCCATGATTCTTTTACCTCTTTATAATATTAGTATGGATGGATTTCCAGAAGAGATACACAACACAGTTACTGGGTAACACGATATGCCTCGGTAAGATTGGTTGACAGAGTTTCTAAAAGTCAGAAACTCTGACAACCAGTCTTACCAAGGAAGGACTACCCATATCGAATGTCAAAGATCTACGAATGACAGCCAAGACCGACGGCTTTACGAGCTTTCCGAGGCACGGAGGAAACTCGGTATGAAATGGATGGTCACCCATCCATGAACCGACCGCTGTAAGCTTAACCATGACTGATCGATCCGTACGGTTTTATACTTAGCCACGAGCTTCTCACTCCTAAATTTCTAAGTACAGTTATAAATCATTGCCTATATATCCCTCTTCATAATCGGGAATCATAATCGTGTTGTAGTTACTATAACCCGCTTAGGAGAACAAAATAACCTGTTTCCCCCAACGCTCCTACAACTTGGGGGGTACGATAACCGTCTGATACCACTCTGATGTTTTACTTTTATTTCTAAATTAGCATGAGAACAAATTGAATTCGTAGCACGATCCTGTTCTATAACAAATTGAGATGGAAGGTTTTAGGGCTTGGTTTTTAACTCTTATTCTAATAATTATTAAAGCAGATATGGTTGATATAAAGTGTTATATCAATTTATTAATCAAATGGATTCATAATGTATGTAGCTGTGTCGTATCTTAGTAAATTCTTTCGGTTGCGTGCGTACCTCACATATACAAATTCCTCGCATAAAATCACAGTAAGTAACGTGAATTATTTCATAGTTGATGATTTACATATTCATATAAACAAGACCTAAGCGTCGTAAGCTCTATTTTTGTTTATTGCGTACTTATAAAGTCTAGTATTAGTAGGTAGATACACTCTCAGAAAATCCATTAGTGTACTCATCGCCGTACCGTAATCAAATAACCTGTTCTAGTCTAAAGGAATAAGTAATTCATAAAAACGTCCCCTGAGTTAGGTCTTATATCAATATAATTATATCTTCAGCACTGGAGGCGATGTATCCATTTTCTTATAAAGTTCTTTACAATGTAACCGCAGAATCGCCTGAAGCTACTAAATGCTACTATAGACATAAAATATAATGCTTTTTGTGTCTTTACTATGCCAAGGTTTCCCGTTTCCCAAATCCGACCTTAACCTTTGCTCAACAAGGCTTACATTGAATTGTTGTCGATATATAGAACTACGTACAATTTGTTAGGGCGAGTTTACACAGGACCCGAAGTGCAACGTCGAGACAAACATTAAGCTTTGTGCTGCTCATGGAAAGGGTAAATATTGACCCTTTACTTCGGGGAAAAATGCGTTTAGACAACAGCCAAGCCGCTGTGTACTGTTTTAGTTATTGGTATTAGGTGGAGGTGCTCGTCGATGCCCACAGCTATTGTTACCGCCTATTATGTTCCTTGTTTAAATTTGGTTTTTGATAGATGCCGACGTCCATGCGTTGGCGGCCGATACAAACTGATCGAGCATTAATTATCGGAGTAATAAAATGAGATTCATGTTTGTTTTTAACGGTAGTCGCGAAGTTACTCTTAATGGTTTTGGGTTAGACTTGGGAAGGGCGTACTATCATAGTCAGGTACTTCTTATCGTAGACATAAAAGTTGTTTGGTTAGTGACTCAGTCGCAAGGTTACGATTGTGAGTAAGAATTTAGTAGATACTTCAAAAAATATACCTACAGTAGTAGGTTATCGTTGTGTGAAATATTTGTCAAGCCATTAGATGTTAGATACGAAACATAAATAATTCGAGACGTGTTGCTGTTTCTTGTAAATTAGTATAAGTCAAAAGAGACCATAATATTTCGTTCATAGATCGTATCTTCTTTTTATTTTGGCATAATAAGTATTATGTTTGGAACCAGTTGTTACAACATTAAATGAACATCCAATATTTCAGAAGTTGTAACTGATGTGTTCGAACATTCATCTTTCATTCACCACAATATGTGTCATAAATGTCTGAATAGATACCTGTTGAACAATTTTGTTATTTTCTGCTCTTTTTCATCTTTCGTAATCTTCACATCTTTTATTATCATAATCAACCAGAAATGTCCACTGTTGAACAAAAGCATTACGTTTTGCAGGCGTCTTGGGAATCGCAGTAAAGTTGTTAAGTACACGGAAGCCGCTGCTGCCTTACTTCCAAATTTCTCCTAAGTCGTCTTCTACGACATCCTTGGGATGAAATGGGTGAGTCCTATTCTAGCCCGGACACCCCACGGGGAATCACATCTATACTTTTTTTCAATGCGCTAACCTCCCGAACTACGACTACTGAATATTATTTCGTTATAGGTCGCTACGTTATCCCTGATGAGAGGCTATATTATTTTTCTATAAAAGAAAATAAGGGCAGATCTAGAAATTTCACGCAGATGGAGTCTTGGGTTAAAGCTAGTCTACATCTACATCTATACTATCTACCTCAGATAATCAAACAAAAGACAGATAGAACACTGCGAGTGAAGCCACAAAAGCAAATACAAACTCAATATCGAATACCTACAATCTCGTAATTGTATTCGCTTTTGAATTTTTATTTGTTTTAGTATTTGTTTTTTTTAACAATGCAATGAATTGTAGGTGTTCGTTTTTGAATTTGTATTTGCTTTTGTGGCTTCACTTGCAGTGTTCCGCACGGTCTATATGCCTTTTTTTTCATAATCTGAGCTATCTATACTAATATTATAAAGAGGAAAGATTTGTATATTTGTAACGGAAAAACTTAAAAACTACTGGTCCGATTTCAAAAATTCTTTTACCATTAGAATGCTACATTATCCCTGAGTAACATAAGCTATATTTATCAATTAATAATATTTGGGATCCTTCAGAAATTTCACGCGGCCGAAGTCGCGGGCGAAGTGCTAGTTTACAATAAAAGTGCTCCTCAGTTGACAGTTATCGTCAATTTACTCATTGTCCCGCTAATCGCCATTTTCTCCCGTTACGTAGTTTACAATCCATCGGTCTATAAAGGTGGTGTAAGTCCACCATTGTGTAGACAATGGTCAGGAGTGGCCAGTGGGCATCTTTGGGGGCTGCCAACATTGTTATGTTCGGCCTTTGCGTATGTATGCTAAATGGTTGAATTGTTTCCTACAGGTGGGTTACCATACGTTTAGAGGGAATGTCGGACAGAGTTATAATATTGTTTTCTAAAATTACAACTGTACTATGATTGTAATTGTCATAATGGTACTTATACTAATATTAGGCAGAAGTAACTCTTTCTGTCTATCCGATCCCTCATAGTTACAAAGTTTCCAATTGAAATGTGACAAATGGGTTACTTGGGTTCTGGATAAGGAAAGGCTGCTATTTAATCCGCAAATTCGTCAGTGTCAGTGAAAACCGACATGCAATATCTATTCTTCTAAATGAAAGGATGCGTTACAGAAACTATAATCAGCTAGCTATCAGTTAAGCTATAATTTTAATACATCTATTTATTCACCACATACAAATCATAAAAATCAAAATAATAAAATTATTTACAATTCCAAGAAAAAGGCAGGGAGCTCAAAGGGCATAAAAAAGCTCGTCGACATCGCTGTCAACGGGACACGTGCCCAACAAACAGGCTGGCAGCATTGCCACGTTGTATGGCAATGCTGATTCTTTGACCCAAGAATAGACCAGCCTTCGGGTCACGTGAATAGTCGACCAGCCGCTTGGCGATGTCACTAAAAACAATATGGGCACTTGGACCTCATGGCCCTAGAATTAATTAATTAGTTAATTTTAATTAATATGATTATCAGCCGAAAGACGTCCACTGTTGAATAAAGACCTCCCCAATAGAACGCCACATCGAGAGGCAACCTGCCACCGGTTACCCGCGACCTTGACGATGTCGTCGGTCCATCTGGTGGGAGGCCTACCAACACTGCGTATTAATATGATTAGTAAGGTTCATGTTTTTCCGCTTTGTGTTGACATAATATGGGGATCTGATTTATGTAGATAAGCCTGTAAATAAAAACATTCAAAATCGAGTAGCAAAACGTAGGTATTTTTGACAGAATAATACTGAGTTTAGAATGCGTTATTAAAAATACGGGAATTACCTCTCTGTTCTGTTACTCCTTCTACTACACTATTGTCGTTTGTATTAGCCTGTTCTTTAATAGACCGTGCAGTGGTTCGTAATGAAATATTGCTATCGTTACTGGCAAAAACAGTAGTGACCGTATTTTATTAGAGCGTCATTGTGATCCTACTGCATTCTCTTTCAACATAATACTCCTTGCCTTTTACGACACCCACGAAAAGCTAGAGGGAGGTCTTTCTATACCGAATGGTACAATACAAACAAAGCAGTTTTAATAATACAGTAGCGTTTAATAATACAAGAATATCCTTAGAAAATGGAGATCCTACAAACACAAGAAGTGCACCAGCTATATGGCGGTCATAAACCCGGTCACCTCAACAATAAAAAGCGACAATGTCCATTCACACTGGTATCCTAAAATATTTATCGTCTTCTACCAATGATATGGTATTAAGAACTTTGTGAAGGGACACTGTGTTGGCTACGTTATTGTTGTAAAATGTACTAATGGTAGAGGAGTAATGTCACACCCCAGTGGGACAATTTTGGTATTTTTAAGAACGTCCGCATACTAATCTCAGTCATATGCTGGTACTTAACATGGCGTCATCATCATCTGCCTAGCCTTTTCCCAACTATATTGGGGTCGGCTTCCAGTCTAACCGGATGCAGCTAAATACCTATCAGTGTTTTACATGGAGCGACTGCCTATCGTATTTGGATAATACAAAATCTACTTTATTTCAATAGTTATAGGATACATTTAGTATTATCCAAATAAAGCAAATACTTAATTAATTTCTACAAATACGCCATGTGAAGTGCCAGCATTACAGTGAGTTGCACGAAACCAACATTACTTTAAAGGATACTTTAAATTGATGCTGTCAATTTGTTTTTGATACAAAGTCAAAGTCAAAAGTCAAATTATTTATTTCAATACTTTTGAACGTCATATTAAAATTGAATCTAGTTGCCCATTCCAAATGGTATACAGAATGTAAAGAATGGCATGAATTTAAAGTCTCCATTAAACTAATGTTGGTTTTGTGCAACTCAAAGTTAATCTGACAATAATTTGGTGGATGACACCTTTAACTAATAATTCTAAGACAGAACTTCTATAAAAAAACACTTGATTTTGGCCCTTAAAACCTGATAATTTTAAATTTACTGTAAAATTAGATTTTTAATTGCTTTGAAATCAATAAATAGTTTGTCAAGTGAGTTGGCGAATGACTACCTACAAGACAACACGAGACGTCAAAAGACGTCAAAGGTATAAATTGCTACAAAAAAATATATCAATTGATTGACCAACTCGTTTAATATAGACATTTTTTGTCAAATTTTTGACATCGACTGCCGCTTAGATGTAATTGGCACTAGGTTTCTAACATTTTTTAATAGGGGAATTGGCTAGCAGATATAAATACCTCATTTTTAATTACGGGAATTGACTAGCTGGTATACTTATGTCAACAAAAGTCTATGGGCTGGTTCACCGCCTTTGAATAAACAATATTCACCAGATGTATTAAAAAATTGAACAAGTAATTCAAATGAAACTTGTTCGAGGACGGTAAAATAGGCTATATGTCTAGCTGGCCCTAGGTTGGTACCATATTTACAGATCACACTTTCAGTATCTATCTAAAGTCTGGATTGGGGTATTCGAAATCAAGTAAAACACCATACCTACCTATTTATGCGCATAATTATTACGTTGAAAGAGATGAAGATGAAGAGATTATTATCATCAAAATTAACATCCGTTAAGTGACGAAAGAATTATGAGTTGATGAGAAATCACAAGGATTCATAAATTATTTTGTATGAACCAAAAGATCTGACAGTAAATATCCGGTAACTATACAAAAACAGTAGTTATAATAGTGGTAATCGTGAACGTCTCATTTCAAAAAACTGTTTCTTTTTTACAGCCACAGCAGCAGGCAGTTTTTGCCATAGATCCAAAACGGAAAGTGTTAGATTATCATCCTGACTATAATTAGGATTTCCGTAACACATAATGGCTTAATTACAAACAGTGTCAGTCGTGTTGTCTGACTTATTAATACAACAGTTTTTATCGTTCGTTCCGAGTACCATGAAATCGAGAACGCAGAATTCTCATTCTCGTATCAAATTTCATAAGGTGCTAAAGACCCGCTTAAAATAGTATCACATATTTTTTCCGTTAAATTTATTTCTTCCATTTGCATACATAATGTTAAAACAAGCATTCTAAGTTTTTATTTATACTAAGATTTTAACTGATATGAAAATGATAAGTATCATAAAATTCCAAAATTACGCGTTTAGGCGTTGTTAAAGGAAACACATCATTAAATCTCTGAATAAAGTTGTAAATATTTCATTGATATAAATTTTGTTTTGCGTAAATGTCCGTTGGAGATCGACTTGCCCATTGGTTACTATAGCATTTTGTGTTATATGACCACCTGCGCTCATTAAGTTTTTGTTGTCATTCATAAGATTTTTATTTATTAGCTTTAAAACTTTCTATGAGCTAATGAGATTAATATGGGAAAAACTAATATACCTAATCGAGAGCTCATCCAAGTTATTTTTGGACAGAAAACTAATTTTGCTTAGCTATAGGCACTCTATACAATCGAAATATACAGAAATTCTCAAGATACAGTATAACAAATAAAATAACCCGCACAACGCAGAATTTCTGGGCGTTGAAATCTTTTCTTCAACGAAGTACAACGCAGTAGAGGGCCACACAATTTTGAATAAGACGATCATGCCTGAGTACTGAATACCAGTTTTATGAGTGTCCAGTAATTGATCTAGTGGCTAGGATACCTGGCTATCGATATCCGATACCGCAAAAAAAGTTTTTTTTTAAGTTCTTTTTTTTTTGCAGATATGAATAAGTATGAATGACACTAGATTTTGCCAGCATTCTCAGTTCTCATGAGTGTAATTGTATCTACGTTTCTAAACTATCATCTACCTGGTTTCATTCGGTTTCTAGTATGTGCCGGAAAAGTCAACAAAGAACATCAGTTTGATAGACAGTAGAATCATTTGATAAAATCATACTACGAATGGTTTTCCTAACAGTTGTGAAAGTTAGAAATCTGATTCGAGTAAAACCAGAAAATCAAATGTCGAATAATTCATGATAAGCTATGCGATTGTTGGCAGACTTTATGCAGTTAAGTAATTAAAGTACCTATGTTGCGGAAATAAGAATCATTTTTTGATTTATTCTATAAATGCCATTCGATTTTCAAATTTTATTACAGCAGTTTTATATGTTAGGGGCAAGTGCTGTTCCTATGGACGCTTGTACCTGTGGACACAATCGGTTCCGACGAAACTAGTAACCCTAAAATTCTAATTTGAACGCGTCCGTAAAGTTTCGTCTATGGTTGATAGTTTTGACGTGTCGCCATGCTTGTTTTTTGTCAGGTTGTCTAGATGTCAACTTCGAAAGTTTTTTGCACCAAAAAGTAAGTTTTTTTACTTAATTTAAGTGAGTTTTACAGTCATAATACTTACAATATCGGTTTGATCGTGTTTGAAGTATGATCTGTGTTGGTTATTGCTTAGTTAATGCTTTGTTCCCGGTCAGTAAGTCTATCTTAACCTGAAAGTTAGTTCTGTTTTGTTTTTTTATGTCTATGTTTGTACCTGTGGACAACAATAGGAGTGTACCTGTGGACTGTCCACAGGTACAAAAGTAGCATAATGTTTACTTACAGAATCTGATCAGCCGTTATGTTTAACTTTTTCAGTGCCTCGTTGTAAAACTGGTTTAAAAAGAACAGGAATATGCCCCGATACACTCACAGCAGCCGTAAAGGAAGCAAAAAGTGGCAATTCGTTAAGAAAAGTAGCTGAAAAGTATAAAGTACCAAATTCACATACATTTTTAAGTATTTGAAGTTACACGAAAGCAGTGATTTGAGAAATAGCATTCAACTATTGAAGAATGATTTAAGAAAGATGAAAGAAAAAGAAAGAAGAAACAGAAAAGAAGAAATTTAAAGAAGAAAGAAGGAAGGAAGCAATTGATTGAAGAAATTTGAAACTGAAACGCCAGACAAAAATGAAATTTTAGATGAATCATTAAAAAAAGCTAAAAAGAAGAAAATCGCAACCCAGAAAACAAACAAGAAAAAATACGCAAAAGCTGCTCTAAAAACAATTGCGAAATAAAGATTGTGAAAGAATTGTGGTAACATCTCTTTCACAATCTAGTTCCTCCGAAGTTGACGCTAGCTGCACTGAAAGTCATCCAACTCCTCTGCTGGCTTGTAATCTTTCTGAACCTGGTCCTTCCAATTCATTTTCGAATGAAAACTCTTGAGAAATCTTGCGAAAAAAAGATTAACATAATTCAGCAAGATAAGTTATCGTTTGTTAGTTCTATCAGGTGTAAAACTTAATCCAAAGACAAAAACCAAATGCTGAAATGTAGTTTTTGCAAGCATAGCTATCATATTCGTTGTGTACACAGGGAAAACTTTGAATCTGATGATGAGGTTGAAGGTTTAGTTTGCGTGGCCTGCTTCGTATTAGACAATGATGACGATAGCAATTAATCTACTCAAAACTTGTATGTCGTAATGCATACAAATAAGTTATTTGTATCTCTTGAAAAAAGTTAACGTTTGTTTGAAGTTTTTTAGAAGTCTAGAATTGTTTTTTTTTTGTTTTTATTGCCTAATTAATGTGAACCGTCCCTAGGTACAACACCGTCCACAGGTACAATTTGACTGTACATAGGTACAATCGTCGGTTAAACCTGTGGACAAATATGTTGTTTTAATGAAAGTTGATTATTTTCGTAAGTAATACGTAATATTGAGACTATAATTTTAGTTTAAGTAAGGCTGATTATCCCCTAAGACATGTGATACGTTAAAAATAAAGAAAACTTAACTAATTCAGAAATAAAAAATGTTTTATTCCAAATTCTGGAAAGTGTCCACATGTTCCGCACTTGCCCCTACATAGTTTCTGCAAAATTGCTAAAGCCGGTATAAATTTCGAAAAGAAATTCACTTTTCTAACTTTATGGCTTTCACTTAACAAGACCTATGCATGAAGATATTAAACGCCGTAACTGTCTAACAGTATTCTATTAATAGGCGATTATTTTAACACCTCCATGTTTTATTTCATAATTAATTTTACACCGGTATTCAGCTATTACCTTACCTTTACAAGATAAGTTATGAGTGCTAGTAAGGTGAATCGTTTAAGTTAACGACTGCTCATGATTTTGTTTTAAAGGAAGTTTATAGAAATCTTGGAACATTGACGATGCGTAATGAAACATTAGAGACTTATACCTGCCTGAAGATCTGCCTTATTGCACTCCTAAATGGATTATATTTTGCTGGCAATGTGTGGCTGCAATACACTGCAATGTCAATAACAAATCAAAAAGAAAAAGAATACCAGCCTATTCTTGTCCCACTGCAGGACAAAGGCCTCTTCTCAAACACAGAAGGCACGAACATTGATCACTACGCTTGCTCAAGGCGATTTCAGACTTATAATAATTATAAGTCCAGGGTAATTATAAGACTTATCTTATATATAAAAATCCTCTGTGCGTGTGTATGAAAGTGAACTCCTCCTAAACGGCTGGATCCATTTTGATGAATTTGTTTGTGTGTGTTCTAGTGGATTCGAGAATGGTTTAGATTCACATTTTGACCCGGTAGTCGGTTTATTTTTTTCAGAGCAGGACAACGTCTGGCGGGCCCGCTAGTAATAATTATAAATTTTAAATTTTTTTTTTTTTTTTTAATATGTGAGGACATTTCACACACGGCCATCTGACCCCAAACTAGGGAGACCCTGTACTATGGGTGTCAGACAGCTGATATACATACACAAATACATTTTTTTTTTTTGTAAATGCATATATAAGTCTAGGTTTCCCTTCATCGATGTCAGTGATATTCAAGATAAACTTAGAAAGTACATATGGAATTGAAAATATCACATTGGTACTTGCTCGAGTCCGGAACCCACAACCTCGTGCATGACAATGATGATGATGCCTTAACAACATACTACAAATGTTACTGAAATTCTGGAAAATGTTGCAGCTACATTATTTCATTGCATTGTTGCATTTAGGAGCACCTTTAGGTTCCAGGCTCAGATTATGAAACAAAAGGTAGATAGACCGTGCGGATCACTGAGAGTGAAGCCAATAAAGCAAATACAAATTCAAAAGCGAATACCCGCAATCTCGTGATTGTATTCGCTTTTGAATTTGTATTTTTATTTGTCTTTTTTAACGATGCAGCGTTTCGTGCTATACTGACTCGTGTCAGTACAGCACAAAGCGCATTGTAGGTATTCGTTATTGAATTTGTATTTGCTTTTGTGGCTTCACTCTCAGTGTTCTGCCTTTTTTTTCATAATCTCAGGTTCCAGGTATGTTTTTCAATTGGACACACCAACCTGGACCCATGCCATGATCGAATGATACAGGAGACATTGGAATACATTTCTTTCGAAACGTAAATTCTGAAGCGAACTTTTAACCAAATATTCCAGGAGCTCTTCTAAGTTTATTTTTATTACAAAACCAAAGTTACAAATTAATTAAGATGAAAGCCACTACCGGTGAACAATAGAGACCTACTTATTTAAAACTAAACATTAGACATTCATTTAAAAACGTTCTTATTTTAGTTAAGATACAAATAAACGATTCTGCGACGCTCGATTCGATCCGTCGAGCAATATGTTAGGACCGGGGCTTACTTTGAAGATAAATTTACAAATGGTGGCGGCGCCGCACGGTGACAGCGCGCATGCGCTGCGCGGACGCATTGTCGCAGCTGCGGTTGGGTTGTTAGCGACTAAATATAATATGGATTATATCAAACGATTCCGTAGAAATTTGGGTAACAGGTTAATCTGTCACGCTTGTCATTTCTCTTTTGATTCGACTTGTTATGGCTTCAAAGACACTGTGCCTTCTATGACATGTTTAGAGATAATGACGTGGTGGTTTCATTGTTGACTGTTGAACGCTCAGATTATGAAACGAAAGGCAGATAGACCGCGCGAAACATTGAGAGTGAACCCACCAAAGTAAATACAAATTCAAAAGCGAATACCTCCAATTCGTTACGCGCTGTACTGACACGAGTCAGTACAGCACGAGGCACCGCATCGATAAAAAAACAAATACAAAATCAAAAGCGAATACAATCACGCACATTGTAGGTATTCGCTTTTGAAGTTGTATTTGCTTTGGTGGCCCCACTCTGTGTTCCGCGCGGTCTATCTGCCTTTTGTTTCATAGTCTGACGTTGAACGTTACGTCATTTCTGTTAATCAATGACGCTTACAGTATACCTGAATGGTGGGGCTCGTGGCTCGATCTGTTATGGTTTAGCTACGCTTACCGCGATCGGTCCGTGGATGGGTGATCATCCATTTCATACTGTACCCCTTCATGCTTAGGAAAGCACGTAAAGTCCCGGCTGTCATTCGTAGACCTTTGACCGTCGTTATGGCTAGGCAGAAGCCAAAATGTCTGAAAACCAGTCTTGCCCAGTAATATCGTGTTACCCAGTAACTGGGTTGTGGAGGTCAGACAGGCATTATCGCTCTGTGTAAAATACTGGTATTCAGCTGCATCTGGTAAGACTGGAATCCAACCCAATATAGTTGGGAAAAGGCTTGACAGAAAATGATGATGATACTTATAGTTGAACTCTTATTCCAAAAAGCGTTATCTAGAGCTGTTTATCAGTTCCATCGTCGTATTTGTGATATATTTTCATTCTTACTATAAACTACTATAAATAAATAAATATTTTCATTCTTCCAGTAGTTCATTATTTCGCAAAAAAACACATATCTGCAAGTACCCTCTCCGATCCTCTTATTGCCGTAGATACCTTCTCTTTTCATAGTCCTGCTTGCCGTTCAATTTTCTCCATTTTATTTTGTATATCCAAAAATATATTCCAATTCCAAGCAAGAATCTGTAATATACTGACCTATTGTGACTTTAGTTATTCAAAAATGCTTTATGCTTTCTTGAGTATACGAAAAGCCATACCTGTCGCCGCGGACGCAATGCTGACTGGATTTTTAAATGAGCCGTTGAGTCTCACCCCCATGTCAACTCTCGTTTATGTCAATGCAGTTGGTCAAATTCTTCGTTCTTTTTGTTGAATATTTGTTGCAGTTACCTGTTTTTTTACGAATATAAGAAAGAAGCTGAGAAGTTTGTTTGTTTAAACGCGTTAATCTCTAGAACTACTGTTTCCATTCAGAAAATTATTTCACTAATAGGATGTCACTATCCCTGAATGTTACAGGTTATAATAAAAACGAATTGCTGTTCGTTAGTCTTGCTAAAACTCGAGAAGGGCTCAACCGATTTGGTTGGTTTTGCAATATTTGTGGAAGTCCAGGGAAGGTTTAAAAGGTGGGAAAATTTAAAAAAAATACGAATAAAAGTATAGTCTTAGGGTTTTTTTTTTTTTTTTTTTCGGATTGGCATCTCGCAGGTCAACCTAGGAGGTTGTCGGCTGCTTAACCGGACTTTCATGTGGTGCCTTAAAAATTATTATTTTTAGGGCCTCCAGCCAGGGCATAAAAGCTTACAAACTAAGCGACTACACGCTAAGGGCACCCCCTGTGGGGTACGAGCCTCGGCTTAGGGCGTCGCTGGGAGAGGACAGCAAAGGGACAGGCTGGATCGGATTTCCATTATTTAGGGACGAATTTAAAACTACAGGCTCAGCGGCGCGGGCTGGCACGAGCAAGGGTCGGGGAGGGGACGTACGGGGTCGTCGCGGCGGGCCTCGGCGGCGAGGACGGAATGACGGCGGTCTGTGTCTGTGTTTCTTAACTGTACTGGTGGCCTTATTGCTCTCCTGGAGGAGAGTAATAGCATCGTCAGGGTCGGTCAGAGTATGTCTCGGTCGTCGAGTCTTACTAATACGGGAGGGAGTGTACCGGGCGGCCGATACGATTAACGGGTTAGAGTGCTTCTCAGCAGTGTCGAAGAAGCGCTTGGCGGAGCGTTTCATGAACTGCTGGATGGTAGGTATTTTTAGATCGAGATGGAGGTTCTCGTTGCGAAGGTAAAAAGGGGCTCCTGTGATTCTTCGCAAGAAACGGTTTTGGAGGGTCTGCATCCTATGGAGACGGTATGGTTTCGCGTGTGCGAATACAGCACAGGCGTACGTCATGATGGGACGAATGCACGCCGTGTAAATGCGCAATTTGCACTTGAGTGACAATTTGCTGCGTGCATTCAACATGAAGTAGAGCCTACCGAGAGCGAAAGCGGCGCGCGAACGCACCGTCTTTATGTGCTCTCCGAAAGTAAGATGGTGGTCCAGAATCACACCTAGGTATTTGGCTTGCTTCTCCCAAGGAATAGGCTTACCGAACATGGTTATCGGACTGGGCAGAGAGGGGGACGAACGCGGTTTGGAAAAGAGTACTGCCTGACTCTTGATGGGGTTTACCTCGATTCTCCATTTCCGGAAATAAGCGCCTAAGGCTTTTGCCGCGGATTGGAGGGTACGAGCTATGCAGTCTGGGTTACGACCCGAGTAATAGATGGCCGTGTCGTCAGCGAATAGAGCCAACTGAGCCTTTTTATCTTTGGGGATGTCGCTGGTGAACAGCGTGAAAATGAGGGGGGATACTACGGAGCCCTGAGGGACGCCAGCGCGTATCGGGTGGGGTGAAGAGAGCGCACCCTCGATGCGATAGCGAAAGGTGCGATTCGACAAAAAGTCACGCAAGATGAGCACGAGACGATCTGGCACTCCGAGTTGGTAAAGCTTGTATAGTAAGCCGTTGTGCCAGACTTTGTCGAATGCTTTCGCTATGTCAAAGAAGAGTGCACCCGTCATCAAGCCACGCTGAAAACCAGCGCTTATGTGCTCGACGATGCGGTGGACTTGTTGGACGCAGCTGTGTTCGGTTCGAAAGCCAAACTGCTCGTCGGGAATGAGACTCTTTGCTTCGGCAAAGTCTTTGAGTCGCTTATAAATAAGCCTCTCGTAGATTTTGCCTAGAACATTGAGTAGACTAATGGGACGGTAACTGGTGGGATCAGACTTGGGTTTGCCTGGTTTCGGAATGCCGATAACGGTGGCCTCTTTCCATGCCTGAGGAAAAATGTTGTTGCTTAGAGCGCCATTGAAGATGGCGGTCATTAGCATTATGAGATGGGCGGGGAGGAGTTTGAACACCTTATTGGTGATACCGTCAGAGCCGGGGGCTTTCCGGGGTTTGAGCCTCTTGATAATATCGTGCACTTCGTCGGGAGTGACAGGAGGCAGAGGATAATCAGGGTCTTCAACGGGTGGGAGAGAGGCTCTACGTTCGACTTCGGCGTCGACCTCAGAAAGGTGAGCTTCGTCTACTGGTTGAGAGCTGGGGGTGCATTGAGACTCTAGGCTGTCGGCTAGACATTCAGCCTTTTCATCGTTGTCGAAGGCGACGCTACTGTCGGAACGAATGAGAGGGGGCATGGAGGCCTCGTTAGAAGAACGGAGCTTCCTCTGGAGTTCCCAGAAGGCTAGGTGGGTGGGCTCGAGTTCGCTAAGTGTCTTGTCCCAGCGGCTGGAGCGCAGCTCCTCGATGCGTTTCTTTACAGCACGCTGTAAAGAGCGCATGTGAGCCTTGTTCGCATCGCAGGGGAAGGCACTGTACGCACGGACGGCCGCGTTCTTCTCGGTCAACAGATCACGCACATCGTCAGGCAGTTTCCAGCGATGATCGCTCATCGCCGGAACCTCCCTTGAACAATCGTTCAAGACGGATTGTACATGATTTGTGAACGAGTCGATCGCGCCCGTCGTGTCCGCGACTGTCACCAAGTGGTCGGGGATAGCGTCCAAGTGAGGCGACGTGGTGGATTGTAGGCTTTCGCTTACTTTCCTCCAGTCGGTAATAATTTGGGTCGGAGGGGGCTGGCTAGGGTCAGAGGGACCTGAACGGGGAGCTAGTTCTAATATCACTGGACGATGGTCGGAATTAAGCTCGTGTAGCGTCTCTATGGATTGCAAACGGAGGTTCACATTCTTGAGCAGCGCTATATCGAGGATGTCGGGAAGATGGTTGGGATCGTGGGGGAAATGAGTGGGAGTCATCGGGGCGATGACGTCGAAGTTCAGTTGAGAACAGAGGTTAAACACGATCCTACCTCTGGAAGAGGTCCTGTTACTATTCCAGGAGGGATGTTTGGCATTGAGATCGCCCGCCAGTAAGACGGAGTCACCCAGGCCAAGAAGAGCAGAAAGGTCATCCTTGAGGAGGATAGGATCATCCTCCGATGGTGATGGAGGGACGTATGCTGATATAATAGTTAACGGCTGATGACCGGTCATGCCGAGCCGACAGACAGAGACCTCGAGGCGAGCGAGGGGAGGAGGGTCCATAGGAATGCAGTACAGAGCCTTTCTATAGTATATTAGGGTACCGCCCTTGTGACAACGAGACCTATCATTGCGAACTATACGGTAGTTGGCAATATTCGGGTCACGATGATGGGGCTTAAGAAAGGTCTCCTGTATGAGAAGGATATCAAGTTGATGGTCGCGGAGGAAATTGGCGATCTCATCACGTTGGTTAGTAATGCCATTGGCGTTAAAGAATCCTAACTTAAGGGATCGGGGTTTAGTCTTAGGGATAGGATCAGCTAGTTATTAATGAAATCAGGGATTTGTAGAAAAAATAATGCGACGTCGCGGGTAAAAGATAGTAAATAAAGAATACCAGACTTATTTTGTTCTAATGCACGTCAAAGCCTTTTCTTTCTTTAGGTGACACCTCGCCGCCCAATAAGCAATAAGACCCAACGATGCGACGGAGGTAGGGAGGTACTCGATGGTACTATAGTGCCTCCCGAATACAACTCCAGGGCAAAGTGTTGAAGGTGTTGGAGATGTCCAAGGATACCGCCAACATCACCTCTCCCCGGGACACCACTTCCTCCAACAGGACTCTCATCTGTGATATAGCTTATATGATTGAGCGCCCATGCCGATAACCATACTGGCTCTCGTCCAGGTCCTGCCCCTCTTCAAACAAGTGGAGGCAGGCTGCGATTTTCCGCTCAAACAGCTTACCCACCTCGTCTAACAGCACTATGGGCTGGGCTGTGGGCTGGTCAAAGCCTCTTCTAATAACGAGAATTCATTAATATTAATCATCAGAAATCACCACGTTTGCTCAAGGCGTATTAGCAATTTCAGAGTTATACTGCGATGTTTACCTTCACCCATGCTAGTCATGTTCAAGACAAACATAGAAAGTATTTTTTTTTTTTTTTTTTGGGACAAGCCCGCCACGCTATTCCCTAACCACTGTAACTCCTGTAAGCCAGAATCAACAGTGGCGACCACCAGAAAAGCGCCAGAGCAATGAAGCTCGACGAGTCCCAGAGAAACGATTCAACTGTCTTGGATCCCGCAACGAAATAAACATAGAAAGTATATAAGAGTACTTTTATATTATCAAATAAATAAGGGATCCGTAGCCCGTGGGGTTTTCGGATCAGAATAGCACCCACCCATTTTATCCCGAGGTTGCCGTAGAAGGCGACTAAGAGAAAATCCGGAAGTCAAACAGCAGCGGCTTTCGTGTACTTAACAACCTCACTGCGATCCCAAGACGCCTGGCAACCGTGGGGATTATGGAAATACCACCCCTGGGGAGGTCTTTGTCCAACAGTTGACGTCTTCCAGCTGATGATGATGATGATGATCTGTAATATTCACGCGGACGAAGTCGCGGGCAAAAGATAGCCTTGTATAATTGTCCAATTTGGCGTTTCACACAAGGAAATGATTTTCGCTCCACTTGAAATCTATACAAAATAAGGAGTAAAATAGTGGTTACATTAATGAAAAAAATAATCCTAAAGCTACGCTTGGGACAACTTATAAAGGAAACGACACATAAGGACAAACAGGAAAATGCTTGTAAGGGAAACGACGGATTCAGTTTTGTTTTTATTTTCATAAAAACGTAAATCTAAGTACCTATTTCTATTTATGGCAATAGTTCGTAGCTCGACGGCAGTGTTACCTGTCAGATCGCGTCTAAACCGATATTCTTTACGCGACTGCGTCTCGTTTAGTGCTGACACATTGACTATTATTTCCATGAATAAAAAGTGACTTGACCGTCCCCGTTGACATTCGGGAGCTGGTATAATAAGTAGGAATTTACATTTCATCGGCTCATACGTCCCTCCGTTGTTTCTTGCGTTTTAAATTTTAAATTTAGCTCACTGTCCCGCATCGACTATATTATCTAGAAAACATGCGACATTTCCATGTCGAAGTTTAATTTAAAAAGTTGACGGGTAAAAATAATGGTAACGTAACCTTTAAAATTCGACATTATAACGAGTAAAGTGGCCGCGTTCTACGCTCATTAATTACATACTCATTTATGCATGTAGAGTTGAGCTTCAAGACCCACCCGCGCCATCGTCGCTGCTCTTTAATGAATTTTTAACAAAAACTTAATTAAAAATCGTATCTCGCGTGTTCGAAGGAAATGAACTCATTCTTTGGACTCGCTGACTGACGGCCGAACTGACGGGCCCGTCATTATGCAGAGCGTCCACCTTATCTTGACCCGCGATGCCCCCTATTGCATCCACGAAATTGTGGCCCCCGGCGGAACCAACGTGCAGTCAAAGGTCAACCGTCACTGGTGCAGGTTGTATGTTTTGGGAATTTTGTAGTTGACGAGGTATGCGGTAAATGTTATTACGCACTTAATTATTAATTATTATTGGTTCATGTAGTAACGTTAACTTCGATTACTCGGTAATAAGCGTTTAATAATAAATACATGTTTGGGATCGGAAAATTGTTTTATGCAAAAGTAGAATAACTATGTATTGCAACAAAGTTTTATGCAATCCATAAAGTTGTTCAAGAAACTATAAAATCAGAGAGCGTATATCACAGTACATTGTAAAACAATGTGCATCTTCTAAAACCAATACAACGAAGTAAATAGAAACTCATACCGGGTATACACAGGTTTGATGGTAATTCAAAAATTCTATTGTATTCGAATCATATCGCATACATCGGAAAGAAGGGCTTGTAAACATTTTTTCACGTCCACTAGGTGTATTGAGGTGGCAAAAAGTGTAAAAAGCCTCGCATGTAGGTATGAAGACGCTGGCTTCAACAAAACCAACACGGGGCGGCCACAAATTGGCGGTTCAGCGAGACGGGCACGTCGTGACTGCGCCGCCGCGCCGCGGGCGCATCCACTTACAGAGAACAGATCATGAGCGGAGCGGAGAGCGGGAACCAACTGCAGAAGGAAATCTATACTAATATTATAAAGCTGAAGAGTTTGTTTGTTTGTTTGTTTGGTTGAACGCGCTAATCTCAGGATCTACTAGTTCGAATTGAAAAAATCTTTTTGTGTTGGATAGTCCATTTATCGAGGAAGGCTATAGGCCCATGCGAAGCCGAGTCGGGTTGCTAGTGTTTTAATATAGATCTCTGAAGTAGAGGCTATTGTAACAAACCTTGAAGAATTCAAAAGCTTTACTTTGGTGGTGATACAACAGACTTTATCTTTGATAATAATATTATGAAACTAAAGAATTTGTTTATTTGCACGTGCTGATCTACAGAATTACTGGTCCGATCTCGAAAATTTTAATATAAAAAAGGGATCTGTAGTAAAATTGATGCAGACGAATTCGCGGGATAAACCTATAGTTAGGTACGAAAACGCTAAGTGACATATGAAGCAAAAGTTGGAGTTATGATAGTTTTGTGAGGCTGTGCAACTAGTGATAGATTGGATTAAAAGATTTAAAGACGCTGACTCTGATTGCAGAGAAAACTTCAATATCTAAGTCAATCACAAAAGACTATAAAACAATCAGTAAATTAACTAGTGTAAAAATAATGACACACCATCTTTTTGTTGTGAATCATTTGAAGTTCGTTATTTGTGAAAACGGTACGACATTAATTTAAAATATGTGTTTTGAAACTTTACGTGCTTACGTGTTGAATAATGTAAAAATAGTAAGAACAAATAACGAGATAGAAACAGTCGATATAAAATACATCTCGTTAGAAGAACGTCCTAATAATTCAAAAAGTACAAAATTATTTATTACGCGCTCATAAATTGTGTTAATAGACAGCGCAATAAGCCCGCACCCTTACGAGTCCAGTACGATTATTTGCTCAGTAATGGTAGAAATCCATTAAACAAGCTCCTTTTAGTGATTGAACAAGTACAAAGACTAGAATGCATTTTTGAATTGCATCCAGCCAATTTACAGGCACTAAATTGCATAGGATGGAAATGTGAATCCCTTTTTGGTTATTTTTTTATCGTAGTGCGAAATTAATTTGAGTGCAGAATTATGCTTAATTCACTCAAGTTGATTATTGTGGGAATGTTTATTGAGTTATATTGTTCGTAAATTAAAGGGATTTATTGGAAAATAAGTAGGTGCTTTCCCTAAACGTTGCTGCACTTACAAACTCAAGAATAATTTTAGGGGGCCCAGCATGAACGCGCGTATTTCCTAGCTAAACAATATTTGACATAAATTCGTTCGGTTTTCAAAATTGGAAATATCCATTTTGCACATAATGTATTTTTTTAGTTTAAGGTAAAGTTAGACAATTAAAATAATTAAAATCATCAACATAGCTCTCCAAGTTGGCATAATCCGTAAATGTATCTTTTATCGGGTACATTTTGGAGAGTGTGCTTTGGAATTGCACAACTTAATTCCCCCATCCCCATTCCATCACCGGACGAGCAGGGATACGGCGAACCGTCACCGCTATACGGTTGAAGTTCCACGGTCTCGAACCAAGCGCTTTACTTCCACATTTATTGTGCGAACTGCCAGACTGTGGAATTCACTGCCCGCCTCTCTATTCCCCGATACATATAATCTGGGTATCTTCAAGGCACGAGTGAACCGGTTTATTCTAGGCAAGCGTGCTCCACCTTAGGCCGCATCATCACTTAAGATCAGGTGAGTTGCGGTCAAACGCAAGCCTATAACAATAAATAAAAAAAAAAATGTGCCTCTTTAATGAAAATATGACGTTTACGAATTATGTTAACTTGGAAAGTTATGTTGTTGATTTTAATTAAGTATTATAATTCTGCGAAAAGTCGAGACTGATGGAAGGAATGGAGGGAGGGCTTTGCCCTGCAGTGGGACAGTACGGGTATGTAATTCCGACCGGTATTTATACAATTTTCAACTCTTATCAATTAATCAATGAAAATTGCTAGAGTACATTGCTGTTCTGCGTACGGTAACCGTTACAGTTGGTACCTTCAATGCTTTTGTCAACCTAACAACTGTTGAACGTTCGGTTGTTAGGTTATTTTTCCCATAAATCCTATATTATTCTGACAGAGACCGTCAGAGAAGATGGTAGTAATTTTTAAGTGCTGTTTTACAACCCACGGCAATGCATTTTGACCTCTTCACTGTCTAGCATCATAGTAGAATTTATTGTCGATGAAAAATATTATGGGAATTTAGTCACAGTTCTGGGCTTTACTTCGCAAGAAACGTCTCGATAATTTAGTGGGCTGTTAGAAATATAGGTGATAAAATACTCATATCTTCTTGTGTCACACAAGTAGTTAAATAATATTTATGAACACAGATGACAGTTTTATTGTTCGGCTGCAGAAATAAGAAGGCTTATTGGATTTGAAGTAAACGGTTACACGTTTACTTCAAATCCAATAAGCCTTCTTATTTGCTTTGCTTGAATATTTTGTTGCTGAAATTGTTGAAAGAATGACTTGAAAGAAATGGCATTTTGGCCACAGGAGGTATGTGCAAAGATGGCTAAAGGCTAGTAATTATGTACATTGAAGAATGAGTTTATTGTTGGAACGAAGTTCCTTATCGCGGGGCTAGACGGAAAAAAATAATACCAAAAATTAAGACCAAAAGTTGTAACGACACTTTTTGCTATAGTTGTAAGCCGTGCGGCGAGCGTGTGTTTGTTTAAGCGCGTGTGTTTTTTGTGGGGAGGGGAGGAATAACAATGGGTAGGGGGAGGGGAGGGTTAGGTTAGGGGGGGGAGGGTGGTGGGGGTTAGGGAGATTTGGTTAGGGGGTGTTGGCTAGGAGGAGGGGGAGGGGGGGGGTTAGGCTAGGGGGGGGTTTGGTTAGGGGTTTTTTTTGTCTTTTTAGTCTTTATAGGTCAAGTTAAGTTATATATTCCTTCCTTTTTATTCCTTCCTTTTATATATTCCTTTCCCAATTCCTTCACTAATTAATCGAAAGGAACTTCGTTCTATCCGGGTGTCCCTCGACACCTCTCAAGTTTTTTTTTATTTAATTTCGTCACATGAGTGTGAATGTAAATAATATTATTATTATACTGTCGAAGGATAGAAATAAAAAATATCAGGAATTACAGTAATCAACAAATTGTACTGTGGTTCTCGATTATATCTAGGTACTTATATGAGGGATCCAGGCCCAAATTCGATGATGTATTCACAAAACATTAAGTACTTACCTAAGTTTACAAAACTGATTAGATTACTCTTTGTTGGTCTCACGAACTACGAAACTCATCGTTATTGAAATCATCATCATCAGATTTTAGCGTTGAATATTTCAAAATTATCGCTTGTTCATTAAACATTTATGTTACTAACATTCTCTTTACCAATATTTAAATTATTTCCACTTTAAGCGCAAACAGGAAAATGCTTGTAAGGGAAACGACGGATTCAGTTTTGTTTTTATTTTCATAAAAACGTAAATCTAAGTACCTATTTCTATTTATGGCAATAGTTCGTAGCTCGACGGCAGTGTTACCTGTCAGATCGCGTCTAAACCGATATTCTTTACGCGACTGCGTCTCGTTTAGTGCTGACACATTGACTATTATTTCCATGAATAAAAAGTGACTTGACCGTCCCCGTTGACATTCGGGAGCTGGTATAATAAGTAGGAATTTACATTTCATCGGCTCATACGTCCCTCCGTTGTTTCTTGCGTTTTAAATTTTAAATTTAGCTCACTGTCCCGCATCGACTATATTATCTAGAAAACATGCGACATTTCCATGTCGAAGTTTAATTTAAAAAGTTGACGGGTAAAAATAATGGTAACGTAACCTTTAAAATTCGACATTATAACGAGTAAAGTGGCCGCGTTCTACGCTCATTAATTACATACTCATTTATGCATGTAGAGTTGAGCTTCAAGACCCACCCGCGCCATCGTCGCTGCTCTTTAATGAATTTTTAACAAAAACTTAATTAAAAATCGTATCTCGCGTGTTCGAAGGAAATGAACTCATTCTTTGGACTCGCTGACTGACGGCCGAACTGACGGGCCCGTCATTATGCAGAGCGTCCACCTTATCTTGACCCGCGATGCCCCCTATTGCATCCACGAAATTGTGGCCCCCGGCGGAACCAACGTGCAGTCAAAGGTCAACCGTCACTGGTGCAGGTTGTATGTTTTGGGAATTTTGTAGTTGACGAGGTATGCGGTAAATGTTATTACGCACTTAATTATTAATTATTATTGGTTCATGTAGTAACGTTAACTTCGATTACTCGGTAATAAGCGTTTAATAATAAATACATGTTTGGGATCGGAAAATTGTTTTATGCAAAAGTAGAATAACTATGTATTGCAACAAAGTTTTATGCAATCCATAAAGTTGTTCAAGAAACTATAAAATCAGAGAGCGTATATCACAGTACATTGTAAAACAATGTGCATCTTCTAAAACCAATACAACGAAGTAAATAGAAACTCATACCGGGTATACACAGGTTTGATGGTAATTCAAAAATTCTATTGTATTCGAATCATATCGCATACATCGGAAAGAAGGGCTTGTAAACATTTTTTCACGTCCACTAGGTGTATTGAGGTGGCAAAAAGTGTAAAAAGCCTCGCATGTAGGTATGAAGACGCTGGCTTCAACAAAACCAACACGGGGCGGCCACAAATTGGCGGTTCAGCGAGACGGGCACGTCGTGACTGCGCCGCCGCGCCGCGGGCGCATCCACTTACAGAGAACAGATCATGAGCGGAGCGGAGAGCGGGAACCAACTGCAGAAGGAAATCTATACTAATATTATAAAGCTGAAGAGTTTGTTTGTTTGTTTGTTTGGTTGAACGCGCTAATCTCAGGATCTACTAGTTCGAATTGAAAAAATCTTTTTGTGTTGGATAGTCCATTTATCGAGGAAGGCTATAGGCCCATGCGAAGCCGAGTCGGGTTGCTAGTGTTTTAATATAGATCTCTGAAGTAGAGGCTATTGTAACAAACCTTGAAGAATTCAAAAGCTTTACTTTGGTGGTGATACAACAGACTTTATCTTTGATAATAATATTATGAAACTAAAGAATTTGTTTATTTGCACGTGCTGATCTACAGAATTACTGGTCCGATCTCGAAAATTTTAATATAAAAAAGGGATCTGTAGTAAAATTGATGCAGACGAATTCGCGGGATAAACCTATAGTTAGGTACGAAAACGCTAAGTGACATATGAAGCAAAAGTTGGAGTTATGATAGTTTTGTGAGGCTGTGCAACTAGTGATAGATTGGATTAAAAGATTTAAAGACGCTGACTCTGATTGCAGAGAAAACTTCAATATCTAAGTCAATCACAAAAGACTATAAAACAATCAGTAAATTAACTAGTGTAAAAATAATGACACACCATCTTTTTGTTGTGAATCATTTGAAGTTCGTTATTTGTGAAAACGGTACGACATTAATTTAAAATATGTGTTTTGAAACTTTACGTGCTTACGTGTTGAATAATGTAAAAATAGTAAGAACAAATAACGAGATAGAAACAGTCGATATAAAATACATCTCGTTAGAAGAACGTCCTAATAATTCAAAAAGTACAAAATTATTTATTACGCGCTCATAAATTGTGTTAATAGACAGCGCAATAAGCCCGCACCCTTACGAGTCCAGTACGATTATTTGCTCAGTAATGGTAGAAATCCATTAAACAAGCTCCTTTTAGTGATTGAACAAGTACAAAGACTAGAATGCATTTTTGAATTGCATCCAGCCAATTTACAGGCACTAAATTGCATAGGATGGAAATGTGAATCCCTTTTTGGTTATTTTTTTATCGTAGTGCGAAATTAATTTGAGTGCAGAATTATGCTTAATTCACTCAAGTTGATTATTGTGGGAATGTTTATTGAGTTATATTGTTCGTAAATTAAAGGGATTTATTGGAAAATAAGTAGGTGCTTTCCCTAAACGTTGCTGCACTTACAAACTCAAGAATAATTTTAGGGGGCCCAGCATGAACGCGCGTATTTCCTAGCTAAACAATATTTGACATAAATTCGTTCGGTTTTCAAAATTGGAAATATCCATTTTGCACATAATGTATTTTTTTAGTTTAAGGTAAAGTTAGACAATTAAAATAATTAAAATCATCAACATAGCTCTCCAAGTTGGCATAATCCGTAAATGTATCTTTTATCGGGTACATTTTGGAGAGTGTGCTTTGGAATTGCACAACTTAATTCCCCCATCCCCATTCCATCACCGGACGAGCAGGGATACGGCGAACCGTCACCGCTATACGGTTGAAGTTCCACGGTCTCGAACCAAGCGCTTTACTTCCACATTTATTGTGCGAACTGCCAGACTGTGGAATTCACTGCCCGCCTCTCTATTCCCCGATACATATAATCTGGGTATCTTCAAGGCACGAGTGAACCGGTTTATTCTAGGCAAGCGTGCTCCACCTTAGGCCGCATCATCACTTAAGATCAGGTGAGTTGCGGTCAAACGCAAGCCTATAACAATAAATAAAAAAAAAAATGTGCCTCTTTAATGAAAATATGACGTTTACGAATTATGTTAACTTGGAAAGTTATGTTGTTGATTTTAATTAAGTATTATAATTCTGCGAAAAGTCGAGACTGATGGAAGGAATGGAGGGAGGGCTTTGCCCTGCAGTGGGACAGTACGGGTATGTAATTCCGACCGGTATTTATACAATTTTCAACTCTTATCAATTAATCAATGAAAATTGCTAGAGTACATTGCTGTTCTGCGTACGGTAACCGTTACAGTTGGTACCTTCAATGCTTTTGTCAACCTAACAACTGTTGAACGTTCGGTTGTTAGGTTATTTTTCCCATAAATCCTATATTATTCTGACAGAGACCGTCAGAGAAGATGGTAGTAATTTTTAAGTGCTGTTTTACAACCCACGGCAATGCATTTTGACCTCTTCACTGTCTAGCATCATAGTAGAATTTATTGTCGATGAAAAATATTATGGGAATTTAGTCACAGTTCTGGGCTTTACTTCGCAAGAAACGTCTCGATAATTTAGTGGGCTGTTAGAAATATAGGTGATAAAATACTCATATCTTCTTGTGTCACACAAGTAGTTAAATAATATTTATGAACACAGATGACAGTTTTATTGTTCGGCTGCAGAAATAAGAAGGCTTATTGGATTTGAAGTAAACGGTTACACGTTTACTTCAAATCCAATAAGCCTTCTTATTTGCTTTGCTTGAATATTTTGTTGCTGAAATTGTTGAAAGAATGACTTGAAAGAAATGGCATTTTGGCCACAGGAGGTATGTGCAAAGATGGCTAAAGGCTAGTAATTATGTACATTGAAGAATGAGTTTATTGTTGGAACGAAGTTCCTTATCGCGGGGCTAGACGGAAAAAAATAATACCAAAAATTAAGACCAAAAGTTGTAACGACACTTTTTGCTATAGTTGTAAGCCGTGCGGCGAGCGTGTGTTTGTTTAAGCGCGTGTGTTTTTTGTGGGGAGGGGAGGAATAACAATGGGTAGGGGGAGGGGAGGGTTAGGTTAGGGGGGGGAGGGTGGTGGGGGTTAGGGAGATTTGGTTAGGGGGTGTTGGCTAGGAGGAGGGGGAGGGGGGGGGTTAGGCTAGGGGGGGGTTTGGTTAGGGGTTTTTTTTGTCTTTTTAGTCTTTATAGGTCAAGTTAAGTTATATATTCCTTCCTTTTTATTCCTTCCTTTTATATATTCCTTTCCCAATTCCTTCACTAATTAATCGAAAGGAACTTCGTTCTATCCGGGTGTCCCTCGACACCTCTCAAGTTTTTTTTTATTTAATTTCGTCACATGAGTGTGAATGTAAATAATATTATTATTATACTGTCGAAGGATAGAAATAAAAAATATCAGGAATTACAGTAATCAACAAATTGTACTGTGGTTCTCGATTATATCTAGGTACTTATATGAGGGATCCAGGCCCAAATTCGATGATGTATTCACAAAACATTAAGTACTTACCTAAGTTTACAAAACTGATTAGATTACTCTTTGTTGGTCTCACGAACTACGAAACTCATCGTTATTGAAATCATCATCATCAGATTTTAGCGTTGAATATTTCAAAATTATCGCTTGTTCATTAAACATTTATGTTACTAACATTCTCTTTACCAATATTTAAATTATTTCCACTTTAAGCTCATACATAAAAAACGCAAATGTTTCAAAAGGCCAGTACAAAAACTTCATGAAACTAACAAAAAATGTTCACATACATTGCGTAAACTGTTCCATTACAGTTTGATTACGGGCACGCAACGAGCAGTGTTTTGTTCAGCAAAAAGCACAGTGTATGACCGTCACCGGACTTCATTTACATATAGTGAACATAAATTCTCGTTTGTAAGAACACACTGGCACTTTTATTGTGCAGTCTTCGTTGCCAGCAAAAAACTGTCAGTTTTTTTAACGAGATAGACCACCGCTATATGGCGACCTTTGATCGGGTCTATACAAATATTAATTCTTCGCATGTTGAAGCAGTGAACTAATCGTTTTTTATTGGTCACGGCGCTTGTACGGTCGTGAGCTTTTTATGTGGGAGGTATTGATTCTATAGGCAATTTGACGAGTATGGATATGCATAGAACTAGTATTACTTGTGTATCTGATTTAATATCGCGCCCGCTTCGAAAAGAGCGTAAGTGACCGAGTGTGGGACTTTGATTCGAATTCCTGATTTGAACCGAAGCTAAATTATATTGAATCACACACTAAAAGTGTTAAGTGTGAGATAAAATTGTGCGATAAGAATTACTAATGCGATTTTAATGCAGTTATCACTTGTTTTTACTTCGAACAAATTGTTAGCTCAATTTAAAAAGAGGATTGTTATATCGAAACATATGTCCTCATATCTCAGTTGAATATAAACGAGTGTTATTTTAGGGATGTTGATAAGGAGCACTTTAGCAAACCCTTTCCTTTCAGTTTTATTTGGGTTTCATAAAATGATATCCTCGTAAGTAACAAACGTACTGCGTAATGGAGCAAATATTGTTTGTTGCGTATGAGTTTTGGGTATTGTTTAAATATTTCGAGATTTTGTGTAAACAATATAACTGGCGTACGTTTACATTGGCGGACTCGTAAACGACAAACGGGCAATGTTCTTAGGAAACAGTAAACATTATTTAATTTTATAAATACGGACGCAAACGCTGCGGATCCGGGAATGGCCGTTTTCATAATCTCAGTCTGCGAGAACATGCTCATATTTCACGTTTGATCATCAAAAACGTTGTAAAATTGATTTACAACAGCCTCAGAGTGATTGCAGCGTCAATATATAAACGGGAACGCTAAAATTGCATGAGATATTCAATGAACGCTCATTCATTTGTTAATTTTGTACACCGCAGTAATATTTAGTGGCAGTAAATATTACGGCTATAAAACAGTTCAGAATGCTCTTAATATTTTAGCTCCCGTTATTTTAGTTGTCGGATTTTTATGTGTTTTTACATATTATATATTATGGTAATAGGAAGTTATGACACACATTGGTGCTATATTGTTTATAAACAACGCATTTGTTTGTAATTCTTATTACAAAACTGTGTGTATAGAAAACATCGGGGAATAAATCAGATGTCTGCAGACCTGCCCCGGGTTCGTCCATGTTGGCGGTCGGGATGGGAACCCTATAATCAGTGAAAGGTTTTTCTGGTATGGATGTCTTTCGAGTGTTATTGTAAAATAAATCAATAACACGTTTAGAATACACATTTGTTGGCTATGTTCTCAATACGAAAGCATCAGTTGTGGTCGTGATTCTATGGTTAATTAATTTAATTCATGTTCTCTTATAAGCTTATCCTTCGTTCAAATGTTGAATGAAATGTTAGTTACCTGAAGACCAATTCCCGTAATTAAAAATGTTCAAAATCTAGTCCAAACCCATCTCAACGAAAATCAAAGTCAAGAACTTATCGAAAATGTCTGTAAATAAAAGGTATTTTTGACAGATTCAGACTGACATTAGAATGCAAGAATATGAACTCAAGCAGACACAATAGTTAAACAATCGCAATATGACTCCCGAGAGTCATATCAACAGTCAAGCGAGAGATAAGTGGGCTAATTCACGTAACTAAAGAAGTGCTGATGCAGTGCAGTTGGACTTAAGTTTCGATCAAAACAACGCTTTTCGTATTCTCTACCGCTGTCAACACGCTCGCGTCAAGTTCGCATGACGCGAGCGCAATAATAGCATTCTACTGTTGCGCGTTTTTGGTGCATGCTTCGGAACGCAACATGATAAGTATTCCACTATTCGTTTAAAGTCTTAAAATGACAGTTAAAAACCACTAAAATCTGTACCTACTGGGGTATTATTAATATAATGATAACGTCATATTCATTGAAATGTAATCGATCGATATTTTTTCTCTCATTTGGCTACACCATAAGTAAGTTTGGTAGAGTTTGGTCGTCGTACAGTTGACATGCAGTTCACGCGCAGCGTTTATCACTCAAACT
The DNA here is from genome assembly GCA_947361185.1 of Charanyca ferruginea. NCBI lineage: Eukaryota > Metazoa > Arthropoda > Insecta > Lepidoptera > Noctuidae > Charanyca > Charanyca ferruginea. Next base: position 17,417,341 of record OX376068.1, on the reverse strand, counting down.
TGAACTTAACTGCAACTGCACTACAACTTCATCGGCGCGTCATAAAATTAAGTGAATTAGCCCTAAGAACTCCTAAAATTTACAAGAATTATTTCTCTTTCATAGCTGTTTTAGATTTTAAAACGGCTATGAAATATCACAAACAAAACAATATACAACTTTTCAACTGTGTTTAACACAACGTAACTTTATTCAAGCTGTTTGTCCACAAAGTTTATATGAAATGTTTTCTTTCAATAAACAAAGCTGAAAATCACGTTGTCCTTGTCTGGCAGTCACATCTGTTGTGTGATCGCTTGTTCGGATCGCGAACAGTTTTATGTGGGTATAAATACTGGTCGATCTGTCCCCGTGGTCGCTTGCTTTGCGAAAGGTTGCCTTCATTATGTCACGGACGAATGAATAGGGTGCAACTTTACTGTTGATACTAAAATTTAGACAAGTTAAGGTAGTATTTCTGCTGATTTTATGATGGTGATACGTCTAGACGATTACTATTTTTTTCTGTTTTATCCAGAAAAGAATTAGAAAAGTAAGTAATATAAAATCACTATCTAATTTTAAATATATCACATAGTAATTTTCAGCTTCTTCCGTATGGTGTCGGATAAAGAATAGCACCATCGCATATCTTCCCGTGTTGTAAGAGGCGACTAAGGTACTCACCAGAGAATGGGCAGCAGCGTTCTCTGTGCCCTTGTAACAACCATACTGCGATCGCCAACCCGCCTGCCAAGCGTGGCAAATTATGGCAACTCCCCCCCCCCCCCCGCCTTGGTGCAGGCCTATGTCCAGCAGTCAGCACGGTCAGCACTTTCGGCTGAAATATTGATGAATTTTCAGCTACACTCTAACACAATTACAATGAACGGTGTTTTATTTATACTTACTTAGAAACTATATCCCTCTTAGAAACTTCTACCAAGCACAAACTGTTATTTTTTTATCATTTACCGAAAACAAACTCACTTCACTCACACACACTCACTCACTCACTTGACTCATGTCTCTTCTGCGAAAATGACAATATCAGCAACACCAATTCAAGCTTTCTTCATCCTGATCTTCACCAGCTGTCCTAGTCAGGTCGGCAGCCCATCTGGCTGAGGGGCGTAGCATGCAACGTCTGCCGGAACTTCAGATCTAAAGAAGAAAAAAAGTTAGTCAATTAAGAACTGTTTGTTTTCATAGATAAATAACATAAAATAAAAAAGAATACAAAAATAAGCGATACGGTTAATTCATGTGAGCAATTTGCGCCTGCAAATATACCACTTTCTAAGTTAGGGATTAAATTGTTGTATAGAAATCTAAGGCCAGATCTCGTTGAACGAATAACCTACGGCACAGCTGACACAGACGGCTTTGCGGCCATCATGCGCAAACGGTGCGCATCTATCATGCGCCGTACGCGCGACAGTCCCAATAGCATCCTGCGCGCGTTGGCGGACCGGTGGGACTCTCCGATGCTGACTCGTTGGATACGCCTGCACGCAGTCGTATAGTGATTTGCCACCATCATCGGGAAGTCCACCCGGATCTGCCTTACTATTTTATGTTTGTCAGTCAATTAATTATTACTAACACAAGTTTCTAAGTTCGCAATAGTACTAACAAATATGAATGTTGAATCTGAAATAAATGATTATTATTATTATTATTTCCATTTATTATTCATCTATACATATAATTTACATTTTTAAATATTAATAAAAAAAAATAAAACATTTAAAAATATAAAAAATAGTAGCCCACCGGTATCGGGAACAGGGTCCAAGCTACCGGCGGTCAGGGCTCCAAAGAGAGAAATCTCCTGACAATGCGGGCCGTGTCCAGAAGTACTGCCTTCTGAATCAAGCCCTTGATCCAGCCGCCTAACGAGAGCCTCCTTAGATGTTGGTCGAGGCTCTTGGCAATTAAGCCATTGGCTGTAACAACTATCGGCACAATGATCGCCGAGTCCACACCCCACATGTCGACAACCTCGCGGGCCAAGTCAAGATACTTTATTTGCTTGTCTTTTTCGGCCTTCACGAGGTTCACATCATGTGGGACTGCTATGTCAATAATCATTGCGCGCCTCTCCAATCGATCCACCACCACTAAATCAGGCTTATTGGCTACAATAGTCCTGTCAGTGATGATGGATCGATCCCAGTACAATGTGACATTGCCGTTTTCAAGAACTGGATCGGGCACATACCTGTAGTATGGTACTTCTGATTCCACGAGGTTGTATTTCAGAGCAAGTTGCTGATGGATAATCCTGGCCACAAGGTTGTGCCTATGCAAATACTCTTCGTTAGCAAGACGAGAACATCCAGAGATAATGTGACGGATTGATTCTCCAGGCCGGTGACATGCCCGACAAATGTCAACCGTGCCATCCCTCACAATAAATCTCCGGTAGTTATTCGTCAAAATAACTTCGTCCATAATTGCACAGACAAAACCTTCGGTTTCTCCAAACAGATCACTGAATCGTAGCCAGGACACAGACGCTAAGAAATCCACATCGGGCCCATGTAGGGCCCGGAAAAAGCGTCCGTGAAGCTCCTTACTCTTCCAAACCTCCTCGCGATCATTAGTCTCAAGCACTACAGGCTTGCACCAGTTCTCTTTAGCCAAGGAGAGCGGGGCTTCTAGGAAATATTCCCTGAGACTGCATATCGCACGGTTGTGGAGGGTCTTAGCATTTAAGAAGCCACGACCTCCACTTCCTATTATTATTATTATTACAGCTATTTTTAATTTCCAAAAGGCAAGCAGGTCCACTATCTTTATAAAGTTAGTCTGTGTACAAACTCAACGGCATTATCGTCTACGATCAAAGAATACGACAAACTTCTATGTGACGCCGCGACCGGCCGCAGAGTTTGCGCTCACTCTAATTAAACGCGCGGACTGTAGCGAAAAGATTTTGTCGCGACGATTTCAGATTTAAGTGAAACTTGTTCCTTGTCTTCCTCCACGTGTAGGTGTGTATTGTATTAAGATCCTTACGACGTCTAAAATTTTAAAAAGAATAAATAAATATGCATGTGCATTGTGCAGTTTAGCTGGCGTCGGTAGAGATTTGCTGAATTTTGTCGTCGTTTTCTGTGTGGGATTATTTTGTCGTGTCTAAGGTCTCTACCTATTTTTAACCGACTTCAAAAAGGAGGAGGTTTTCAATTCGTTCGGGCATAACTCTCTCTCTCTCATAGACGGATTTGCAAAATTATTTTTTTGTTCGGATTTATTCCGAAAAGGTCCAAATAAATTTTATCAAAATTGATTCAGTTCCTGCGAAAATCAACAAAATCCCATAAAAAAATATGATGTTTTACTTTCATCAATCTTTGGAGGACTTTCAATAACTGTTTTAAGTGTGTCGCCGTTTCTTAATGGATTTGATGTTAAGGCAATACTTAAAAGCGGAAAAAATAAGTTTTTTCAAAAAGAGAAAACCGACTTCAAAAACTAAAAAGTGATAAATAATTTTACCACAGAACACACATTACTTTAGTTTCGGAAGTCGGTAGCAAACGTAGCAATACAAACTAACAAACACAACAAAGCCACCGCTTTACCTATTTTTAGACGCACTCAACGAAATTTCTTCCAATTTATGCATCAATGCAAATATGCTTTAAGGTAACATCTTGTGGTCCAAATCCCGCATTTTAAAAATGCTTGCATTCAAATCTCAGTTTCAATCTGTCAAAAATAACTTTAATTTACCTGTCTACATTCTTTACAAAATTTATTGTTGCTAAGGCGTTATCCTAGGTGAGCGACCGAACGCGACACGACGCGACGCGACGCGATGCGGCGTAATGCGACCAATACTTCACGCGACGTGTGTCCCACGTTGTAGGTAGTCATTGTACTTATTTAGAAAGAAATACGTTTGGAGAGTTACAGCATTTATATCCGAAACAAAATCCACGTTTAATTTTAAGAGTATTGTGACTTATTACTAAGCACTTTCGGTTATATTATTGCAGCTGTTAAACGTATTATTTAACAATTTTCAAAAACCTATTTCTATTAAGGAGAGGATGTTATTGACTTTACTTTAGGGTAAAAAAACACTGGTACTTATAATAGTAAATATTTAATTATTAATAAAGTATTGTGTCGCGTCTCGTCGCGCAAAAAACAAATCTGCACTGGCCGCGTTGGGTCGCACATTGATTATGGCGACTACGTAGGCCACAAGTACATACAACGACTATTTGACATTTACGCGTCGCGTCGCATTATCGCGATTGTCGTTCACCTAGGACAACGGGTAAGATGAAATTGCGACCAGATTTTGTTTTTCTTTAATAACGGCCCTGTCTACTTATTGAACTTATGTTCCAAATTCAGCATTCAAGATAAAGTTGCCAGTTGAATCTTGGCAATTTGATATTTAACTTTTCGTTTATTTTTCTATATTATGCATAGCTCTACGTTACGTAACCGTACGTGCCAAAGTTCAGATCTTGCAGTAATTTTAGTAAACATTGGTACAAATATTTATTTAACCGCACCGAATTACTAGTTTACCTTTACCCAGATTTTGTGTAAACATTTATGAGAACAAACCGTACAAATAGTCAAATTATAATTTACAAAAATGTCGTAACTGTAGGCGGGAAGTCAAATACAAAGCCGGTTGCCATAATAGGCAATAAAAAAAAACAACTTGCATTCGTGTTGCCAGCTAAAAATGCCGTTTACATAAGACGATCATCACTCATGTGATAATAGTGTATTCATGTAAATTGTTCTCATTAGCCGTCTTGATTCTATTTGCCTTCATACAGAAGCACCGACTAAATAATTAGTTGTAATACGAACGTATTTTATTCACACCCGTGTTATTTGATTTTAGAATATTAGAACTTCGGCCATCTTATGTCAATATATTTGAATTTTGAACACCTTGCTTCTTTTTTAAAGTAAAAAGTCGTTATGAATTTAGATTCTCGCTTTGTATTTTAATGTGAAGTTATATTGAATATGAATAAAATTTGATGTTATGTGTGTTGTTGATTAAATATTTTGAGTGATTTTGAACTGTGTGGGAAAAAATACTTCGTCTTTTCACATTTATAGCAGTGTTAATGTAGGTAGGTACGTATTAAGTTAAAGTTCTTGAATTAAGTTAAAGTACTTAGGATTCATAGGCAAGTTAAATGAACCTTAAGTACCTAGTCACAATGATTTAATATATTTTCTACTTAAATGCTAGGCATGTTCCCTCGTAAAATCATTCCGTTCATGAATTCGGCTCCATTTAGTTTACGATCAGGATAACGATTCGTGTTAAAAACTCTAAATAGTTTTTTAAGTATCCATAGTCAATTAAAGGGAAAGCCAGTTGAAAAAAGTATTTTACCGTAAATTCGTTTTATCTTATCCAAAACAAGGGTTATAACGATGCACTCAAAGTATGAGCACATGATTTTGTGAATACAACCATAAAAGCACTAATGATATTATGGTGCTATTATTCAAACAAGATATTTCGAGTAATAACCCCTATGAATGGTGCCTACCTACCTTACAAGACGAGCCTTAATTGGCGGTTTTAGTGATAAAAGCCACTTTGTATTGTTATATATTACGACAGATGGACGCACGCGGAAACTTGTGAAGTTTAAACGCAAACAGAAAACCTGCTCCAACAAGTTGAGTTGTTACTCATTAATTTATGAAGCTTAATAAAATGAAACACTAATTTGAGAATAAAATATTCTTATTTACGAATTCAATAATGAAGTTTATATGAGCTGTTTAAAAAAGGACATGAATTATAACTTAGTAACGGACATCATTAAATTAATATTAATAACAGCATTAATAAAGGAAGACGGTCTTGTATTGGAGTTCTTCGTATTCGGGCCACATAGTGTTAAAACTTCGAACTCATTGAACGAAATTTGTTGGCGCTCAACGATTCAAAACCTTTTTGTTTTTTGTCTCCTTTGATGAAACACAGCCCTTACGTCTGTTGATAAATAATTTTGAATAATGAAACGTGTGTCGTTATACATCACTCTGTTGGACAATAACACGGGACTCGTACAAAGCGAGCGAAATTACATGCGGCTCATATTGACCGGCGCAAATAAATATTTTGAACTGACGTTTGGATAGGTTTTTGTCCTTTTTTTAACTAAAGACAAAGGCAATATCCGCCCACGATGCCGGACGAAGGGCACCGAAAATTATTATGGACCGTGTTCACTTTCCGAAGCATTCCACGACTAATGATTTCGAGAGATACCCTCCCCTTGAATGTAAAACGACCCCGCCCCTCGAATGAATTGAAACACTGGCTGGAATTTTTTATTTATATTTATTAATTGTTGTTTTTCGACGACTGGTGGCCGAACGGGGCAAAAACTCTTATTCTATTTTTGAAATCGTTTTATAGAATGAGAGTTTTAGATGAATTATAGCTTCGGGAACTTTGTGCCTCCCACGAAAATTCGATTATACGGTCAGAGACAAGTTTTATCTTTGTAATAATATATAGAATTAATTATATAGGTAACTTAATTGCGATTTTTGAAGCAGAAGTCACATCACTTAATTTTTATGAGCAAGTTCGATGTATAAAGAGATATGTTAATGTTGGTATTTGAATAGTGTATCAGTGGGCATGTTTTGACATTTCAATGTGGAGTAGCATCTAAATCTTGGCTAAACTTGTCCGACTCCCACACGATGCATGAACGTATTATGGCGGACAATGTCTGTTGCTAAGTATAATTTATTGGCATTATATTTCAGTGTTATAGTAACGAAGTAGTAACAAGATTAGCATTAATGTGAACTAATTAATATTGATATTAGTAAAGTAGCAGCTAATAAAGTGTATCGTTTGTTATTTATCGCCTATGAGCAGGAAGCAAAAATAATTAATTAAGTTTCTAATGTCCTATTAAACATTTACCTTCCTCTTTTATTTAAGTCCTTAATTTATAAGAACTTTTTCAACAGTGCGCTCCATATAAAAGTAGTTTAGTCATATTTTGGTGTATTATAGTGTTTATACTTAAGTACCTACCGAATTCAGCCCGATAAAATGTTTAAGAATATGATAAAGGTACTAGTTTTGTGGTTACCCAGTTTCATTTAACTTAATTTTAAAACAATGTTTTTTAAACTTCGAACGAGATTTCGAATTGAATTGAATTCAAAATACGACATTTGTTAGATCTATTTATTTTTTATTATCGCTCAATTTTAGCAAAAAGTATCGCATCCTGTCGTTCAACGGTTCAAGTATAGAAATTTCTATTCTCTAAACTGCCTATACTTACCGTCAAGACAGTTATTTTGAATATCCCCATTTATTAGGGTGGCATAACACATCAAAACATCTAGTTACGCCAATTTCATACGTTAATGAGCGGATCCCTGTACCTACTTACATTAAAGTTCCTGCTTATGAATACTGCAACCAAACTGTGAAGCGTGAAACTACTAGCAAAGAATAATATTTATAACTCCGCTTGTGTGTACACACTTTATTGGCTGGGCGCTTTTAATATTGAAGAATGAAAACTTCAGTGACTTTTGACACATTGTTTGTAAACTAATGTGATTTTTGAGCACTTACCAATGTGGCTCATTGGTTAATAATAATATTACGGAAACCAGTACACAGAGGGTTGATTTTGGATGGACTTGCATAGTGCACTGGGTCTCACTTTTATTTTAAGATTGCAACGAGCCATTGCGAAATAACTTCGATTTTTGACACGCCATTCAAAAATTCGGAATCCAATGAGCCCGCGATGATTATATAAACGCATATTGTTCCACTGCAGGGTGAAAACTTCTCATACAAAAAAACCAAAGGGAAGAAAAACAAAAAAAAAATTGAAGCATAGAATTTTATAGCTTTTTACACCATAGAAACTTTTTTTTATGAAACATAATTATTGTTATTAAAAACATGGTATCTAGAAATATATACAAGTCTTAAAAATCTAAATAATAATATTATGTACAATTCCAAGAAAAAGGCATAGGAGCTCAAAGGGCATCAAAAAACTCGTGCACATCGCTGTCAACGGGACACGTCCCAACAGGCTGGCAGCATTGCCACGCCCTATGGCAATGCTGATTCTTTGACCCAACAATAGACCAGCCTTCGGATCACATGAAGAGTCGACCAGCCGCTTGGACTATTGATTTGAACTTGGAACAAAACGATTTGCGATTTATAAATCCGAAGACATGTAATTTAAACATTTATGTTCGACACAGTATATTAAATTATTATGTTATTATAAAGTACCTAATATTTATAACAGTAGCCAGAGTCGTGACTGTAAGTAATAGAGTTACTTCCGCTATGAAATCATACTGGTGAATCACGTGATATTTACTATTAAGTCACTATGGGTAATATTATGTGAGGTCAAAAGAATATGTGCTGTTATACCAGGAAAAAATATCTTTCCCACGACTTCAAGTCAGAACGTTAATGATCTAATAATTGCTGTATAATGTCGAATAATTATTATTATTGGTATAAAAATAATTGGAAATATTGTAGGGTGCACAAGTTTTGACCAAATAAGGTAGATAATACAATTAAGTGGCAATGTTGCAAGGGACTAATATAATTTTTTGTTACTCTATGAGGTCTTTTCCGACTTTTTGTTTTAATAACAATAATATGTGGGGACATTTCACACACGGCCATCTGACCCCAAACTAGGGAGACCCTGTACTATAGGTGTCAGACAGCTGATATACATACACAAATACATTTTAAATGCATACATATATAGATAAACAAGACCCAGACACAAGGCAAACATATGTGCTCATCACACAAATATTTACCCTGGGCGGGAATCGAATCCGCAACACGCTGCGCAACAGTCGATCGCTCAGCCACTGCGCCAACCAAGTCATCAATATTATTTATGTAGTATTTTATTATTAAACACAGTATATAACATGGTTTTGTTCAAATAGAATAATAATTATCATAATTTAGTTTATTTTCTCTCATAAAGGACACTCCTACAATTTGTATATTTAAACAATTTTGCTTTAATCTAGAACCTTTGTAAGAGCTGGAGTCTGTACTGGGTTCGGGACCTGTATGACAGATCTCCAGGCTCACACCCTTTTAAATATTATCATATTAACGGCATCCTAATTCCGATTATATATAATACTATTTTCAGACAATTTACATTAGAATTAACAAATAATAAGGTAATCATGTGTCATGCATGGTCAAATAAGATTTTTCTACTACATTACGAGAGTTTATGAGCCAGAAGACATATTTATAGGTACTTAGGCTACACGTTTTTGTCAACGTTGACAAAATCATAAAAATAAAGGAAATCCTCAATAACAGACATTAATATTTTGTCGGGAAATCATCAATTTTAATTTTAAAATATTTTCATAACCGCTTCGGTATTTCTGCGCAAACTATCAGTAACTGTCACTCATATTATTGCTAATCATAGCTCACGGCTCAGGTCTCTACGCTATAAAAAATATTGAATATTAAAATAGGCTATAACGAAAGATGACACGTAGTTTAAAAATAGCACATTAGATACCTATACAATATTTCGTTGACATACCACGAATTCATAGATGCAATTACATAATTACTTAAGGCTACATAATACTTGTTACGTTAAAAGAAAAAAGACAGTAGAATAAAACGGCATTCATTGTAGTGAATGACTAACTGATTAATGACTAATGATTCATTTGACTTTGACTTTGAGTGAAGTCAGGACAACGTGGCGTAGGTATGATACCTTTTTACGACTTTCAAAGGTCCTTGAAAAATCTCTGAAAACAAATGAAGATCTAATAGTAAATATATCTTCACTAACTTGATGACACGGTTGGCGCGGGGGCTGAGCGGTTATCTGCTGCACTGCGTGTCGCGGGTTCGATTCCCATACCGAACAAATATTTCTATGCCCTAGAGGTAATTGTTCGAAATCTGGTTATTTGTGTATGTAAGTTATTTGTAGGGCCAAAAATATTAATTACATGTAAAAAGGTATAGACTCATCAAGCCATACCAAACTGCCAAATTTTCCCAATCGAATATGAACCTAACCAAAGAAACTTGACAGATTGTTGTAGCATGATGTACTGGCCTCTGTACATACATAATGTTACTTACACAAGATTCGAACTCCAAAAATGCACTAGCGGACAACATAAATAACTATATAAATAATATATTTGGTGCTTAGAGAATTTGGTGATACGGGAAACGTCGTGATTCGAACTTCAAAAATGCACTAGCGGACAACATAAATAACCATATTAATAATATATTAGGTGATACAGGAAACTTAATAGATTTCGAGATTGTCGGGACACAACATACATCCGTTGATACCGACGCGAATCAAAGCTCAAGTGAGCCAATTAGCATAATCGCATCGTAACGTAACCTATCTGCATCACTTTTCACCGTAAGTGGTCGGTCCCGGGTGGCCTGTGTGCTGCGAAGAAAACTCTTCCAACTCCACCCCACCCACCACCACCCAGCTTCGTTCAACCCCTGGAACACCTGCCACTCGGAAGTGATTTGTAGTGGCCTATATGGAAAGTGCTCAATAGACTGCGCAACCAGGTAGGCCGCTGCAAACACAACCTAGCAAAATGGGGGATTATAGATCCCACCGACACCCGGTGTGAGTGCGGTGCTCCTGACCAGACAATGGCCCTCTTACTGCAGTGTCCAAAGTGCCCCTACACCTGCACCTAACAGGATATTAAAAACGCCACTAATGCTGGGATAAATGTAGCTACCTACAGGGTCCAAGTAGTATAACAAAAAAAACCATTGATTCGAAAAGAAGAAGACCATTTTACAAGTAAAGTGCGGCCAATAAAGCACAGATAAGTAGCTGTCTACATAAGTAGCTTAAAATGTCAGGTATCATGCATAATTTAGAGTCGTAAGTCGTATCTGAAACTATAATTGCGATGCACTGAAACGTAAGACGATGGCAAGGTAAATTGAAATGAAGGGTGATTGCCAGACGATTAGAAATATCGATATCGATTGCCGACGTTACCATCCGACCAATTGGTCATTGTGTGCTCCTCCACTGCAAAGCCCGTCATTATAAACAAAAAGAACCGGGCTAATGATAACGGCTCCCCGACGCTTACTCGTGCCAGCCCGCGTCGCTGAGACTGTAGCTTTAAATTCGTCCCTAAGTAATGGAAATCCGATCCAGCCTGTCCCTTTGCTGTCCTCCCCCAGCGACGCCTTAAGCCGAGGCTCGTACCCCACAAGGGGTGCCCTTAGCGTGTAGTCGCTTAGTTTGTAAGTTTTTTGCCCTGGTTGGAGGCCCTAAAAATAATATTTTTTAAGGCAGCACAGGAAAGTCCGGTTATGCAGCCGACAACCTCCTAGGTTGACTTGCGAGATGCCATTCCGAAAAAAAAATATGATAACGGCTTCGTGACGGTGCAAAGGAGGAAGCGCCGACAAAGTAGCTGTAAGAACCACTGCGGCAAGGCTCCAGCGGAACCTAATAAAAAGCTGCGTGCTGCGAAGCTGAATACCCCGGTGTACATTTCCCGTCTCCACTATACCACCGATGCGGAAGACATCGTAAGTTACGTGCGCCAAATTTTGTTAGTATCACTAAGTTGCACTAACTCTTTGTGCGTTCCCGTGGCACTTGCTCGCGAAAGCGGCGGAATACCACATTCTGTGGCCAAAAGCTTTCTTCCATCACCTGATGCAGGTAGCATGTTGGTACGCGCCAAGAGTGCAGCTGCTGGAGTCGCATCGCAACGTCAATTTTAAGGCATTTCTGGTGCGTATACCAACATGCTACTTGCATCAGGTGATGGAAGAAAGCTTTTGGCCACAGAATGTGGTATTCCACCGCTTTTGCGGACAAGTGTTAAGTTTTATTTACTAACACAATTGTTATATTGTTATATGTATACTTAGGTTAAGGTATTTATCTATGGGTCTTTGTAACCTGTAAATAAATGGTTTATTACTAAATTAACCAAATCTCACGGTCTAGCAGCGGTATCGCAATTGCTTTAGTATGGACCTTCTGCAATTGCCTACTATGTTCCACAGTATGTGTGTGTCCATCGATACGGCCAAAGGTCGTCCCGCATTTGATTTTGACATTACACAATGAGCGAATGAACGAAATTCACGCTTCAAACATGAAAGCTGATCGCCATGTTACCCAATCCTATGAAGTGACGACCTTTAGTTCACTTGTGAGAGAGATGAGAATATAGCGATGTTAGAATGGATATTTAAAGATTTATAATAGAATTGTTGTAGGTACTAAAAATAAGATTAAATTAAATGAAATCAGAGTTTGATAAAAGCGTTCCTGAAAATTGTATTATCTGTCAAAGTAAATGTCGTTTTATTTCATTCCATTAAGTTTATTCCATAGTACTTACTACTTTTATGTTCCAAAATGAATTAAAGTACTTACTCAGTTAATACTCGATAAAAATAGCACTATTTCAATTATTGAGATATGTGAGAACTATGGCCGACTTGCGAATTGAAAGTAATTTTTTAATTTTTGAAGGCGGTTGTTTTTTTTTGTAAATTTTTTTTTTTTCGCTTTTTAGTGCCTACTTCTCATCATAGAAATGAATTACGAAACGGCGACACCAAAAAAAATCTGTCATCCCTTAATTTTCAACCCTTAGGGGTGGAATATTATATGGGACCACATTTGAGGTATACACTATCGATTAAAAAAAGAATCATCGAAATCGGACAACACTGAAAAAAGTTATGCGTGGTCAAACATAAAAATAATAAAAGTTTTTTCAAAAAAAAGAAAACCGCCTTCAAAAACTAAAAAGTGATAAATAACTTTAGCACAGAACAAACATTACTTTCAGAAGTCGGTGGCGGTGGCTTTGAGTTTGTTGTTTTGTATTGCCACCGACTTCCGAAAGTAAAGTAATGTGTGTTCTGTGCTAAAGTTATTTATCACTTTTTAGTTTTTGAAGGCCATTTTCTTTTATTTGAAAAAACTTTTTATTTTTCGCTTTTTAGTGTTGCCTAAACATCCACATCCATTAAGAAACGGCGACACACTTAAAAGAGATTGTAAATCCTCCAAAGATTGAAGAAACTAATACGAGTAATTTTTTTGGGAATTTGTTGATTTTCTCAAAAAGTGCTGGATAAATTTTGGTAAAATTTATATGTGACCATTTCGGAATAAACCCCTTTCGAAAGAATTTTGCAAATCCGTCTATATATGACAGAGATATGCCCGAACATACATTAAAAAAAAAAAAAAAACAAACTTTCGAATTGATACCCTCCTCTTTTTGAAGTCGGTTAAAAATTAAAAAATGTTCATAAAATGAAAACTACTGGGCCAAACAATGTTAAATTTTTATGGGACCAAATGGCAACTATTTCGCATCAAACTAAAGAAGAATCACGTAAATCGGATCATAAATCTCAGAGTAATCCTCGCCTTACCACCACTAAGTTCATTTTTGCTTGCACTCAAAAGATGGAAGCGCTCTCTACCCCGCCCCATTGACTTCGCAGGCGCCAAGGGAATTTTTTTTTTACTGAGCAGGCGGGAAATTCCGCGATGGTACATACATAAAAAAAAATTGAGAAGAACCTCCTCCTTTTTGAAGTCGGTTAAAGAGTGTCCGTGGAGTTTCTTGCTCGTTCTTCTCCATCCAGAGACCTACCCTACGTTTTCGAATGGGCAACTAGCTTCAACTTTCTGACTAACTAACTGACTCTTTGACAATTCAAAAGTGCCTGCAAATGGTTTAATTGAAATAAATGCTTTGACTTTGAAAAAAATGTGTGGTTAGCATGTATTTCATTTATTTTTTACGCACACAGGCACTCTAGATAGAGAAAGAAAGAGATGGTGCGCGGTGTGCGTACAAAAAGATACACTGAGAGAAAGAGAAAGGCGTATGGAGGAGGTATGATGCAAAAATCTTAAATGACGTGCCGCGTTAAGGGCGCGTATTCGATTTAGCGCAACTCAAAATCTAAACGATTGCTAGAACGGCGTAGCAGCATTGACACACACTAGTACAACACAATGGTCTGTTTGTGTGCATCAGAAAAAAAAAAACGCACGAAATAAGCACGAGTGTTTTACAGTGCTTTTTAAAATAATTGTCTAAAATAAATGAGTTCGTATAACAGACTGAAAAATATTCTGTAAATTAAACACAACCATTATTTTCATAAAATAAATATATCAGTTATGTTTTAATTCAAATAATTGTCAAAGTGAACCGATTTTGTACTTTTTGAACATTGTTACATAATAGTAATATTTTCGTAATTTTGGCTCTGTAGTACACTTTAAGACTGTATATTCTTTTGGAAAAACGCATAAAACATAATATTTTGGCATAGTGTAATGTTAACGCTGACGTCTATTTTCGTAAAACGCTATGAAAGGATTGTCTTCGCTTTAAAAAACCATTATTTTAAATTGTACTTTTACTCCGTAGCTCCCTAAATCAAGACTTAATCTTTCTAAAACTGATAATTGTCTCTAAATAATCTGCTCACATCATTACGATATTGCTCAGGGCAAAACGCGAAAACATGAAGTTTTAGTCACGAATCGAATACGCGCTCTAAGGAACTCCGTTACAAGTTTTTTCTGTAGTTTAATTATTCGATTCAAATATGTTTCATTGTAACCATTGTGCCAGTATCATAACTAAGCTAACTCGTCTAAAGGACTAAGCTCCTCTCAAAATATTAGAAAAAAACAGCCTTATTAAAGTTACGCAGGGCTGACGACCCTGGGAACTTACACCATAAGAGTGCGGTGCGGTGCGCACACGATGCGGCGACGGTGAGGTGCGACACCACAACTGCATCGTGTGGCCGCGCTCTTAGGGTAAGACTAAATATTCAATTCGAGATAGATACCTAACATTATCGACTACAAGTAGCATAGATCCCATAATAAAATTTTACAACCTGGACGATGTGCATAATAATCTCATAACTACACGAACTTTTCATTCGATTATAACCTCTATGTAAATTAAATATCTTTTAAACCGTTATGTTTATTATGAAGTTTTGCCTTTGCTTATTCTGTAATATTTGTAATAACAACAAAAGGAGGAGTCAGCAACAAAAGTCAATTAACACTTCGAAAGTAGGAAAATATGTGTATTGAAACTTAAGAGATGTTAACAACAAAAGGAGGAGTCAGCAACAAAAGTCAATTAACACTTCGATTTGTAAATCATAATTATTGAGCAAAATATAAAATGAAATACGGAAATAATTCAAAATCAATATAAAAATGAAATAAACTTTTGACTATGACCTGAAATACTAAAAAGTATTGCATCGTATTATTTTGTGTCAATTAGATGATATGTAGGTAAATGCAACAGTGTTATTAGACTTTTGTTGCTGACCGTACATATGTTTGTTTGTTTGGTTATTTATCTGTTACTCTGGCACGCTTTATCGCCGGAACGGACTTAGCTTAAACTTAGCACACATAATAGATATCGATCTAGCTTACTTAAAACATGTGATAAAAAAGTATTAGCAACGAAAAATTCCATCGTATCGCTCACAACTGGTAACACAGTATAAGCACAGTATAAGTATTAGTACTATCGTACAGTAGCGACACGCTCCGCCCCCCACCGAAACACTGTTCCTCACGTCTACACGCGTCGCATTGGCTCTAGCAACGTCTTCTAGTTCAAGGGCTGACTCGTGGTACGTAGAAACACACTATTCTATAAGAAGGTTTACTAATGTTTGCCATAATTTAAAATGCCATAATTTTATATGCCATACTTTTATTTGCCATAATTTCATTAGAAAAATGCTTCAGTTGCTATAATCGTTACATTACATAAAATCATTTTGTCACCAATTTCATTGATCATAATCGATCAAGTGTCATAATAATGTTAATCCATAAAATTTGCTATATTTTATATATAACAACGCCTTACGCGCCTTACGCGTTGTATAATAACGCCTTTAGGGTGCTGATGGGGTTGCCGCGTTTTTGTAGTGCTTCAGGGATGTTTGCGGATGCCCGCGTAGATTGTTTTTATGCAGTAATGCGTAAGAGGTGCGCATCCCTGGTACGCAGGGTGCGCGGCAGCACCAACAGCATTTTAAAAATGATCTCCAGCCGACTGGATTGCGCGATCCTTAACCGGTGCTGCAAAATCTCAGCGGGACTTGCGGCATAAAAAAAAAAAGTTGTGCATTTTTGTTAGGTTAATTTATTTATCTGTATATATACATAAATTTTGTTTACTAACATAGATATAAGTCGAATTGTTACTAACACTATGAGTTATGTTGCTCGAATAAATAATTGAATTATTATTATTATATTCAATAATTTTGTACAATATCCTATAAGAATACTCACTTCAGTGCTCATTTCTGAATCCGCGGTGAAAACTGTATTAGGCAGTAGGCAGCTCGATGAAAGCTACTCTAGCGCCACTGTGAAAGCTTAGATGAAGCGAACTATTTTTCGTAACTATTTTAGCAAATAGCAAATACCAAATACTTTTCACTTCAGGTAAGTGGAATCGAAAATGAGATAGGATTGTTACAGAATTGCACTGCAGTATTCAACAATTTGGATATTGTTTTAACAGCCAGTTCGCAAAACGTGGGAGTTTAATTAGACTGTGGTATTATCATGTTTCTTCATTTTCAGCTGTCCTTATTCATGTTTATTTGGCCTTTTGTTCAGTGACGACGAATATATTTCAATTTTCTTTGTCTCGGATTGATTACACGGATTCTATTCAAGTTTATTCAGTAGAAACGTGATCCGACCGCAAATAAATATTTTCTTCGTCCTACTATTTTTATGTGGGCAGGTTATTTTTTTGCTTTTCAGTAGTATATAATTTTTGTCATTTATATAAGCTTCTGCGACTGTGTCCATAAGGAAGTCAAATATACCAAATAACTTATCGTTTGAGACTCAGCAGCAGTGTAGCTTTCTATCAATGAAAGATTATCTCTTACAAACAAAAACACAAAAAACTTTGTCTCTATATAAGCACAGTATAAATATTAGTGCTACTGTATAGTGGCGACACGCTCCGTCTCCCGCCGAAACACTGTTCCTCACCTCTTGCCGCGTCGAACGTGCTCTCGAAACTGCTTTTAGTTGGAGCGGCGCGTAGACACGCACACTCACGCACGTATTTGTACAGACTGTTATTTTGGTAGTAATGTAGGTAATATCGTTTCGTTTATATAGAGTGTCGTAGGTGTGACATTAGCCTTATGAATGTAAAGAGTTATGAATATAAATGTGAATGGATGGGGAAGAAGAGGAAGGCCAAAAAAAGATGGATGGATTGTGTGGAGAATGATATGAAGGCGAAGCGTGTCAGTTATATCATGACGGTTGACATGACGGAATGGAAGAAGAAGACGTGTTGCGCCGACCCCAAGTAACATGGGATAAGGGCAGAAAGATGATGGTGAGACACTACAACGTAAGTTATTCGCTATTTATTTGTGCAGGCTAATTGTATCTAGCAAAAGCTTGTTATTTTTACTTTGAAATCATTTCAAACTATATGGACGGTTTCAACGGTGATGTGGAAGCGGTGCGTATTCGGGTGCGGGGCAGCGCCAACAGCATCATGTGTATGATAACAAGTAGGCTTGATTGTGTGTTTATGAATCACAACTGCAGGGTGACAGGCCCAGCCGAAGGGCCTGTCACCTTGCAGCAGTGATGTCATAAACTGCGTCTGATTCTGTTTTGTGTAAGTGTTACTAACGTAGTTTGTAAGTATATTGTTACTAACACTAAGAGTCTTCTTGCTCGAAATAAATGATTATTACTATTATTATGTACTCCTAGTACCTGGGATCAGCATTTCAATACTCTTGCAACACTCACTTATGATTGTTGTTCGACGTGAATTCATGAAAACTACAAACAGAAACGTCAGTGACAGTTAATAAGCGCAATATTTTTCATTTTAGGGTTCCGTACCTTAAAAAGAAGAAAACGGAAACCCTATAGTCTCTTGTATACTTTGTCGTTTGTCTGTCTGTCAAGAACCTTTATCTAAGGAACGTGTGGATGTATCAAGTTGAAATTAAAACCATATATTCAGGTCTACAGTCCCTTGAAGCTGTGAAACAATAAAAATTCTAAGTTTTCATAAAAAAAATTAGCCGCAAAAAACTTATATTTCTACACTCTTAAACCCTTAAGAGTGTAGAAATATAAGTTTTTTGCGGCCAATTTTTTTCATCATTAATAGGGTACTATCATTATAGGGTCAATCAACATTTATAGGGTACTTTCCGTTGACCTCGAACTATGAAATTTGGCAAGTAATATCGTCTTATACTACAAGTATAGGGAAAAATCTGAAAACTATCCGTTCGATTCGCACAATACTGGTTTTTTTTTCTCATTTATCACCATGATTTAAAACTTACACAACAAACACAAACGTACCTATTTATTTTTTTAAGTATTTTAGTATTTGCCCTTGTCAGGTGGCAACTACCACACATCCCTTTGTATTGATAATAATCAATCAACATAGTGAGCATGTTCCCTTAATTGACATGGGTATGACATACAGAACGTGAGCTCTAGTCATATTTTCCTGGTAGAAAGGTCAAATAATTGGCTTATGTTTTCAAAGTTAGCTGTATGCGTTGGGGTATATATTTTTTTAAGATGTTTTTTCGTAGTAAATGCACTGTGGACGCGGACCGCTGCGAATTTTTAATTAATTAGGTGATGATATTGAGTGAGTTTTTGTATGTAATACCTTGAAAGAAGCAATTCTTGTTTAGTAGTTCCACAATCTCCGTATTGTGTGTGCCGCGTATATTTAGAGAAAGCGAAAAGCTTCGTATTCAAAGCTGACAGGCTGCCTGTTGGCAACACTATATCTGTAACTATATAATCTGAATCCCGGAAACGGCTCCAACGATTTCCATGAAGTTTAGTATGCATTGGGTTGCGGGGGCGATAAATCGATCTAGCTAGGTTTCATTTAAAAAAAATACGAAAAAAAAACCCGAGCAGGGCTCGGTCGCCCAGGTACTTATTAAGGGCGCGTATTCGATTTAGCGCAACTCAAAATCTAAACGATTGCTAGAACGGCGTAGCAGCATTTACACACACTAGTACAATACAATGGTCTGTTTGTGGGCATCAGAAAAAAACTATGCACGAAATAAGCACGAATCATTGAAATTGATCGGCAAACGACAGCGCGCCATTTTTTACAGTGCTTTTTAAAATAATTGTCTAAAATAAATGAGCTCGTATAACGGACTGAAAAATATTCTGTATATTAAGCATAACATTTACTTTCATAAAATAAATATATCAGTTATGATTTTATTCAAATACTGGTGAAAAAAAATTTACAATGTGAACCGATTGTCTACTTTTTTAACATTGTTTTTTAATACATAATAGTAATATTTTCGTAATTTTGGCTCTGTAGCTGTCTTTATGACTGTATATACTGTTGGAAAAACGCATAAAACAAAATATTTTGGCATATTGTAATGGTTGTATTTGTCCTGAAAGTTAACTCTGACGTCTATTTTCGTAAAACGATATGAAAGAATTGTTTTCGCTTTAAAAAATCATAATTAAAAATTATACTTTTACTCTGTAGCTGTCTAAATCAAGACTTAATCTTTCTAAAACTGTAAATTGTCTTTAAATAATCTGCTCACATAATTACGATATTGCTCTGGGCAAAAAGCAAAAACATTAAGTTTTCGTCACGAATCGGATACGCGCTCTTGAGATAATGCACGTAAAGCCGTTGGTCCCAACTGCTATTAGTAGATCTTTGGCCGTGTTGTTTCAGTTAGTCAGGAGTCCGAAAGTCTGACAACCAGTCTTACCAAGGGGTATGCTTTATGTGGTCCAGTAACTGGGTTGTGGAGGTCAGATAGGCTCTATGTAAAATACTAGCATTTAGCTGCATCCGCTTAGACTGAAAATCGACACCATATTTATATTATAAATATAATTTGAAGATAATAAATATCTATACTTAATAATACTATAAAGCTGAAGAGTTTGTTTGGTTGAACGCGCTATTCTCAGGATCTACGGGTTCGAATTGAAAAAATCTTTTTGTGTTGGATAGTCCATTTATCGAGGAAGGCTATAGGCCCATGCAAAGCCGTGCCGGGTCGATAGTAATAGATAATTTGACGGAAAATTTGACGAAAACCAAAACTATGATGATTAATGTGTAGTTAGTCCTCTTCAGAGTTCTCGCAATATCCTTCAATGGGAATGTTCTTAATACGACACTGCTTCAACACCGATAAATTGAAATAGGTTTCGCAATAATTGTTTCAGAGCAAACGGAGCTCAGACGCAGCTGTATTGGCGCTATTGTCTGAATGAATAATGAGACCACAGTAACTATGAAGTAACTCAGTAATCTGCACTTTGAATAAGACAAGGTTCTATTTCAATAAACTGACGATCGCCTCTAAACAGTAGGGGACTTGAAGATTATCTAACTATGCTTGTGTGGCCCGACGTATGTACTCTTCAGATGGTAGATAATAAAGGCAAACACACAACATGTAACGCATTCGATATTAAACAATACATCAGAATGTGAGTCGCGATGTTCGTAATTATTTTGATTACTGCTCACACTTGATACAATTAATCATTCGGTTTCGTCCGCACTGTCTGCGTTTATTAATCGCATGTAATCGCAATGGCCACACTGTAAATGTGTTAAACTGATTAATGGACGCGAATCAAATTTGATTATCTGAAAGTGCTTTATGTGGTGATGTTTCACAATATGTTGCAAAAACATTTTGAGTGGTCAGTCCAACATGTTGTTAATAATGTTGTTCTACAGACAGGATTTATTAACTTTTGACCGTAACATTCATATCTTTAAATTCTTTTGTTGTTATAATGAGTATTTTTCAGTCTTTGGAGTTTTGACACCATTGAGGTTCCCTGCACAACTGCTCTACTGTAGGGCGACCTCATGGTGCGAATTATAAATACTGGCAGGAAAAAAGAATGGCAGGTTGCAGGGACAGTAATTAATCTTAAGATTCTGCCACTAAATTCAAACTACATAATTACTTTTTCTGTGGTCTTTTGCCTTAGAGTTTGTTAGCATCATACTTGAGAATTAATACAAACGTCATCTTGATTAAAAAGGGTTATTCAATCGTAAGTCACAAAAGGGTGATACCTTTTGTGACTAACGATTGAATAACCCTTTTTCAATATTCTCTATAAAACTATAAAGTTCCCTAAATCACCCCCCCCCCTAGCCCCCCCTAGTATCCTAAATCATAGTAGTAGCAAAGAATACGGGTGTACCAAACAATTGACATACATTTTATAAGCTGTATAAATGCGATTCTTCAATAGATTTTGTATAAAGTCAAAGTCAAATCATTTATTTCAATTAGACCATTATACGGCACTTTTGAACGTCAAATGAGATAAAATTGATACTAGTTGCCCATTCCAAAAGGTAGTTTTGTATGGAGAAGAATGGGCAAGAAACTCCATACTTACCCTTTTAAAAATGATGTTAACAATATTTGCATTTACAGAAATTATATAATATACGTGAATACGATATACCTTACTTATAAAACACTATATTAAAGTATGTACAAAGTATCACAGATTAAGGAATGACAGGTAAGTTATTTACATTCACATATCTACAAATGTTGAAACAGTTGACGACCACTCCTTATATTTCAACAAACAATGAATCAGTGTGTGAGCCAGAACAGTGTTTAAGTACAGAGAAGAATCAAATATATATTGGATTCTTATCTATATAATATATTTGAATATATCATACTATGACATCATTTATATTGCAACTCAATTGAATAACTATTTATTGATTAAAAAGCAACTAAAAATCGAGTGACTGTGGGTACAACAGTATTTTGACCGTTATGTTTAAGTATTTTTTTAGAGATTTTGCGTCTTGAAATTTTAGGTTTATGGTAAGTACCTAGTACTGGAAATCCAATTTAAATACTTTTTGTATAACTACAAGTTCCATAACTGGCTACAAATAGACTAATGTGACAAATGTTGGTTTTGTGCTGATCGAAATTGGCAATGTCATTCAACGTGTCAAAATGACAATAACATTTTTTCTCTGATTTTTTACCATGCAGTGTCGCGCTTTGTTGTTTTCTTTTTATAATTTTTTTATCATTTAGGTTTTCTGTTTGTTCTATTTTTGAAATTGGTTCTTATTACTCACAGGCAATTATTATTATGTTCAAGTTATATATTGAAACGGCCAGTATTGAATTACAGTAAAATGAGTCGACCCGGCAGAATTCCTGCAATAAACTAAGTTTATATTGTTATTAGGTACCTAAATCGTATTGTGAATAGGCATTTGTTTATTAAAAACATATATACCTAAAGCTTTACATTTACCTCGTATGTCATCATACATACAAATAAATAGATTCTCTATATATAATTATACCTAACTAACTATTGAGTATATGACATTGGGTTATGAAGTCGTATTTTATTCATTACATTAAAATATTTTCACAAATTAATTAAGTACGTACCTACGTAGGTACCCAACGTTTACTTCGCACAACAAAAGCAATAATAATTTGATAATTACTGTTTATGACAGAACACAACTTTGCCATAAACGTAAAAATTAAATACAATTTTACGATGTCGCAAAAAATAAGTTAAAAAGGCCCGAGCACCTAATTGAGCGTTCATCGGTTTTATGAGCATGTTATCTTTATCTTGAACACGACACCCAATATCAGATTCGTATAAAACTTTTACTTTATAGTAATTTTTCCGATTTTTATATTTACAGTTGCCCAAGTTGCGGCTTTAAAGGCAAAACTTTATAGAATCGCCTTTGTTTGTTCCGAAACTGATCGAAGAATACCGAAACTTACACGTGAGTGAAACTGTAAACTGTGAGTTTAAGTACCTATACCAGAGTAACCTCGGCACACGTAAGTTACGTAGACATACTGACAACAAGAATAGACAAGTCAGTTCAGTTTGCCTATTCTTCCTGTCAGTATGTCTATTCTTCCGTAGACATAGCGTGGTCATGTTACGCGTGCTGGTTTCTCAAGCACCTACTCACAGCAACTTACGCGCATTTTTCATTCAAGAAACCATTGTAAGTGTAGAGCGTATGTAGTCTTCATCTCCTCTTTCAAACCTGCTCAAAAACATACACATTTATACTCTAACACCCATATAGTAAGTTCTAACCTCGAAAGCTCCTCGACTCACAACTCGATCGAGGAGCCTTCAAGGCGTGCCTCGATAGCCCCTCAAAATTCGTATTCATAGTTGACAGATTAAGGAAACTATGAGATTCCTCGAATGAGTGTGAGTCGAGGGGATACGTCACGAATATTTCGTTGTTATATTGGCTAAACTCATTTGGAGAGCAGTCTGTGAGCGCGCTATTGTGGTTATCAACTTGAAGTGTCACATTTGTTAAACAAAAGTAGAACATTTTAAATAAACAAAACCTAATAAATATATCCACTTGAACAATGTCCCGAGCAAAAAATATGGCGATACTTGATAAGTGGATAGCTTGGGATCACAAATCTTTTGTCAGTGTTTCACTATTACCAGTGTTGTGTTGTCATCCAATTGTGTTTACTTGCTCAAAATGACTGGGTATGAAAGACAGTTTTTTAAAATGCGAAAAGATTTCTTCAATAGTGCATAACAAAATACAAATTAAACTCGTTGGCCACAACTATGGGGAGCTCAGCAGCTAAAAAAAACTGCATGAGCTAACCTAACGGAGGAATACAATACCATCGAAACAAATTCAAAAGTAAGTACTAGTGCAGATTAAAGTTATTTCTTTCATCAACTTAATTTTGTATATACAAAGAATCAGCTTTATTTCTACTAGTCAAGATCAAGTGCTGGTTTGCTCTCGCTGAGCAAACTGATGTTGAGTTATTAGAAGTTATTGATAGTAATAACACACCTTCGGTACCTACATCAATCATTAAGTAAATTAAACTCGGGTACCTACTAGGTACATGCTACTAGGTCCAACAAACTTTTACTGATTTTTTTATGTTATTTTTCTTTTAACAGAATGTAAATGAAAATCAAACAGATTTAAAATGTCGCCCCTCAGAAATTAATTAATGAGAACACAATATATTAAATATCAAAAATATATAATAAAAAAATATATCAATATATTATATTCAAATTGTTTTTGTAAAATGATTATGTTCTATACCATATAGGTTCCTTAATATGGATTTTATTTGTTACATTACAGAATCCAGAAATATATGAAATTGAGTGATTCACCGGTCAATGTGGCGACACTTGGGGGAGGCCTATGTCCAGCAGTGGACGTCTTTCGGCTGAAATGATGATGATGATGATGATGAGTGGTTCAAGAGGAATTTTCTATAAAAAGAGAAGAGGAGCTACACAAACTAAAAATAACCTAAAAATAACAGATGGTAAAGGCAGCAGAGGAGAACTACTTGAAAGTTAAAGTTGAGAGGCAAGCTGCCCAGGAACTTCATCACTGTAATAGCTAATAGAGAAGAGGCTGAATTGTAATTGCCAATATTTAGAAATAAAACTTTGAACATTAATATTGAATTTATTTACATGTCTTGCCTAACCAGCCACCTACTTATATCTACGTATTTGTCTAAACTATTAAATAAATAGGTCAAATAGGTATATTGAAAATACAGCTAAGTACTTATTTCTATTACAGTTACCTATTTAATAGTACCTAACAAAAATAAAAAATAAAACTAAACATTTAAGTACAAATGTTTCACATGTAACATGTACCTAGTACCTATTTTACCTTGTTTTTCTCTACCATTTTTTCCCTTGTTAGGCAATCATTCAAAACCCTTATCAATCTACAATTAATAAAAATGAATGTATTATAAAAAGAATATAGTAGGTACTTTTTAAAAAGGGTGTAAATAAGAATATAAAACTGACGCATATAAGTAGTTAAATATTAAAACTCAACCTATTAAATTAAAAGTAACACACACATATACACTACACTTTATTTTATGATATTGTAGCTATTAATTACAATGCCATGCAATCAATGCACCCCTAGTAAAGGTACCACGTAAACTTTTTCTAATGTCTTTGCAAGTCGACTGAGGACGCCGCTATACTATTAACCAACTCTATAGCTTCTTACGTCGAAAAGGGGGAACACGTCATGGCTGTATTTTTAAACCTAGCCAAGGCGTTTGACACAATTTCGATAGATCTGCTTCTGACTAAGTTAGAGGGAATAGGAATACGAGGAAACGCGCTTGATTGGTTCCAAAGTTACTTATCAAATCGTCAACAACTAGTAAAAGTAGGTGACTGCTCTAGCGGTCTACTGCCAATCAACTTCGGTATTCCTCAGGGCAGTACTCTTGGTCCGACTCTCTTCGCTTTCTACATGAACGATATACTTAACGCACCTCTCCACAATTCCGAAATTATTTCTTATGCAGACGACACGGCAATCTTATTCCATGCCAGATCTTGGGAGCAGGTGTATCATCTGGCAGAAAACGGTCTACTTACAATTTCAGAGACTCTCAATAAGAACCTTCTCACCTTTAACTTAAAAAAGACAAAGCTAATCACTTTCTTTAAAACCTCAGCTTTTAGTCCTCCTCATCACTTGACTCTTAAGTTCCATACATGCCACAACGACCACAATTCACCAATCTCAAATTGTGCATGCACTTCCATAGACCGCACTTCCTCCTTAAGATATCTAGGTATTACATTAGACGAAAATTTATCATTTAAACCTCACATTCACTTGCTTGCGGGCCGTGTCAGGAAACTAATATATGTCATGAAAAAGTTACGCGATTGCACACCGTTTCAAATTCTCCGAACAATATACCTAGGCCTGTGTCAATCAGTACTCCAGTATGGAATCTCCGTCTGGGGTGGAGCTGGGAAAAGTTCTTTTATCGAAATCGAAAGAGCTCAGAGAGCCGTTATCAAAGTGATGCTTAAAAAGCCTATCAGGTTCCCGACTGATCTGCTATACGATGATTTGCCAGTCCTTCGCTTACGTCAGCTATTCATCCTCAGTGCCACACTACATGCTCACAAATCCTTAAAAAACAGACCTGATTACCATAGCCTACTTTCAAAACGTATTCTACATATTCCTCTCCCTAACGCAAACAGTCTTCTGGCCAGAAGGTGCCCCTCTTACTCACACATACATATCTACAACAAAACAAACAAGCACTGTGAAATCAAAGCTCTCACCAACTATTCATGTAAAAGAGTCACAAAAAGTTGGCTCCTCTCTCTGTCATACAATGAAACCGAGGAAATATTAACCTGATAATAATAATATTTTTGTGCAAGTCCTCCTCACATAATTATTCATAAGCTCCCAACCACAATACTCTCACTCACACACCACCTCACCATCACATTCTCACATCTTCTCACCTTTACACCATGACACACTTTGACAATTTGTAATATCTACTTTTAATTTAATTTCTTGTTGTTCAATTATATTATTAATTATCGTCCGTTTTAGAATATTTGATATAAAGTATGTATAATAGACTAGCGCAACTCGGGCCCCCAAGATACAGGCGCTGCCTAGTTTGGGGACCACTACAAAAATTGTAATTAATAAAATAAAAATAGTTACAGTAAACCTACCTACCACTATAATATGTTCATATTATTAAGGTTAATGTTTTATTATAAGTATTTCTGTAACATTGGACAATAAAAATTTATTATTACTATTATTAAATACTTTATGTATCTCGGAACCCAGAGGTCCCGGGCCTTTGTAAGGCGTACGAGGAGCCGAAGCCAACTCGCAGAGGCCCCTTAGGTAGCTTTATATGAAATAAGAGACACCAACCGACGATTATCCCTGTATGCACTATGCAAGTGCACCCAAGGACAACCCCCGGTTGGTACAGGACTATTACAGGACATGGAAACTAACAGTACTGGACTATGGGTATAGGTTGCTAAAGTGACTTGGTTACCTGAAACTATGAAGTGACTATGGCCCCTGCCGAATCAATGTTTGTATACATGGATAAAATAGCAGGGGGTGACTTGCACACTCACTAAATGGGCCCCCTGAAACAGTCGCTAGCACGAAGTGACGTAGCGACAAGGGGGCAACATATCTTGAGGTGCTAGAGGAGTGGAGAGGTATTCCACGGCTATCAGGACAATCCCGGAAGTACGGTCAAGATCCCTACCAGCGTCTTACTGGAATACTTCCTTACCCCGAGCGCGACTGCTCTCGCGAGTTTCCACTCTAACCGGCCAATTAAGGCAAGATGAGAGACTGGAACAAAATCAATATTCGTGATGGGTTCAGGCGTTTCTTGTTGATATTTCCTGTTGCATAAAGTCGTAAAGCGGTTAACACTTGCTAACGAATCATGAGTGGAATTAGCCATCCACGTCTGTTACCACCAATATTTTCAAACAATAAAAAGGCTAGGCAAGGGCAACAAAAAGTTTACCACAATATCTCTAGAAAAATTAAATCTAATTTTAAATTCATTTTCATCATCACACTTCAATTGTATTTTCTGCATCTTGTATTACCATATATCATACAAATAGACAAAAAACTCTTCAAAATATATTAAAAAATCGAATAAAATACGCGTTAGTTCTATGATTCCTTCCTCAAGGTTGATCGCGACGTACCTTATATTTGACAGTTGGTTCCTCAACTCAAACTCACCTCGACTGAGGAAACTGTTTGAGATGAGGAGTAAAATGACAACTATGAATACCAAACCACCTAAGTGAGGTTGAGTCGAGTCGAGGAAATCATGAGTTTTTGACTTAGAATATGGGTGTAAACCCCTATTCCATCATTCCATTCTCGCTACTGCTATTAATTCAGTTTTGACAATGGCAAAGTTGTACGACATCAAAATTACTCGCCTTTAAATACTAAAATAAAATTTAACATACACATGAGTTTCTTGTCGGCACTGTATATAAATCTTTATGTAGGTAGAGCTTGAGTTTTATTCAGAACTGAACGGAGTCCTGTAAAAACTCAAGTACCTAAGCACGTACGCCGTCGATTCTTTCTTAAGATAAAATCCGGGAGAAACCAGAGCGGACAAAACTATTTTATTCATAGTAATCAAAGCATACAAATATGACGAATCAATAACAGTCAGTTGTACCATCAAAGTCATCCTATCTTTATAGAGTAGCCAAGGTCACCGACAGCAAAAAAAAGTCGTAACGATTAAAAATCATTAATCAAGATGTATCCAGCCAATGATAAATAGAAAAAAAACTCGCCTCAACCGTTCCGCGAAAGCGATAGCCAATCAAAATAAAGTTATTATTCTCTTGATTAATATTTAAATCTTGTTCTATAAATATTAATAAACATCTTATTTGGTGATTGTGCGTGTACTGTAACGTTAGTAATGGCCAGGGAGTGCTAGAAGCAGGAGGGATGGGCAATAGTACATTATGGTACAAGTGTGTAATCATCAATACACACGTGTATCATACGACGTTTTTCAACACACTTGTGAAGAAAAAAATATTTTCAACAGTGAAAACGAGTTGTGAAAAATTTTTCGCAATGGCGGGAAAAATTAATCAGTTTTCCTATGCGCGCGCATCAAATAATAGCGATCGGCCATAGACTAAAAGAATGAGGTTTATTATTTTTTGTTTTTTCGCGGATAGCGTTCTAGCCACGTACAAAATGGGGAATTCAAAGTTTTCTTTATTACAGAGAAAACAAAAGTTATATTTGAGTGAAAGTTTTATTTATTAAAAACGTACAAGTCGAAATCTATATATCTATTTAAATACGAAGTTGCATGAAATGAGCAAGCAATAGGTACATTAATTTATTTGTACTATTGAACACGATCTTTTTTGTATCGAAACTTTTTTAAGAACAAAGCAACTCAACCAATAAAATAAAAAAAATACCCTATAACTCACTTGTGAATAATAGCAATGAAAAAGTCACAGTTTGATTACAGGTGTCATTATGCGCCTAATTGCGGTGAAATTAGAGCCATTTTATGAGCAAGTGTGTTGAAAAATCTGTTATTTTTTTATATAAATCAGATTTTGTTTTGTATCTCCTTTTGTTTCATAATCTGAGTTTTGTATTCGATGTTATTTTTTTTTTAATCCAAGGTAATATGATTTAGGAAAATAACCGTTTACTGATAATTATACCAACGAAATTGCACCTATTTTATTTGTTTAAAAAAGTTAAATAAAAAAAAATAGAAAACCGACTTCAAAAAACTAAAAAGTAATAAATAACTTTAGCACAGAACAAACATTACTTTAGTTGCGGAAGTCGGTGGCGGTGACTTTGTTGTGTTTGTTATTTTGTATTGCCACCGACTTCCGAAACTAAATTAATGTGTTCTGTGCTAAAGTTATTTATCACTTTTTAGTTTTTGAAGGCCATTTTCTTTTTTTTAAAACGGTTTTTTGAAACGGCAACACACTTAAAACAAAGATTGTAAGTCTTCCAAAAAGAAAAACGAAAACATCTATTTTTTTGATTTTGTAGATTTTCTCAAAAAGAGCTCAATCAATTTTGATAAAATTTATATGGGACCTTTTCGGAATAAACCCCTTTCGAACAAAGAAAGAATTTTGCAAATCCGTCTATTTAAGGCAGAGTTATGCCCGAACATATATATAAAACAATAAAAATATATAATATAAACATCCGAATTGATAACCTCCTCCTTTTTGGAGTCGGTTAAAAACATTGATTATTGTGATATTTATCTATAACCTGTAAAAAAAAATGTTACTTAATATCAATGAAAAATTTTAAAAAGTCACATTGATTCAAAACAAGAAACTCTGCTAGAAGTAGTGACCAGTTGAGTAGATAGCGTAATTTTGTCGGAAATGTCGGAAAAAAGGCTAATAATTATATAGTAGTGCAGGGTAATAATAACTGCTCATTATTATCATTTACTGTAGCGAGGCCGGTGTCCAACCGGCCTGTACTAATGAGCACTGTGTTTGGACATAGTATGGACATGTTGCACTTTGTTTACGTTGTTTATTGAACATGGAGGATGTTATTTTTTGTTAAATATATGAAAAGAGTATCAGTTGTGTTCATTATGACAGTTTATGAATAAGAATACTAGGTCGCGATTATGGAAATATATATCTTGACATTTTTCGTTTGGAAAACTGTTTTTTATTACAATGTCAGCTGTCAGAAAATTGACTATTTCCTACATGGTTTTTCATGACATAATTGACAATAAATGTTAATACGATACAATGCTACAGCGCTTGGCACTTTTAGGAATATGGGAAACAGAATCATTAAATAAGATACGACGTGTACCATCATAGGTAATAATATTAACCGCGGCCTCCACAAATTTCTCAAAGCTTACAAAAGCAACAAACAAGAAACGGAACTAAAATAATTCTGGTTTACAAAAAAATGCCCCTATCTCTCAGCTCATTGCGTCTCACATGCAACAGCCCTAATGCTTCTAATTGTAGTAAATCCGATACAAGTAGCCAACCGACGCAGAAACTTCTTTTCCGCCCGAGGGCACACCAAAAAATGGGCGCATCCACAAAATTGTAAACGTATTTCTAACGACCCGACTAAACAACTAATAACGAATAATTCACTCACCAAACACTACGGAAGACTACTAAAATTTTTTCTACTCATAGACAAAATAAAACAACATATGGATGACTATGGATGTCGTCATAATTCTTGTGCCTTATTATAATCGGCGTCAGGTATACATCGTCTATTGTTGTGTGTTTTTTTTTCGGAAATACAAATAGTTTTAAAATTCGATCGCTACCTGCACTCGAGTGCGGATTTTCGGAATTCTGCTTTTGAAAAAAATTTATGCTCACCGCAAACATTGTTTTTGTAGCGGTTTGAATTTAAATTCGGCTGAAGCAGGGGTGTTCAACCTTTGAAATTAGAAATTGATAACAAAGAAAATTTATAATTGACTTACAGCATTGTCTATTGCATTGCATTCCATTGCCTTGACTTTATACAAAAAGTGAGAGACATAAATAGGCAGTGAGACAATTTCCGTTGGTGATCATAGAGCTCGTTCTTTGGAATTTCTTTCGATTTTATGACCCGTTTTAAGGTTTCATAGTTCCACGCTCAAGCAATATACTAACATTATGAAGTAATTGACTAGAACCCAATATAGAAACGAAGGCCTAAATAAATAAATAATAAGGTCAATAAAAACCCAATCTGTACTCTAATGACAGTGAACGATCTCTAAATTATTCATAGCTGCTATTATTCGTAAATTGTTTTTAATTACAACAGGTTTTCTAATCGGCCCAATAAAAAATAGTTCGTGATCCCTGATCCCACGCCACAGGGTAGAGAAAAGTAACAAAAGTTGAATGTTGCAGATCTTCGCAGTATGGCACAACTGTCAATAAAGGAATGTTTTTTGTAATGCTTTACACTGCTGGCTTCATATTAAAATTTGCTGCGTAATCTTTAGGATAACCCGCAATGGAATTTGTTAATGTTTTTTACAGCGGATATAAATCTTACAATGGGGCGGGTGGTGATGCGACGTCATACTGCGGCGGCGGCACGAATTTATCTTTGTTTATAAGATTGTTAAAAATTTAGTCGATTTTTTGCATTGTTAGCTTTGGTCGTAATCGACAGTAATTTATTTATTTAATGACGCGACAATGATGAGGTTTCTCTTGTGTCGTGTTCTGCAATTTTTATTCGAAGATACCTTTTTTGAACTTTTGAATTTGCACAGATTCGAAATGACGATGTCAGAAATGTATATGGCCAGTAATTTAATTAGTTAATGCATTTTTACCTTACGACTGACATTGTTACCTAAATGCAGAAATTGCAAAATAAACGTTGTTTACATCGAGAACCGTATGAAGACTGTGAATAAAATTAATGTTTGCATGACAGTATGAGATGAAATTTCACGTAATAATTGCAATGGTACAAGTTAATGGAATAATTATAATTATATGAGAGGCAAAGGGGCCGGCGGCCACCCGCTGTCCGCGCCAACTTCGCCGATTGTTATACCCAAAAAAAAGCAATTAAAAAATGAACCAGTAAGAAATTACATTGGATTGTGAAAGAAATAACTTTACTTTTTTTAATTCCCTATTCTGATAAGCCAAACTTTTTGTGGGCTACGTTTCTTATGATTTGTAAATGACATTCACACAAAATAGTTACAATGTAAACGTGGTGGGAAATTGAAATTGTATTCTGTGGATGCGATTCGTAACGCAAAAAAAATCTATTACGTGCAATGCCAAAAAATACGGACGCGATATAATATTGATGGACTTTCTGCTGAGATTAGATTAGGATTGAGTCGAAGGCGTTGCGATCGTCAAGATTTTTTATTCAGTGTGAAGTTGGATTTTAATAACAGTTTTGTTGGTTGTCAGTTTGAAGAATTGCTGTTTTCAATTTGTTTGACCGATCTTCTTTGGATGGTGAAAGTGATACTAAAAAGCGTACGTAGTCTGAATGTTTGAATTGAATTGGATTGTGGTGTTATTGCAACTTCACGAGACTATAGCCCGTAAAGTCAAATGCGAACGAAAGGAATTACTTGATCTCTTGGTTTGAGTCTACTTGGAAAGCAAAATAGTTCGGTGGATGGACACAATTTTCCTGTATCCTGAAAACGTCCATCTGTCTTACGTGGTTAACCGCATTCTTAAGTTTTTATAAAAAGAAAAGTCTTATTAGATCCTTTGATTAAATAATGTCTAGATGGAGCGTCGCCCTACAATCATAACAAAGAAAACGAGTCAACAATTTCAAGTATGTGTGCGTGCAGGCGTCGTTTTACACTGTGCATCTACGTCTCTGTGTGCGTAAATAATGATTATATAAGCAATTATGTATATATTTATACATAAATTTATATTTTTATACATATATTAATCATTTATTATTATTATTACGCATTTGGGCTTTGATTATATAAGCACTTGTCAGCCAATAGTTGGCTGACACTTTTTGACACGTTTGCGTGCACTTGACGCTCCATCTAGACATTATATATAATCAAAGATTAGATCATTATAGTCTTGTCTAGCCCTGTTAGTTACAACAATGAACAAAGTTTCGGTCGCTTATACCGTTACACAAATGAGAATGTATGTAAGTAGGAGGGGAAACAAAACGTTAACCAAATCGTAAATTGTAAGTACAGTGACACAAGAGCAATAGCAGCAATAGCGCCACTTATGTGACGTTGGGCAACCCGGAGACATGGAGTGCACTCACAAGTACTCACAAAGATGACACTTCATTGAGTGTCTTTGCTCACTCTAGAGCTACAACTGTTGTGACACTTTATTCAATGAATGAGTATACAGTTTGTACTACGTTACGTACCTTAAAATTACGGGAAATGGTGTTGAAGAGGTATGCTTGATAAATTACCAAAGCGACTTTAAATGGAAAATTACCAAGGTCTAGAAGTTTGTTCGAAAATAGAGCACTGGAAATAGAGAAGAGAATTTGTCAGTGAGATAAACCAAAGAGAATTTGTAACAGAATTATTAATTAAAAAAAAATATTCGAAGGTTGGTAATAGTGAAAGTGTAGAATATAATTACTGCATTAAAATAATTCCTAAAACAAAAATTAAACATGGCCGTTTAGAACTGACAGAAACGATGCATCATAAGACAATTAGTTAATTCCAAACTTAAATATAAATACATGCAATTAGTAATCCTAATAGTCTACGATGAAAGTACCAATATCAGATATAATTGGCCGGGAATGGTTCTATGGGAAGTGTTTGGTTCGTATTGCGAGTGAAATTGAGCTGTCAGCCGTGTGTATATTAACAAATGGGTCCCTATGAATATTAATAAAGCTTGCTATACATTACGTTTCACTACCTTGCCGCCTGACGCCACCCGTCCAACTCCCGTGATGTATTAGTACGATTAGATAACTCGCATTACTCTGCCTACTACTATTTCGAAGAACTTTTTATAGAAATCGTAGAGATTAACATGTCGTCTGACAACATTTTTTTAAATTATTTTCAAGTTATGCTCTTGTGTTTTTAGTGGGAATTATGTGAGCTGTCAATACTGCTTGTTTGTATTCATAAATCTATATAATTCTTTGAATTTTTACATCGAGTAATTAACATTTTTCTTCTTGGTAGTGGGACATTTTTACTCTGTTAAAGTATGTGGAATATAATACTAATGGTAGTTTATGAACAAACATACAAGCAGTCCCGGTTTATAAGCAATAGTTTATTAAGAAAATGGAATCAATGCTTGCGTTGCACGTTGTTTGAAATGATTAATAGTTAGATTTATGTGATGGTTATTATCATAATAAAAACAAATAAACGGATAATTTCTCAGATACTTACTGCATTTCGATGATCTGTAACAAGGTAGCTTAAATCATTTCCGTTCTTTACCTTTATTGGGTTGAACTCATTTCCTTGAAATAAATAGGTGATTAGGATAAATAATTCCGTTTTGCTATGTACCTAATTAATTATGATTTCAAATAATCTCTTAAAATGATTTTTCTTTCAGTTTGATTTTTATTATTTGTGAGTGTCTCCTAAATAATGCATTTTCGGGACATTTTGCTGTAGAGATTTTGCACACTTCATGAACTGTTTTACGACCGCCTACTTTCAAGTTCATCATCATCATCATGTCAACCTTTAGGCGCCCACTGTTGGGCATAGGTCTCCCCCAAGGAGTGGTTCAGCCGTAATCGCCATGCTTGGCCGATGCATGTTGGCAATTCCAGTAGGTGTTATGGTACTCAAAAGGACGCTGCTATCCATCCTCTGGTCAATATCCATCTGTCGCCTTCTACGATACCCACGGGTAGAAATGGAGTGGTGCTATTCATGGCCGGTATCACACAACTTCAAGCACGGCACTTTCAAGTAACATCAATTAAAAAAAATGTATTTGTGTATGTATATCAGCTGTCTGACACCCATAGTACAGGGTCTCCCTAGTTTGGGGTCAGATGGCCGTGTGTGAAAATGTCCCCACATATTATTATTATTATTAAAATTTACGATGTTGACCAGAGAATTTCTCCCTTTAAACCCTTAAGTGAAAACCGCCCGAAGTGAGACATTGCTAACACGGGGTCGTATAGGCCACGTACAATATTTTGTGAAGCTATTCCTTACATTGTATTTATGGGAATTAACCTCTAGCCTGCATTGTGTACGGTATTTTAATACTTGACGACTTGTGATAAAACGTGAACTTTATTAAATTCTTGTGTGCTTCGAGAGACGTCTGAGGAATTTTTACTTGGTTTATTCTGCTATTTGTTTTGTTTAGAAGATTTGTTACGTAAAGTTGTCACAATGTATATTACCCGTTCTGTGACTTACATGTTACTATAAATAAACGATACTGTTTTTCTGGCATAAAAACCCATAACGTTATTTATTAAATTTCAATAATAATAAAACGAATATATTTAAATCATAAAAATTTAAATAGTTAAAATGAAGTTCAATAAAATAATAAAAAATAATAATTAAGATAAAATAAATGAAACAAATGGATTAAATAAATTAAATGAAGGTCAATTACGTTAATCGTTTGTTTTTGCCATATTTATGAGCCATACTATAGTTTACCAAACATTTGAAATACTGCGTTTTTAATCACTAAACATGACAAATGGATTGGCGGTTGCACAAAAGAAAGTTAGTCTCTATCGATCGTTACGAAGAGATAAAAGACTGGGTCAATTTTAGTAAGCCTATTTTTCTACGCCTTAACTGTGATCGTGCCTCACAATTTAAAAATAATCAACTTAAAAGGTCCAAGGTATCACGTAATGCTAAGTTTTTCATTCTTACTTATCAATGATCATTCATAAGATAAGTATTTACGTTGTTTATAACGAAGAAATAGGTATTATGAGGACGTCTAAATCCCACATAATGATACGCTTATAATTTATAGTGTGATAGTACTCATAGCACGAAGTACAGGTTTAAACATACTTTCAAGAACGTTGAACAGTTTCTTTATTTAGTTAAACATGGAACCTTTGAAATTTATAAATAAAATCTGGCAAGGGAGACGTTGACATTCCCACAAATCAGAATAAGACATTTTGGTTCATCATCATTATCAGCAGCCGGAAGAACAAAGGCCTCTCCTACAAGGGGAGTCAAGCTTGGCTGCAATCTGTTCACTGCAATCTCCAAGACGCCTTCTTGGAGATTGCAGTGAAGTTGTTGAGTACTCACAAGCCGCTTCTGCCCGCCATTTTGGTTAATTTTATCAAAATGTCTGCCGTAAGATATTGAGAGTAGACTTTCAAAAAGAAGTCTATAACAGAATCCATCCCGACTGATACATTGCTGTGGTACCTACAGAATTTCGTGTAATTGATGCAATCAGCTTATTTGGTAATGGCTGCTGTAGTGTATGATGTCACAACGATTGTGTCTTGTGATTTTATGTATTGTATGGGTCGAATTTTGTTGTGGGAACCACGTATAAATTTAGATCATGAATGTAGCTAAACGCCGAGTACAGTTCTAGTAAAACGGTAGAGGATAAGAGAACTATCTCAAATGGGGGGAAAGTTGAAAAAGTGTTCAGCTTTAAGCAATAAATAACAGTTCTAAAACCTGCCTAGGCACAATATATGGTATGAAGGTACTTAGCAGTTGTTAACGGATTTAAGTGTGCGGCGGTCAGAATTTTTTTACCCAGTCGCAATTGTAGTTAAATCCTTATTTAACACATTTTGCCGGACAAACCCTACCTCCCTCTATAAGTTATAGTATAGTGACTATAGTTGCATCCAACATCAAACGTTAGGAGCGTTGGAGCGAGGACCAATTGTTTCGGTCGATCCGTCAAAGAGCTGCTCATTGGCAGATGACTAATGTCAGTAACTGTTTGACTCTTCATGCGTACCGATCACGCACTGAGAACTAATTATACGCGTAATGTAGGCTTCTGGGCAGTACCTACAGCGTAGAATAAACCAGTCATACAATGGATTTACTAAACAGGATGTAAAAAGATAAATTCTAAATTCAACTTGAACAAAAATGATTACCTACTTTTATATTTTCGTATAAAATATACGGTTTATGGTAGTGCGTAATGTAACGGACGCAAATCATTATGTTTACGGTAAGGGGTCGTGGGAGTATCTATCTAAAGATTTGTAATAAAATAAGAAAGTACTTAGTTTTCGTAAATAAATAAAGTACAGCTTTGATCTTCAATATTTCCGTAACCAGGTTTCCCAGCATGATCTAAAACAAACAAAATATCGCAATGATGGGAAGAGCATGTGAACCGCGCAAACGGGCCACCGGCTACAGCCACCAGTGGTGGACTTAATGCCTTAGACATTATCTACCAGTCAACCAAGGGTGGTGAAGAGATAAGATGGCAGGTGCATAACAAAAAAGTAACAATTAAAAAGTTAAAAAGATATAAACTACACATTCATAATTATATATCTGGCATATCATGTAGTACCTATATAAATATAATTTCCATGTTTAAATCTCATTCAAAACTACATTTTCCAACAAAAAATATTTACAATCCCACTTAGATAGTGTAGCTACTATAACGCGGTTAGCATTCTTCTCACGAGTGTAAGTAGATTTACATGTCCCCAGCACGTGAGCTTATTTTGAATTTTACTCAGATTGCTCTCCGGCCTTCTAGAGACAAACTTTTGGGAACGAGACGTGTTGGATGAAATAATGATTTATGCTCATAAAAACTTCTTAAGTTTTCCTAGGAAGATTGGTGTCTCCCTTCTTGGAGGCCTGCTTACTCTCAATGGGGGAAATGGCGTGAGAATATATCATCATTATTGGCATTAGAAATTTGACAGCGTCTAGAGTTGTTCAATTTAGGGGACTTGTGGGCTAATATGAATCTCTGCTATTTATCGCTAGCAAAATGCTTTATTTAGTACTTAATAATAAGGACAGAAAATCATAAATAATGGTATGCAGAAGATGAAGAAAAGCATTCTGACAGCTAGAAAAATAAAGCCATTGATACCGTTAAACCTAAAGCAAATTGAAAAATAGAAGTAAACGAAAATGTTAGTATAAATCAAAATGTTATCTTTGATCATATTACACAACACATCGTTTGCGATTTGAGTGAGACAAACACGTTTGTTTCTTAAGTAAATATGTTGTTCTGTGTGTAGTTATTCCCAAATAGGGCGAAGGGTAAACAGTAAAGGCTATCTTTATTCTATCTTTGAGTTGTGTGCCTTGTCTAGAAATAGAACTTGTAATACCGCATTTATTGTAAGAGATATTACTTACACTAAAGTTCGCCATAAACCTTCGGGGTTGTCGTCACGATATCATGATGATTACGTCGTCACATCATTGGGTACACTAGTTCTTTTATTAGTCTTCGTTTACTGTGTCTATTTCGATTTCTTATTTTGTGTAATGCTCTGTGAATTATTGGATCTATCGATCTGCAATTGACTTAAACGTGATAATTTTCATAATGGAACATTTTCTTTTGACCACACGAATCCTGCAGGCTTCATAACACTACATTAAAGGGTGTCAAAGTTTCCACCGTATTTCATATTTTTACACATTTCGACCTTTATTTATCATAAAAACTGGTTGGGCCCAAGTTTATCAGTTTTATAGCATGAACTTCTACACAATATATTAAAGTGTTTGATGACCATTAAGCCTTTATCTGCCGCTGCAGATAAGTTCATGGCGTGTTTATGTCTCGGTAAGATCGATTGGAGGCCCTTTTGCCGCAAGGCTCCTGATAAGATAAATATATTGATCGAATAATTATGTTCTTACAGACGTATAGTCAATTTTATTTATTTTCGGGTTATTACAAAAGTGCTGTAAAATAAACTGCACTGCAGTTTATTTTACAGCACTTTCACACTACAGAGCTATAAATGCCAGAAAGGAAAAAATAAATTCAGAAGAATTTCCCAAAACAAATTTTTTATGATGATATTATAATTATTGAATATATTATAGAATAAGTAGGTAAATTAAAAAAACCGGACAAGTGCGAGTCGGACTCGCCCACTGATGATTCCGTACACATTTGTAGGTACATATCCATGGGTACTTCTATACTAATCCATACTTTAATCTACTTAATATTAAAAATGCGTTTTTCGCGACATAAACGGCCATATCTTTTTTTTTTTTAACATAGAGGGTTGATTTTTTTTACAGCATAAAGGGACCGTAGACTTGAGTTTATGGTTTTAATTTCAACTCGATACCTCCTCGCGTTCCCGAGATAAAGGGTCTTGACAGACAGACAGACGGACAACAAAGTGATCTTATAATGGTTCCGTTTTTTCCTTTTGAGGTACGGAACCCTAAAAATACCAGAACCAGTGATATAAATAAACTAATTGAATTACAGTAACTTAAATATTCATGTCCCATAATAATAAAGCTATTTCCGTACTTCCTTATTATGTAATATCCTTTCAGAGGCAAATGGAAAACCTAATTTAATTTGATACTTCCATAATATGAGCCAAAAACTCGAAATGATATTGAAATCCGCGTTTTCGCCTCTCGACTCTGACCGGCTTTTTTCCTACGCACACCGACTACGTGACATTCGGTTTTCAAATGAATCGGAAATCTTCTACTTTTCTTATTTGCCAGTGAAAGTCTATCCCACAAAGTTCTATGGCATTTGTTGAACGAGAATCATGTCCAACTCAAGTTGAAATTAAATAGAAAGTAAC
Organism: Charanyca ferruginea; assembly: GCA_947361185.1. Classification (NCBI taxonomy): domain Eukaryota; kingdom Metazoa; phylum Arthropoda; class Insecta; order Lepidoptera; family Noctuidae; genus Charanyca; species Charanyca ferruginea. The sequence goes on along the minus strand of OX376068.1, from coordinate 17,377,426 downwards.
CTTGTCCACTACTGTTCGTGTAGATTTAATTGGTTTTCTTTAATAACTCATTTAGTTAATATTGGAATGCTGTAGTATAAGAATAACTTTATTAACCTTTGAGGGCCAAATTATTTTCTGACAAACGGTGTTTCTAAATGAGCAGAGAGTGCATGTTCAGATAATGATTATAGCATCTGATGTGTACAATGTTACGCCATTAAAACTTCTGCGTCCGTATCCGTAGGTGTACGGTAAAAAATACCGTAAACAATAATTAATTAGGCCTCGTTTGGTGTGCAAGCAAGCTCTTTATCTTTCTGCGTAGGTGGAGCCTTGATTATTGGGTTATTAGGTTGATGATGAGCTAACTAGTTATCGCTACCTACTTGTTTGAGGTTTACACCTTACCCAATTTACGTGATAGTAGTGTTTAGCTATTCCTATTTCGGTATCATGAACTCATTGCTATTGCATTAGGCTGGGTTGATCAGAAACAATTGTAGTGAGCCAACTAAGGTGGCAAATATAGTATTGCCAATAATGCCACACACAACCAGGTTTTATAAAATTCTAGATAATGATGGTTCATTGTCTGTTAACATCAAGGTAAATATAACAAGCTTTCTCCTACTTCGTATCGCTCTTCAATAGTACATCATTAAACAGTTAAAGCATGAGTTATTCAATTTTAACAGCTGCTTAGTTTACCATATGTGTTAACGCATTGTCGTTAACTATACAACCCGAGTCGGTTAAAAGGTCAACTCAATAAAAGAGTCCAATACTATCGCAAACATTTGACATTGAATCGATTGTGTCGATTTTGACAGTAAATCAATTTGGAATGCTTGAAATTACCATCATAATCATGACCATAACATTTTTTCCGTCGACATTTCGAACAGCTCGAATGTAAAAGGCGTAAGACGCAAAATTGAGTAGATCGATTTCGAAAATCGATTTAGAGAACAGCAAAAACTCGTTGGTCGCTCCGAATGTAACAAATATCGATCGTCCAGCAGATAGCCGTAGCAGTTGTTGAATCGATATAGACATGGCGCTTTGATTACTCGATTCAATCGAACTCGTATAAGCACTCGGATCTCTGATGCCGCAAACCATGTTGTGGATTGTGGTAATGTCCGATACCTATCTTTGTCGGCTGGCTGTCGAATCGGCGATCATTCGAGTATAACACATTACGTATTCATGTTGGGCAATTGATATAACTTGTTACCGTATGTAAGACGTCGGCAGCTTCACCATGTAGACTCTAAGATCTATGTATATACTGGTCTAGATTCAGGTGCAGCCATATTTTCAATTCTTTCTTTATTTCTTTTGTTCATGCAGCATAAATATATCTCTATACATGCATCGGGTAATGGGGACCGTATCGCAGTGTAATCAGAACGCAGGCTATTTAAAAGGTCCTTAGCAGAAAATAAGAAAACAGCAACTGGAAGTGAGCAAGTTGGTGTTATAAGAGGTATTTTTAAAAGAAATTATAGATTGTAATCACAACTATTCCAATAATACGGATTGTAACTGTTCGATAATGTTTTAACGCTTCTGAAACTTAGCCATACTCGATCTGCCATTATTCTTATTTTTAATGTCAATAATGTCACATTGCAACCTTTCCTGTTAGCATACATACATTCCTGTCATCCAAATATAAGTGATGATACCAAATACATTTCGTTGCATAATCTCATCACGCCCTTCCCAAGTTGACCCACCTATGAAATACTTTAATAGACTGAACAATGTGCCCCGAATTGAACTTTACCAACGATACGACACTGTTACTGTCCAAAATGTTCTGGTTTTAACACTTTGTGAAGTTCCATTGATGCTATCTTAAAGAGTTTGAAATATAAGACCAGACCAAATACTCGATGGATGCTATACAATTCGGGGGTAACGTAAAGGTGTGTTTCGAAAAGCAGACCGGGTGTAGAAGTCTACGGTTGATTATTTGGACGTTTTGACAGCTGACCACGCTCGTTACCACTGTCATCGTGAAAGGCATCAGTAATCTAAATGCAAGGCTAATTGAATACAAAAGAAGCGATAACTATGGAATGCACTTTATGGGGCCGCGTTGTGTAATAAAAATATAGGCTGAAGTTTGAGCAAGCGTAGTTTATCATCGTTACTCTTATCATATTTGCGCCTTCCATTCTTTTGTTTAGAAAGGTTATCTTAACTGCCCACGCTTCACGCCACACCTACGGGCTTGTCGATTCTGTATTGTGAGGTTTTTTAGAGGTTGTACCAAAGTAGGACCAATGTGACAAGTTTTTAAGGCCAAAAGAAACTGAAGATTGGTACAAAGACCGTCAATATTTGCAAAATAAAGGAGCAAATTGGTCACTACCAACCTCGGATCATGTTTTTATAAATAAAGATCTCATACTTGAGGCTAATCCACACAGCACAGTGACAAAGCGAGCGATGGGACGCCTGAGGCATGGTACAAGACTCCTGTCTCCTGCAGTTAATGACGTCATTAAATATGAACCGTGTACCCAGCCTTTTTGTAAAGGTCTGCGCACGTAAGCAGGTGCAGTACAGATCATATTCATCTGCCTAGCCCCTAGCTGCAAAATCGAACAAATGGGTCTTGCTTGATGGTGTTTCTTTAGTATGCGTTTCTTTTGCAAGTACTAAAACAAGCGCATTTTAGTTTTATGTGTGTGTGTGAAATGTGTGAGTTTATTGAATATAATTATACATTTTTGTTTTTCTGTATTTTGATATCATGACATCTTAGTGTTTGGTATTTTGATATCTTAGTATTTTTTAAATCATTGTATTTAAAAAAAATGCAGTTTTAATAAGTTTTTGTAAGATTTGTATCCAAAGCTTTATAAATGTGTTTTACCCGACTGTAAAGAAGAGATACTTTCTCGTTTCTAACTGTAATACTTAATATCTTCGCTTTAATGTTAATTCTAGCTACTGTCTGCATTTTTATTTCAGCTTTCTTTCAATTTTCTCCTCAGGTGTCGAGTTAATGAATAACAGTTTAGTGTATTGCTTCTAACAGCTTCAAATTGTGAAGACACTTTCATAATAATGTAAACAATTGTTAGGCCACCTGCCACAGGCGTGATAAGTTTATAACAAAGAACTGTTTATACTGTCAACATTTAGCGTACTTAGGAGCAGACACTTGTTTTAAAATGTTGTGTTTCTGTTGACAGCGACATGATATTGTTGTAACATCAACAATGTTTTAATATACCTATCTATAGGTAGGTACTAATATTATAAAGAGGTAAAGTTTGTAAGTTAGGGTGTGAGAGGATTTTTTGAAATTGGAAGATTAGTTTCGGGGATTACCTGATTCTATTGTTCCAATTTTAAAAATTCATTCTTTAATAGTACAGAGAAATAAAACTGAAAAATATGATTGTTTCTTTGTTTGAATGTACTATAATATGTATAGAAACTACTAGTCCGACTCTTAAAATACTTACTAAGCCACGTCATGCCTGAGAGCTTATATTAGATTTTATTGTAAAAAAAAACACAAGGGCAAATTCGTGGGCAAAAACACTAGCTTTTGCCCACGAATTTGCCCTTGTGTGAATTATTGTGAAGGTTCATAATTAACTTCTTGAATTAAGATCAACATTTTTGACGTGCTCATCTAAATCTCGAACACTCGTAAATTTTAAATATTTTTCTCTAATTGTGACTAGAATGAGACATAATGAGTTCATTAACTTTTACTATTCAAAATAGACAAAATTAATAACGACTATTCCAGTGATGTCAGTAGCTACTTAATAGACAAAATGACGCAGCAATTACGGCTACATAAACGTGCATGACCACGCATTCATAATGAAGTGTAGGCTGAGCATGCGCACAGCATTTATTAGCTTTACTCTGCTCCTCTCGATCATAGGTAGGTACATACTTTGATGTTGAACAACTAGAACTCTTTGAATGTTAGTAACATTACATGGTTAGTATTGTAACTCGAAATGAGCAAGGGGCCCACGGCAATCGGTATGGGCCCCTTGCTCATTTCCAAATATCTCATACAATTATGAATATATTTAATTCTTGCTCTGGTTCACACACTAGTTCATAGTTTCTTGAAATGTAAGGAGTGATTGTCTCCTTTTTTAATAATTGTAAATAATAATATGTGAACACTATGTATCTATGTTACAACTTAGCTGTCATTCTTTATCTTGTAATACTTTGTACGTACTTCATATAGTGTTTTTTATGCAAGGTTCATCGTATTCACGTATATAACTATAAACTGTAAATGCAAAATATTGCAAATATTATTTTTTAAAGGAGTAAGTATTGAGTTTCTTGCCCATTCTTCTCTGTACGAAACTACCTTTTGGAAGGGGCAACTAGAATCAATTTTTTTAAATGACGTTCAAAACTGCCTTTTAATGGTCTAATTGAAATAAATGAATTGACTTTGAGATACTTGGATGACTGTGTTGCAGAAATCTTTGCTAAAGATTCTAAAAAAAACTGAATCTATGAAACTGAAGAAGCGGTAAACGTAGGTACCTACTTTGTGATCACTGGGTGTGTGCGCGGGGTTCCAAACTATTATCACCATCATCTGCCGCTATTGACCATAGGCCTCTCCAAATAGAACGCCACAACGAGTGGTTTCGTTTCGGCTTCCAAACTATAATAGTATTTTATTAAAAAAGAAGGATATGCACACGATTTCTCCACGTTTAAAATAACGTAGTCACTGCAGACAATTACACCAATTTATAAAAAAAAAACTTTTTTTTAGTTTGAGCCCTACTGAAATTCACCTGAAAGTTTGGATAAAACTTATAAATCTTTTCAGCCAGGTTGCTTTGACATACGACTTTAAAAGTATTAACAACTTCGTAGGAACAAATGACAGCGACCAAGTTATCTTTAGTCTCTGATTCGTTCATTTAGGCAAAATAGAAGAGATTGTATCAGTCTTACAAGTAGTGCAATGATCTGGAAACTACCAGTGTAAGTGAAGAAGAGTGAAAATACTTCTGTCTGTGAGAACGACCTCTGTTCTGAGAATACAGACGTGACGTCATTTGTGGGTAAAATTTATCTTGTTTCGAACCGCACGTTGACGGAAACAAACACTTTCCTATTCATGTACGTACGTATGATAAGATATCCACTTTGTAACACAACAATGATTCGTTTTCGGGTTCGGCGTACTTCGTGTCTTATCGTTTCCTCTTTGGGACACTCGCCCTATTGTGGCCAGATTAGTTAATGATTCATTATGTTTGTTACCTAAGTTCGGCTCCGGTTTGTTCTCGGTTGATCGCGTAGCCTAAAGTGAATTGAAGGAATCTTTGGTAGGTATTAGGATTGGAACTGTTATCTGTTCTCTAACTTGGCTAATCGAGTTCAGAAGTTTTGCTATCTAATAAAAATATGTCTGGATTGATAGTCTGATCGATCTTTTATGTAATTTACAGTCCAATAAGCTATTTAATACACTTTGGGAGTCTGCTGAGCATTAAATTATTGTACATACTCTGTTATGAGGGATGCGCCAGTGTATCCCGAGTAATTCAAATTTTCTCACGTTTTTTTACTTTTTTTTGGAATCTACACAAAACATAGTAACACAAATTCTACCAAACTGAATAATAGTTTGTCGGCAGTTGTTCTCGTTAATAATAGGTACTAAAAATGTGGTTTTTACAGACACATGCGTGTGTGATACCAAAACTTATCTTACTTTTTAAATTAAATTTACTAATTAACATATGCAATTTTTATTTTTCGCCAATAGGAAGCTATCTATAAGCGCTATAGTTTGTACAGACGCCAGCACATATAGCCATACCAAACTGTCAAATTTTCCCAATTGAAAATGAACCTAATGTTTTTGTAATAAAGTTGAAAATCTATTAAATAAATTTGACAGATTGTTGTAGCTTAAAGTGCTGGCCTCTGTACATTCTGTAATAAAAATAATTAGTAATCCGAAAGGAAATTCACGCGGACATAGTAGCGGGTATAAGCTAGTATTCTTACAAACAGTCTAATTTTTCTTTCCGTAACATTAAAAGCTACTGCTGGTAAAAGAAGATGTATTTAAATATGTCGGTATAAATCACTTAGCTACGTTTTCCTATACTAATTATTTACAGAGTTGCAAGGTGTATGAGAACAAAGTACATACATGTAGAGAACGCCAGGTGGAACAATTACGTGTGTGATTTAAAAATAGTTTCTAACTGGTTATTATGTCTTGGCGGCTCGAACAAATGACACGAGATTTTGCTATTAGCATTCTACGTGAATCAGCTAAAACTGAACTGTTCCGTTGGACTCCTGGTGGCCAGCACGTCTGTTAAGTATGCTTAACTGACCTCGAAACGACCTCGAACCGGCCTCGAACCGGCCTCGAACCGACCTCGAACCGGAATTGAACCTAAAACCCTATGGGGATTTAGGTTCGATTCCAAGGTCAGGGCAGGTCAGTTAGGACCCACCTACGGGGACGTGGGACCCGCTGAGAAACAGCGGGTCAAGGCCTGTTGGGGGAGCAGTGAATACTTATGCGAATTCCCCCGACCCCCGGCCATAGTAACCCGGCGTTGGTTTTAGCCGGTAAGAGCCCCTCCGTCATCCATATGATGGAGGAAGTCCATGAGGATTTCCATCGCGCAATAAAAAAAAGGTCAGGCAAGTGTTATTGGGTTCTTTCATTTAAGAAATTTCTTAGCAGAAGCCCGGAGTTTGGATAGCTGGTGATGTGAAGAAAGCACGTAAAGTCATAAGGCATTCATAAATCTTTGACAGTCATTCGTTACGGGTAGTCGGAGTCCGAGAGTCTGACAACCAGTCTTACTAAGGGGTATCGTGTTACCCAGTAACTGGATTGTAGTGGTCTGATAGGCAGTCACTCCAGTTAAAACACAACTTAGTTGGAAAAACCTAGGCAGATAATGATGAATCAGCCAAAATCGTCAATAATGCTAAGTCCGTACAATTTGTTCGAGAGCATTGAAAATACATGAGTGTTGTTTCATGGGACCTTTTGTATGTATTTATAAACAATCCTCAACCTTTGTATGGGATGTCAAACGTGTATGTAAAATAAAAAAGGTGCTTTTGTGAGGCGAGGGTCCCTCGAGTGTTCACTCACTATTACACATTCGGCCGATTGTACCTACCACACTGTCAATCACTCCTCACATCAATGGCAGCTAATGATTTTTATTAAATTGACGTATTTTTTCTCTGAATCCAAACAAAAAATTATAACAATAATTGATGACTCGTTTTTATTCGTTGTTTATTAATTGATACCAGACTTTTCTGAAGGGTGATGTCAAATGATATTAATAATAAAGATTGTAAGATTAGATTATTTTGGTTCGTTACGCGTACGTTGATGCAAAGTGCATTTTGTGGTGCAAAAAAAATACTTCTTTTTTTTCGACATTAGCAATAACCTACAGGCTATAATGTATATTCATTATATTTATAACAGGGAAGGTGTATAATAATGTATAATGTACGTACAAGATTTACACGCATAATTTAAAAAAAAACCTATAACTATTAAACTAAAAAACTATTTTATAGGGGCATTAAAAATTTCCTCCATAACGTCATCGCCTGGAAATATATCCAAGAGATTGGCAGCAAGGCCGTCATGGCATTGTTTAAACCCAGACCAAGGTAAAAACCAGCTCTTGAGTGTCAACCAGAAATAATGGATGGTGGTAATTTAAAGAAAGTATTTCTTTCCTGTGATTTAACAATTTGTTGTGAATTGTCTGTTTATGTTCTGTTCTTATTGAAAAGGAATGCTGTTTAAAAATATCCCTCAGTGAATGAAGGTGAAGTAAACTCCCTAACATCGGTGGGATGACAGCTCACCCAAAGAGATTTTTAGGGAATAGTACGGTCGAACTAGCTATTTGGTTTACAGGCAAAAATATTCATCTTTCTACTACACTCATAACATTTTAGTTTAAATTTTCATCTTGTATGTGTGTGTGTACCATGTAGGTAGGTACCAGGGTTACCCACGTGCCCGAGATAAAAAAATTGCATAAAATAACATATTGTGAGTGTAGTAGAAAGATGAATATTTTTGCCTGTAAACCAAATAGCTAGTTCGACCGTACGTAACAAGTTATCAGTTTTTTGTCCGACTTTGAATATCTATTAGATGTTCATCCCTATCATCTATAATAATTATTACCTCTAACGCTAGTACATACATCTACACAAAACTTTCAACTAGTGCAAGGAAGACGGGTTCGTTCTTAGCTATAGCAATGTATTATGGTAAAATCAGTACTACAAAATGTACGTAACTCGGCAGATGTAAGCAAAATAATATAATTTTATAAATACATACGCAGTCAGTATTTATGATCTCGATGCTTGCTTACTTGTAGGCATCTTTTGTTTCTCCCGCAAATATACTTTATGATGCTGAGAATATTAAAACAATTGTTCGGTGGATTTCCATACAATCGGTTCAATAATGCAAAAGCTTCTATTAACAAGTTCCGTAATACCCGTTTATTGTTTGTAGTGTCTCATGTAGCTGGTAGTGTATTACCACAGAAATCTTAATAAGGCAATAGAACGGGGTTTCAAATAGGCTTTGTATAAAATCCGCAGTCGTTAAGTTTCTATAAAAGAAGAAGAAGAAATAGAAATAAAAATTTTACCTCTTATTTTAAAGTATTTCACACACTCACACGTCATCAGCACCATTAGTTCATACGAAATATTGCTGCTGAAATGAACCAGTCATCAAAGCTGACACGACTATTTCTGCGCTTACCACACTCAGTGGATTCCCTTGTCCTTCCAGGTTGTCACTCCACGTTGTGGGAATGGTTCATTTAATGACTTTATGCCAGACTAGAGAATAAAAAATCCTTAATTCTATGTGTTAAGTTAGTTCAATGTAAATGTTTATATATGTGTGCCAAATTTCAATTAATTCCGTTGTCGCCCTAAGCCGAGGCTCGTACCCCACAGGGGATGCCCTTAGCGTGTAGTCGCTTAGTTTGTAAGTTTTTTGGCCTTGCTTGAGCCCTCAATTCACTTTAAGGCCTCATTCTTCATAAAGCACTGTTATTATTTATTTTGAAGCTTTTTCCCGAGGATCGTACGTAGAGTCACATACTTTACGGCTCCAAGTAGACACGAGACTTCTATTCGTCTTTTGTTTTCTGTAGGTACATTATGACCCTTGTATTTGGTTGTAACACAAACTAATCACTACAACAAGATGCCAATACATCGGTGCGTTATCTAATCTCAATTTCAATGATGTATACGAACATGGTCGTATGTCGTGGGAATCTTTGGCCAATTATTCAATTTTCGTGTTGTTCCTATGTTTGGTGAGACTGTTGAAGAGGGAGGTATAAAGGCTGCGATATACGATGGAATAAAAGATTGAGCATTGTTTCAAATTTCAAGAAAAATAGTGTTTAATGCAATATGACCTCAGTGCCTATGTTAGTTTTAACAGTACTATGTAAGCTAGCCTATACTTAAATAGGCTTCTTTGAAAAAATAATCTACAATACTCTTCTTGATTTAATTTTCCTTCCACGCAATGTATGAAACGCCATCTCATAAAATATTATAGAACGTTATAATTTGATACGTGAACACAAAAGAGAATTCACTTTTGAAAGTTCTTCAATTTATTAGCTTAGCTGGTCAGTATAACTCCTTACGTTTCGACAGACATATTGGCTATCGCGGAGGCCAATTTTCGCGTTGCCCCATCTATCATCGCTTGCGCTTGGGATCCAAAGTTAGCTTCAAGTGTTTTAGATAATGACGCCGATCTAAAACACTTGAGCGGATCGCGTCTGTGGAAATTATGATTAATATCGGGCTGGTTAACGGTGCTAGAGAGGGGCACGACTCGTAATAGTTGAGGCCCGAAGGTGCCCGAAGCTGCGGATGTCCGTGCGATGGGGCGGACGCATCATTTGTTTGCCCACAGACCGGTCCACGTCGCTACTGCTTCAAATTCATAATTTTTCAATGAGCGTTTTTTTCTACTGGCCGCTCCGTCTAGCTGACAACTGAGCTTATGGTTCCCCAGATAAGATCACTTTGTGCGCCATTAGCCAAAGTGATTGACGTTGTTAGTTTGTTGTCAGTAATTTTGTTTGAAATTTAGAGCGGCAAGCGTGCCTTTTTTTTTGTTGCGTATGTGTATAGAGAGTCGTGTTGACATGAGAGACTGTTGCAATATGTCCGATAATGCGATCTCGAAACCGAATAATACAAATTGAATTGAAATACACGGGCTTAATAACACAGTAGAACACTAATGATAATCTAATAGGTTTGTGCTATTTGTACGATTCAATGTCTTTGGTTTCATAACATAAGCCACGAACGAAACTTGATGATGAATGATCGTTACAAGCAAGGTCTAGATAGGTACAGACAGCATCATTAACTGCTAAACCAACGCGCGTTGAAATTTTTTCGCATAGGGCAGAGCAGTTGATGACGCTGTCTGTACATATAGAAGAAGTTTTAGCAAAAGAGATCGCTTGAATGATTCTCATCGTTAGCTATACCTACTTCATTCATTGTAACATTTGACAAATATCCTTATAACGTTACACATAGTTATTTTAACGTTAGTATGTAATAATAATTTTAGGGTACGTAAAGAAATTATCAATACTTACTTATTAAACTTATACTACATAGGCATCGAATCTCTCATAACCAATGTTAAGTAAGCACTTCACCTCACCAACGCTTAAACACGCGCATACACTCACACATACGTGCACATACCACACACACACACCTACACAACCAGACACACACATACTAACACGATCCCTATCCAAGGGAAGGACCGGAAACCCTAGTTTAGGCTACAGTCCACCCTTGAATTGTCACACATTGTATTGTTTCTTACATTTGTCGTGGAAAATAAAGGTATTTTTTATAACTATGTAAACTATTTGCCATTTACTTTAATTAAATAATAATATTTATTTATTCCAGAAAACTTAAAAACTATGCTACAAATAATTAGGCATTTAATATTTAAATAGACAAAAGAAGTGAGCATCTGTAACCGAACTAGGCAGTGCCTGTATTTCGGTTATCAGCGCCTGGCCCCTCAAACTAATTTGTTAAGCACAAGCCTACAAATCTATTTTATTTCTTGCTGAAGTAACTTATTACTTTATTACTTGCTATTATTATACTTATTATAAACTTTATTACATCCTCTTTCTTGTGGATGTGAAGTGATGAAATATAACTAAAATGCAGTTATTACAACAAAATATCCTAATAACCATTCTTATTTGGCCGATTTTTGTCTAATGCTATAACAAATGGAGTACAGTCGGACCTCGATTTGCTTCATATCTTTTGCCAGGACATTAACATCGGTGACAGTTCAAAACCAATCAAAAACCTATCCGACCATATCTGGCTTAACTGTAACTAGGTGATAAATAACAAAGCTGTCAGTGGAGCGTTTAACAATGAGTCAGAGTAATTATACGGACGACACTATTGCACAACGGTTAGCGGTCGGTATCTGTCGAATTGTGAAACAATGAAAACTTTTAGAATTTTGCTAGGTACGAGACGATGCCGACACGATATCCCACCAGCATATATGATATCTGCTTGTAACGATAACTTCCATCGACGATATACAAACACAATTTGCCGAGCATTTTAAATATTACCTGTTATTGCATTTGCAGCTTTATTATTATCGACTGTTATAGTGATACTCTAGAGGCTTTGCATTAATTTAACCTTCGTCCTTAAAAGACATCCGTAAAAGAAGACATCATCATCATCATCATGTCAACCTTCAGACGCCCATTGCTGGGCATAGGTCTCCCTTAAGGCGGGTTCAGCCGTAATCGCCATGGTTGGCCGATGCCTGTTGGTGAGAAGAAAACATAAATGCAACTAATGCCACCAATTTCTGCAAAGACGCCAACTAGAAATTTGCATCGTGTCGTCGTCGTATCGTACAGTACAAAAGTATAAGCACCCAATGAGACACAGACTGGACGATATCGTGACCAGACGAAATGTGGTACAAATTGTAGACGTCGCGTTTGTCCATGTTATTTGGGTCGCGATTGGTTCACAATTGTGAAGCTCTGGGGTTCCCCAATGTAAGGTCGTGGTGGTCGTAGTTAAAGAAATAATGAGAGTGATAGTTGCACGAACTGCAATCATCGAAACGTGTACACCGGTAAATGGTTTTTGGATGATGAGTGATGAATTTTATGTAGGTATGTTAGAAAGTATTTGCAGTTTCAATAGTACATATTTAAAATTGAAATGCATTCAGGTCTAGGCTAAGAAAGAGAAGTGCTGGCAAACCACCAGTCAGTTGGTCCGACTACATCAGAGCTCATGCTGGGATAGTCTGAACCAGGAAGACCAGCGATGGAACCTTGTAGGAACAAGTTGGAGAGGCATATTATTATACCTTGGAGTAGGCAAACAAATGCTGAAAGAGAAGACGAAGAGAGAAACGTAACAAAAGCACGAGGCCTAAATATTTGTTAAATGTATCTACCCAAAATAGTAGATGACGTGAAAGACAGTGATAAACTTCTGAAGCATTGCGTAAATGGTTTAAAAATTGTATCATAATAACTAAATCACTGTACAATTTCCCGAGTCACCACAGGTTGAAAAGGAAAGCCAAGTCATTCCAGATTTTTCCACAAACTGGTGTTGATTTTTGTAACCCCCCCTCGGGTTGTACTTCCAAAGTTTGTGCTAACTGCAGCCAAGTGATAACACGCCATCGCTAATCCGAGAGACGACCGCGCTCCCAAATCTATTTGATACAAGCATAGAGAGTTACTAAATGTGGCTTTCATAAAATGAAATAGAATGTAAAGTGTGTATTTTCGTTGGTTTATCAGGTTGAGAAGATAGGTAAATTCCATCATCATCATTCGGTATATTAGGAAGTAGCAGTTGAAGCCAAAAGACAAAATTCGTGGAAAAAAAGCATTTATAAATTATCCGTTATCTGCAAGATCCAATTCTCGTAAGTAAAAACGTTCAAAATGTAGAAAAAGTACAATCTAAACGAAGGCTAGAAAGCGAACGTTTCAAAAAATTAGGAGGAGTGCCCCTCTAATAATCTCATGGAAAACTTTATTCGGATAGGCACTGGTAATATAAAATTTGAAAACTGTACCACTAATATAATAAAAAAGCTTTTTTACAAAAAAGACAACCGCCTTCAAAAACCAAAAAGTGAAAAATAACTTTGGAATGTTACTTTATATGTTTTTTATACTAGGATCCTCGATAGCATACTGTTTATCACAAGTAAATGAAATTGAACTTTAAAACAGAACACACATGACTTTAGTTTCAGAAGGCGGTGGCAATATAAAACAACAAACAGAACAGCAAAGCCACCGACTTCCTTTTTCTTTTTGAAGGCGGTTGTCTTTTTTGTAAAAAAACTTTTTTATTTTTCGCTTTTTAGTACTTCCTGATCATTCATGTCCATTAAGAATTGGCATCACAGTCAAAACAGAGATCGAAAGTACAAGGTGAGAACATCACAACATCATCCATGTATATTTTTTTTTGCTTTCTGTCGATTTTTTCAAAAAGTGCTGAATCTATTTCGATAAAATTTATATGGGACTGCCCTTGAGGCATACCCTATCCATCAAAAAAAGAATTTTCAAAATCGCTTTATATTTGCCGGAGAAATCGCGTAACAAATATACAAAAAAAAAACATACAGACGAATTGAGAAGCTTCTTCTTTTGGAAGTCGCTTGAAAATAGATTCCGAAATAAACCCTTTCTTTGCAGTCTGATTCATAGAGCGCTAAGGAGGTAGGCACTCCAAGGGAGATAGGTATATCTCTTTTGAGTTGCTAAGTACCCGTTACATGCGTTGTCTAGACATGTAAATAAAATTTATGTGTCTGGATCTTGTACAATTCAGAATATTTTAATTTTTAGAGTTCTGACATCGGAGGAGGTAAAGTTCATGAGGATATAGCTGGATTTGTATTCTTGAAGCCGTTGGTCCCGGCAGATTTTTGGCAGTCGTTATGGGTAGTCAGAAGCCAGAAAGTCTGTCAACCAGTCTTACCAAAGGGTATTGTGTAACCCAGTAACTGGGTTGTGGAAGTCAGATAGTCAGTCGCTCCATGTAAGACACTAGTATTTAGCTGTATCTGGTTAGACTGGAAGCCGACCCCAACATAGATGTGGAAAGGCTAGGCAGATGATGAGTTTAAAGAGATCTGTGCTCAAAGGATGACAAACGGGCATCTATTATTTAGACACCGCCGTCTGTCTATCCGTCTGTTAGTTTATCTGTGACAGGACTGTATCTTTTAAACTGTAAGAAGTAGACACCGCTATAATAACGAAATTAATAAAGTTAAAAATCAAAAGGTCTGCACACAATGAATGGATGGTCCGGTGGATGCAAGCGGCAGGATGCCGGTCGTTGTGGCGTTCAATGGGGGAGGCCTTTGTTCCACAGTGGACGTCTTTCGGCTGATGATGATGATGATACAATGTGTTTGTTTTTACAGGCGTTTTTTTATTGCTGTATTTTAATATTGTACTGTAGCACGGAACCCTTCATGTGTTAATCTGACTCGCATTTGCCCAATAATTTGATTTTCCTTTTACGGTTTTAGTTAAAAAAAGTTGATGCTGTGCGGTTTGAGAATCAAGAGAGATTTATTTTATACTTAATTTTGATTACTTGATTCGTTTTGGTGTCTTGTTGTAGAAAATAAATCTCCAATTAGACTGCTATGAAGATGATAGGTTTATTTAATGGTAATAAAATATTTCTTTAAGTACTGGAGTCTTAAAAAAATATCATCTTCGTCACACGTGTTATGAGATATTTAATTATCTGGGGTCGCTAAGAACTTGGAAAAATAATATTAACACCAGCCTATAATTTAATTGTCATCCTATAGGGTAAAGGTCTATTTTCCTACAGAGATGGCATAAGCATTAATCAACACGCTTGATCAGGGCCGATTGGCCATTTCAGTTTTATATCAATTCACCAATTATACAAGTCCAGGTGTCTTCACGAAGTTTTCCTAAACCTATGTCAGTGATGTCCAAGATAAACTTAATATGAAATTGAAAAGTTATATAAAAGTTAATAAATAATAAGGAAAAAACCCAGTCATTTCCAGCAAATAATTTAAAACAACTTAATCCGAGCAATCATTCACACCACACAGGGTTGCATAATCCTCGTCAATGCGTTTTCATGCACGACTTCGGCTTTTAAAACGTAATCGACTTTGATTTTGGTTTTGTTTTGTCTGTCCTCGTAGCCTTTGATTTTGAAACTTAATAAAATTAACCGATTTCGTTTTTTTAAGCAAGTAATGGCGTTTAATCGGCTGATTGAATTCAGGACCTTTAACTTGTTTTAGCTTAATGTTCAAATAGGCCGTTTGGGACGGTAATAACTCAATCTAGTAAATTGCTTTCTCTTGATAAATGTTTAGTAAGACCACTTTACTCAAAATGTCGATCAAGGTTGATAGTTTTAGTTGCTGCTATAACATTCTTGAGATCAGTTAAGATAAAAAGCTTTCTAAATGCTGTTTGTCGGTTTAAATAAAGTTTCTTCTTGTAGGAATAAAAGTAATATTTTTATCTATCAATCCGTCGCTGTCAAGCGATCCGTCACTGTCTGTAAATCACTAGGTATCTTTCAGGAGGTGAAGCCGTTTTAGAGATTAACCGGAACAAACAGATAGACACACAAACAATAATTTTTTAAATTGTTTTTTTTTTATATTAGTACCGTAAATACCATAAAAAGTTGTCATTTTGGGCATTACAACCAGACATTTCAATTTTATTTATTTGTAAGAGATTTTGGTCCCGATATGTTTCTCGTATTCATGAGTAAGTATTCACCCTTTGCAAGATATGTACGAAGGCGAGCCAGTGAATTAAAATTCAGCCTGTAGACATTTAAGAACACACAAGTTAACGGCATTTATCTATACTTCACACGTATTTAGTTTTAAAATCATCATTATATTCCGTTGTCAAATTAGCTACGAGTGTGTGAACAAGACCTTATCTCTCACCGAATGTAAAATTAAATAAATACGTATTGCGAATGTATTCGTTCCAAATGTGTGTTTTGTTTGCACCGTATTGGTTAGTGATTAATCATTACTTATGTTCTTTGTAGGTATAATGTTTGAGCATGATCACTTTCGTAGTAATGTTAATTTTGGCAGTACATGTGGAGTGTTACATAGCCAATTACTACTCCTTATTTCCATGGGTTTAATAGAAGCGATTGAATTCGATAACTACGTATAATTAATACCATTCGGTTTGCTCCTAACCCTTACACGGAAAGAAATTCGGAACCACATGCCTTTTGGTATTTAAGTTCATTAATACCCTATTGGAATTCAAATTGCTCAGATTTATTGGACTTCTGATCCTGTGGGAAAATGCATGCGCAGAACCCTTGAGTACCCGAATAATCAAAGAGTCAAAGAACCAGTTTTCGATACCTGTCATCACTTGAAAATAATTTTAAATATAGATGTTTAAAATAATATGAAAAACGAATTAAATGTTGCCAATTGATTGTATAACGTTTGTTTTATGACTTTTTAAAATTCGTTATAAAATTATAGAATTGTCTATAGGTAATAAAATTGATCGCTAATTCATCATTCTTTATGGCATGTTTTTACTTTGTTGATTCAACAAAAAAATAATTCCAAAGTAAACTAGTTTTGGGGGTCGATAATTTGTGAAGCGCGCGACATACAGTTCGGGAAGTTGTTAGTTTTTTTTCTATCCTCGAGAAACTGTGCATGGTCGTTATGTTGTTTATTTTGTTCCTCATATTAGGGACCCTAATTTACCACATGGTGCTCTCGTTCGACATAAAAAATAATATCTACATGATTTGACGTAATTTGTACTGTGTTATGACGAAAGGTTCGTGTGTTTAAGAGTAATTTCTCCTCGAGCCGTTATTAACCAGTAACCGTCTTTTTTATTTTAGTCAGAAAAAGTTAACGAGTATTAGACATGAAGCACGATGTTACATTTTTGTAGTTAATGAACTAAAAGGATAAAAGATAAAAAATACAACTTCGAAAAAATGGGGAGTCTATTCGACGATCATTATATTGAACATCGCCAACGATTTTTTTCTTCTATTCACTAGGTATTTCAACATAGGAAAGTTTTATTGAAATAAATATGTATTATGCTTATCATAAGCGACATAATATTTGATGTTCATCTTCGTACATTCAAAGAAATACATTCAGAGGTAGTATCATTCGGTATTAACAACATTCAGAGTATAAAATTCTTAATCCGAATTAGGTTTCTAAAATATTTGCTTAAATTTTATTTATATTCAAACGAGAATATAGTTTATAGCTCGTATCTCAATGTACCGAAATGGTATTCCAACAGTCGGCATTAATAAACGATCGAAAACTAATCGATTGTGAATAGAAATTGCCTCGAGATGTAAGATGTAATATTTGGACGGATGGATTAAGTGAATATAAATTTTAAAGTTTATGTAGTTCCCTTTATAGTTGTGCTTAGCAATATTTTGAATATTGATTTGTATTACCAATTTTTCTTCATTAATGGCTACCGAGATGGTACAGAAGTTATGACTAGTTATTGGTAATAATTTATACGTTGTGGAATGTTTGGGGCGGCGCTATGTACGAATATAAACAACCTTATTTTGAGTTTTCTATTATTGATGGCGTTCTGGGAAACACGGTAGCAACGTCTACCTCATTATGAGGAATTAAGATGATAATTAGGCGGTAAGGAGAGAGCTCGGATTCCGTAGACTCTATTAATTTTTTTACTTTTCTTATTTGATGGTATCAGCATTTTGTTTTAATTCGATATCAAGTTTTATTTTGTTGTCTTTGAAACCAAGTCCCTTTGACTAATAAAGCTTTTGGACGCATGGCAATTGTGAAATTCCTGGCTGTATAATTAAAGCCTATAAACTCATAGGCTGAAGGCATACGACTACTAGCTTGACCATTATATTTTCAGTGAAGCTTTTTCCTTTATGTTTGCAAAAAATATGTGAAACGTTAAGTTCTAAAGACAAAGTAGCTAGAGTTTCCACAGTAGAGTCGTAAATTTCAGTATGTCAAACATAAACACACATGTTTACACGGCCATTGTGGGGTCAAAGTTAATTTATTTCTTTAACTTATGTTCGAAGAGACACTCGGTCTTGGTTAACTAACGAACACCAATATATAGAAATGCACAGAAGCTTCATTTCCTTTTTATAAAGGATGAAACTCTAAAACGATTTTTTTTTAAATAAGCTTTTTTCAGGCACTTTGAAATTGTCGTCCCCGTGTTATGTCCGGGCTAGAATAGCACCCATCTATTACATCCGAGGGTGTCGTAGAAGGCGACTAAGGGAAAATCCGGAAGTCGGGCAGCAGCAGCTTCCGTGTACTCAACAACCTCTCAGCGATCCTCAAGACGCCTGCCAAGCATGGGGATTATGGCAAACCCCTTTGTTCCTTTGTTTAACAGTGGACGTCTTCCAGCATCCATAATGATTATGATAAAATTGTCAGGAATTCGATCAGTTAAAAAAAATGGAAATTGTTGACCATTTCTAACGGAAGATTCCTTTTGACATAACGAGCAAATAACTTCATAGACAGACGTTGTGTTGCGTTTTTGTCTGTCTTTCAGTCTTCGTTTTAGAGAGAACTACCCTTCTGCAGCTGCCTTCTTTGTGGCCTCAATATTTCGTCTCCGTTCATTTAGGCAAATTGTCACTTGTACATAAAGTCAAGAACTTGTTAAGCGTTAAACTTTTTGGTAAGGTAACTTTAAGGTTAAGATTTAGGTAGGTAGTCGGTCTGGAAACTAATTGACTGGGTGTTGCGGTAAATTTGAATGGTTTCTGCGTGGTTTGGGCACTGGTTTTGCTTGTTACTTCAATCGGGCAGTATTTTATACTTCTGACAAGTAATTATTTTCAACAACCGATGTTGAAATGTTTTATTTGGACGACCAATATTTATTTGACAGTAATTTTAAACAAATTAGGTAGAAACTTTCTCAGTTTTACCAAAAAAATATATTAGTTCTTAACATAATCAATATAAAATATTTGTGGTAATACTGCATATGATTCTGTAAAATTCAAGTGAAGTAAGCTGTTGTCACGATGAACCGACGATTTGAAGAAGGTGGCTGGAGGCGGATGTATGCGGGCTACCCAAAACCGGGTAGGTTGGCGATCTCTGGGGGAGGCCTATGTTCAGCAGTGGACGGCAATAGGTTGATATGATGATGATGATGAGAATGAGCTGTTATCCTACGCTAAGACTAGTCACCTAAGAATAACTTCACCTAAATTCATCAATAGATTGATTTGCTGAACAGACTGCAGGTTGTTGCATGTTTTGTTAAAATACAGATGAACTCGGAATAAAACATAATTAACAATTATCATTGTGTAGGTGCAAATAGTCAATTGCATGGTTTCCAGAATAATCCGTTAGTTGGTTATAATGTTGGTACCTACCATTTCACAACGACCTACCTGTCATCGTAGTCCAATAGGATATCATCCTTCTAGTGTGGAGGATGATATTGGCATTGTTTGCTTCAATGCTTTATTATCATCTGCCTAGCCTTTTCCCAACTATATTGAGGTCGGCTTCCAGTCTAACCGGATGCAGCTGAATACCAGTGTTTTACATGGAGCTACTGCCTATCCGACCTCAACATCCCAGTTACTGGGTAACACGATACACCTTGGTAAGACTGGTTGTCAGACTTTCAGGCTTCTGACTACCCCAAACGACTGCCAAAGATCTACAAATGGCAGCCTTGACCAACG